>OX940977.1:35344832-36544832 GCA_954871275.1 Leptopterna dolabrata | reverse complement strand
GAAAGATCACTTGACTTGTAGTCTCGCGGTTTTGTATTTTCTAAAGCCAATTCAACATTAATGCAAGGGAGAAAAAAAAGCTACCACTGGTATTCAAGAAGAGTCTCCCTGTGTAACAATCGAATAGAACGCTGCAAAGTCCTTGTCACATGGGTTTAATATTCTATTGGACACACCTTCAGAAATGTCGGCTGTTCATTTATTGTTTCTTTCATGTGCAATAATTGAAATACATAGCTATTTTTAGTGGTTTCTACCAATTTTGCACCTACCTACACCTACAAAAAATAAAAATTTTAAAGCAGCCTCTATGTACAACCACTATTATTATTATTATTTTATTTTATTTATTTATTTTATTTTTTTAAGAAGATGGTCTTCCATTCCATTCTAACGATGGATTAAGAGTGATTCGACTACAGTTAATCGACTTTCTGAACGGCATTTTATAGCAGTCGTTTAGGTGGTATTTTTTTCCATCGGGTGGTTGGGGAGCTACTCCACTCGATTGTAAGAATTTCCCTCGGGGGTTCGCCGAAGATTTCAAAGCTTCCTAATATTCCAGACCCCGTTCACATGAATTCGCTATTGGCCGATGAATGAATTCTTCAAACGTGGGCGTCGCTGAGCGATGTGGGTGAGCCGCCAGTTGGTGGTGAGGATTGCCAGTTGGTGTGTCGGTACGTCGGTTCGAATCCCAACGCCCCTCGTCACAACCACCCTACAGGCGGTGAGGTAATAGTACGAGTGTAATAAGATAAAAACCAAGCAGTCTGATCCTCCTGAGGACAGGAGATCACGTCCGCGACGCCCGGCACAGTGGTGCGAGTGTAAGGAAGAGTTGGACGTTATCCTGTATTTGTGACCCACATTGCATTCTGCAGGTCGTCCCCCAGTATTTTGCTTCCTCACTACCGAAGGCTGGAAGTAAAAAAAATTCATATCCTCCAAAATGAAAATTTCCACAGCCATTTTGCGTTTCAGACATCGAGGAACGTTTTTGGTTCCGTGTCTGTCTGTGATCAATTCCTTGTAAAGCCCATAACTACCCGAAATAATAGTCGAAACGGGCTGAAATTCGGAGGGTAGGTGCGGGTTGGGTCACCGATGATCCTATACAAAACTCACTGAAAAAGTACTGTAACTTTCGTCTGCGCATGCGCAAACGTGAAATACTTGAAACGCCCATAACAACCCTAAATGCGTTGAAATGAGTTCAAACTTGAAGGGTCGATCAGGAATAATACTTTGATAGTTCCAAATGAATTTCATTGGAATCGTAGTGTAAATTTCGTCTGAGCACGCGCGAACATGAAATGTTGACCATTTTCTTGTAACGCTTCCAACTACGCGAAAAATAGTTGTAGAGAGCTGAAATTTTGAGGGTACACGCGGGTTGGATCGCAGATGGTCCCGTATCAAAATGAACCTACCCAACTACTCTATACGTTCATGTGATTCAAGTGAGGAAGCTATACTGCCAACTCGAATTGGCAGACTTTTTTTTCACTTTGCGTAATAAGCTCGTAACGTATTCAATCGAATATTGAATAAGATCATGAAGTTCGAGGTCATATCACTTGAGTGTTGAGGTACGATAATGTACTGTCGAGGAGACGCTATTTAAATAATTTTATTTTCATAATTTGGCAACTATTCGTTGTTCGTCATCATGAGTGAAAGTGAGGGGAGTTTTGAGCTCTAAATGACTTTAGAAATTAGAAAAATGTTGGCTTCGTTATTATTTGTTCTAAATTGACATAAACCTTGAAACGCTGCAAATTATTACACAACGGTTTATCATTTAGCTGTATAGATGCCCATTTCTGCGTAGATCACTGTTTTCTGTGGTCAATACCTACCCTCGTACTCACGCCAGGAAAGCCGTAAATCGAGTACTGGAACCGGCCGGGGAATTACAGTTTCATAACTAATATGCGGTAGATTCAAGAATTCTATCATTAATTATTTCTCGTTATTCATTAAGCATAACGTTCCTTTTCAAGTTACGAAAGTAGGTAATAAACCCAAAATAACCATCATTCTTCAGATAAAGTAATATGTGTCACGGAATATCACTCGATTTCATACAACCATGCGTCATTGCAATCAGGTGTTCCCTAGCAATGATATCTGTGCTGGATTTAAACGGTTTCATTCGCGATCATGTTGACAAAGCTTTCCGATACAAAATTCAGGGCCTTAATGTGAACGAACGCTGGACGGACAAGGCTCCGGGTGGTCTCAAAAAATTGCTCAGTTCGAGACCATTTTAAAAACGTCAAAAAGTTAGACATAACGGCGCCCTGGAAATTTTAACCCCTATTTGTCACTGCTTAGAAATGACTGACAGTAACGCCGAGCTTCGCGGACCAACTAGGCCCCAAATGGGACCCACGAACCAAATTTCATTTATTTTGGTTCACGTTAACTAAGGAAGGTATGGCGTACAGGAATACTCGATTTTCCCTGGGAGGAGCATGAGTGTAGGTATTGACCACAGAAAACAGTGATCTACGCAGAAGGGGCATATATACAGGTAAATAATAAACCGTTGTGTTATAATTTGCAGCGTTTTTATTCCAAATTTGCATTCTGCGTGCCTTGAAATGAAAACCTTCAAATTTATAGGGGGTAAACTTAAACATTTTCTTGCTCGATTCCAAAGGTTCATTATTTAAAATAATAAACCGAAAAAGTTGGGGTTTAATTTCGTAAATCGCCTGAAATCGCCCAACAAAACATTAAAACCATTATTTTGCACACGGTTTGAACTATGAAATTCCGGTGTCCGATCTTGCCTAGGCTTGCCAATTCCAGAGCTGTTTAAAATTGAAGCAGTTTGACCACTGAAGTGCGAGTGAACTCACCTTCGTTGTTTACACTGTTGTTGGCATTGGCGAACTAGGTAATTCAAACAGGACTCTGTATTTCATTGCCTCCTGAATGATTTTCATCTCACATTTGCCAAAGTTAGAAAACGATCAATGCAAAATACCATTAGAAGCCAAAACATCTATTTTTGAAGATGAGCCTTGAGCTTTCATTTATTTATTTATAGGTTCTCGTATTTTGAATTTTTGAAATGTTTGGTTCATTATTTTCTTCACATTATTAGCAATTAGTCGTATTTATTTATTTAGTCTTCTGTATTTCAAAATTTGATACACTTATCTGTCAAATAAGATGTTAATATGGCGTTTTCAAGTCTTATTAAATATCCTTGTTCATCTTTCATTATCTCATTCGTGTATTAATTTTCTGAAATGAAATGATGATTGTAATTCATTGTAAGTAATTTTTAATTAAATATTTTTTGCAATTAAAATATAGTTAAATTTGTTTAAAATAAACCTATGAAATGACTTGAATAAAATAAACATGGTGTTTAAAAAAAAGGTGATACTTGAAATCTATATGTAAACTTACATATATTTTATTTTATTTAAATACATACTATAAATCTGGTTTCAGGGTGAAGTTCAACTTTAAAGAAGCTTTAAAGAGAGAGGTCACTCTAAAAATTCAAAGTAAAAATTCTCAGCTCAAAAAATTTGGTTACTTAGTCGTAAAATATTTTTGGAAATTTTGGAAACCTCAAAAGTCAGCATTTTTGATACATCTATTGAGCTGCAAATTATAACACAACGGTTTATTATTTACCTGTATAGATGCCCCTTCTGCGTAGATCACTGTTTTCTATGGAGGTGTTTATTATTCTGTGAATAATACACCTGTGCATCAGCTCAGGTACATTTGTATAGCACCTCAAAATTTTTCTTCTACGTTTCAAGGTGTGTAGATTCCAAAAATGCAATTTTCGTCCGCCGCACGCCGTAACATGGATATCTATTATTTTCTGTCTAAAAAAATTCTTTCTTTCGCCCACAGGGTCCATTTGGGCCCTAGTCGTGTCCCGAAACTTTGCAGGGGGTAACACCCAGGGGTGTTATGGGTGAAAAATGGGGTTTTGTGGTGTATCAGTAACATGAGCTTGTGAGGTATCGTTTTCCATGTTTTTTAGGACGAGGAGACCAAATATAAAGTTGATTTCGACCAAAGAGTGAAGAATTGAGGTTGTAACAAAAGTTCAGCTCCCAAAATTCATTTTTTATGAGTCAAAAACCTGGTAAATTTGTCTGAAATCACCATAAATTTGTGTAATAACACTAGAATTAGTATCAGCAGATACTAATAAGAAACTACTACTACTAAGATACTAGAAAGATAATTTGTCAAAAATATGAGCCTAATTCGTGTTTATGGGGGCCAAAATTTGTAGAAACCATCAAAAACAGCTATTTCAGTTATTGCACACGAAAGAAACAGTAACTGAACAGCCAGAATTTCCTTAGGTATGTCCAATAGAATAAAAAACTCATGTGACAAGGACTTTGTTTTTCAGCGATTGTTTTTCATGCTCGAATATTCAAAGATTTATAATTGAAAATAACAAACCAAAATGTGTGTGGCACCTACTGAAAATTGCAACCAATTTGCTGGTGAACTATGAAAGGCGATGTGACCAACTTGCGGTTACCAGTCTTGTTGGTTTAGGTATGGGTTGCATTAGCTTGGGATAAAGGGTCCGCGGCCCTTGCTGTGACTGTGTTTGGACAAGTCGGGCCTCTCAAGCGTTTTTTATTCAATAAAATAAAATTCTGCTCTGCTGAGCCGTTGAAACTTCGAGACTGAAAAAAGAAGGGAAAAAAAAGAAGTTCCAGTCATGCAGCATGGCTATAAGAGCAAATTATCAACGAAATATTTGTGCTATTGTGTTTCGACATAAGGCACACTCGAAATTTCAACCCCTATTTTTAACCCCTTGGAGATGACTGACAGTAACGCCGAGCTTCCCGGACCAACTAGAGCCCAAGTGGGACCTACAAACCAAATTTCATTCATTTTGGCTCATGGTAAATAAGAAAAGTGGCCAGTACGGTGTACGGTGGACAGACAGAAATATTTTTATTTCATTTTCGGATTCTACATACCTTGAAACGTAAACCATCAAATTTTGAGGGGGGGGGGGATTAGAATTTTTTTTTCATGCTCGATTCCAATGGTTCATTATTGAAAATAATAAACCAAAACGTAAAAAACCATACCCTTCTGCTGAAATTTTTGAGCTACGGCGTTCGGGAAATTTCAGACCCTATTTTTAACCCCCTAGAGATGACTGACAGTAACGCCGAGCTTCGCGGACCAACTAGACCCCTAACATGGCCTACAAACGGGGGGGGGGGGGGGTCCTTAGTTCGATTGCAAAGGTTTATTATTGAAAATAATAAACCAAAACGATTTCAGTCCATCCGCCGTACTTCGTTTTTTTCTTAGTTATCATGGACGAAAATTAATGAAATTTTGTTGTATGCCCTGTTTGGGGTCTAGTTGGTCCGCGAAGCTCGGCGTTACTGTCAGTCATCTCTGAAGGGTTCAAAATAGGGGTTGAAAAATTTCGAATCTAGATTTTTGTTAGATATTTAAATTGATCTCGAAAATCGGAATTTCTTGAGACCACCCGGAGCATTATACGTTCAGCCGTTCGTTCACAGTAATTTGCACCTGAAATTTGCACCGGTAAGCTTCGTCAGCAGGATCGTCAGTGATACTGTATATATCCAGCCCAGATATTGAGAGGGAACACCTGATTATGATCACGGATGGCTGTATGAAATCGAGTTGGTTGTTCCGTGATAATATTTCATTTGAAGAATTATGGTACTTGATGAATGATGAATGATGTAGAATGATTTTTTGAAAGGTGCTTTTGTAACTTGAGCAAACTTTATGCTCCATGAATAACAACAAATAAAATAAATCATCCATTCCAGGCTGGGGCTTTTCGTCCGACTGCCCTGCCACAACAAATAAAAGCACCCGGAGCATTGTACGTCCAGCCGTTCTGTGCACCAAAAAGCTTCGTTAACACGAATCAAACGTTAACGTGAATCAAACGGTATAAATACGGCCCGGAGCACCTGATTATAATGAAGGATGGCTGTATGAAGTCGAGTTGGTTGTTCAGCGATATTATTTCATTTGATAAGTGATGGACTATTGGATTTTGTTGGTAGGTAATTCTGAAACTTGAACAAACGTTGAAGTATTGATGGGTAAATTATTACATAACGGCAAATTATTACACAACTGTTCATCTACCTAGAAAGGGCTGGATTTTGTTGATCGGTACTTTTGCAACTTGAACAACCGTTGAAGCATTATTGATGGGCAAGTTCATTATACTCAAGTCACAATGGTTCATTATACTTGACCACGAGGGTAGGTACTGACCACAGAAAACAGTGATCTACGCAGAAGGGGCATCTATTTCACTCCACATCAACAATTTTCCTTCAGAACTTCATTATTTGCGTTTCTTTTTGCCGTTTTAGTTACTGTTTGTCATCGACAGAATTATTTTAGCAACATTTGACTCGTGATTTAGGCAGGTACCTAGTAACGAGTACGAGGTTAGGTACTAACCTACGGAGGGTCTGCGATCCACATAATATGTATAGAATAGCACATATCATATTATATAGACGGGTTATCTATACAGAGAGCTGTGATCTGTAACAGAAGGGTACAAAATAATAAACCGTTGTGCAGGGATTTGCAGCTTTTTGGTTTATTATTCTGTGAATAATACACCTATGTATTCGCTCAGCAAAAAATTTTTATAACACCCCCTCAAAATTTTTTCTTTTCCGTTTCAAGGTGCGTAGATTCCTAAAATGCAATGTCCGTCCGCCGTCCGCCGTATCACGTGTACAGGCTTCATTTTCGGTCTAAAAAAATCGTTCTTTCGCACACAGGCTCCATTTGGGCCCTAGTTGTGTCCTGAAACTTTTCAGCCCGATCGGAATATACCCAGGGGTGTTATGAGTGAAAATGTGTATAAAAATAGGTACTTTTTGCGTTTTAGCAACATGTTGGTAACATGAGCTTTTAAGGTATCGTTTTCCATGTTTTTTAGGACGAGAAGACCGAATATGAAGTCGATTTTCACCAAAGAATAGAAAATTGAGGTTCTACCAGATGTTCAGCTCCCGAAATTGATTTTTTATGAGTCAAAAACCTGGGAAATCGTCTGAAATCACCATCAATTTGTAGAATAACACTGGAAAAAGTGTCAACAGGTGGATCAAGACGATTAAATGGTACTATCAATGATCGAAGATAATTTATTATTAAAAAAAAAAAAAAAGAGGAGCTTACCTTATTCGTGTTTTGGGGCCACAATTGGTGGAAACCACCAGAGATAGCTATTTCAATTATTTTATATGAAAGAAACAATAAATGAACAGCCAACATTTCTGTAGGTATGTCCAATAGAATAATAAACCCATGTGACAAGGACTTTGCAGCGTTTTTTTTTTTTTCCATGCTCGATTCCAAAGGTTCAGTGCTGGAAATGATAAACCAGACTGGAAAATTCACTCGTGCGACGATGCTGCGTGGCAGGTGTTTTCCACTTCTTACAGGTCGGGTGCACAAACATTTAAACATTTCAAACTTACAACTTCTGAAACGCAGGCTTCTGAAAGCCCTGAAACGGATTTGAATTGAAACACTTTACCAAAATTTGAATTGGTTATTTTCTTGGGAAGTTTGCGTTAAGGGAAAGTTCAGAATAACTAAAAAGATTGAAACGTTGAAAGGAGGGGAGGGGTTGACGGAGGGGCGGAGGAGGGGTATTGTGTGACTGGAGGGGTGGGGAGGGAGCCCGAAAGGAAGTGGGTCTCCCCGAAATGTGAAGGGAAGCGATGGGATGGACGCCGTGAGGGAAGAAAGTGGGTCAGGCTGTAGGCCGCATTACCCCCTGCCACACACACGCCGCCGCCCCCTCGACCCAGTCACAGCCTCACGGCCCACCTCCCCACCGCCTCACGGCCCACCCCCCGCCTCACGGCCAACCCACCAGCCGTAGTTATCTGTATCCCCCCCCCCCCCCCCCCTCACGACCACCCACCACCATTTCTTCCACTGATCTTCTCATCCTCCTTAATGCGGTAGAAGGTTTTTCTCAGCCTCCCATCGCTTTGCAGCGCCCTCTCTGCAAACTATTTGCCTCCACAACAATACGAACTGCGTATCTAAATATGTAATCCCCCCCCCCCCCCCCACCCACCACAATCTCTCATTATAGGTACCTACCAAAATCTTCTATTATAATAATTCGATTTTACTTCCATGTTCCAATTATACAGGAATGGAAGTATGGTGATACCATTAAAAAACGCTGCAAAGTCCTTGTCACATGGGTTTATTATTACAGTAGTGTTGACTGTTCATTTATTGTTTCTTTCATGTTCAATAAATTATTGAAATGGCTATTGTTGATGGTTTCCACCAATTTTGGCCCCCAAAAACACGAAATAAGCTAAGATTTTTAACAAATTATTTTTGATCATTGATAGTGCCATTTTTAATAGTCCGGATTCACCTGTTGATAATACTTCTAGTGTTATTATACAAGTTTATAGTGATTTCAGACAATTTCCCATGTTTTTGACTAATAAAAAAATGAATTTCGAGAGCTGAACCATCTCAATTCTTCACTCTGGTCAAAATCAACTTCATATTCGGTCTTCTCGCCCTAAAAAACATGGAAAACGATACCTCGCAAGCTCATGTTCACTAAAACCTCAAAAAAAAGTCTGCCAATTCGAGTAGGCAGTGGAGCTTCCTCACTTGAATCACATGAACGTATAGGACAGTTGGGTAGGTTCGTTATGATACGGGACCATTTGCGATCCAACCCGCGTGTACCCTCAAAATTTCAGCTCTCTACGACTATTTTTCGCGTAGTTAGAAGCGTTACAAGAAAACGGGCAACATTTCATGTTCACGCAGACAAACGAAATTCTTATGGAACTACCAAAGAATTATTCTTGATCGACCCTCCAAATCTGAGCTCATTTCAACGATATTTAAAGTAGTTACGGGTGTTTCAAGTTTTTCACGTTTGCGCATGCGCAGACAGAACGATTTCCATGATTTTGAAACGGGACCATTTGCGATCTAACCCCCGTGTGCCATCAAAATGTCAGCTCTGTAAGACTGTTTTTCGCGTAGTTAGAAGCGTTACAAGGAAATTGTCAACATTTCTGTTCGCGCATGAGCAGACGAAAGCTACAGTACGATTCCAATGAAATTCATTTGGAACTAACAAATTATTATTCCTGATTGACCCTCTAATTTTGAACTCATTTCAACGATATATAGCGTAGTTATGAGCTTTTCAAGTATTTTACGTTTGCGCATGCGCAGCCGAAAATTACCGTAATTTTTCATTGATTTTGGTATGGGACCGGCTGTGACCCAACCCGCACCTACCCTCCAAATTTCAGCCCATTTCGACCATTATTTCGGGTAGTTATGGGCGTTACAAGGAATTACCACAGACAGACATGGAACCAAAAATGTTCCTCGATGTCTGAAATGCAAAATGGAAGTGGAAATTTTCATTTTGGAAGAAATACTTTTTTTTACTCAACCACGAATCTAAGGCTTCCCAACCTTCGGTAGTGAGGAAGCAAAAAGCTGACACTTTTTATAGTGTTATTATACAAACTGATGGTGATTTCAGACGATTTCCCCGGTTTTTGACTAATAAAAAATGAATTTTGGGAGCTGAACCTCCGTTACAACCTCAGTTCTTCACACTTCGGTCAAAATCGACTTCATATTCGGTCTTTTCGCCCTAAAGAACATTGAAAAAGACTCAAAAGCTCATTTTACTATAACACCAAAAAACCCCAATTTTACTCCCATTTTTCACTCATATTCCGATCGGGCTGCAAAGTTTCGGAACACAACTAGGACACAAATGGAGCCTTTGTGCGGAAGAACAAATTTTTTTAGACCGAAATTGACATTGCATTTTTGGATTCAGTTCACCTTGAAACGTAAGAGAAAAAATTTTGAGGGGGTTATAACATGTTTTGCTGAGCGATTATATAAGTGTATTAATTTATTATTCACAGAATAATAAACCAATAGGGTGTTTTGGTGTTTAGTAACATGAGCTTGTGAGGTATCGTTTTCCATGTTTTTTAGGACGAGGAGGCCTAATATGAAGTTGATTTTTACCAGAGTGGAAAATTGAGGTTCTAACGAATTTTCAGCCTTAAATTTACGTTAAATTTTGTTCTAAAATCGGCGTTCTTTCGCACACAGTTTGGGTCCCCATTTGGGAACACATTTGGCTCCTAGTTGTGCTCCGAAGCTCGGCAGCTTGACCGGAATACACCCAGGGGTGTTATGGCGGCGGGAGGGAGAAATGGGTGTAAAAGTAGGGTTTTTTGAGGGTTTTGGTTTATTATTCAGTGAATAATACACCTATGTATGCGCTCAGCAAAACATTTTTATAACACCCCCTCAAAATTTTTTCTTTTACGTTTCAAGGTGCGCAGATTCGAAAAATGCAATGCCCGTCCGCCGTACGCTGTATCAACCATATCTACTTCATTTTCCGTCTAAAAAATTCATTCTTTCGGACACAGGCTCCATTTGGGCCCTAGTTGTGTCCCAGCCCGATCGGAATATAATACCCAGGGGTGTTATGAGTGAAAAAACGCTGCAAAGTCCTTGTCACATGGGTTTATTATTCTATTGGAGCTCTAGAGATTTTTGTTGGCTGTTAAATGTATTGTTTCTTTCATGTGGAATGATTGAAATAGCTATTTCTGATGATTTCCACCAATTTTGGCCCCCAAAACATGAAATAGGTACGCTTTTTTTTTCTTTTTTTTTTAAGATCATCTTTGATCATTGGTAGTGGCATTTAATGGTCTTGATTCACCTGTTTACACTTTTTCCAATGTTATTGTACACATTGATGGTGATTTCAGCAGTTTTCCAGGTTTTTGACTCATAAAAAACCAATTTTGGGAGCTGAACCTTTGGTAAAACCTCAATTTCCGCGTCTTTGGTCAAAATCGACTTCATATTCGGTCTTCTCGTCCTCAAAAACATGGAAAAAGATACCTCAAAAGCTCATGTTACTAACATGTTGTTAAAACGCAAAAAGTACCTATTTTTATACACATTTTCACTCATAACACCCCTGGGTATATTCCGATCGGGCTGAAAAGTTTCGGGACACAACTAGGGCCCAAATGGAGCATGTGTGCGAAAGAACGACTTTTTTAGACCGAAAATGAAGCCTGTACACGTGATACGGCGTACGGCGGACGGCGGACGGACATTGCATTTTTGGAATCTACGCACCTTGAAACGGAAAAGAAAAAATTTTGAGGGGGTGTTAGAAAAATTTTTTGCTGAGCGAATACATAGGTGTATTATTCACAGAATAATAAACCAAAAGGTGTACAAATAGGGTTTTTTGGTGTTTAGTAAAATGAGCTTTTGAGGTATCGTTTTCCATGTTTTTAGGACGAGGGGACCGAATATGAAGTCGATTTTGACCCAAAGAGTGAAGAATTGAGGTTGTAACGAAGGTTCAGCTCCCAATATTCATATTTTGTAAGTCAAAAATCTAGGAAATTGTCTGAATTCATTCATTTTGGATAGTAACACTACAAACAGTGCCAACAGGTGAATCAAGACAATTAAATGGCACTACCAATGATCAAAGGCAATGAGAAAATATAGAAAAAGGAGCGTAATTCGTGTTTTGGGGGGCCAAAATTATTGGAAACCATCAGAAATAGCTATTTTAATTGCTCATGAAAGAAACAATAAATGAACAGCCAACATTTCTGTAGGTGTGTCCAATAGAATAATAAACCCATGTGACAAGGACTTTGCAGCGGTTTTTAAAGGTTTTAGTGAACATGAGCTTGTGAGGTATCGTATTCAATGTCTTTTGTTTTTTTGGCGAGAAGACCGAATATGAAGGTAATTTTGACCAAAGAGTGAAGAATTGAGGTTGTAACGAAAGTTCAGCTCCCAAAATTAATTTTTTATGAGTCAAAAACCTGGGAAATTGTCTGAAATCTCCATACATTAGTATAATAACACTCAAAGATAATTTGTCAAAATAAGTGCCTAATTCGTGTTTTTTGGGGGCCAAAATTGGTGGAGACCATCAGAAATAGCCATTTCAATAATTGCACATGAAAGAAACAATAAATGAACAGCCAACATTTCTGTGGTATCCACTATGGGCATAGTGGATATTTTATTAAGCGACCAATCCTCAAGAATCCTACCAACAACATCAATAGAATAATAACCCATGTGACAAGGACTTTGCAGCGTTTTTTAAAGGTTTTAGTGAACATTTTTTATCTTATTTATTTATTCGTCATTTGTTGCAGGGGTGAATGTTGTCATGACTGTGTGTAGCTTGTTGTTCTTGATTGCTGTGCGTGTTTGTGTGGTGTATGTGCTGAAGATGTTGTTGGTGGGGTTGGCTTGATGGTTCGTCCCTCTTCAGTCGGTGTTGACTCTTGGAGGTGGGTGCAGGGGACCAATGACGTCCTTCAAAGGGGCGCGTTGTCCCTCAGGACTCTTCTCTGTAACCTACGACCATCGTAGGGAGCTGGTCCAGCTATGGATGCCACTTCTGGATTGGAGTGCTCTGCGGCGCGAGTCCTCAGCGTGGCGTAGCGGCTCCTTATCACCTCCTCCACAGTCTCCTGCCGGAGGTCCAAGTGGAGCGTATCGTTTCTCACAAACCAGGGAGCATTATGCGTAGTGCCTTGTTTTGCTCGACCTGGACTCGTGCTACTGTGGTCCTACATGCGGAGCCCCAAACTTCACAGCCATATGTCCATGAGCTTGTGAGGTATCGTATTCAATGTTTTTTGTTTTTTTGGCGAGAAGACCGAATATGAAGTTAATTTTGACCAAAGAGTGAATAACTGAGGTTGTAACGAAAGCTCAGCTCCCACAATTAATTTTTTATGAGTCAAAAACCTGGGAAATTGTCCGAAATCGCCATAAATTTGTATAATTACACCCAAAGATAATTTGTCAAAATAGGAGCTTAATTCGTGTTTTTTGGGGCCAAAATTGGTGGAAACCATCAGAAATAGCTATTCGAATTATTTCACGTGAAAGAAACAATAAATGAACAGCCAAAATTTCTGTAGGTATGTCCAATAGAACAATAAACCATTTGACAAAGACTTTGCAGCGTTTTTTAAAGGTTTCAGTGAACATGAGCTTGTGAGGTATTGTTTTCAATGTGTTTTTTTGGACGAGAAGACCGAATATGAAGTTGATTTTGACAAAAGAGTGAAGAACTGAGGTTGTAACGAAAACTCAGCTCCCAAAATTAATTTTTTATGAGTCAAAAACCTGGGAAATTGTCTGAAATCACCATAAATTTGTATAATGACACTCAAAGATAATTTGTCAAAATAGTAGCTTAATTAGTAGCTTAATTCGTGTTTTTCGGGGCCAAAATTGGTGGAAACCATCTAAAATAGCCTTTTCAATAATTGCACATGAAAGAAACAATAAATGAACAGCCAAAATTTCCTTATGTGTGTCCAATAGAATAACAACCCATGTGACAAGGACTTTGCAGCGTTTTTGACTTGTGTTTGATGGTTTGTCAAACTGTTTGGCAGGGGATGGTGAAGGAACGGGGCGGAGAGGGCGGCCGGTGGGGCTAACGCCCATCGGACCAGCATGCTCCACCCCGGAGGATGAAGAAGCAAAACGTCCGAACTCTATCGCTAATCGTCTGCACTTTCACATACCTACTCGTCGGCGCCGCCGTCTTTGACGCTTTGGAGTCCGAAACTGAGAAGCGACGTTGGGAAGCCCTCGAATGTGAGTTGGTTAAAGTATTAAACCCACTCAACAGTAGGTAGCTGCTGATATTATTGCAAAATAATTATTACAATGTGAGGTATGTAATTAAATAAACACGGACATTATGAGGACAGGACGAAGAGGTTACAAGTAGGTGCCTACAGAGATCGAAAGCATAATATCAAGTGCGAGTATGTTGAAAGTACGAGTATTTTAGAAAGCATGTTGAAAGTACGAGTATTTTGATAATGAATTAATGAAATTTAAAGTTATTAGAGTATGTTGAAAGTACGAGTGTGTTGAAAGTACGAGTATGTTGAAAGTACGAGTATTTTAATAAAATGAATGAAAGTTAAACTTTGTCGTGGTATCCTCCCAGAACCACAACTCTATCATGTAAACTTAAAGATCTCGCCTCCACTAACTGAAGGATGGAGGGAAACAGCTCCCAAGCCTATATATACTCGCCTCCTTCGCCTTTTTAACCATCCTACGCTCTCCTCTAGTCGCTGACTACTCTCTTTCCTCCTTACCTCGTCTCTCTCCTTCACCTAAAATATCTTGGGCATGGTGGTGATTCGCTCATAACCAAACCAAGCAAACTACCCTAAAAGATCTCGGGCATGGTGGTGGTCCGCCCATAGCCAAACCGAGCAAGCTCCAAAAAGATCCTGGGCATGGTGGTGGTCCGCCCATAACCAAACCGGGCACATCCGCCCTCACACCGCTTGTGGTGGATATGCGCCAAATCTAACCCATCACAAACTTGTTAGAGTATGCTGAAGTTACGAGTATTTTAGAAAGTAAGAGTATTTTAGCAGGTTTGTTGAATGTGAAGCGACGTTAGGAAGCCCTCGAATGTGAGTTGGTTAAAGTATTACACCCACTCAACAGTAGGTAGCTGCTGATATTATTACAAAATAATTATTAAAATGTGAGGTAAGTAATTAAATAAAAACGGACATTATGAGGGCAGGACGAAGAGGTTACAAGTAGGTGCCTACAGAGATCGAAAGCATAATATCAAGTACGAGTATGTTGAAAGTACGAGTATTTTGATAATGAAATGAATGAAATTTAAAGTTATAGAGTATGTTGAAAGTACGAGTGTGTTGAAAGTACGAGTATGTTGAAAGTACGAGTATTTTAATAGAGAGAGAGAGATGTTTTTATTTGCCGTCACCAGTGGCGTAGCCAGGATTGTTGAATTGGGGGGGGGGGGGGGGTTATCGGAAAACAAAAAAAAGTTCCTGTCATGCAGCATGACTATAAGAGCGAATTTTCAAAGAAATATTCCTGCTATCGTGTAAAAAGATGATATAGCGAGAAACCATACCACTTTTCTTAAAATTATATAATTTTCCGTGATTTTAGCCATTTTTACCGATGTTTGACCCTAATAAAGTCAAATTTTACCCACTTGTTTTTGAGATAAATAGTTTTACCATCCAAACAGTCCGTCCGTCGCGAATAATCATCCCACACAACGTCAGGTGAATTGATATTGATTTTAGCCATTAATCAATTTTTTACCCCCAAAAATCAAAATCTGACCCCTACTCTGTGTGAAAAACAACTGAAATGGTATTTTTCTGTCTTTACTCACCCTTCCATACCATTCCAGTGATTTTACGTCACTTTTTTGCAATTTTAGCTGTTTTCACCGACTTTAGACCCATAAAAACTTCAATTTGACCCCCTTGGAATTTTTGGAAATTG
The DNA here is from genome assembly GCA_954871275.1 of Leptopterna dolabrata. Lineage (NCBI taxonomy): Eukaryota > Metazoa > Arthropoda > Insecta > Hemiptera > Miridae > Leptopterna > Leptopterna dolabrata. Next base: position 36,529,376 of record OX940977.1, on the reverse strand, counting down.
ATCATCTTCGAACTCATCCTTTTGTTTGACAACTCAAACGTTTTGGAGAAATTTGGAATTTTTATGATGTACCCAAGGACGGATATCATCTGGAGTGGCACATAAATATATATACATAATACATACATTTTTGTTAAAATCTAGGGATGAACTGAGGATGCTCTGAAACGGATTTGCCTGTAAAAATATATCAAAAATGCATGTTCTGAAAACGTTACTCATAGCAATAGCTTCATTTCCTTTAAAAATTCGTTAATAAGGTTTGTTTGACATTACAAATAAAGATGAATTTAAATTAAATTTAACAAAGCACTAAATGTTACAGGTAACGTTAGGTAAGATAAATTGATGAAATAAAAAATTTGTTTGGCAACAATGTTCGAGAATTTTCAAGGAATGAAGCTATTGCAATGGGTCCAAAATTTTCAGAAAATAAGTTTTTGAAATTATGTTACAGGCAAATCCGTTTCAGACCATCCTGATGTATCTGTAGATTTCAACAAAAATGTATACGTATATTATAATATTATATTTATTTGTGTCACTCCAGACGATATCTGGCCTTGGGTATGTGATAAAAATTCCAGATTTCGCCAAAATGTTCTTATTGCCAAACAAAAGGAAGAGCAATTTTCAAAAATTCGAACGCAGTCAAATTTGAGTTTTTAGGGGTCAAAACTTGGTAAAAACGGCTGAAATTGATATATATTAGTGACTACAGAAAAACACCATTTCAGTTGTTTTTCACACAGAATGGTGGTCTAATATTAGGAGTTTTGGGGGTCAACAATTGGTATTAAGGGCTAAAATCAATATTATTCACCTGAAGTGTGGGATGGTGACGGTGAAGGACTATAAGCATTTTTGTCAAAAAGATTGGATCACATTTTTGGGACAGACCATTAGTAATCAAATAAACGTAATATTATTTAACTGTTTAATCATGTTTGATTTACCATTTAATCTGTTATAGTTGTATTTGTTTGTTACTTTTGTGATTGTTATCATTCTTAAGATTTAATTTTAATTTGTGATAAAGTTTTCGAGCCAATGGGGGGGGTTATGACCCCCACTAACCCCCCCCCCCCCCCCCCTGGCTACGCCACTGGCCGTCACAAAACAAATTGTATGACAATGATCAAAAATTTTTCTACATTTAAGGTAGGCGTCACGTTACCGTTAGATTAGGGTACTGGGGAGAGTGAAAATGGAAGGGGCTGCAGCAGCCCTGAAAGGTGCTGCAGCCCCAAGGTTGCTGGTCGGGGCCTGAACGCCCCCGAATAATAATGAATGAAAGTTAAACTTATTAGAGTATGCTGAAGTTACGAGTATTTTAGAAGGTTTGTTGAATGTGAAGCGACGTTGTGAAGCCCTCGAATGTGAGTTGGTTCAAGTATTACACCCACTCAACAGTAGGTAGCTGCTGATTATTCATTCATTTGTATTCATCACTATGTGGGCGAATTTGCAATTATTACAAAGTGAGGTAAGCATTAAAATAAAAACGGACATTATGAGGGCAGGACGAAGAAGTTACAAGTAGGTGCCTACAGAGATCGAAAGCATAATTATCAAGTACGATTGTGTTGAAAGTACGATTATGTTGAAAGTACGAGTATTTTGATAATTAATTAATGAAATTTAAAGTTATAGAGTATGTTGAATGTACGAGTGTGTTGAAAGTACGAGTATTTTAATAATGAATGAAAGTTAAACTTATTAGAGTACCTATGCTGAACTTACGAGTATTTTAGAAAGTACGTTGAAAGTACGAGTATTTTAGAAGGTTTGTTGAATGTGAAACGACGTTGGGAAGCCCTCGAATGTTAGTTTGTTTCAAGTATTACACCCACTCAACAGTAGGTAGCTGCTGATATTATTACAAAATAATTATTACAATGTGAGGTAAGTAATTAAATAAAAACGGCGATTATGAAGTTACAAGCAGGTGCCTACAAAGATCGGAAGTATAATATCAAGTAAGAGTAAGTTGACAGCACGAGAGTATGTTGAAAGTACGAGTATTTAAGAGCAAAAAACTACAGGTTAAAAATAGAATAGTTTATTTCTACGTAAACTAACAAAACTGTAGACCGGTTTCGGTTGTTAAACCATCATCAGTACACAATGGAAATTAGTACACAATAGAGAATTCCATTGTGTACTGATGATGGTTTAGCAACCGAAAGCGGTCTACAGTTTTGTTAGTTTACGTGGAAATAGAATATTATATTTTTATCCTGTAGTTTTTTGCTATGGATTTCCACTACTCCGCTGCAAGTGTTTCAAGTTATAGTACCTATTTAAGAAAGTATGTTGAAAGTAGTAGTATTTTGATAACGAATTAATGAAATTTAAACTTATTAGAGTAAGTTGAAAGTACGAGTACAATGAATGAATGAAATTTAAACTTATTAGAGTATTTTGAAAGTACCAGTATTTTAGAAATTATGTTGAAAGTACGAGTGTGTTGAAAGTAAGAGGTAGTCGTTTTGATAACGAATGAATGATATTTAAACTTATTAGAGTATGTTGAAAGTACGAGTATAATGAATGAATGAAATTTAAACTTATTAGAGTATGTTGAAAGTACTAGTATACTGATTGAATGAAATATAAACTTATTAGAGTATGTTGAAAATACGCTTATGTTGAAAGTACGAGTATGTTGAAAGTACGAGTATATTAGAAAGTACGTTGAAAGTACGAGTATTTTAATAATGAATGAATAAAATTTAAACCTATTAGAGTATGTTGAAAGTACGAGTACGTATAAAGTACGAGTATTTTAGAAAGTATGTTGAAAATACGAGTATTTTATAATCAATCAATCAAATTCTAAACTTAAATCTAAACGCCTGGGCAGCGTCAAGTTGAAGTCCTAAGGAGCCCACATACCAAATTACAGCTTCGTAGAGTTAATATCATAGAAATTAGCTTAAGGAGCAACTCAGCTGATCCGGGGCCTGGGCAGCGTCAAGTTCTTATAAACCGAAGGACGATTCGCGAACGACTGAAACTCCGATTTACATAAATAAAATTACTCACTTCAAACGGGTTTGTCGCAATAAACATCTGGTGATATGTTTATTGGTTGTCATGTTAATGTCACACATTTCGTTCCCATCCCGCGTTCCATTTTCGGCTAGTTAGTCCATGGCTAAAACACATTCTGTGTTAAAAACGCACAACAAATTCCTAGTTTTAGCACCAATGTTTAAAACTGATATATCCGTTAGAAGGAAAAGCTTTTGATCTCAGTGGTTAAATAAAATAGTTGAATATGGCCAAGAATTTCCTAGGATTGCCATCCCACACAAACAGTTCTAATGACGAGGGTTTCCTACTTTCTATATAATATGAACATTGCGGCTATTGAACTAGGAATATATTTATGATCTGCCAGGTAATAAAGTTTGCGTAATATAACCATTTCTGCACTTCCGTACCTGTCCCTAATAGAGCGAGCAAGAGTCGGTGCTCACGATCTATCACCTAAAGTACCTAAGTGAGTTTGTGAGCCTTGTAGAAGTTACGAAAGTCACATCGCAAGTTGAAGTGACGTTAGCATTCAAGGTGTAACACTGAGAAGGAATACATCATTAGGATGAAAAATGGAGTACCTGTAGAGAAGGAATGTCTAACCCCCCCCCCTTCACCTAACCACTTGCAACAGGAGAAATACCTACAGAGAAAATATCCAGAGAAACACATACGGAAGAGATGCCTACACACCTAATGATCCATCCATACAGCCTTTCGCTAACTAAACTCTCAACTCTCGATTTTCCTAAATGTTTAAGTCCAAGACTTTGCTTCAAACGCTTGAAAATCACCTTTTTGTGTTTAATCTTTATTAGGTCTATACAAAATCAAGGTTATAATATTTAACACATTTTTTTCTTTAAATTCCACAACGAAGGTATTCCCTACTCATTAATCTAACAGATTATCCATTGAGAAAGATCAGCAGTTCAGCACTCAGGTTCGCTGTTGAGAGTTGAGATAACATAAAGTACATTTTGGCAAACCAGGTATCTATTCAACTCTTTAGTCACCATTTGAGTGAAGCCTTCGCCGACGGTCATATTTTTTGTAACATGATACAACCTAACCATCCCTAATACACGATAATGCACCATAATACACGATACCCACCATGATACACCCTAATGTTACGTGTAACATATAATAATGTAATATTATTATGTATTCTACGGTAAGATTAATTTGTAAGCTCTTTGTTCTTTGTCTGGGAAGTGATGTGGGATTGTTCAGAGCCCGTGAGCAATTGTGCAAGATCCTTGGCATAGCGTTTATAGAAACCTAGTCACACCGATTAAACGGCAAGAAGTCAACAATCCGCTACATTTGTACCCAGCGTGCATTTTTACTAGAATTGCATCAGTCAAACTGGAAATTCGATAGAACGCAGGTGATCAGCGTGACCCTGTTCCAAAATGTCAATACCCAAAAATTGAGATACCTCAGATGCATCGTACAACATGAAGCGATGCAGTGGAAACCTTTAATATTATGATGTAATGTAGGTAGGTACCTATGTATAACATATAATAACCTAGGTACATACCTGTATGTAAAAACCTGTATAACATTACAGTTGTCTATAATCCCTCAGAATTCGTACAATGTGGAATTAAGATTTCGTAGTAAAAATAAAAACAAATGAATGTAGCCTATGTCCCACTTCTTTATAACACTTTTGGAGAATCTCAACCTCTGCAATACTCAAGCAGCGTTGATGCTTATAATTACCACACTGAATTCGATTTCTTCAACGATTAGACAAGCATAATTTGCAAAATAAGGTATCAGGCTGAAGGTTTTTGCAGGGGTTGACACTACGCATCAATTGGTTTGAGAATGTCACCTCTCATGATTGATTCGGCAAAGCCAAAATTGAATTCCTATCAGATATGCTGTCTCGCCCGCCTCATTTGATACTGTAGGAGTTTAGTCATTTGAAAATTCGATTCCCTCGTGATTTCAGATTCAATAACTCGATCACTTTGATCAGTCAACTTTTTACCGCGGGAGGAAAACCGTTTTCTCCCAAACGAACCTTTCAAGCCTTCCAAAAGGTGCTTTCATCCATTTTACGCTCGCCGATCCAAAACGATTAAGCATTTTCACTTTTTGATTGGCGCTTTATTTGCAATGCTCTAGCTCCATACAACATGCTCTAAGTTTACTCAACTTGCTCAACCCTTTACAAACTAAATTCAACCATTTATGAATGTTTTCAACATATAAAACGGTTAGTTTAACATAATCATCATATATTCATATAAAACGGCTGGTTTCAAACACAGTGGTAAATTATCACCCAACGGTTTATTATATTAACTACATAGAAGCGGCATCTATACAGGTGAATTATTACACAACGTTTTATTATTTACCTTATGCTTCATGAATAACTACAAATAATTATGTAGTGATTGATGAGGAGAATAGACGAGTCGATCGCTTGGCTGAGAATGGTTCATTTATTGGTGGCACTCGGCTCTTTTATAGCCCCCTGACATGATCAGAGGGGGGTCGGGAGGTCCCCACTCTGAGAGAATACATGTCTACACATAGTGTAGGTTGTGAAGGAGCAGCCGATCACAACAAATTAATGGTTGAATTATTGAATCCCGCGCATTTGTATGAAACTTTAATTCCGGGGCGCTCTCCAGTACTCGATTTAGGGCTTTCCTGGTGGGGAACTCGAGGTATTGACCACATAAAACAGTGATCTACGCAGAAGGGGCATCTATAGAGCTAAATAATAAACCGCTGTGTAATAATTTGCAGTTTTTTTTTCATTTTGATAATTTTAAATACATTTGCAAAATGGTTAAATACACTTGTAGAAGGGTTAAAAAAAATGAATATGGTTTAAATACATTTTCAAATGGTTGAATTCAGTTTGTAAAGGGTTCAAATGAGTTTGTAAAGGGTTGAAATAAATATGCAAACGCAATAGTTGCAATAGTTGCTCGTAGTTTCATTCAAATCAGACCGTCGAGTCAATTTATCAACAACCATCCCCCCTCCCCCTCGTACACACACACAACCCATAACTCGGTGTAATATTTACAAATTCATTAGTAACATGGCTATCAGTAGGTAGAGCAATGTTCCCTTCGGTTCATTTCCACGATACAACAGCATTTAATTTGTGATTCGTGTTTAATTGGGAAAAACAAAAAGTGTCAACATGGTGGTGGCAGAGCCGAATCATTGGTAGGGATGTGGAATGTTACGCTCGAACGAATCAAAACTAAATGAAAGAAATGGTTAGTTTTACTCGAAAACGCATGTTTCACGTTTGAATTAAAATGCAGCACCTGATAGAAGGCCAATGTGCAATCGACACACAAAGACCGACCAAGGACCAGTTTAACAAGCAAATCTCCCAATTAGAGTAAAATTTGATCCCCGCCCGAAAAGCAAATATTCCACTTTATCCTCGCATGATGCATAGCAAAATAAAGTCTATTAAGTAGACACAAAATGTTTGTTGTATAGACTTCTCGTTGATTATGTCCTGGTGATGTCCATTATAGGTATTCAACAGGGGATTTTCCTTTACCTATTGTCAGTTCGACAAGCAATAGTTTTACCTAAAATCTGTTCTTTTAACTTAGAATTTATGTAAATTTAAGGGGAAGGTACATGAAATAGGACATTCCGCACAGTGCCGACCGTTCAAGTGTTCCCAAATTATTGAGTCAATGATCAATAATTAATTGAATTATCATTTTTATTACACTAATAACAACAAATATAAATGGTGGGGGTGGGGGTGGGGATTTTGATACCATTTTCTTCGTAGAAATGAGATTTGAAGCCACGATAGTAATGAAGTAATAACTTGATTGAAATTAAAATTTCTATTGAAATCGTAATAATTATAGATCGATTATGATTTTTCCCCACTCTGTGAAACCGTCTACACGTTTCTGGGGTTCTACAGTGGACTATCTATGTGTGTAGATGATCAATAAACCTTTGTATTTCTTCTTTTGTTGCAGCTATAGAAAAAATGATCATAAAAAAGTACAACATATCCCCCGACGACTACCGCGTGCTGGAGACCATTGTGCTCAAGACAGAACCCCACAAAGCTGGGAGGCAATGGAAGTTCGCTGGTGCCTTTTACTACGCCACTACTGTCCTCACTACGATAGGTAACACCACTCAACCTCTTGAATGTAGAGTTTAACGCGTAGGTAAGCATCGCCTATACAAAACAACAACTTTCGGTACTGAATTTCTTTCAAAATTCCTCCAAACATTAGTAAAACACGAAAATTTTGACTCCAAATTGCTTCCAGGGCTGAAAAAACGCATTTTGAAAGTCTATGACATTGAAAGACGCGAGTAAAGTGACTCCGTCCGGGGTTCGAATGAACGAAAGGCTGAGAGGTATTGCATATTGGCGAACAATACGTAGGAAGCGCCTGTTGGTGACTTCGATCCCCCTTTGCAAAAAACTCAACCCTGAAAATTTGTACGTAGATTTAGATATCAGTAAATCTTCAAACTTCCTTTGAAATTACCCCCGATTCTCCCGATCTGAAACTGACAGATTTCTTTGAAGGACAACGTTGGCATTCAAAATACGAGCCATCTTTATGGGGGATCGAAATCACCTAAATGCGAAGTATGGCTTGAGCAGTACAACGCTGAATGGAGTGCCCCTCCTTCTCATTTATACGTACCTACTCAAACCAATGAACCTTAGCCGCAAGGCGAAGGCGAATATAGCTGCGCCCAGCTAAACTTCGGACGCAACGAATTGGCAAGGCTTCCCCGCACGACGTCATCACATTTCCTCCTCTTCCACGCTTGTTGCGTGAAATAACTATTTTTAAAAGCCTCTAAAAATGTCAAGTAATAGCACATGTTTAAGTGTAAACTATTTTTGATGATTTTCAGCAATTTTTTTTTAACCACAAAAACTCAAATTTGATCCACCGTTCAGAAGATGAAAAAGTTGTGTCATTGAGCTTTTCTGGGTCACAATTCGCTGAATGTTATTCGTACAAATTTCTAAACAATCACCCAAAATTGATCCATATTCTATCTCATTTTAGTATTAAACGTTGGTAATTGCTTAAAATGATCGAAAATAGCTAACAATGTCGAATGACCAAAAATAGCCAACATCAACTTTGAAAACCACTCACCGGTTCATGTTTCATGACTGCAACTTTTGGTTTATCATTTTCAATAATGAACCTTTGGAATCGAGCATTAAAAAAAAATTAAAAAATTAAATCAACCCCCCCCCCCCCTCAAATTTTGACGGTTTACGTTTCAAGGTATGTAGAATCCGAAAATGCAATAAAAAAATTTCTGTCCGTCCCCCGTACGTCGTACTGAGTACTTCTTAGCTACCATGAAAAAAATTGATGAAATTCGGGTTATAGGTTCCGTTCGGGGTCTAGTTGGTCCGCAAAGCTCGACGTTACTGTCAGTCATCGAGGTGAAAAATAGGGGTTGAAATTTTCAGAACGCTGTAGCTCGAAAACGGTTTTTTTACGTTATTAGATTTGTCTTGAGCTAAACAATTTTTTGAGACCACCCGGAGCATTGTACGTCCAGCCGTTCTGTGCACCAAAAAGCTTCGTTAACACGAATCAAACGTTAACGTGAATCAAACGGTATAAATACGGCCCGGAGCACCTGATTATAATGAAGGATGGCTGTATGAAGTCGAGTTGGTTGTTCAGCGATATTATTTCATTTGATAAGTGATGGACTATTGGATTTTGTTGGTAGGTAATTCTGAAACTTGAACAAACGTTGAAGTATTGATGGGTAAATTATTACATAACGGCAAATTATTCCACAACTTTTCATCTACCTAGAAAGGGCTGGATTTTGTTGATCGGTACTTTTGCAACTTGAACAACCGTTGAAGCATTATTGATGGGCAAGTTCATTATACTCAAGTCACAATGGTTCATTATACTTGACCACGAGGGTAGGTACTGACCACAGAAAACAGTGATCTACGCAGAAGGGGCATCTATTTCACTCCACATCAACAATTTTCCTTTAGTACTTCATTACTTGCGTTTCTGTTTGCCATTTTAGTTACTGTTTGTCATCGAAAGAATTATTTTAGCAACATTTAACTCGTGATTTAGGTAGGTACCTTGTAACGAGTACGGGGTTAGGGGTCTGCGATCTACATAATATCTATAGAATAGCACATATCATATTATATAGACGGTTTATCTATACAGAGAGCTGTGATCTGTAGCAGAAGGGTATTCTGTACAAAATAATAAACCGTTGTGCAGGGATTTGCAGCCTTTTGCCCCTGTCCGGTGCGTTAGTGAGGTTATACCTCGCCATCACGACCGAGCGGTCTTGTATTTTAGCCTAACCGGCCCCTACACCAAATACGGTTATAATAATATTACGCTGAAAGTTTGAAACGTTGAATCGCAGGCGATCGGCTGAATCTAAAATTGAACGCTCAGATCAGCTGATTCAAAAATTGAGCTCTCTGAACAGCTGAGTCAAGAATAAATTGAGCTCTCCACCAGGAATCACTGAGTGAGAACTGCGCAACTCCCTCCAGCGTGCAAAAGCATAAAAATATACCTACCATTGTTCCATAGTCTTCTGTCTCCGAACCAAGTACGAAGCTGTTTTCCGTCTAATCGTCAAATACTAAGTTGAATAACCAACCATGACTCACAATTTCTTAAATATGAATGACAGGGTATTATTTTTAACAGTGGGTGTCGTATTTTACTCGACATTCCAACGTTTATTTATCCAACGTTTAGTAATTATACATGGTGTTGAACCTTCTAGGAATCGATTCTAAAACTGATTTCCAACAAAAAGTTCCTCTTTCTAATTTTTTAAAACCCTTGCTTTCGTGAGTTGTTAAAAATTTTCCGTGAGTTGTTTTTGACCTTAGACCACTTTTTTCTTTTCTTTTTTTTTTAACTAGGGAAACAGTGGGAAAATCTTGAAAAAGACTTAGGCTTTGGAGGGTCCGCACTTCGCAGTCGTGTCAGGTTTCACTCACTAAAAACCCACTAACCCTTGTCCTCTTGACCTAATCCACCCCGGACTCACTTGTTCAGCATTACTTCGGAGTGGGGTCGATCACTGGACGATGTCACGCCCTCTTCTGATGCCTTCTTTCGGTCTCCAGTTTATTCTTCGCCTGAGGAACGGGTCGTCCAGCTTTTTTGCCTTGAGGATTCGGTCTATGTAGGACGCAAATCCTCTCCCAGGTACCCTGGCTGGAGACCATCTTCCCGATCACATTATTTGGTTCGTCAATTCATCGAATTTCTTTTTAAACCTTATGTGGTAAGCCATCTTGCAATTTGGAATAAACAAAAAAATAAATAAACCTTTAGCTTACCACGTATAACGTTTATTCAATATAAATCTTTTAGCTCAACTTCTGAGCACCGCCAGGTGGGTACTCACATAAACACAGATCTGAGTTTATGTGAGTACCCATCTGATGATGCTCAGAAGTCGAGCGAAAAGCTTTGTATTGAATAAATACTTGGTAAGCTAAAGGTTTAATTATTTTTTGTTTATACCACATTACATTATTTGGTGTCATTTCATCCTCCTGTTCTGGCCATTATGCAACTAACTTCATAAACTGATCATAACACACTTGAATTACAAAGTAAAATTAAAAACAAGGAATCCGTTGGAAAGAGCATTAAATTTACTATCATCATTATGGCCGTGACATAAATATTGGAATACATTCAGCGGGCGAAGAATCGGACTGAAAAGAAAAATGTCCCAAATTTTCAAAATCACAATTTTTTGAAATATCTATACGTCTCAAAAACAACTGGTGACAGAACGTGCATGTGACGAGAAAAACTTCCTCAGAATCTCAGTTTTTCAGCAGAGTGGTTATTTTTCATTTTACTGCACTAATTACGGGAGAAAAGCCCGTTTGAATGCACTAAAACGTGCGTCTCCTCTCAAAAATAGCAAAGAGGAACTTTTTGTTGGAAATTTGTTGTAGAAACGATTCCTAGAAGGTTCTCGATCCTTGAGTGTGAACACTTTATATAAGAAGGTTAATATAATAGGTTTCGCCGCCAAAAACGTAATTGTAACAAAGCTAATCAAATTCCACTTTGTTCGTTTCCAATTCCATTGATACTGAGACGCCGGTCTAAGAAGGAGGAAACCAAATAACATTAAAGAGGCTCCTCCACTCGAAATTTCCGCCTTTAATTGTGACAAACGCCACGGCATTTGAGGGGCCTAAGTAAAAGATCACTTCCCATTGTGACCTGGTAGAGATCTCTGCAGATGTCAGGACCAACCGTTTGATGGGCTGCCTTTCATTTGATCCGCCACCCCTTCCTATTTACCCCCGACTTTCCAATTTAGTTCCATTTCCAAAGGTACTTGGAAGGCGGGTCCGCCTGTCCCTGTCCTGAATAAATGTCAGTCTATAGACGGCAGTGACAGGAGAGTTAATTAGCTGGAACCCACCGACTATACCAAACTGAGTTATAAATAGCAGAACTCAAAGGGGCAATTTCACTTAGCCATCGATAGAATCTGAAGAGTCTGACAGATTTATAATTCAGATTTTATACAGGTAAAAAATACCTGATAAATCACAAAGCACAAGTCTAACTCCAAATGATTTTTTCTAGTTCGATTGAATCCGTTTGATTCGTTCTATGTTCCAGTAGGGTCTCCTACAGCGTTGTTAGAGATGATGCTACTAGCAAAAGAAATATGAGATTTGTCTTAAAGAAATCTGAAGAAGTGTAATCTTCTTCCGCGTGACTCAAGTAGTCGACTATCATAGCAGTTTTCGTGCCTGCCTGAAAGCTGGCATTCAGTGGAGAGAAAATAGACCTTAGCTACACACGAGAATCTCTGAGGACTGATGCAACATCTTCAAAGGCCAATCCATATACAGGGCTCAATGTTTCTAAACGAGCAGAATTTCTAACCCCTAACTCTCAGTCACCTTGGCCATGAGGATTATGAAGAGCAGTTGGAATAAACAGCAGCCTTTTCTTACTCAAATTGATGACAGAATTTATGTACCTACATAAGTACTGGGATTAATTCAGGAAATCAGTTAAGGCTCACTAGAGGCTACCCAAACAGTACCTATGTTAGCAATCGATTGTCAGAACAATGATTTTCATTGTAGGCAGTTACCGCGGTTAGCACCACCAGTCTTCGAGAGTCTACCCTTGCCTATCAAAAGTATAAATTCACTATATCTATTCAAAAAAGAAATTTAACAATACCTAATGAATCCGGCAAATATAATTAAGCAGAAATTTAAGCTCCTGAACTTAAGAAATAAGATGCTCTTTATGTTCTAGACTGTAATAACTGTGCTAGTTTTGTATTGCTAGTAGAATCCCTATGCATGGTAATAATGAACATAATATTGTAATTAGGTATAATGGGCTAGGCATGCCTGCAAGAACCTGCGATTTCTGGAGGAGACGGCCTGGTAGGTAGTCCAAAGACGACCGACTGGTTACTTAACAAAAAAAACATGAATTTTCAAGAACCGGCCTTACTCGTCAATGGCCATGAACCAGGGCTAGCGCACAGTGGTCCAAAATATGATAAATAACATATCAAAATATTGTTTGGTGAACAATGAGCTTGTCCTATGTGCTTAGCTATACCAATATTAACATGTTGTGTATCATGTTTTAGCCCTGGGGTACTAGCATTTTTTGCGAGTCGATTTTGCGCGTCAATTTTGAGCGTCAATTTTGAGCGTCAAATTTGAGCGTCAATTTTCAAATTTTTTCGCGCACAATGCATAGTGGTTTTCACGTACAACCGAGTAGTTGCTAGGGAAATGAAACTTCTTTCATTTTCATCGGACAAAAATCGTTTTCCATTCGTTGGAAAGCTCTTGATTTATCACGAATTTATTTCGTATTTGTTCTTGGTATTTATTTCCTAGTTTCATACTATAACTATATAAATGAATGTTATAAATGGATAGTAAACAATGACGCTTGTTTGGTTGTCACGTTTTAACATGTATCATCTATGGTGCTCAAGAAATGCAGACAAGACATCGTCAGAAGAAACGAGCACATACGTTTCAAGTAGTAGATTTCTACCTAGCCTTCACTTTTCGAGTTAATAACATGATACATGGTTGCAACTTTTGGTTCTTAAACATAAATTTTTTAACCACCCCGCATCCCCCCCCCCTCCCGCCCTTAAGAAGTCATGGTTTACGTTTGTAATAGATTAAGGGATAAGGCAGAGACAGAGTCGAGTTGAGTCAGTCGGAAGAATGAATGATTTATTCGATCATAAGTGGGTAGGTAGGGGTAGCGACAGTAATGCCAATACAACAATTGAAATATCCCTCTGTGACATCTCCCCCTCTACAAAAGATTACAATAAGTACGTCAAAAATAAATCAAATACAAAAATAAGTCAAACACTGGGAACGCACATGTCCCTCCAAAGTACAAAATAAAAGATCGGCCGTCCGAAAATCGGTTACAAGACGAACATAATATATGAAAACACCTCTCGTTCGACAAAATAATGCAAGTAGGCTTCTTATATTGTTTTAAATAAGCTCATAAATTCAATCTGTCCGGTGCCTTCCTAGTTCTCACCGGCCTTCCCGTTGTCAGATTAGGATCACAAACATGAGGTATTGCAGATTTAGATGACTTGGGTGTAGTAGGTATTTGTATCTTACTTCCTACATTTACAGAGGTATTACTTGAGTCAACTGATACAGGCGTGGTCGATTGTGGCGGAGTGCCGTCAATCGGAACATGTGATACCTTCGGTGGCACAGGGGTTTTTGGAAAAACTACAGTAGGTAGTGATACATCGTGAGTCTCTTTAGGATTCAGTATAGGTGCTTCATAAAATTCACCACCTTTGATAATCTGATCGATATGCCGTTTAAATACACGTCCATCATCAGTTTGACACAAAAACAGGTAGGTTCCTAGCGGTTCTTGAATTCTAGCATGAATCCAACCTCGTTTATTAGGTCTTGAATAGTCCCTTATATAAATAGAATCATTTACAGCAAACGTCTTATTTTCTGAATATACAATATGTCTTTTGTTCCATGTTTTATTAAACTTTTTATCACCTCCGCTTTGCACTAACTGATCAAACCTAGTATTCACCTTCCTTCCCAACATGATAGAAGATGGTACTTTACTGGTTGTAGAATGAGGTGTATTGCGATAGTGGTATAAAAATTTCTGCAGTTTGGTATTCAAGGTTTCATCGGTTTTATCACGTAACAACTTAAAGAGAGCAGTCTTGAACGACTTGACAAAATTCTCTGCTAACCCATTGCTAGATGGATGATAGCTAGGAGAAGTGAGATGAACTATACCATTCCTAGTACAGAATGTCAAGAACTCGCTTGAACTGAAACAAGTGCCGTTGTCGGTAACCACACATTTGGGAATCCCAAAACGAGCACAAAACTCACGTAACTTTTCCAAGGTATGGTAGGTATCCGCTTTCCTAACTTCATAGACTTCTGGCCATTTACTGCAAGCGTCAATAATTATCAAAAACATTTTATTGTTAAAAATGGGACCTGCATAATCCATATGGATTCGATGCATTGGTTCTGAAGCTTCAGGCCATCCCCCAGAAATCACCTTTGGCGGATCTGAGCGATGCGATAAACAAACATGGCAATTTTTCGTTATTTCTGAAATGTTTTCGTCCAAATAGGGCCACCAAAAGTACGAACGCGCCAGCGCCTTCATTTTAGTAGTACCCATATGTGAACTGTGCAGTTCTGTTAATAATAGCTGCCGCAGTTTGAATGGTATAATCACTCTATACCCCCACATCAAAATATCGTTGTCAATAAAAATTTCAGATTTTCGAAGTTCATATGGTTTCAATTCATCTTGGAAAGTTTGTGGCCATCCATCCCTAGTATACCGGTAAAGCTTACCTAGAATAGGGTCTTTGCGAGTTTCAAGCTTGATTTGAGCATAACTCACCGGGATAAATTCTTCCACAAAATTCAAGTATCCACCTATTTCATGCTTTTCGATACTTTCATTATAACTATCGTCCCCCAAAGCTGTTGAATCCAAAGGCAAACGGGACAACCCATCCGCTGAATTATTGGAACCCTTCACGTATTCCAACCGGTAATCAAAATTCGATAAAAATAATGCCCATCTTTGAACTCGTCCGGCAGCCATTTGGGGCAAACCTTGATGTTCACCAAACAGCCCTAACAACGGTTTGTGATCGCTGCGAATTATGAATTTGTTACCCATTAAATATTCGAAAAACTTTTTACAGCCAAAAAAGATAGCTAAAGCTTCTTTCTGGATGGTTGCATATCTACGTTCCGCTTTCGACAATATCCTAGAAGCGAAGCTGATAGGTTTCAACTCCCCACTAGGCATTCTATGCATAAGACACGCCCCGAGACCGCGGTCCGATGCATCGCATTCCAAAATAATATCCAAACCTGGATTAAAATGAATCAAAACTTGATCAGAAGTGATTATTGTCTTAACCTTTCGAAAGGTACGATCACACTCGTCAGTCCATCGAAAAGGAACATCTTTCCTAAGTAAATCATACAACGGTGATAAAATAATTGATAAATTTCTAATAAATTTTCCGTGGTAGTTAATCATACCAATGAACGCTTTCAATTCCGATGGATTCGTCGGAACTGGGGCTTTTAAAATAGCATCAATTTTGCTAGGATCTTTTCGCAAACCCTCGCTATCAATAATGTGCCCCAAAAATTTCAACCCTTGTTGAAAAAATTCACATTTCTTGCTATTTAATTTAAATCCAACTGATCTTAACTTATTCAAAACCTTTCTTAAATTCTGAACGTGTTCGTCCATCGAACGTCCAGTAACTACGATATCGTCAAGCAGACTAGCTACACCCTCACAACCTTGAAGAGTTTTGTCGATCTCCCGCTGGAAAATCTGACACGCAGGCTTAGTGACAAATGGCAACCTATTGACCTTGAAAATACCTTTATGGGTACTCCAAGCTAGCATCACAGACGTTTCTTCATCTACTTCCAATTGGTTGTATGCATGTGAAAAATCGAGTTTACTAAAAAGTTGTCCACCTTGAAGTTTATTGAAAATCTCTTCAATTCTAGGTACTGGATGCTGAACGTCTTTGAGATATTTATTTAAAGTAACTTTGTAATCAGCACATACCCTAATCGTATTATCAGGTTTGAGTACTGGAACTAAGGGTGTACCCCACTGAGAAGTTTCGATCTTACTGATTACACCTAATTTTTCCAACTTGTCCAACTCATTGTCAACACCCTTACGAAATGCGAAAGGTATCGGGCGAGGTTTACAAAATTTAGGTTGGACGTCTCCGTTGACGTGTAGACTAATTTTACTGCATTTATATGTGCCTAACGTACCATCAAATAAATCATTAAATTCTTTTATTATACTCTCCGCAATCTGTTCTGGAGAATAACTAGATAGAGAATGCTGCTGTTCAGTTGCTGAACCAAAAACAATATTAATTTGAAAATGTTGGATAAGATCTCTGCCAATGAGAGGCCGTTGTCCACTTCGGACAACCAAAAATGAACATATACTACTGCGACTTTTGTATGTTACCTTAACATTGACCACTCCTATCGGTAGTATAATGGAACCATTGTACGACTTTAACTTAATATTAGTCGGTTCTACATCAAAATTACTAAAATTTGCTCTATAAAACGATTCAGGCAATATAGAAAGACTCGAGCCTGTGTCCATTTCAAATTCAACAAACTTATGCTCTACCTTCAACTTGATCAAAAAAGGTTTTTTATCTGAACCTGGCGAGTATAAAACATTGAGATCCGAAAATTCTTCATCTGAGTCACTATGATATAAAAATTTAGATTCTTTGACTTTGCAAGCTGCTGCTAAGTGGCCTATCTGCTTGCATGTCTTGCATTTGTAGGCTTTATATTTACATTGTTTAAAGTCGTGGTTACCTTTATTGCAAGCGAAACACAACTTAGCTTGAGTACCGGAACCTGATGTGCTTCCACTGCGCGGCATCGCCGAAGGTAGGTACTGAGCCTCTTGTTTCGATCGTCCTGCCGTAGGATGAGGTACCGACGACTGACGGGACTTGCCGTCTCGGGAAGAGCCGTTCTTCGCCTGTAGTCGGTGAACCTCCGAAACATTGGTCGGAGCCGCGCCTTGCTGGTCCTGGAGTGCCCCCTCCTTCTTGAGTGCCACTGAATAAAGGTCCTTCAGTGAAGCTTTATCGTCCTCTTCACAGAGCCGGTCCAGTACCGGGCCCCTACGAAGTCCTGCGACAAATCGTAGTCTTAGTAACTCATTGAGACTCGCACCGAAATTGCAATCCATTGCTTGTTTCTTTACACGAACGTACCAATCGCAAATTCGCTCACCTTGGTCTTGTGTAAGTTGCTCATAAGCGATTCTGCTTCTCCAAACGGACGATGTCGGTGCGTACTGCGTGCTCAGAAGCTCACATAGCGTTCTGTAAGGTTTCGTTTTCGGAAGATCCGGGTATGTAAGCTCCCGTATGACCTCATACACTTGAGCGCTGATTGAGGTTAACAAAAGGGACACCTGGCGATTGTCCCGAACCGCGTTCGTCTCGAAGTATTGTTCCAAACGTTCGTTGAAGGTATTCCATCGATCTCCAATATCAAATTTAGGTAGCTCCCCAAGAGCTGTCTGGATTATGAAAGGCTGAGATCCTTCAGGCTGGTCTGGCTGAGTAGGCATGGTAGCCCCACGAGGTCGGCAAGATCGTTCCTGATGCGGTAGGTAGTTGAACGGAGTGGACCAAGGAACACTCTCCGATCGGCTCCACACAATCTCACCTCACAATTTTCCGCCGCGAAAAAAAAAACAAATGAATCTGCTCCGTGAAAAAAAACACTTGAAATTGAACAAAAAAAACTGAATACTGAACTTCGAGAAAAAAAAACCACTTGAACCCGTCGCCAATTGTAATAGATTAAGGGATAAGGCAGAGACAGAGTCGAGTTGAGTCAGTCGGAAGAATGAATGATTTATTCGATCATAAGTGGGTAGGTAGGGGTAGCGACAGTAATGCCAATACAACAATTGAAATATCCCTCTGTGACAACGTTTCAAAGGACTTAGGGTGGGATTAATAGTCCGTACTTGAGGGTCATGAGGAATGTTGGATGAGTTTGGATGAGGTTGGTTTGGATGGATTAGGGATGGATGTGCTCCGTAGGTTTTTTGTACATCCTAAACTGCGTCTTGGTGGCAAAAATTAATAATTTTATCTAATATCACTTAAAAAACAATATATCTAAATTTAATATATCTTCTCTCCACCAATTAATGTGCTTGCGTCGGCCCTAGATGAGCACACAGGAATACGGTAGGAAGCTAACACAACTTTTTTTAAGACGGAGTTCCGGCTGGCCACCCGTCTCTCTTTCGATCACCATGAATTCTGATGTAGGTTTGGTGCAATATAAATTATTTCCTGGCATACCAACAGGTTTTAGATACTGGTTTTTCTTGGACGGTTTCGAGACCTACGCGTTGTTACCTACGCATAATATTCCGTCTTTTACAGGTTACGGACATTCGACTCCAAATACGATCGGCGGCAAGCTGTTCACGATGTGCTACGCTATCGTTGGTATCCCCCTGGGACTCGTCATGTTCCAGAGTATCGGCGAGCGGGTGAACAAGGTGAGAAGGTTGTCTTAATTCTTAGCGTCCCAAAAATTCGGGGACATTTCGGTGTTGGGGTAATTGAAGAGGTCAGGATTGAAGAAGCAATTTTTTTAGTGGTGACCAAGTACCAACCTAAGGTACCTACTTTCTACCTGAGAATCACTGCGATTTTGTTCAAAATGATGAGTAGGAACCAGTCCAGAAGTTCGTGGACCACAGGAATAATGACAACGTCAGATTCGTATTCATGATGTACACATTCCTTCGTAAAATACCTAGGATGACCTGATAAATCATTCCACATTATTTTTGGCGTTGCCTTGACATGGAATCGACATTCAGAAAAGTCTAGATAGTAAAGACACAATCTAAATTCTTTTATTGCTGTCGTAATTATATCTATTCCAGACTTAATTTAAACAGTAGAAATTGAATAAGAGGTAGGTTGCAACATGAGCGCGAATGCTCGTGGACTGATTTAGTAATAGAAATTGAGCAAAAAGACCCGGAATGTTGAAGTTCCAGTTTTTCAAACAACTAGGTATCCATTTCTTGGAATTGTTTCTCGCAATTTCAACCAATTTTTAGATGTTTCTTGTTTGTCACGTAAAAACTCGACAACCATACGCCTGGGTGGAACAGCTATAACTAGTAAGGGGGTTTTCTTTCTTCTCCTTCACGTCAGAAATGAATGAAGGGAAGCACCAAAACTAGCAGTCAAGCCAAATGTAGGTATTGAAAAAGCTCGAGAACGTCTTCTGCCAGCAAGAAGTAGATAATTCGAATACGTCGATTCTGCCCACTTACCTAAGTAACAGTAATGAATTATCTTCTTTACCATCTTCGACTTTTAACACACCCTTGTGTTTTTATCGCAAACAGCTGTCCTCCGTCGTCATCAAAAGCGTTAAGAAGCTTTTTGGCTGCCGCAACATCGACGCATCGGAAATCAACCTCATATGCGTCGTTACTACACTCAGCAGCCTCACAATAGCTGGCGGTGAGATAGCTAACCTTAACCTGTATAATAATTTGATCTATAATGTTGATTGATAATAATAGTACAGTCTGTCAGAAAGTTGACCGTATTTAGGAAGGCCCTGGAAAAGGAACTATTAGGAAAACCGTTGTAACGAGCTGAAATACAGTGATAGGATGTTACACCTGTAGACAGGTATGACAACAGTTTTCCAGATAACATGGAACCTGATCAAACAGTGGAACTGGTTGAAACAGCAGCTTGTACAAATTATACCTCAACCAGTCCAAAACAGTGTAGGACTCACATTTTAGTTTGGGAAAATTGTTTTACTATCTTGAATCATTCCCAAGGATCCAATCCAACCAAAGTTTCAAGCAAGTTGTGAAGAAAAATAAAATTTAAATGGAGGTTAATTTTTGTTACACAACCAACTTACGATCACTAGAAGCATTTACACTTGGACTGGTCACTCAACACGCCGATTCACAGCTTCCTTAACCCTCTCCCTTAACCCATGGTGAAAAAATAAAGTGGCGAAGAAATACTCGTACTTTAGTTCCAAAATTCTCTTTTTATACCTAGCATGTAATAAGAAATAAGGAAATTCTGATCCTCCCGATGATAGCCGCAGGCAGGGCAGTCAGACCTAAACCCTAACCTAAAATGGTTGATTACCTTACGAACCAGGGAGCCCCGAGCACCAGACACAGTCGTGTCCACATACATGCTTTTTCTCTGATTTTGTTTCAAGAAGTAAATTAACAAGAACGTCGCCGGATGTGTTCAAATCATAAAATTTCTCTAGGCTATGTTGCGGGCGACCAAGCCACACTGTACATGTTATCACAACTTATTACATTTGAAGTGTGAAATTATTTCAAAAAAATAGTTTTCAGGTGTCACGTTTCAAATTTTGTTCACGAGGAAAACAATCGTCCACATATTAGTAAAACTTATTTGCAAATTTTTCCTATGAGTAGTCTGTGGTAAGATGGAGAAAGACAAAACCGGACAGATTTCTGCTAATAAACTAGGGCTCCGTCAAAAGCTTAATAAATTGATTCTATTGAAACACTCACACTTTATATGTTCTGGTTCGTTTCTGTTCATCTGTTAGGTTCTCGTAATTTTGTAGATAGTTTTGTTTTACGCTATTGACTACCTACCGCATTATTTTTATGCGTTCAACCTCCTTATGTTTCATTGTTCATGAGTTCATGCGACTAATACTTTCTTATTAAAACCCTCTGCAATCCAAAATTAATAAAATCCCAATCTACATATCCAGTCCGGATAAAAAAAATCGTAGATATCAAATTAGTTACAGTACTGGAAATAATTCAAGGAATAAGCTAATTGTAAAGGATGAGCGTCAGTCCTTTTACTAACTAGGTACTCGAGGAAATTAAGTGGTCAGGAGGGATTAAAGGCCCAGCCAATTTAGTTAAACAGACTCCAGAATTCCCATGAATTGAAGAATGGAAATCCAGGAATGAGATTCGGAGAGAACATCGATGTTTAGTCAAAATACGTGAGTATGAGCCGAGCGTCAAGGGGGTTTCATTATGAGCTGGCGAGCTGTTGTCTCGTCGGGCAGACAGAGGGCCCTCCCTGCTAGACGGACCGCGTTTCCAACGCCAAGGCAGCGATTCAGTGTAGCTATAGATCGTTAGGGTGGATTAGTATACTTGAGAAGGCGATGCGCACGAAATAATATCAGAAACTCCACTAATGTATAGGAAAAAGGAACAAAAACAAGTTGGTGCACAGGCAGCTACGTAGGTACCTACTTACAAGAAGAAAGGTCTACACGCGACTTTAGGATACACGCACCTCATGGGGAGACTTTACTTCTTGTAACTTACTACCTGCATAACTTGCCACTTAGTTCCTATTTTCTATACATACCTATTGTTGTTTCTCATATAATGAGATTTGCCTTCTCCAGTATTATATCCACCATATAAACAGCTCCACGCACTCATGTAACATTGCTTGTTACACAGGTCCAGAAGAAGGAGCAATAGAGCCCCCTGAAAGATTGGCTTATGTAAAAGGTGTCCATTCCTTGACTACGGCACGTTTTATGTATTAATTGAAGACGATAATGTCATAGACATATTACTTATACCTGGCAAGTATAGGCTGTTGCCATGGTTAAACCTGAATTGTGTGCCTTTATTCCTGATATTGATATAAAATAATATGTTTGGAACGGGCCATGAAACGAATGGTATGATGGGGCTGTTACAGTTGGGTGACAGACAATTTCTGGAACATACCATCTCTGCTGAAACGTAGGGGCCAGCAAATCGCCAAATTCCATGTCGGTCTGTCAGCCCCACAGCTTGCTTTTTACTCATAAGATTCAGATGACCGTTTTATGAAATCTCATGTGTGGTACGTCTGTGACTGGCACAGGTGCGGCGGCGTTCTCGCGTTATGAGGGCTGGACATACTTCGACTCGGTCTACTACTGTTTCATCACACTGACAACGATCGGGTTTGGTGACATGGTCGCCCTCCAGAAGGATGACGCTCTTGACAAGAAGCCAGAGTACGTCGCTTTCTCCCTCATCTTCATCCTCTTCGGCCTCGCCATAGTTGCCGCCTCCCTCAATCTACTCGTTCTCCGGTTTGTCACAATGAACACAGAAGATGAACGGCGAGATGAAGCTGAAGCCTTACAGGTAAAGGCACTGTAACTATGTACCTACTACAGTCGGTTCAGTATAGGAAGGGGCTTCTATTTCCAGAAATAGGTTTTTTTTAAACACAGATGACATCATCTGATGAGTGGGCACGAGTAATACCTTTAGACAGAAAAAAAAACTCTGGATTACTCACACTTGAGAATAAAGTATGTAACCAAAATGGTTTAAATGAAGCACAAGAAAGCGCTTGATTTGCTACTGATCACATTTCCGTTGATCCTCCCTAATTTGTAGTTCCAAACACCCTGCCTACGCTCCCTCCTAAAATTAGCAGACTGGAAGTCATTCGATTTGGCCTAACCTGAGCTATATCTATCTTCAAATCTAGGTTATTCTTATCTGACTGAAACTACGTACCTCACCCTGTCTGTAGGTAACTCAAAAGCCGAAAAATCCTCATCTAGTTACAGGAAATATAAAATTAGTCAAATAACGCTATTTGGATGTTACCAGGCGGCGCAAGGGGCGGTGAGATTAGAGGGAGACGTCATCACTGCAAACGGGTCCATGACAAGCGGTCGCCCACTGGGTGAAAGCTCTTCGGTTGGCGAGACTGGCTCTGTCTGCAGCTGCACCTGTACTTGGTTCCCCCATTACTCCCCCAACTTAACGATAGAGCCACTGCCT
This sequence comes from Leptopterna dolabrata, assembly GCA_954871275.1. Lineage (NCBI taxonomy): Eukaryota > Metazoa > Arthropoda > Insecta > Hemiptera > Miridae > Leptopterna > Leptopterna dolabrata. The sequence continues at coordinate 36,506,322 of OX940977.1, read as the reverse complement.
CCACCAACGCCTCCGGCCACTGCAATATCCAGTCATAGGTCGTCTATATGACCTCGACTATTCCGTTCCCCCTCTGCTCGCCTTCTCGTCAGGTGTGTACGAACTCATGCATAATACTTACAATGTAGAAATTAGTGTAGTATTCACGTTCAAGTTACGAAGCCTCATATCTTCAGGATGTTGAAACACATCTACAAGAAATGGTGGCTACAAAACTTGTTCGTCTACCTACCAAATACGTGTCTGTTCAGTTTACATGGTCACAGCAGTCTTGTACTGAAGTATATCCTAAGTTTTAGCATCCCTACACAAACCCCAAAGGCAAATGAAAATTACATTGGGGTCATAAGTAATTGCTCCTTTACAGGCCCATTTATTTATAATAATTAAAGGACTTTCCCCATTTGTTCACTCGTGGATACTACGAAGTTTGAAACCACGATTTATGATTCCTCTCATTAGGTTTTACGTTTTTCCGAATGACCAAACAATCCTATAGGTACCTACACTAACTCAATCAGCAAATTTTCAAAGAAAATGAAGCTATTGCAATGGGGCCAAAATTTGCAGAACATGAACTTTTGAAATTTTTCTATAGGCCCTTTCAGAACATCCTGAATTCATCCCTAATTTAACAAAAATGTATAATATGTATATGGATGAGTATATTATAAATAATTTTTTTATGTGTCGCTCCAGACGATATCTGTTCTTGGGTAGGTATAGGTATGATAAAAATTCCGAATTTCGCCAAAACATTCGTATTGCCAAACAAAAGGATTAGTTCGAAGATGAGCAATTCTCACAATTCTAAGAGGGTAAAAGTTGAGTTTTTAGGTTCAAAATTCGATAGAAACGGCTAAAATCGTGAACAATTTACATAAAATCACTGAAAGGGCAACGAAAGGGTGAGCAAAGACAAAAAAAAAATACTATTTCTGTTTTTTCATACAGAACAGGGGTCAAGTTTGGATTTTTGGAGTCAAAAATTGGTATTAAGAGCTGAAACCAGTATTAATTCACCTGAAGTTGTGTGGGATGGTGATGCACGAAGGAGGAGTACCTATTTCGATGATGAAAATATTTTACTAAAAAAAGAGTGGGTCAAATAAAAAAATATTTTTATTTATAAAAACGGTGGGTCAAATTTGACTTAGAAGGGCCAAAAGTAGGTAAAAATGGCTAAAATTGCGAAAAAATTACGTAATTATATGAAAGGTGGCATGGCTTTTCGGTATATCGTCTTTTTACACAACAGCACGAATATTTCTCTGAAAATTTGCTCTTATAGCCATGCTGCACGACTGGTTTTATTTTCAGTTACGACTGGGACAGTAGCTGTGAAGATTGGGAGACAAGTCCCCTGAGGTCCAATATTATATCTCCTGGAGAAAGACATACAACCGCTTGACTCTGTACCATATTTGTACGATTACCTTTACCAATTAAAATTAAAAATACAAATTATACTATCGACCCAATATGAACCATTGTAAAAATATGTACATATTCATAATGTTTTGTGTAAATAATATTTCATTCGTTCTTCATGATTAAGTAGAATTTTATAGCAGAGATCATTGTAAAAATGCACAGTAGCAACATTACTCTATTTTCCAGTAATTTTCATGCTCAATGTATTCTAAATACATCATAAGAACCAAGGGCTTTGTTATTAAATTTTGTTTTCCTTATCGCACAGATTTCATTAGCCGTTCTCGATGTAGTAGACTCCAAAGGCAACAAAACGGCACCAAAGTGAGAATTACCCATAATATTCGAAGGAGGTCTACAAGTTTTTGTTTAGTGGTAAGAGCTGAAGACAATCAGGTAGGCATAACATGAAAGTTAGTTGCTTTAAAGCAGACGGAAGTGAATCCCAGCCTGGAATGGCCTGGATTCAACTTTTTACTTCAATGAGAGTTGCAAAATGATGATAGGTATATGCTACCACTAAAGTGAGAAATTTGTCAACATAGTAAAGGTAATAACAACATGACTCGTTTAAGTGTGTAACTCTCTCAAAATACACTTTCACTACTTAATAATATATATATTACTATAATAATGATAACCCCAACTGAATAGAGTAACATCGAATGAATACACACTTCAACTATTATTTTAAGAAAACCCATCTAAGGAGAAGTATGAAAACGCTGAAAATTATTACAAAACGGTTTATTATTTTCCTTTATAGATCCCCCTCTGCGTAGATCACTGAATCCCTATTAGTGTATACAAGACGCTGATTCAGTAGGGTCGTTTTTAGCGGTGCCGCTAACACACCGACACGACAAAAATCCCACCAGATTCGAAGTATAAGCTCTCTAACGTTCAGCAATAAATTACAGTTACATAAATATGCATTTTTCACCGCCCCCACCTCTTCCACGTGCCATTACGGCCCCATGAACTTTCCTCACGGTCTTTTTTGAAATGCTGATGGTACCTGAACCTAAGCAGGACCATCGACGCATTGGCCGTGGCTAACAAAAAAAATCGAACTACAAAATCCAAAATAACCATCTTTATTCAAATGAAACGATATCACGGTAGGTACCTACAACCACCTCGATTTCATAAAGCCATGCGTGATTATTATCAGCTGTACCCCACCCCTAGCTGTCCCTATCAATGATATCTAGACTGGAGTTATGTATACAGGATGATTCACACTCATGTTGACGAAGCTTTTCGGTTCAAACTTCAGGACCTTACTATACAGTATACACGAAGGGCTGGAAGTAAAATGCAAGTAGCCTCAAACAATCCCGAAATACGTTATCAATTTAAATAGGTCATAAAAATACCCATCCACTGAACGTTTTAGAGCTAAGGCGTTTTGACCATTTTAACTCCCTACTCTTAACCCTTTAGAAATGACTGACAGCAAAGCCGAGGACCATCTAGACCCCGAATACCATGCGCCATACTTCGCACTTTCCTTAGTTACCATGAACCAAAATTAATGAAATTGTGTTCGTCGGATTAACTTTTCATGTTGAGGTCGCAAGCAATACTATGGAAAGTGCGAAGTACAGCGTACTGACAGAATACTCCTTACTTTCCGTACTTCCCTTAGTATTGTTTGCGACCACAACATGGAAAGTTTCGAGTTTTTGTGAAAACTGATTTGAATTTTTTTTTTTTAAATTAAGGCTAAAAACGGACAGCGTCATGCTAATCAAGTCAGGGTATGATCAGCTTACTGAAGAAGGGTTCACATGGACGCGGACTGCGTAAAGCAACCTGATTGGCTGTTGGGTTCCGCAGGTTGCTTTTTGACATGGAATGCACCGTATACTCTCGAGAAATATCCTTCAGCAATTATCCAAGTCCACACCTGCGCAATGGGCCATCGCGCAGCCTCTGCAACCTTCCAGCATGTTTTCTCGCCTGCCTATCACTCTTTCGCCCTCCGCATTACACATTTCCACTCTGCCATGTTAACAAAACCCTCCAGAATGGCGGACTCTCCGCACTCCCTCCATCATTTTACACAGTCTGCATAACGTGTTTCCGCACTACATGTGAACCCTGCTTTATTACCCACAGCATCTGAACCAATTTACATCAACTCTTTCTACTCGCCCCTTCTTCGCAAATCATGAGATTCAGTCAGTTTTTGACTATCAGTTGTGAACCGTGCTCAAGTACTTTTCTAGTGTGAAAGCTTATTCTGCCTTCAGAGTTTAGAAGGACCTGTAATGTTTGGGGCATCCTTTCAGAGGAATCATTAGCATTCATGACATAACTTAGCTTCCAACCAGGAACAACAACATGATCATTTACATTCATGTCATCAGTCTTCACCGCTGTCAGCTGGTTCCGGTCTCCAGAAAGATGGTGGACGTACCTGAGTCTCCTCAGGATCAATTTCACTCATTAACGGAGTGCAAGTATGTGACGACTATTCCCTTGTAAGCAGTAGCGGTGCGCGGGGTCTGAAAACGGTGGGGCACCAGACCAGAACACAAAACCAACAGATATGTCTACAAAATACCTCAAGGCAACAACACCCTTCCCTTATTTACTGATATTACTGATATTCCCTTATTTACTGGTAGCAGCAATATTCAGCAAATATTGCTCTTTTAATCAACACTCTATCGTCGTACGAAAACGTCGGCAATTTCTACTGCAAATTAGCCACCGACTTCATGTGTTACAAAAATATAGTAAACTAAAATACAGCAAAACAATGATGAGTCGGCTGGTACCTACCTGAATCTTGAATGGAGAAGCTATTGACTAGAAGCTAGGTAGTTATCTGTGTGTGGACGCCGATCAATCCACAAACAGCAAACAGGACAAAACGCACGTAGGTACCACAAATACAAATCTGTCATTGGAACCAGACTGAACGCAAAACGCGCAAAATTTGACGCAAAAAAACTGTAAACTGACAGAGAAAGAGAATGTGATAACAAATCAGAAAACAGATAACTGACAGAGAAAAACAAATCAGAAGAAGCATCTCGTATTGAGATGACAAATTGAATTGAAGGGATCGAATCGATCGTCGTTTGGGGTTGAAATCAGATTCTGGGGCAGTGGCCCAAAGTAGGCGTGGCAAACATTTTTACTCGACTGAGCTTGCACGGACGGGCCACTTTTCTCGGTAGCCATGGCGACACAAAGTCCCAGGAGCTGCCAGTTTCAGGAGCCTAGTTTCAAATTTCGATTGCACCTCATCGATTACTGTCACTATATTCTGATAACATGCTCCGTCTGTGGAGCTACAGGGAGTCAACATGACGGAACCACATATTGAAAACCCATAGCCAGAGAACTCTGTCGAGTCACAGTTGAACTTGGGATAATAAAGATACCAGGAAAATATTAAGAAATCCATCACAGGGACAACATTCATGTGAAAGTTTAGTTTTATACATAAATATATTTACATACGTTTTGTACAGAGCTTATTTCGTCTTCTGTTTCTTAAACTTACGCCTGGGATTAGTAAACCTGCAAGGAAAAAGAAGTTCGATTATTAAAATTCAGTGACCATAAAAAGTAGGGGCAAATTAGTTTATGACATTATTAATAACAATTCAGGTTTTAACAAATGACCAGCAAAGAAGAAGACTCTTTGATATCAATTATCTGAAGTTCCAGTCATGCAGCATGGCCAACAACAATGAATTACAATAAAAACCCGAATTTTAAAGATTCATTGCTGTCCAAACGTTCATGTCAGTAAAACAACTGTTGATTTATAAAATTATTATTACACACACAAAAATACAGTTTTGTACATAATAATGCACAAAATAGTACAAAACGTGTTGTGTACCACATTCTCTGATTCCTATTCAACAACCTCTTCTTCTCTAATCGGGTTCTTTTTCTAGTAGAGGAAAAAGGACAGTACAGCAACTTTAGGCCCTTCAAGGATCAGAAAGGGCTAAAGTTTTTTATGTACGATTTTATGTGCCCATACAGTAGGTTAATGACATTAATCTGATCAGTCAAACCCATCCTGCAATCAGTTCAGGTATCTAAGCCTGTAAAGGTGAACTGGAAATTGGAATGAACTAGTAATAACGAATGGCCTTGGACTTGCTATCCAAAAACATATACTTAGGGCCGGTTTCACCAACGCGGATTATCCAGAGTTCAATCCCGGCTGAGGTTTAAGCCATCGATTCTGAGAGAAGACAGTTTCACGAACGCCTAATCTAGGAATAAGTCGCGGCAACGGCGTATTAAGTTAATACCTCGTTTCAGGTGGTTTAAACCTCTGATCTACGGTTGATCTCCGATTCTCCTCCAGGCCATCGCCATTTTGAAATCTATTTTAACAGTGTTTTTCATATTTATGTACTTCTCAACTTGCAATCTTGCATCAACATTTAGTGCGATGAATCGTTACATCGAAGTGTTTGAGTCATCCTTGGATGAATATTTCAATGAACTTCTGGAAGTGGCCGCGCCCAGACGGCGATAATACGCGAAAGGGTCGACCATTTCCACAAGTGGGATTTTTTCGCGATTTTCCGCCTTCCGACGGAAGGGATGAGCTTAGTGCTCGATGCAAGAGAAAGCCTTCTAGTTCTCGAAACAGAAATGTGAGTGCAACCAAAAATGTGTAATAAATATAATTTTACACCAAACCAGGTAGGCAACAACGTCGGACCCATCATTATTTATTTAGTAGGTAAACAAACCTTCATTGTACGTGGTAGGTACTCGCAGACTGCGCTAATAAGTACTTCTTCTGCATACAGCGAATTATTGTAAAAAAGTAGATACCTTTTATAGAAGAGCCTAGGTAGGCTATCTATAATTTATTACAAGAGCTGTCTCGAAAGATGTAAGATGGTCTTTTGTAGTAATGACAGAGTGGAGTCGAGCAGAAGTTCTCAGAATGAGAATGACAGAGGCTAGAGGCATAAGAAAAAATCGCGAAACTTCCGCAACTGGCTACTATTATGCAGTTAATGTCTCCACAACAGAGGATGGCGGACAAAATTTAAGTATCCATAGAAGAAATATCACAGATCCACAACTCATGGATGAGCATCTCTCCTCCATGTCATCTGTAATACGGGATTTGTGTTTCTGGGGATAGCAATGCTGATGCAAACTGAACAATCTCGGCTTAAACCCAAGTTCGGCTAAACCGCGGATCAAAAACGTTGGTGAAACTGTCGAAGCTCTGAACCACAGATCAAATTTGAATCCAGGATTTATTGATACCAGGTTTAAGCTGCGCTGGTGAAACCGGCCCTTAGTTAGGTAGTCGGTGGGAGCTCGACTTAACAGAGTTTTTGCAACAACCTCGCACCGAAACGAAACGGAAAACGGATAGGGCGACCGAAGTCAGATGCTAACCTTTTTCGGTTCAGTTTTCATTCAGCTTTGGCATCTACCGGCTGGTGAAGTCACGCTAACGTTATGTTAACCTCTCTTTCATCCATTTTACTCCGTGGTTAATACAAATCTATGTCCACACATGGTGTCAAGTCTGCCAAGACGCCAAGAAGCAGCTGTGAATAGGACGCTCGAAAGTTTTATTTTCCAAGGAAAACAGATGAAGGTAGGTAGCGTTATACAGATGTAAGGTTAAATTACGTTTCGTCATCTCAACACGACGAAAGCTGACACCGTGAGATCCCGGTATTTTTCGTCGTCACGGTTCATCAAACTTTTCGGTGTCTTAAGTGCGCAAGCGCAGCACTGCTTTCGTTTCGTTTGTTTCATCGTGAGTGTGTTACAAAAACTCTCTAATCTCGACGTCATACTCACCACCAGATTTGTCTGGTTTGAATGCACCCCCTACCCACAAATAGTATGTGTATAATGCCTGTTAAGGTGCATCGGAAATTCGAATGAACTAGGTAATAATAACAAATGGCGTTTCTAGAAGCGTAAATTTGGACCTATCTAAAAACATACAGTTGGGTAGTCGGTGGGCTCTACTTAATCTCGTGTCGTATACATGTAATTGTGTGCTCACAAGATTGATCTCGTGTCGTATAAATGTCATTGTGTACTCACAAGGTTGATGAGAAGATTGATAATTATGTACTTGGTCTCAAAAATAACCCTTAATGGAGAAATCAGGGGAACACAACGTTGCAGCTTACTATTTTTCTGTCCAGACAAGGGAGCGAGGCAAAGAGTAGCTAACCACGAAATTATCAGGTCGAATTCTGATTCTTTCATCTGAGAAAAGCTGATCACAATTTCCGTCTCGGGGAGGAAGGCCGAATTCAACGATCGGCTCCTTTCATGCACACCACTTGGCAACTGTAGGCACTTGCGGCTTGCGACAAGGAAAGAAGACGAGATGATTTTTTGAGATCTACAGATTTTTACTCCAAAATCCCCACATTTTTCTATATTACTGGCCTATGCAGTTTATTCCAAAGAGCAGGTATTTTTTTGTTTGGATCTCACTTATACCATCACTTCCATTTTATTGGAAAAATAGCACCAATTCACTACTCAAACACAACAGGTGAAACACGCGAACAAGCGGAGAAAATAAACTGGCTTGAAAATCAAATCTAGACAGCCGTTACGAACGAGCGAGAAGTCTACACTGGACCCTCCTAACGTTTACCAGTGCTTGAAATCAAATCTGCTCGCCAGCGACGTTGGTTGGTTTGCGCCGCTCGCATTTGTGGTCCACATAGGACACAGCAATAATACTGAACGCTTGGTGGCCATTTACGTTATTTTCCCCCTCCACGCCACCCTAACAGTCAGACCAGGCTCCAATTTCGCAACTAGAGCAAGGCCCCCACCCCCTAAACTTCTGCCCTTTCTGAGTCCTTGAATGGCCTTAGTATCCTCCTTTCTTCTCTACATAAACAAATAACCGTATCAGACAAAAAGAGATTGTTTAATAGGAATCATTAATTATACGTACTGTTGATTAATAATATCCCCACTGAGTGGTCTTGGTTAAGAAAAAGAAAAAGAAAAAACCGACATGCTACATAGTGGACTTTCGTTTACCTGCTCGGTCCATTCTTGACTCTGTCCTGGTTCCTCTCCGTTCTCTTGAATTTGCTTTGGACGATGAGGCTGATCTCTCTCCTGCGTTTGGTCAGGTCGTTGGTGCTGACGTCCATCGGCCGGGAGTCGAAAAACCGCCCGACGCCAGCGATGCGAGAGTCGTCTGGGTCGAGGATGAAAAGGGAATCTTTCATCCAAATGGACGCGGAGCCTGTGAACGCCGGCGTCCGAAGATCGGTTGGTTCCTCGGGTTTAGAGAAGACCTCAGATTTTGAAGAAAACAAGCTGGCAACACTGAAGGATGGGCCATCTCCTCCTGAGGCAAATAAAGAAAACGCTGTTGAAAATTTTTTCGCCACCTTGTTTTCTTGCTGGGTAGTCACAATTTATAATATGAGCTACTACACAATGCCACTACCTATCTTTAAGTTTGGAATATCATAATTTTCATTTATGAGGCACAAAACGATACATCAACTTTGAAAATACCACCTCTACCTACTATGAATAAGGTACCTACCCAAGGCTGATGTTTTAATACATTAGACGAGATAGGTTGAAAATAGCACTGTAAGTACACCAACAACTCTATGCACCCCCTCTGGTTTGTGTGGGCAGTCGCCACTGATATGTAGTCCAGATCCGCCAGAAACCCAACCTTCCAGTCCACCGAACCTTCCTTTGTATACGAGCCCCGGAACGTACCCAAAATAATTCCACTGAGCAGACTCCTGAATAGTACCTACCTACGAATCCCAATGAACGGATCTTTCCCACCTTACTTTTCTCATCACAAGGCTGGTCACCCTTAAGAAATATAGTATTTTTGATGATTTATTCACACAGAAGTAGAATTTTGTAAATTATTTAATGAACCTACCTCCAAGGCGTTCCTTGATGCTGTCGTCAACAAAATACCATTTTTCATCGGATGTCGCTGTTTTCTCTTGACTTTCCAGATCATTATCAATAGTTTCACTCATTTCTTGGGCATTAAGCACAATAGGTCAGGAAGGTACTTAATGGCAAACTACAGGAAACAAAGCCCACAGACTCTACAGAGCAGAAATAGCTCAAAACTTGTCGATTTTTCACTTTAACGCAAAAAGTTATACTTGGTCAAACCTAAACATTTAAAGTTTAGGAAATACGATGTAATAAAACAGTAGAATTGTACGAACAACAACGATTAACATGAACCCTCACGTGTTCCCTGGTGAACGTGAACCCATGCTTTATCAGTATACAGTCAGTATCCTAATACCCTTATCAATCTAAATAAAACCTTCTTCTTCTTCTCTTCTTCTGGCCCTGAAGAGATCTTCGCGTAGCCATAGATTGTAATAAAACCTATAAGGCGAGGGTGGTAGTAGAAGGATGTGGTAGTTTTTCCAGTTCAGGATCATTTTCATGGAAGAAGGAACCTATCGTCCTTTCGTTGTTAGCCTAATAATTATGGTGGTTTATATGGTTTATTATAATAATGGGTCAGTGTATAAATCAACTGTCTAAACAATCCCGAAAGGTACAATAAGAAATGTTTCTCCTTCCATGAAAAACCATCACCCCGGTACTCCCCGGTGCAGTCGATTCTTTCATCGTTCACCGAAGAAATTCACCAATCAACTAACATGTGTCCGTCATTGCCAAGGGTGAACAAGGCAGATAATAACCAACCAATTCTTTATCATAATCGTAGTTCCATGTTTATTTTCAAGTTTCAACTCATACTAACTTGGTATCTCTGATTGTCTCACGGTTTTATTTCGACAATCATTGGTAACTCATTATTATTTTATTTTTTATTTTTTCAATGATTTTGTGAAGGGCAACTTTTAAAAAGCTGTGAAGTGTTCCTTGGAGTTGGTAGGTACGTGAACATCCCGCGCATTCTCCAGGCAACTCTAGGTATTTACTTATGTGCTTGGGTCTTGTACTATAATGTTGATGTATTCATGTTTATTTGTTTATTTGAGTACAAAACGGGCTACGCCCAATTTAAATATTAAATTACAATGTATACGTCAGCTGGCCGGATGTACATTATGTATTTTTACAAACATTATTGGTTATATAGGGATGGATTTACAAAGGAGGAGACAATGAAAAAAATAAATGATGACAATGATAAAGTAAATAATACTGGGGGTAGTCAGAGGGAGGATGATGAGCGGAGAGCATGGATTATAGAATTCCTGAAAGTAGTCTCGGAGCCATGGAAAAAATCTAGTTGGGGGGCCAGCCCTAGTACGTAATTAGCTTGCCTTGGAAGCCGAACCAGGGGGCTGTGACAAAGGTAGTTGGCTGGCTGAAACGGAACGTGAAAAAGAGGAGTATGGCGAGAGCGGTAATTTGGGGCATTTAGGGAAATCACGGCGAGAAGTGAGGGGCAATCAACTTGGTTGTTAATTATCTTATGGAGATAGACCAGGTCATTAGACACCCGCCTCAACTCCAAGGAATCAATGTGGTATTGCTCCATGAGCGGCCCAACATCCCTCCGTGATTTGAATGCAATGTACCGGAGAAACCGATTTTGGATCCGTTCCAATCTATTTTTATGGATAGCATAGTAAGGAGACCATACAATACAGGCATACTCCATAATAGAACGCACCAAGGTTTTGTATAAAAGGGTGAGAGTGGTCGGATCGGTAAAATCTCTCGTGGATCGCTTCAAAAACCCAAGGGCTCTCATAGCACGCGCTGAGATCCCGTCGATGTGATCATTAAAAGTTAAGCGACGGTCAAACATCACTCCAAGGTCCTTAGCTTGAGCCTTCCGCTGAATCAGTGAGTCATCAATGAAGTAGTCATACGAAAAATCTGACTGGTTACGAGAGAAGGTGATGACATGGCACTTAGAGGGATTGAGAGAGAGATGGTTTACACTACACCACACTCCAAGACGGTCTAGGTTTTTCTGTAAGATTTGGCAATCCGCCTCAGATCTGATGCTGAGAAAAATCTTGAGGTCGTCGGCATACAGCAAGAATTTAACTCCGTCAAAAATAGTGCCAATGCTGTTAAGGAGGAGCAAAAAGAGCAATGGACCCAGGTGGGAACCCTGTGGAACTCCCGAAGAAGCCACAAAGGGAGTTGACAGCACGTTCCTGTGTTTCACAACCATTTGCCGATTCAACAAGTAGCTTTTGAGCCACCTGAGAAGGGGCCCGTGAACACCCAGAGCCTCAAGCCTAGCAAGGACATGTGCATGAGACAGCTTATCGAAGCACTTGGCAAAGTCGGTGGAAACTGAATCCACCTGGTGGCCATCACCGAATGCACTCAATATATCCTGCTGAAAACACAGCAGGTTGGAGGTTGTGGACTTGCCAGAGAGAAATCCATGCTGCTCCGGGATGATGAACGGAGTGAAGAGAGGGCTGATCTGCTCTAGGACTAGCTTCTCCAGAGTTTTGGGTATGGTCGAGATTGTGCAAATGGGACGATAGTTTTCTATGTTTGATTTAGCTCCGGATTTATGAATAGGGGTCACGAAAGACGTTTTCCATATAGATGGGAAGGTGCCAGACGTAAGTGACAGGTTGAAAAGATGCGTGAGGGGTACAGAGAGTATTGGGCAATTGTGGAGTAGGATGGGGGGCACCTGGTCTGGACCCATGCCCTTCGAAGGATTAAGAGTCATCAGCTCCTGTCTCACCCGCCCCTCCGTGACCACGACCATATTTATGGATACAATTTGACTGGGAGGGTACGATACAAGGCCTGAGTAGGGTGGTTCGTATACGGAAGAAAAATAGTCGGCAAAAAAACCGACCGTAGCCAGAGGGTCAGAGGCACAGGTACCCCGGAAAGACATCCGATCAGGCAAGCCATTGAGGCCATCAGTGTAGTTGATGTAGTTCCAGAATGATTTAATATCGGTTTTGATAGATGATTGGATATCGGATATATAGGAAGCATATAGTGTATCGGAAAGCGAATTACATTGTGATCTTAGTACTGAAAACAACTTATAACATTCCTCAGAGCCCGACATCTTCCACCGAGCATGGGCAGCACGCTTTTGTTTAACGAGAGAGATTAACTCCTTTGAGAACCATCTTGGGAAGTTGCAGCGTAGATCAGTAGTTATTGGGACGAATGAATCAATAGCAGCCCATAGAATCCTGTAGAATTTATTGGTTGCGAGATCCACTGAGAGCCCATTTAAGACACCCCAGTCGAAGCTTTCAAAGAATGCATTCATTGCGTTGTAATCACCTTTTTTGAAGTTGTAGTTGAATCGCGGAGGGTTGAAGTGAGAGCAACTTGTTTGCACTGGTATACGGCATTCGAAGGGTGGATGTGCAGGGTCGATGCCGAAGATCGGTGCAGTGGCAGATAACTTTATGGTTTCAACGTTGGTAAGGCAAAGGTCCAGCACGTTATTGAAAGCATTGTTGAGTGTGTTATACTGCCTAAGAGCCATAAGTTGTATAAACTCATAAAGCACTCTACTCTTGTTGCTACTGAAAGCCGAGAGATTGTCACCATTCCAAGAATCCCAGCTAATTCCAGGCAGGTTGAAATCCCCATTAACTAGGAATTTGCAGTTATTATGTATCTATTTTTTTAAATCGTATCAGGACCTATGTATATATATTATGTAGGTACCTACTTCTTTGGCTCTGCATTTGGTAAAACCTTGAAATTTCATCACATTCATATTACAGATGAATACCCTCCTATGTGCTTATTGAAATGAGTTGAGATGAAATTCTGATCGTAGCTGGTGGCACCAGATTTCAATTGCTCACCAAATATGGAATGGTAGCTTCCTCAAAACGTCAAGCCTGGTGGCGAAACCAATCTCTGGTGCGTGGATAAAACTTTCAGCCGCAGTTGTTAATTTGTTCCGTTGGTGAATCAGAAAGAGCTGAGAACACTCAAATTGAAAAAAAAAAATACATGGTTCTTGTAGTGTGTTAAAGATACTTATGGCACTTAGTTATTGTGGTAAATATGTGGGAGGCGCCGAATTTCCTGGGAGCAGAATACAAAGTTACCTTGATGTATGGGCCAGGGCACACAGGAGTGGAAGGAACGAATAAAGGGCAGATATATTTGCAAGACCTTGTGGAGCCGGAACCTGACTTGGGTTTCGCTAAATGTTCCGTCAGAACCACGTTGAGGATGAGGCTAAATGTTCCTGAAACAAAGATTCGGGAAGTTGACAATGGGTGCGCCCTGCAGGATCATCAGAACAGCAGCATTGGAACTACCATGGAGGAAAATATGGCTCCTAGAGGAAATACTGAGTGGGCGTGGGTGCTTCCGTAAACATCTGAGCAGACTCGGGGCCTACACAGGCGACCTTTTTTGCAGACTATGGGGATGAGGACGACACCGTCCCGGCTCGTCGAGTGCTCAGCACAGGAAGCTCGACAATTCAGAATATTTGGGTCCTTGGTACCAGAGGAAATTTGTGTCGGTGAACAACCTTGTCCGGGGAATCGTAAGTGAACTAGAGGGAGTGGATGACCAGAGTCTAGGCTGGCTCGCAGGGCCACCCCATTAGGTAAAGTACATTTGGATGCCTCAGCGGGAGTATGCCGGTTGACCCCCGCAGGTTCAAAACCGAGACGGGCGGAAGAGAGTGGTGGACTCCCTCTTCCGTGCAGTGACGTTTGACCCCGGCGGTCGGTTGTTTTTTACGTTTCACCATTGACCCCAGTTTAAAAACAGGGCTGCATGCCAACATCACTTATTGGAACAAATTACAGTAACAAGATCGCAATAACACAACAATAACAAGAATGAGATCGAGGGACAGTGGAGATAGGTAGATTGTAATCTGCTTGCTCTCCATTGTTATCGAAAAATGGAAGGCGTGAAGGTCTCGGGTGGTTCCAAGCGCGCTTGTGACGTGATTTTTCGCAGCGGCTTTAAATTTGTAAAGCAAAAAAAGTTATCCCAGGGAGAAAGCTCGAGGTGCAGGCAGACACGTACGCAAAAATTCACTTTTTCATAATGGAAGACCACCAGCATAACCCAAGAAAGAAGAGAGTGGAAGCACAGGTTTGGATTGCAAAGTGCATAGAAAAACAGGAAAATGGTAGCCTCTCATTGTACAAATTTGTAAGAAACGTTTTGCGCAAGCTCCGGCCCCACTCAGACGAGAAATGACCATTGCACTTTTTGTTGCAATGTAATTTTTGTTTTTGTTCATTTTTTATTATTTTCATCTATTTCATTTATTTGTTATTTCAAAAATTTATTTTTTTAGGTTGACAATATGATCATTTTCATAGATGTTTCATAGTAGATTGTTTTTCGGAGGTCAACCCGAGTGTCGGGTTTCAGAGTAGATTGTTTGTCGGCGGTCAACTGTGAATAGGGTTGTGCGTGTTAGGGATCAACCGTGAATCGGGGGTGAATTGTGCTAACCCATTTTCGAACTCGCTCGGGGGTCAATCGTGTCTGAGCGGGTGTCAATCATCATATTTTTTCTTGGCCGGGAGTCAATCGGTAGTTCCCCACCTCAGCTGCACGCGTATTTGAGCGGTGGTCTTTGGGAGATTCAAAGTGACGAGCAACTGTTCCCGTTCGGATCTGATTGGCCACGTTTTCAAGTGACCTCAGCTCCCCATCCTGTCGTCCCTTTGCCACCACCACGACCCCACACTTCATTTCCATGGAACTGCACTGCTAGACTCCTGTTTTTAGTTGTCTCTAATGGAGGATCTCTTCCTGAAAGTTGCCTGTCATCACCTGATCGCCTGGTCGCTCGGTATCGCTTCCAGTGGAGTAACAGCCTAAGCGTAGGTTTTGGTGCAGCCTCCTATGTCCTGAAATTAATCTGATGTGATGTGGTGCTCAGTGGAACTTTTGTCTTTAATCCCTATGCCATTACATTGAATAAATAAATAGTGGATGCACGATTGAGGTGTCAGTGATTATATATCATGATAAAAAAGTGCAGTCTGATAACAGACTTGCACATCTGATTGACCGACTGGGTGTTTGTCTCATTATGGCTTGAGCCACATTCCATGAGGCTGCTGTGGCCAGGTTACCAGTCAGAATCAATGAGGCCAGCATGTCGGTGTAGATTGATATTTCCAAGTAGTCTTTTTGAGGCCAAAAATATTACGTTACCAACGTGTCCTACCTGTGTCGACATACTAGGGAATCTCTCATCACTAGTAATTTCCTAAGCCCCCATTGTTTGCTTGTATACGATCTTGAACATCAAATCGTTTTCTCTGACATATGACCTTGAATCCAGT
Source organism: Leptopterna dolabrata (assembly GCA_954871275.1). Lineage (NCBI taxonomy): Eukaryota > Metazoa > Arthropoda > Insecta > Hemiptera > Miridae > Leptopterna > Leptopterna dolabrata. The sequence continues at coordinate 36,490,612 of OX940977.1, read as the reverse complement.
CAGTCGAACTGGGTGCAGGTGAAGAGTTGTAAGATAGGAGAAGGAGTTTTCCAACAATCTCAGTTGCTGGGTGGTTCCGTTGGTGTGATGATGAGAGGTAATATACAGTTTTTTGTACTTCCTGTCATCTTTACACGTTCAACCGTGGGACTGATACGCCAAGATGATACAGGAAGACAGACGGACCATTGAGCTTCAAGCAATCTCTACACATGCGCGAAGTTCTTCCCGTGTACGTGAAGAACTACATGTTACGGGAAGAGAATGCTTCAGTCTATTGGTCCGTCTTCCCGTATCACTGTTTCCACGGTCGAACATGTAATGGTGACGGGAAATACAAAAAAGTTTAATGTGACACGATTCCCACAATTCAGTTTGCTTGAAAGTGGCATCTGTGCCAGACGATTGTGCTCATATTTTCAATTCTTTTCAAACCATAATTTCTTTCCCAGAGTCGCACTATCTGGGTTGGTTGACTGGTCTGAGCAGTCCACAATCAGCTCACATCTCTCAGTTCCCATTCGTGCCACTAGAACCACACCTTAACAGCAGCTTAATGTTGCAGTAACGCCCTTATATACATATCTTGCTACCTCCAAAACATACTTCATGTGGCATCGCCAATCCTTGTCTGTCTAGCAGCCCTCAGCCTATGTAACATGGTGATCATCAACACAGTCCTCTGTTACGGCTCGAGAAACTTACTCAGTGAGAAAACTTTCGCACAATTTTTTAAAGAATAAACTTATTGTTTTGATTTACAGAGAAATGGCCAGCCGATTTAGCGGTGCTGTTCAAATAGCGAATCTGGATGATTTCATCACTCCTTCCCAGGTATTTTAAATAGTTTGTTTCTCGCAGGGCAATTTTTATCACACTATTGCTGATTTTCAAAAGATTTTTTCTTTTCTTATTGTATGCGCTTGCATAGACAGAACGTACAGTAAGATCCTGACAAACTCGGATGGGTTGATCTGGAGAAATCAAGGTCCGTTTGTGGCATAGACAGGCTCTGCAGGTCCTTTGCTATCAGGGTCTGCTATCGTTAGCCCATATCCCACCTTCTTGCCAGATGTCCTGACCGTTTCCTTGGTCGCTTTTCGTCAAAATTGACAAATATATTCATTGTAGAGACGCCACGTCAAAACATTTTTCATATTACATGGTCGTGCCTGTAATCAAGCAATGCCAGTTAAACAATTCTGCACATCATTGTACAATAGCTCGCATGTTCTGTATGGTAATGTGAGCAGTCCATTATTTATAGTACCTATGTTACAAATTTTGCAGGAATGCATCAAACCTGTGGAAATTATAAAAGAAAAATCCCGCACTGGTTCAAAAATACGAGTAGAAGAAGATGGCAGTTATGTCAACGTCAGTGTAAGTTGGTGTTACAAGTAAATTAACATGTCAGTCATTGGGATGCACATGGAGGGCTACAGAACATTTTTAGGGAAAAAGAAGATTCTCCTTCAATTTGGAAAAGTTCTAGATTAAATATATTGAAAAAAGAATGTTTGAGGCCTCGTGCCAAAAAAGTACAAGTTCCAATTTACCTGTTTGTTACTCAGGAGGGCGTGCCGCAAAAGCTAGCAAGAGTGGATATCACGTTGGCTGACTGCCTGGCATGCAGCGGATGCATCACCACTGCTGAAACAGTTTTGATAACTCAACAGAGTCACGATGAAATGCTTCGCGTTTTCCGAAACAAAGAAGCTGTGAGTAAGACTTGGAAAGTAGCGAAAAATGAAATGGTTTTATTGTTATCAAGAACTGCTCTGACGTCTTGGTCTAGGTACTAAAAAGCCAGATCATTTTGTTAGCGAAATCTAAATTGGAGCACTCGACTCTCAGAAATGGGTGGGCGTTTCGTTTTATTGTATCCTTGCTTATCTCTCTTTGGGGCTGCCGCTGTGGTGGGGTGGGCTTGGGCGGTGCTGGGGTTCCTCCGGCCCAGCCACGCGTGCTGTAATTCCTGCATTTGGTGCACTCATTTCAGGTTTTTATTGGGATATAATACCTCTTATATATCCGCCTAGCTGCTTACACCTTTTACGAGCACATTCAGTATTGACATAAGGCCACCTTCATTATTGGTTTTAAGATATAATCGTATGGCCGCAATGAGGAATAAACACTGAAACTGATTACTGACATTGGTTTGATCGTCGAAACCGATAAAATTAACTCTTCAACGCTTTTTGTCATCCTCAGGTGACACAACTTTGCAGCGTGATTGTGTTCGGTTAAATGCCTTTTAGCTATCACTACGCACTCCTGTGGCTTCTGCATATGTGGGCAAACAAGGTTAAGTCTATGGATGCCCGCGTAATTGTAATCATAAGTTTATCACCATCAAAACGTTGCAACCTCCACTGTTTTGATTCCGTGAGAGACTGCGCCGCTCCCTGCTCAAAATAGTGCCCGAAAAACTGTACGTAGAGACTAAAACGTGGTTATTCTCATTAGAAGAGATGATAAACTTTGTTTATAGATGTTTTCTGAGAATATAAATTGCATCGTGTGTATAATCGAACTGTAAACATTGAGTGTTATCTGTGGGTGACTGAAAGCATTGTTTTTGGTCACCTTTTCATCTTTGCCTGTCTAGTGCCCATATCTCTGGGTTCTGTCATTCTCTTTTTCATAATAATTCGTGATTATTTTCGTATTTATATTCTGATTTTGTGTTTCAATTATCCTTCTTCACCATTATTTGTGGTTATTTATGTTGATCAAGTTTCAGAACAAAGTTTTTTCGTTCTTGTTACAAAAATGTCATCATTATCTTGGGTTCCATCAGTCAAAACAACATAAACTCGAGTATTGTTGACATGCCTGCGCGGTCATATTGCTTTTATTCACGTACAGGTGACACCCCTCTAAATGTTGATGTACTCAATTTAAAATTGCAATAATCTTATATCTTTAAATTGAAGGGCAACAAAAAATTCCAACCGGGACCACTAAGGGCATTGGTGGGTTAATTTGAAACTTCCACGGTTTCATCGAGAGTAATTTACATCTTGCAGTACAAAAGTATTGATTTGGTTCTTAATAAACTTGAAGGTATCTTTGATATTTCGCATGATTTTTGCACAACTGTTTGACAGGAAAATAAGCAGCTGGTAGTGGTTTCGTTATCATTGCAGCCAGTTCTATCATTAGCAGAAGCTTCGAAACTTCCTCCAGAACGCTGCCTCAGTAAACTGTGTGGTACGTTACAAAATGAACAAGGTTCTTCTTTCATACTTGCGCTAGATAATAATTGTTGGGAAGGTGGCGTTCTAGCTGTAAGCACTACTGAACCTGATCCCACGTTTCTTTGTGGAAACTCCTCCACTTATAACTTTAATTTTAATTTTAGGCCTGCTGAAGAGGCTGGGAGCCGACATGGTGGTAGACCTGGGAATAGCTGACGATCTGGCTCTTATTGAAGAGTATAAAGAATTCTCTGCCAGGTACCAGCAGTTTTTAAATGGTGATAAAAATGCCCTTCCCATGCTGGCATCATCGTGTCCAGGTATTTGGAATTCATCGTTGTTTGTCTCGAAATGAAGTACGTGAATGTTAAGAAATTTGTGATTGTAAGGGAATACTTTTATTTAGGGTGGGTGTGCTACGCCGAAAAAACCAAAGGGCATCTTCTACCGAATTTGAGCAGTTGCCGGTCGCCCCAACAAATCATGGGACGCCTGGTGAAGAACTTACTGTGTCCTCATCTAAGCCCTTCTCAAATCTACCACGTGAGCCTCATGCCCTGCTATGATAAGAAATTGGAGGCGTCCAGATCACAGTTTGCCGTGGATGATATCAAGGACGTGGACTGCGTTGTGACGCCAGGTACGCGTTGTATCTACTTTTATTAGTTTGCTAAGTTGTGGTTAAATCCTTCCTGCCCTACTCGCAATACCAACATAAGCACAGAAGTAGGAAACGAAAATAAATATTTCCCCTACTTACTAATCCACGGCCACGACAAATTGACTACAAACTACGGGCGACAAACTACAATTTGGTTGAAATACGTGACTTTCAATGTTTCAAGTAGACTATCGTAATTTATGGTGTAGTAAATTGGGTATAGCGCGAAATTACCTGCAGGAAAAGCTCATCAAATAATTATTAATGTCTGCTATAATCATATTGGACCAATGAATGAATGAATGAATATGTTTGTTTACAAGATGATGCTATTTACATAGTATTGATTCCAACATGGAACACTTTGGTCTCGAGACCATCAGCGGTAGTTCCTTCTTGTGCCCAGTGCCATTACTAACCATAACAAGCATACTAATTAACATATTAATTTAAGTATTTAATTATTATATTTAAATTATTTAATTAATTTAAATATTAATATATTCGACTAGGTAATGAATTAAGGAGTGCCGTGGTCTCGATGAGATGGTACAAATTGATGATCTTTACCCCTCTCCCCGAAACCTTGGTGGAAACAAAATAGAGAACTTGATGTCAAGTTATACTTATGAGCACTTTTACTATGCCTATGGGACTTGCTGCAACACTGCTGCACATTGTAGTTCAACTCGGATACCTCCAGACTTCCCTATAAAACTGGCAAAGTCTGGACCACTCCGGACCATTCAGAATGGCGAGCAGCTCCGCTTCGTCATGCACTACGACGTAGGGTGCTCTTGCATGATCTAGCACCTGACGTTGAGCCACGAAGTGCATGGTACTCTTGTCTACCCCGAGGTCACACAGCAAACAGAGATAGACTCCATTCAGAAGCCATGACTGCCAGTTAAGGTTCAGAAGCTCCCCCTTCATTTCGCAATGACCATCGCCTCAGACGAGCTGTCGTCTTGAAGTACCTAGTCGACTTCCATAAGTTGGCGGTTTCATTTGAAATACCTACAGGGCGTTGTGGGCTCCCATCTTTTAGAGAGTCCCTGAACTTCAGCCTTTGTGCATCCGTCAGGACCTTTCGTTGTGCCCCCGTGCCTTGGCCTTGCGGCTTTTACGGGGAAGGGGTTGCTGCTACAGTTCTAGGTCTGATGGTCTTCGCCGTCCTCCCACTACGCTATTGGTCACACCTTGTTCAGGGGGTCCAGGATGGGCCACGTGGAGGCTGCACAGTCGGGATTCTGGGAGGAGACGGACGCTTGGGCTTTTTCTTCGTTATTGGTGGCGTATTTCACCAATGCCCCATAGTTCCTGGTGCTAGGCGCTGATGTCTGCCATGGTGCATCTTCTTATTGTGTCTTATCGTTGCTAGCTCGGTCTCAGTACTCACCGCCTCTTCTGTAACTTGCAGTTCTTCCATCATTGGCAGGCTTTTCCGTTGCTATCCCTGTTACGGCTCTGCTTCTTCGAATATAAATTTTCCACACATTATACACACCTAAATAAACTTCCATTCTATAAGTTACATTCATACCGTCAACAACATTAAGGCTTAACCATTCATGCTCCTTTCAACATTCCAGACCGGTAGGATGGGGAGAGCCCACCGGCCCCGGGCCCACCCTACCTAATTTGGCCTCGTCTGTTAGGGCTTTCTTAGGCCAGGAGGCCGAAGTCTTTGTGCATTCAAAACAGCACTGGCCAGCTCTCCAAAGCAGCCCGGGTCAACAGGATGAGCAACCAGAGCCTCCGCCAACCGTCCAGTGAGATCCCACCAAACTGCAGCCCAACCAGCTCATTAGAAAAAAACTTCATCTCCTCAAACTCCCTTCAACCCAGACTTGTGCTCCAAAACCTATTTTTGACCACTGTGCTACATCCGTTCATGGCTACAAGACCTGCACAGATAGGTTGCCTTTTGGTTAGTATACAGAACTTAGCGTGTGTCAGCCTTGCGAACAATGACCAAACGATCCTGTGTTACTATCGGATGCGCAAGCCTCCCATGCAGTTGTCGTCTGGAGCTGTCAGTAGCTCCAAATCTGAGAACTAGGATGAATTTAAATTGTTGCATGGAACCATTAAGGGAAAATAATGGTTTTAATTAGGTGCACAAAAAAGATGACGAAAAATGAACTGGAACTTGAATTTTAAGGATAACTTATTGCAACTAGTTTCCTAGTGTTCTGTCCCACTGCATAATACTCCGTCTACTTACCACTCCTGTTAGGTATCAAGAGTTTTGCAGGCTTACCTCAGTCTTATCAGGTAGATCCGGATGCTCCTTCAGTTGGGGGATTTTTAGCAGAAACGGCATTTCTGGGTCCAGTTCGTTCTTCAGAGGCAGGTAGTCCACATAGTCGTATCAAAACCAATGCAATGCGGAAGCAGTGCAGTGGACACTGATCACTTGCCCTTATTACGGGGAATACAGGGTGAAGATGACAATACTTGTACGGAGCCCTTGCAAAACGCTGCCCTGAGAGTGGGTCTAAAATTAGTTCTGTTCTGGAACGGGGTGGCACTTCTTGATTTTGTCGAGTTTTCGGGGATCCAATGTAGCTACCTACTTCGGTTCTCCCTCTACAAGTGAATTTCCACGGGCGTTGCCCTGGTTGCTGTGGTCACGGGGCTCATTGTTTTCCTCAAGGCTATCAGATTGGTCTTCTGACTCAATGACGCTTTTTGGGGTGTAAATTTCCCTCCAGTTTCCATCTACTTCACTTGGTGGGAGACGTGATGCACCAGTCATGTCGACCTGTGGTTGGTCCATCATTTGCATGAATCTCGCTTTTTGGAGGCCTTGTCTTATGAGGTGAATTTTGGTGGGATATCCAACCTGCAGCTAGATATCTGTCAGAAAGGTTGTACAACATTGGCACTCAGCAAGTCACACCACTTACTAAACGCGGTCCTATCTTTGGAAAGATATTTCAAGGAAAGATAGGACCTAACACAACTCTTGTGCTTTCATTTTGGCCTCACTATGTGTTTACCCACCAGTTTAACAACTCCGAACTGAAATCATCTGACTGACGAGGATAGGCCTGCTGTTTTTAAAGTTTCCAATAACATTGACTGGACAGCCGAAGTCAATTTGCCAAGCTGTCTTGGATTTTTTTATTCAACACAAATTCGGCGAGCAATTAGGACTTTCCTTACTAGGCTCAGAATATCCAAATGAGAAGGATTTGCCAGCTAAATTCTGATTTTCCACAGGCACACACAAAACCAGCTCTGCGCTCCCACAAGCAGCGGATATTTCAGAAATTGCAACTTTTATGTTTCAGTTGAAATAGTTGCATTGATAAAAGACATTTGTGGCGAAAGTGGATTGCAGACTGAAGATGACGGTGCTGTGGACTGGCCTTGGGAGGGGATAGAAAATTGTTGTCCACTCACTCGGCATGATGGCTCAGGTTCTGGTGGCTACGCCCAGCGCATTCTGTCTTTGACGGCCCGTGACATGGCAGTTGAAAACGTCCCCAAATTCGAAAACGTGAAGTAAATTGATCCTTCTAATCTGTTTTGTGCATTATACTTATTAATTTACGCCTCTCATCCACACAAGCCGATTAGGCCCTTGTTGCTGTCACATTCAGCAATCAAGGAGCAACAGAATAAACCATCCTCATAATCACAGACATGGCCGTAAGATGCTTTAGTTTATGACTATCAGTATATTTTGCAGAAAAACGACACCTTGGCATTCCCAGGTTAAATAAAACTTTATTAGTAGAAGATAGTTACAAGGTCATTATTTTTTTAATCGATACACTTTACTTGCAGTCGGAAGGTCGACATGCAGGTGGCTCACATCTCAGAGGGCGGTCAGAATTTGAAGATAGCTGTCGTTACAGGATTTCGTAATATTCAAAACCTCGTCAACAAAATGAAGAGAGGAACTTGCGATTATCAATACGTCGAGATCATGGCTTGTCCAACTGGTAAGTTCTGCTACCGTCTGGGTAATATTGCATTAACTGAATCTGCTTTTACATTGATGTCGTGTTTAAATGTGAGAAAATAGCATCAACGGATATTGAGCAGTTCCGACACCATTGAAATATTAGTTTCCCTCTCATGCTTTACATTGAATTCGGCCCCATCCTTGGGGTTCCATCCCTTTTACCCTGGCAGTACGTCAGTACATACATAAATAAGTAGTTCTTGATTAACCCATAACTCGCCTAGTGGTCTTCTGGTTCTTCAATTTGGTTTTATTGGTGCGCTCTTGAAAAACCACTTGATTCCTTGGATTAAAATTCAAAGAAATTAAGCTCTCTTTTTGTTTCTTCCTATTGTACGTTTTGAAGCTTCGAATTTTTAAAATCATTCTCGCATCACTGGGATTCACGTAATAGTTACCGCAGATCGACGAATCCACTTCCTGAATTCCATTGTGGATTTACATATTTTTTAACGTATCGAGGCACTCATTGAAATTCTTATCACATTATTCAAACCATTGTTAGTTGTCATCTTATTTGAGAATAAAAGTAGCAATACTGTACGTTGAACCGAGGGTTATCATGGTGCAAGTTGGAAAGGAAAATCATTTTGTTGTAACAAAGACATTGGAAATGTTGACCTACTGGTAAAAACGCTAGATTCGCATGGTTTTGCAGTTGGGCAATGAAATCCGTCACATTAAACTACCTACCTATTTCCCTATCGATTCTAGTCGTTGAAGTTCTAGTTGGGATCTTTTGAGTAATATGATTCAGGTGTAAATGGAACAAGGAAAATGATCATGTACCAGCTATTGAACCCCCACGCCCCCTGCAGGCTACCCCAGGTTGCTGCATGACCACATCTGGTATTAATACTGTGCATAACATTATAAAACGTCATAATTGATACTAAATAGCAACTAAAGCAGTTCCTCTAGGCGATGATTATTGCTGATGGGTTTCACACCCTAGCGTAGGCCTATTCTGTAGCTACCCACACAAATAATATTACTGGGTTTAGCCCGTTAATAAGACTGGAGTCAACAAGAATCCAATCTGTTAACCTCCTAAAGAAATTATTTTGAATGATATTTCTGTAGAGAAATGTTCAGTACGAATAATTTCGAACTGTTTCACAGAACATGAGATTATTTAATGCTGAAAATCTTTCAATCAAACCAAGTTTCTTGGTGGTTCCAATAACTAGTCCGTTGGTGTCCAGTAACTGGTGCAAGATGTCCAATAACTGGTGCACCCCTGTTTCTTGCAGGGGAGAATATAGAGTTAGTAGGTACCTACTTGTTTTTAATAATAAATGCATTAAGTTACTGCAGAACACAAGAACATTTTGGATGCTGGATAAAGCAAACTTGTGAGCTTTTGAAGTTGGAATTTCTCCTCAAGTATCAAATAACTGGTGCATTCACCCTGTGTCGATCGAGAGAGATGCGTAGATCCCGGCTAGACTTGATTGCACAGTTCCACTGTGTGACCTCGTGAGTCCAGCTTCCCAGTCAGCACTGATGATGTAGAGTTTTCCGAATGGTTTGATGATGAGTGGGGATGGCTTGATTTGATTAACGAGTTGATCGTGTTGAATACAGATTTGATGGATTTATGGTTTATGATATAATGACTTTGTTTTTGATTAATGAAATGGGAAGAGTTGCGTTGCAGTCTGTTAGGTGCCTACCAAAGAGCCCCCCCACCCCCACCCCCAATAAAAATAATGTTGAAACCTAGAAATGTATGTCATCAACAGTTTCCTTATGTTTCTGGAACTTGTTTTCGTATTGCAGGGTGTTTGAACGGTGGAGCGCAAGTGAAAGGGCAGCTGAAAGAAGTAGAAAAAGCTTTTTTCAATTTGCCCGTTCGAAAGGTTGACGATTTGGAGGTTCTTTACAATCGATGGCTTGGCGCATCGGATTCCCCCAAAGTTATTCAAGAGCTTCACACGACCTTTGAAGCTGTGACCTACAACCCGAACCCGCTGGGTATCAAGTGGTGAACGTTCTTTTGACGTCATATAGGTAGGGAATTATGATGTTTTGAGGCCATGAGTTGATAATAGGTGGGCTGGCGCGAGTTGGCCTATATGAGCCAGGTGCAGCAGTAGGAGATTCTCCACTTTACCGCTTGTTCATTTAGGCCAACTCTCTAACACTCCAAGTAGGTGGTCCGTGATAGTCTGTAATCGGCAGCAAAAGGAGGGAAAGAATTCAATGACTCTTCCGCACATAAGAACAAAGTAGGTGTCCCCCTCCCCATATATAAGTTATATATGGTTTTTGAGTTAGGTGGAGAATGTGGTTGAGGCCCTTCATGTAGCATGTATGAGGTGCTGTACACATGTACCTATACCTTTGAGTGTAATAAACAATAAGGAGAGCTAGCACATAATATACTACAACCTATGTTATTGAGTGGATACTACAGTTACTGTATCCATAGTACAGTAAAGTAAACAGCCATTCCAGGCTGGGGCTTTTCGTCTGACTGCCCTGCCAGTATCACGGACGTCATCAGCTGTCCTCCATTGAGAGGATCAGAATTCGATCTGATCATTTCGCTCGTTACTTGGATACTCATTGCCTCATCCCCTTGAGTAGAGAGGGGATCATATTTGGACGTATTACAGCGGTCACTCATCCAACTACTAACCACGCTCGAGGTATCTTAACTTTGGTGGTCTCATGGGAACTGGTTTATTCCACCTTATGAGGCCATTTGGCCAAAACTGTAGCCATTGTGAGCAGCCTGGCCAGTAGTTTATTCTGAATGTTGCGAGGTTCTCACCATTCCAATAGCTTTTATGAATAATTTTGTGTTCTATGAGGGCAAAACGCCGGAGACAAATAAACAATTTGTTATAAAACCGTTGTCAACTAGATACCAACAATTTGGTTCATGCTGAAGCTTTGTTTCAAGAGTTATAGAGGCGATGCACCATGGATACTACACTAGTACCCATGTTACACTCATCAAGCTGTTACACCCTAATCAAAGTTGGTGAACAGACCAAGCAGTGGAGACGGGGTAGGGGCCTGTGCGTTATTCAAATTCAAGATCGTGAATTGGTGGGTGCCAGTCCACTTGTGAAATTCATGACAAACTTTGGGTCACCTCCCAGGAGTTAGAGCGGACCATGTGACACCAAGCGGACATTGTGTGACTCGCCATACCTTGTCTTGACCCAGAACATAGTTCAGTTTGACCCGGTAGGAACAAGAGGTATGGAAGACAAAATAATATGTTGATAAGAAAATGAAAAATCCCAAGTTTAATTGAACGTAAGTTAGTAATTCCAAAAGGAATAGAGACTGACTCAGCTGCAATCAGCAATAATATTATAATTTGCGCCTTAACGGTTTAATTATAAGCAGATTCAAAGTCGTAACGTGTGGGTATGTTCGGGCTCCTCTTACATACACAGCTAATCCTAAAAAAAAAAAGAAGATGAAATCGGCAAATACGCGCTCAACTGAATCTCAACGTGATCACATGCCTAATTTTGCCCTTAATCCTAAATAGGTAATCTTATAGTACTTGGCTGGACTGAAGGTTCAGGCGTGTGCGTCGACGATATAGATGACGATTCAGGGAGGGATGTATGGTACCTCAGTAAGCCCCTAAACAGAAATAATACCAAACTTCCTCAGTGTTTTGTTCCTAATTTAGTCATAGTATGAAGTTAGCTGCTTGTTCGAAATATCTTCCGAATTTGATCATTGACATGAAATTTTACTTCGAGGTCCGTGAGATACAAATGAACCTGAACATACCAATGGTGTGGCGCTTCAGAATTCGTAGCCTACAACTGCAAGTTCTGTAAAGAACGAAATAATATCCTTCTAATTAGGAATTGATTTTTGTGGGAATATACGAGACCACCTTACAAAATTCAAAAGAAAATGAGCTGCCCCCAAATTGGCTGTAAAGAACAAGCACATTAATTTTCATTCTTACAATAGTTTTAAAAAAAATTTGGCTTAAGGAAGATTGGTCGACTCAGCTTTTACACTCCATAGCACAATGTATACATCCCAATTCTACAGCACCAGGTTCAGTATGAAGTTTGCCACATGGAATACGTCGTTTTATTTGATCCTGCACAGCAGCATGAGTTCTTTAGACGAACGGCGATGGGGCACTGGGCTAATCGTGCTTAATCGAAACAGATATCTGAGATGGGCAGAGAGGAGCCCGCAGAGGGGACGGACATGTCCGGTTCGTAATCGATAGGTACTGTAAGATATTGCTCAGGATAAGGACGTGGGTAAATGCTGTCATGACTCCATTTATGCTCGCCCTGGATAAGCAAGCTTGGGTGTGTAGAAACCGGTTCGGGTAAGGATTGAGAATGGTGAAGGGGCCCGAAAATGGTTGTCTTGCCTAATTTGTAAATTTATCCTTTTCATACCTTTTTAAAACAAAATTTCTATTAGTACCTATATTTTGTGTGATAGAGTAGGTGAGGGGGAAGATTGCCAGCAGCATCGATCTCGACTATGGTCTCTTTGGGTCAAGACTGGGTGATGACGAAGCATGAGGTCTCATGTATAGTTGGGAGTCTTATTAACCCCCCACACACTCCGCTCTGTTCCAACATCTACATAACATTATCGGTGACATACATCATTGATATTTTTAACATGTTTAATGTTTTAGGGCTGGGGGTCATTCTGTGAATTCCGACACGCAAATATGCAACGTTTTTCATTGGTTACTACACAGTTACTACCTTCTGTTGTAGCAACCATAAAGAATATCGCACTCGAAAGAAACAAGAGTCAATAGCTACGTATTTCATTGGTTACTACACAGTTACTACCTTCTGTTGTAGCAACCATATGTTGATGGCGAGTTCTATAATAAGTACAGTAAATGCAACATTATACTTGTAGAGTTCAGTGAAATTGTGGCTTTCATTTTTTCTTGACATTAAAAAACTATATCTAATTTCTCCCTTGCGAGGGAAAAACATTAAACATGATTTAATGTTTTTCCCTCTCAAGGGAGAAATTTAAACTGAGTTTAAAATTTATGAAACTCTAATTCCCGTTTTAGGTTAGATGACCAACAGCTTGCTGACCTTGAGGCAAGTGGGTGTTCTCTGTCAGTTCAAACATCAAAAGAAATGCCTGTAACAGCAGTAAACTTCTTCCGCTGCCCCCGAAATTGGGTTGCTCAGAGGATTCTTCCTCCTGGAATATAACTAGTTGATAGCCTGTGCTACAGAGTCAGGTTCCCACCTATATTTTTATACGTAGGTGAACTTTAGTTGTCATTCTTATTGTTACTTTGTTTTCTGAAGTTATCTACTTATTTCATTTTAGTTTTAGTTTTGTTGTACATATTGTTCATTTTAATAAATATTGATGTTCACATGTTTGGTGCCCATTGCTCCTTTCCAAGTTCACTAGATGTTTCTGCTCCCTCAATATCTGAAGTTAGGGAAGCCTTGGATTTGTGATTGAGTAAAAATAAAAATAAAAAATTGTATGTCCTCCGAAATGAAAATTTCTACTACCATTACTACTGCATTTCAGACATCAAGGAACATTTTTTGTTCCGTGTCTGTGTGTCCCTGTTCAGTTCCTTGTAACGCCCATAACTACCCGAAGTAATGGTCGAAATCGGCTGAAATTGCGGTGCGGGTTGGGTCACAGATGATCACATACCAGAATCATTGAAAAAGTACAGTAACTTCCGTCTGCACATGCGCAAATGTGAAATACTCAAACGCAATCGTGAAATACTTGAAAATATCGTTGACTTGAGCTTAAAAGTATTTTGATAGTTCCATATGAATTTCACTGAAATCCTACTGAGGTCAGCACATGCGTGAACATACGGTTGGCATACGGTTAACGGTTGGATTGTAGATGGTACGATACCAAAATCATTGAAAAAGTACTGTAACTTCCGTCTGCACATGCAGAAAACGTGAAATACTTGGAACGCCCATAACTACCTCAAATATCTTTGAAATGAGTTCAGATTTGGCGGGTCGATCAGGAATAATACTCCATAGATCCACATGAATTTCACTGGAATCGTACTGTAACGTTTGTCTGCTCATGCGCGAACATGAAATATTGACCATTTCCTTTTAACGCTTCTAACTACACGAAAAATAGTCGTAGAGAGCCCCCACCCTACCCAACTATTCTGATGGCCCATGTGACCTGAGTCGTTTGGTAATTAACCCATGCATGGATACTCTACCTGTCCACTGAATGTACCTGCGCAACTATTCTATACATTCAAGTGAGGAAACTAGGTATACTTACTGCCTACTCGAATTGACAGACGTTTTTTCAGACTTGATCGTCAGGCACACTTTCAGAATGTGGGCAGGTGCATACCTACACAAATCGATGTAGTTGAAAACAGTTATATTCCTTAGAATCCATTAAAATATCTTAAATACAGTTCTTCTTTGTTGGCTAAGTCCTAACTATTTTCAAAACTTGATGCCGTCACGATTTGTTAGGTAGGTCACGGGGAATCCATTACTGTAGAATTCTGAGGCGACCTGTGCTGAATCGTTACCACTGTTATCTGTCTTTGAATGTACATACCATTTTCAGTTGTTTCATCATCTTTTGTTGAGGCCGACCTATTACTTAGCAGGAGAGAACAGGAGCGCCTCCCCTTCCCTTCCTCCTTAGGCATCCTGGCGTCAATGCTGCCCTCCTCAGTTCAACTGCCACCAGTCTTAATATCAGGTCTCCTACCATTTAAATTTCCAAAAGAATGCCTAGCTGAATTCTCTTGCATATCAAGTCATTGTGCCTTTGGGTCTTCGAGAATCAATGTGTGCTGTTTACTTTCCCAGCCGGCTAAATTTATCGCCCCCCCCCCCTTACCTTCAGAAGTCTTCGTTGTATGTAATAAAGCCCACTGTTCTCGATCTAAGGCAGATCAACTCCAATAGGAATTTTTCCGAAAGTACACTTTTGGTGGTCCTCTCTGGTGCTGAAACGTATTAATACGTTGAAGGCCATAAAAAATAATATATATTATATCCATTTTATTTATTTATTACCAGCTAAGATTTGCGATCTCACAATATTATAAATTAACTACATATCCTCAGCGTCTTGAGCTGGCACCAGCTGACTGATACGAATTGGCGCCAGTAACTGTTCAGACGTAGCCAGCTGACTGGCGCTAGTTGGCCAAAACCATGGAGGCCAGCGCGTCGTCAAGGGAGTCCCGCATTCAGTTAAATAGCATTTTGCGCAATTTGTGCTGTGACTTGTGACATTCATTTGTGCCATCACATTCCTTGTAGGCTTTGATAAACTTCAAATTCCAATTCGTTGTCCCACTTTTTCGGTGGCACGTTTCGCGGTCAATCTGCACTACTGTAGACCTAGTATCAATCTGATAGCGGGCGGCCCACTGGGCTGGAACATGACTTACTGGCGACTTTTGGTATCTCATGCCACCTCAGGTTTTTGGTGGTGGGGGGGAACTGGACTGGCCTGAAACTGACTCCTCTAACCAGTAGACTGGCATGGCATTTTTCTACTGGACTGGAACACCACTGGCCTCCAGTGGTGTTTACACGGAGCCAGCTAGTGGCCCCAGTGAACTGGCTTCCAGCGACTGGCCTCATGTAATCGTGGCTTTAACCTCTGAAATCTAGTTTCAGAGGTTATAAACTCCCTTAGAAACTCTGAAAAAGGTCACGTGAAAGCCTTTACGGCAAACGGGGTATGTTGCCGGATCACATGGTACCATGAGTGAACCAGGTTGAACAGCCTCGTACTTTTCATAGAGCAACCACTTGTGTCACACAGTCCAAACGAGTCATACCTCTTAAAGGAAGGTTTGGTGAAACGGATGCCACACACCAGGTTCAAATAGTAATTTATTGAAATACTGCACAAACAAATAACATACCTTAACGAATTGCCACCACTTGATCTCTCTCAAGCATATAAAATTTTCCAATCTTAGAACAATTTATAAGAACACTTTAAGGTATCTACGAACTACAGCGATTTTTCAAATATTTAATAATCCAACCATAATAAGAACATTATGTAGTCCACTTGCAGTATCTTAATACAAATTGAACTAATTTCGCACAACTAGCAGCTATATTATGACTTAGCTGAACGATAACATCATCTTGTGGGGTGGAGTTGTTGAGAGGTTAGCCTGTTTGCCCAGCCATATTGTGCCTTCACCTACCATCTTAACTGCACTACCTTGCGTGTGTCGACTCAAGGTGTCTCGAGAAATGGTAGCCCAAACTGTTAATTGTATTTTAGCCGGAGTAACTCAGATACAAAAATCAACGTTAACCCCAAAGTTGATTAATTATTGAAAAACAAGAGGACATCATAGGGGGGGTGGTCCCTGCCACTATCAAGTGGTCGGCCTAACAACAAGGGCTTCCCCTCAAACGTGTTTTTGGACAGAACAGTTTTCTCAAAAACATCTACAGAATGGACCATATTTTGGAGAAAAACATTCAGAAAGAGGATATGTACCTACTTTAGGTAAAATATGAACGGGTACTTAGTACTGCACTAATAACAATAATATTTCAGCATTAATATCAATTCCGTTCATGAGAACCGCAAGTTTTACTGAAGTAAAGTTTCAACCACAGCAGTATTTAACTACTAGTTACACATTTTCTAAACGTCGCACCTAAAGTTCCAACACTTCACAAGGCTTTGACCTTGAGCTGTTTCATCTTGGGCGCCTTTTTCTTCATCTGTCTCTTCATTTCCTTCTCCTCCCATTTTCTTTGCTTATCCGGATCGTCCTCCTGTATAAGTAAAATTGAAATTTTTATTGAAGAAGAGGAAACCATTGTTTCAGGTGCAGAGAAATTTCCATCTAAGCAGCTTTAGTGGGGAAAGGCATACATCAAATTTTCAAAACTCGAACTCATTATCAACCCCTCAAGGCCTTATCATCTCGAGTTTATACACAGTTTTCTGCACTTCCTCAAGGTGAACTTCTTCAACCCCTTCCCCCATGCGCAATGCGCACCCAGGTGGAGCAATATTACATTTCTTGATATCATTAGGAAAAGTTTCAACTTTTCCCTCAACACAATTTTCTGCAAGAAAAATGCTAAATGTAACCCTTGGGAAGGTAAGAATTCTAACCAAAAGCAAGTCCACCCACCATGGTCTCCCGATGGTTGGTGGAGCCATGGAATCCAAAAACCCTTGGGAGGTACCACAACTTGTACCGACTTATAGTTTGGTATACAACACCAAAAATTATTGGAAACCTCTTAGTTTACATCGCAGAGTAATTATTACCTGGAGAATCCTTTCCTTCTCTTGCCGCCTCTTCTCTTCACGTCTTGCAGCTGCTGCTTCAGCTCTAGCAGCATGAGTGGTCTTCAAAAAAGCTTCTTCTACCTTCAGTCTATTTTTATCAGCCTTATTCTTCCCCTGCAACAGCAAATGTAGGGAAATCACAACATGAGTTTGATGGTGTTAACACTGCCTCATTTTTTTTAAACATTCAGGACATTATAACGGGTTACTCGAAAAAATTGTTGTGATGAAGGAGCTTGCATGAAAACGAAGAAAAGGACACAGACAGGTGAGGCGTTCCCGGCCAATAACTGGTTATTCACTCGTTACACTGCTCCCGTCACTTGTGAACTCCTCAGGTGCCTGCATCAACATGGGGACTTACCTCCTTACTAAGTCGATATCTTCGCACTTTCTCCATGCAGTAGAACACCAGATTCAGCAAGGGTTTGTGTTGTTCGATAGCTTCCTGAACGGTACGTCCTTTCAGCTGCACGTTGAATCCAAACATCAAGACTTTCTTTGTCGTAGGTAACTTGGTCAAGCTAGCTTGCTCCCTGCACATGATATTGAAATTTTACTACAGCGCATAAACAACCGAAAAGAGCACTTGTTACGTATTTAAACCAGTTTGAACATTGATTCTTCAATTAATAGTATTCACAATGAACTTACTCTTGCTGCTTTGGTCCAGAATACTGATCTGAGAAATGTATGTAGTCGATCAATTCAGGGTGTCTATTGATTATTGCCATAACTTTGGAATCTAGCATTGCCAAAGATACTTCGCCTATTTCCGACATAACGCTAAAATTGGATGGTAAGCCCAGCTTCTCACCACTTTTACGTTCACCACAGAACAGACTCTGAAAAACAGGAAACCTCCAGTAAACTTGTGAAACTCCAAAGTGAATTGTGCCTGAAAGGAGCCTCTGGCCCATTAACCTGAAGCATCCACAACATAACACCTACATAGGTATTTTACAAAACATAGCAAGTAGCTCTTCAAACTTAGGGATCGGGCGTTTCAGCAGTAACCACTATCTGGAACGTAATCCTGGGGTAGAACTGGTTGGAACAGTGACGACTCGTTCAAATAAACTGTTACAGTTGACTGTTTCTCAGTGATCTCCCTATCGTTGGAAAAATTTCCAAGGATCCAACTTAATAAGAAACGGATGGGGCTTTTATTTTATTTTTTCGAATTGTAGGTTGGTCATCTGATAAGCACTTCCCTCTCACACGGTACTCACATGCGGGAGCGAGGGCAATACATATGAGATGATGGCACAGGCTTTTTCTTTCCCCTTTTCCACTTTTTTCCGTTCATTTTCGGCCCATCATATAGCATCTGTATGATGGGCCGAAAATGAACGTAAGTAAGTGGAAAAGGGGAAGGAAAAAGCCTGAGACGTCATCTCCTATGTAATGCCCTCTCGCTCCCACACGTGAAAACTGAGTGAGAGGGAAATCCTTACCAGATGACGTCACGCATTTTTTCTTTAGCTTATTCCCGCCAAACTATTCAGATTTCGGAGGTGAAAATTGGAATACAGGCGTTTTCGAGGGAGCTGAACCCGATTCTGAGGTCACACGGAGCAAAGCACGGCCCACATCTATTCATTATTCGTAAGAAAACATATAAGTAGTTACCTACAATTAATCTGGTTCCAAGGATTTTTCCATTCTGAATGGATAACACAGTAGCATTTTTCTGAGAGGCTGCCCATCCCTATCCGAAGTGTTACAGACCAGAAGCAGAAGAGGTATACTAACCAAGTCAGTCATATCTTTTGACAAACGCAGTGCGGTCTTCTTTGCAGCAACACAGAAAACAAAGCAGTCCATGTCATCTTTCCCCATGTCTACTTTAATGTGGATTTGATCCACAGAGGGTTTCATCATCTGTGCAATCACAGCAACCAAATCTTGCCTCTGGAATAATAAAATGTCTTGATATTCTTCAGCAGCAGAATGGAGCTAAGCAGCAAGGAAATACCCAATCGGCCCCACCCTACCACAGCTTATTAGGGCTCTCTCCCCACTTCAGTTGTACTCAACTGAAGTTATACTCAAGTATAGTTTTCGTTTTAAGGTGTATAGAAGTGCGAAGTGGGGGAAACAGCTAAGAATTAACAGTTAACATTAAGATGGCAGGCTGAGATTTAGTCAAACAGGAAAAATACATCAGAATATGTCATTCGTTTCTTATTAGATATTTCACAGAATAGAATTCTATTATGCGGAACATGATTCCAAGAACCTTCCTATATCGAACGGACTACGATTTCGTTGTACCACATGCCAAAAGTTACAAAATAATTGAAATTTGTGTGAAATCTTCATCAAAAAGCAACTTCCTGGCCGTCGACTTTGAGAAACAAAGCTCTAAGGCCAAATGATGTTCCAGCTGAAAAGGTATCAGAATCATAAAAATGGGATACCACAATAAAATGATTACGAAGTGAATATATATGTAGTATTGCACCAACCTTGAGGAATTTCAGTTCGACCAACATTCCTTCACAACACGTTCTTCCACTACACCATAAAGTATACATGTGTTCAGATTCCTTTATTAAACCACGATTTTCTATCTCCATCTTCCCGTCATCGCCTGAAAGGTATATTACATCGATATTACTCCAACGTTAAAACTCAGCAAATTTATTACACAACAGTTCATTATTTTCCCGTAGATACCCCTTTTTCGATCACTGTTTTCAGTGGTCAATACCTACCCTCGTGCTTCCCCTAGGGGAGCCCTAGGCCGAATAAATACCACCAATAATCCGAGCAATTCATAGGGGACCACCTAGAGGCTACACCCCGACTACCCATCAATTTTGAGCAAAATGAGGCCATTTATTCGTGAGATTTAGTACCTCGGATTCCTATTTACGCATTGACCCACCGTTCTGTAATTCATCGGGCCCCCTAGATATTCATGATCATTCATTCATATATATATTCATTATCCCTAGAAATTTTAAGCAAAACCGGTTATAACTGAAGCAATGCGTGTGGAAAGGATTTAAGGACACACAAGACACCGAACCAAATTTGTTCAAGTTGCAAATGTAGGTACATTCCTATCTCCAAAATAACCATCAATCTTCAAATGAATGAGGAACCACCAACTCGATTTCATGTCGCCATCAGTGGCGCACCCAGAAAATAATTATGGGGGGGGGGGGGGGCTGACCCTGGGCCAACCAACGGAAAACTTCTTAAAAATTCCTTAGAAAAACCGATATTTTAAGGCATTACTTTAAGTTTATTTTAGCTCTTTGAATGCAAGTTTTGAGTAGGGATTATAGGAATGAATGATAAAACCCAGCAAATTAAATAAGATTTTAGGTTTTATTTTGACAAAATCTTTTTACGTCAGCTGTCTCACAAAACAAAATTGAGTCTTCTTTGGCTATTCTTCAGTATGGATAATACACTGTTTGCGTTAACCGGAATTTCCCTGTTGCCAGTGCGCGGGGGCAGGTAGAAATCAACGTAACCCATTCCTCCGGGCGATGGTTTAGTGATTAAAAATCACCCGTCAAATAGGTCTGGACGCAACTCTTTAGTCGCCGTGATTAAAAAGTCGCCTGTGCGCGGGGCTGCATGCAAGGCAGCCTCGTCAAGGCTTGCTGCTGGCCACCCGCCACCACAAACAAACAAAGCAAGCGCGCGAGAAATGTTCCTTTGCGGAGTTTGGAATAATATTTCCCTATATTATATGAAATACGTTTTATTTATTTTTTAGTGCATTTCGTAGGATGTACCTAACTCCCGCAAACCGGGTATTCAATACGCGATGTGTCCACTATTGGCGGATTTAAAAACAGAATGTAATTTTTTCTTGAGGGGGGGGGGGGCTACAGCCCCTTTAGCCCCCCCCCCCCCCCCCCGTGGGTGCGCGCCTGGACGCCATGCGTGATTATAACAGCCAATGATTTGAATGATTCACGCTGACAAAGCTTTTCGGTTCAAATTTAGAGGCCTTAAGTTCGACGCGTAATCGATGTAAAACGCAGAGGCTGTGAAGGTTGAAGCGCGTAACAACGTTAAACCGTTCATATGGACAACGCTGGTTACGGATGTAAGGCGTGTAACCGTTGAGATATACAATATTGGTCCAGCCTCGAACTGCGCAGAACCCCACACGCATATCCGTAAAGCACGTAAATATCTAGATTTTTGGATTTTGGACACTATGGTTCAGAAGTCGTCGCGTTTACAGAGTGTAAACCTGATTAGCCAATCAAATTCAATTACGCGTTTGAGTTTCCCGGCTGTACTGTGAACAAATGACTGGAAGAATGGTGTTCAAAAAAAATCCTGAAGTTCGAAATGAATTTAAAAGTGTAGGTTATAAAAACCATACCCTTCTACTGAATGTTTTTGGGTTTCAGTGTTCTGAAAATGTCAACTCCTATTTTTCACCCCTAAGAGATGACTGAACACGCCCAGCATCACGGACCAACTAGACCCCAAACGGGACTTACAAACAAATTTTATTAATTTTGGTTCACGGTAACTAAGGAAAGTACGAGTACGGCAGATGAACAGAAATTTTTCTATTCCATTTTCGGATTCTACGTATCATGAAATGCAAACCACCAAATTTTGGAGAGAGGTTATTTTATTTATTTATTATTATTTATTTTTCTCCATGATCGACTCGAAAGGTTCATTATTGAAAATAATGAACCAAAATCAGTTAGGTACAAAACTTTGAAGGAACAACATAGAACCGTCACATCACTCACCAACCAATGAAAAATTGTCTTCAAGCACGGTCTTGTGGGTGTTGTACCACAAGTTTGCCATCTTGCTGTTTTTGTTTTTTCCAGAGAAGAAATTGATGAAGTACACCACCAAACCTGCTATCATGAGCATTTCTAAGTAGAAACTGTCCCAGTTTGAGCGGAAATGAACAGGCACCTAGGGATTGAAAAGCGACGTATTTACCTCTTGGAATGGGATTTTTTTGAAAATGAGGGTACACACATCACACATGAACATAGGTATAAGGATATGCATACGTATAGGTCACTTCACGGACAACAGAAGTAAAAATCAGACATACTGGGGTGATGTTGAGTCTTGGTTCGGGAACTTCCTTGTTTTCAGCTCTATTCACGGTACCAACTCTATCACTGTCGTATCCCTCAAATTCCTCGTCATCTTGAAAATGTTCGAACTCATTTTCATCATCCTGCAAAAGGAATTTTGAAAAAAACATTTCAGGACAGGACCAGTTTGTTGATTCTTCCTAGTACCTAGTACCTGTTGATAGTTCCTAGTGCCTAGGGGCATCCAGAAATTAGGGTTACAACATTTATGAAAAATCGAAAAATACGCGTATTTGAATGAAACTCAGGACATTTCAGGAATATATTGCACTATTTTTTCAACGTAGTCAACGTCAAGTTCGAGACAACCGCGTAGCCTGGTTACTAGCTTTTGTATGCCCGCGTCATAGACGTCCGCCGCCACCTCTTTCAGCCACTTTTCTGCTGCTTCCTCGACCTCCTCATCATTGGTGAAACGTTGCCCACCAAGAAATTCCTTCGATTTGGTGAAGAGATGATAGTCGGATGGCTCTAGGTCGGGTAAGTGGGGGGGGGGGGGGGGGCACAATATCCCATCCAAACAACGTGAGGAGTTCCTGCGAAACACGAGCGGTGTGGGGTCTGGCGTTGTCGAGCAGAAGACACCTCACGGGTCAACATTCCCCTCCTTTTGTTCTGAACTGCCCTTTTGTGTTTTTTAAGGGTAATGCAATGTGCCTCTGCGTTGATGGTCATCCCTTTTGGCGTGAATTCGACCAAGAGTACCTTTCTGTCCCAAAACCCAGTTGCCATCACCTTTTCTGCTGAAGAGGTTGTTCTGAACTTCTTGCCTGCTGGATGAGCTGAATGACGTCACTGGAGTGACTGTCTTTTAGATTCTCCAGTATAGTGACATACCCACGTTTCATCACCAGTCACAATTGACAAACCCCGTCTTCCTCCAGTTCAAAACGTTCCAAAACCGGATGACAGCCAGGACCTCGCAAGGACGGGAGGCAGCCGGAGCGCGCGATGACCTCCCCCATCGGAAAAATTCGTTGCGACTAAACGGAATGGACGAAAAATACACCGGACCTCTGCAACTGACCGTTAGGATTGCTGCTACACGTTAGGTGCGCTAGCTACGAAAAAACATTCCTCGCCGTTTCAGAGCCCTTGTAACCTTACCTTCTGGATGACCCTCGTAAGTATATTATATGTCTTTTTCCCCCCTAGTTCAACTATGTGTATAAAAATATGTACAGCAAAAATATGTACAGACCTCTACGATGGCGTCTTCTTCAATGTCGTAATTCTCGTCACCTGCCTCCTCTGTTTCCACGTAAACATTTTTGTTGTCGTCAGATCCGTCACCGTCGACCTCAAATTCCTCAAACTCGGCAAATTCGTTATTCTCAGTGTCGACAACTAACCGGGAAGTTCGCTGCTGAGAACCGACTTTGTCCTCGGCAATGGTACTTAGGAGAACAGCTCCTACCACCGTAATAACCAGTAGAGCTTTCATACCCTGGAAATGAAAAGAAACTTGACATAGGTACATAAGGGCGAAGAATAGGAGAAGAGGCAGGATTATGAAAATCACCTCCATTGCACAATGAGAGCTCCAAATTGAAAAACTATAAAATTGTGAAGGGCAGTATGGGGGTATGCTGGGAACTAGCCCGAGTCGGTTCAATGGAACCGCCGTGTTAGGAATAAGCATTGCTCGGCATAGCCGTTTCGCAATATGATTGGCTCTCGGGATGTTAGCTGGTGTATACTGGGACCAACACTTTCGGTTTTTCGCCGCGTCCGCAGGACATTTGTCAAAATTAAGGAGTTTCTGGGGACTGTCAAGAAGACGGCTCCCGTTATCCCCATCTTTTTCCCTATCTCCCAGTCCCGTTCTTGGCAAAAAATGTATAGTTTAGTCAGTGATGGTTAAGGAATGGAAAAGGTGTGGCAATTGCAATAGTACCTACATAGCAAATCGCACATTTCCATTTGACGTCCTTAGGCATTTTCTCGAGTTCCATTAAAGAACGGGAAAGACACAATTCTGTGACTACAACAACGGTACAGACACAGAGATAAATAACAAATTTACGACTGTAATTCGACCTGTTCAAATGGGTTCGTGGCAAATCCCCCATCAAACTTAGTGAAATCCTTTCAATGGACATACCAACGAAGTTATGGGCGTTGAAAGGATTTCACGTTTTCACATGCACGGACGAATGATACAGTCCGGTTTTGATTCACACGGGACCATCTATGGCCCAACCCCTATCTGCCAAATTTCAGCTCATTATGACCACCAACCTTTCAAGTAGTTATGGGTGTTGTTATCATTTGCGGACAGACACCGAACCAAATTTGTTCAAAGGTGTGAAACAAGAGTGGAAATTTTGAAGGACACGAAACGTTTGTTTTCATCCAAAAGTGACCACAAAGCTTCCACTGCATTAACTCAGAAGCAAAATA
Organism: Leptopterna dolabrata; assembly: GCA_954871275.1. Lineage (NCBI taxonomy): Eukaryota > Metazoa > Arthropoda > Insecta > Hemiptera > Miridae > Leptopterna > Leptopterna dolabrata. The sequence continues at coordinate 36,465,949 of OX940977.1, read as the reverse complement.
CCCATGTACTGCTATACGTTGTTGTAATTAGTACGTACTGGTCTGTTATACATATGTCCTTCGGGGTCCTATCAACTGTCGAAACTATCGACCATCATGCCAGGAAACACAAGTATCCTTTGGACAGACAGCCCTGGGCCGTTCCGGACTATTCTATCCAAGCCACACCCCTTTTTGTGCGTTGGGACAGTGCCAGAACTGTTCCTGGATTTTTTCGAGGACTGTTGATCCCGCACACACTCGATGCTTCTACCTTCAGCTTATGTGGACGGTTAAAATGCTTCAGGTTATCTGGTCGAAATCATCAGCATGCGTTCAGACTGACACAGTTCTGGACAGTTCTATCCACTCATTTTCAGAACACAGTTCTACCTTAGACTGGTACAGGACTGTCTGTCTGAACAAACCATCTAGTATTGTTCTTGCAGTCACTCAAAGATGGTTCAAAGCAACCCAGGATGCGTAGTAAGGGTGAGGCAGATTCGCTGTTTGTACAGCCCCAGGGTGGGCTCCGGCCAAGTGAATTGCTGTTTGTGCTGTTCCAAGGCAGATGACTTGGTGTTCGTGCTGGCCACGGGGGTTCTTCCGAGCGGCTAGGGGTAAGCCCTTGCATGCCCCACCAGGAGACCAGGGGCAGCTGAGCCCTGCTCTTCCACACACGTGCTCTCGACCAGCTCGAGCCACCCGTGCTCCGAATAAGCTCTAGGCTCACCATGCTTAGAGCACACCCTACACCAAGAAACATCGGCTCAAGCAACAACTGAACTTGCTTGGAGGACAGCACGAACAAAGCTATTGGGGTGGGGGGGGGGGTTATATCGATAGTAGACAGGGAACATATCGATTGTTTCGGTAACTGGTAAGAAGTTGATAAGACCCAGAGTTGAACAGACCAGAACCAATTAGTAACCTGTACAACGTATCAAATCACCCAAGAAGCTTACCTACAGTTAGGCCTTTGTACAAAAGAATGTTTCATGTCGCACTATCGGGTACATGGATTTTGATACGGACTCCTACACATCCTAGATCCTACATGCAACCTCTAGATGATATTTCCTCTTCAACGAGTGAAAATCGGAGAGCAAGAGGAATTTTCCACACGTTCCAGTGACGTTTCGTATCACCAGACACAAATTTCCTTCAGTTCGGGTAGTAAGTAGGCTTCTCAATCGTCGGTACTTAGCAGAATGGAATGGAAAATGGCAATTTATTGCAATGTGTTTGGATCGAAACGTGCCTTGCAGAAACTACAAGCGTTCTAGTTCCAGAACGCACCTACTTCTAGTGTCTTTTGATCATAATATTTCGAATTCTACGCATTCATCGCTCATCACGTAGGTAGGTAACCCAAAAATCGAATAAGGTTTTGATGATAGTTTTACCAAACTCACTGGAGTCCTTTGCTGCTGGCCAATCAGTCGATTCTCTTGTATTCTGAAGAGTTATTTTTTATTCAAGTAATTTCAAGTACAAGTACTGAACATGCCGCACTGACCTAGATTTTCTAACAAGGTTAGCAAAACAAGCCTACTACGGAGCCCAATGACACAACTTTTATCACAAAAATGAACAATGGAACATGGAAGATAGAACGACGAAGGATGAACCCGACGAACTTGCTTGCTCCCTTCTTTCTACGCTTATTTGTCCAGACGACGCCATGTGTAGACATAGATTTGTCGGTGTTGTTGATGGCTTTGTTTAGTGTTGTCGATTTTGCTGTAGATTGTCTTTCGAACTGGCGGGGTTGGCTGAAGATGCGGATGAATTTCCGTTGTGTCAAGATATTGATGGGGACGCGGTTAAAAGAGGGTTGTTGAATCTTGTAGGTATCGGTAGTTTGTAGGGAGAGTATAGTCAGTTCAGTGATGTGGAGTTCGTTAAATAGCTGTCGTCTGGTTGTGATGTGTTTGGGGCAGTAGTTGAGTAAATTGATTTACTTGGGGGTAGTAAGGGAAGTCTCTGTGTCCCATCAGATATCGAAAGAATGAGGTGTTCCCATGGCCTATGTGAAGGCAATTGATGGTAAAAAATTCAGGGGAGTTGGTAATTGTAAATTGTAATTGTAAATCGTTTATTGTACATACGGCTGTTGCCCCTCATAGTACGTTTTTATACAAGGGAATCGGGTTGGGATTAGGAAATAAATTATTTATTTATTTCTGAAAATGTACATAGGAACATTCGTTCCCTCATTGCGTACATGGATATTATATAGGTAGAATAACTATCAATTTAGAATATGATAAATCATGGAGAAAAAAAATGTTCAAAAAAATAAGTAGGTAGTTAGGGAGGTATTCGTCCTCTCGACCCGACGAAGAAGTTGGTGGTTGGTTGGAGCATGGATGCGTGGAAAAAGTTCCGCGATGGACAACCCGGATGTCCATGCAAATCTTTGCAGCAGAAAAAGAAGAAGGGGCCCTTGCTGTCATGCCATGGCTATCATGGAGGAAATGTTTTTAAACGTACCAACTTATTCGAAAGTCTGTAGAATTGTGCGTAGATTAGAAAGTAACCGAGTGAAAAATTCCCACACCTCTTCAAGTCTCGAAATATTTTACGTTGGATTCGCCATTCAGTTAAGATATTTGCTACTGTCTCTTAGTGTCTTCAATCAGGAGAAATTAAATTTCTGAACCGGGCTTTTTCTGAATGTCTTGCAGTTCTATAGATTCGTATGATTAATTCTTTTCTCAGTTGGTGCGCTTGATAAACTGTCACTTTTCTGTAGATTTAGATTGTGTTTTCTGTTTTGACGGTTCGGCTAAGCGAAATTACCGTTGGTTGGACGGACTCAGGATTTCAATTTCGAGGATAACTTTCTCAAGGTAATGTTTGTAATTATTTTAAAAGTCCGGAGGTGAAATATCATTTATTGCATGAGGATTAGATGTGGAACGGGTAGCCGCTCCTAGCTCCCACCCTCACGGCTTCTCACCTGCCACTCCTCCCTGGCTCGGCTAGGTCCAAGTTAGTATAATTTTCGCCGTCTTGCCGATAGGTTGTTTACTAACATTGATAACAACCTCCAGGACTTGAAGCGTATCGATAACACTCGGTCTCCCAGCGGGAATACAAAACCGTTTTTAGATTATTGCGAACTAAACGCCACCGGCTATTTTTATCGTACTTTTCATTACTTTGTTCATCCGCGTACCGGTGAACCGTTTCGCATTGTAAAGTCCCCTAAACGCGAATCTCGGCTATTTCCTCCGGGCGGATCTGGTATTTTTATAAATAGTCCGAAACCACCTTCCGACAGCGATGAATGAAGAAGATTTACATTTGGCCAAGGCTATGGCCAGCATGGATTTGCAAGAACCTCACAATAAAAAGACAGTTGTCAGCAAGTTGCAGGAAAAGATTCAGGGATTCAGGTGAGAAATGTTGTGCCAAGTAGTTCTAGTATGGTACCTACCAACCTGTACGTATAGTAAGTTCATACTGTGGCTACTACCTACTAAGTCTAATGAAACAGCAGCTCTCAAAATAGGAACATGCGTAGGTACATCAACTAAAGAACTAAAAATGTCAGTTTTTATTGCGTGGTAATCATCTAAGAACTACGGTTTTCTAATTTATTTATGTAGGTATGTATTTTAACTAAGTGTCCCCACTGGAAGAGGTCTTACCGCCAAGCCTCTAGCCTCGAACTAAATTCCCGCGATGAACGTGATGATGAAGAGGATAAAATGCCAAGTTTGTTTGATGCAAAGCACCAAGAAGTAGTAGTATAGCAATGGTAGGTAGTATAGAAATAATGTTTCAGGTCTCATTACTTTTCGTGGGTGGCTAAATTTGAAGGTGGGTTTTCGATGATCTAGACGCAAAGAAATTCAGGACTTTATGACTTTCTTTCTTTGAAAATCTGAGTCTTGCACCCATGTCTTGCTCTTGCTGAGGACATTTTTGAAAGCCTACCTACCTGCCAACAACTACCTACCCTTCACGAACTATTTTTGGCTATTTCAACGATTTTTCATAAACACCTAAACCTCAATTTGAACAGTGAAGTACCTACAGTTTTATGTACAGTTAACATCCTATTCAACTACTACTGTTCAGTAGCTGTTGTGAATGTTATGGGATGTTTGAGATCTGAACGCTGCAGTTTTTCATTACCGTTTCATTAGCTAAGTTCGTGGACAATTATTTATTGGCTTTTTACATAGCATAGGACCGAGGCCTCCTTAGCGTTGCATACATACAAAATGAGTGATAACTAATATAAATATTAGTATGTGGCCGTCTGTCTACAAGTAATAAATTTATTTAACTGACAAATAATAGAAACAAATTACAAAAAATGAGAGGCAAGAGAGAAAAATCAAGTGGAAATGAAACTTGCAATATAGCTAGATATTATATGCATATTAAACAAAAGTATACTTCATGAAATGGTGTACAAGAACGATTTATGAGGAGAGAGGAGAACCAAGAAGAAAATGGTGTAGTCATAAGTTCGCAAAGGGTGTTTTTTAAGTTCTGTGCAGACTCGCCGGTGAGTGGGAGAGAGCCCAAGGGAGACTATTCCAGTCATCAATGGACGGAGACAGCAAAATCGCGGTTTCCTCAGGAAATAAGCAGTCCCCTAATTACTGTATTCAGACTGTAACAACTAAACTTCAGTATGGAAAGAATGTTTCTCAACCATCTATCAATAATTATGTATATAATTATGTATTTAATAATATATCATGCCTACAATTAGAATTTATTATCGATCTGAAAAATAAAAATGAAACGTGGAAATTTTACCTTTATGTTACTGACAACTTCTTTTATTAATGGTTAATTTTTACCTACTTCAGGCCAATACAGTGACAGAAGAGCAACGGAGTGTTTCACACTTAGTGTGTTTCTCTTGTTTATTTCCTTTGTTTTGCTCATAGATTTCAGCGAGACCTTTCCAAAAATTCGTAGTAGGTAGATATTTATGATGACGATTAAAGGTGAGAAGAAGCGCGTCTTGTAAAATCAGTCTGATTTCTTCTTAACTGCATCTGAAATTGCGCTTACCTGCCTGCTCTTTCTGCCCGTTTTATGGACCACATAATGCGTTTCCTAATAGACTGAATATAATAACGAAATGAAGTACTTGGTGTTTCCTGATCCACACCAGTCAAAATACGTTGGTCAACGTTCCAATTTCAAGTTCGAAGGTAGGGGGCTTTCTGGATTCGATTCTATCCAAATTCCGGTGTAGTTATATTGAATTTAAAGGGTTAGAACTGCTAGTTAGTAGTACAGTTGACATAACTTCCGGAGGAATTCATCGACACTAGCGAATCGATTAGTAGAGACGAGCGCTTTCGATGTAAGGACATCATCTTCTGGCCGTTTTTGCTTTATAAGATGACACAGTCGACAGCCAGTCAGATGTCAGTAGACCTGATATGTAATTTCTTGTCGCATTTTTACTTCTAAACGAAAAATACTCTTACTCATTTGAAAAAATACTACTGTTTTACTCATTTAACAATACATATTTTTGAAACTACGATTCCCCCCAATGACAAAAATTCCATATTTTCAACAATCGTGATCCCATCATTCAGGACTATGGTGTATAGGTGATCAATTTGTGTTTTTAGTTGTTCTTCTGTATGACAACAGGCCTTGCTCATCTGAATGTGCAGTCTTGATTTTATCCATTTGTTGCGGTGGACGGAAGGTTGAACATTTCTTTGTTGGATTGTTGTGTTGAGAACCTTCGCCTCTGAAGCAAGCTTCGCTACGCCTCCTTGGGGCCAACAGCCAGTCAGGTGTCAATAGACCTGATACGTCAATTCTTGCCGCATTTTTTACTTCTAGTCGCCCTCATTTAAAAAATATCGCTTGTTTTTGAAAACGGGGTTCAAACTACTTACCATTTTTCCAAGAATTCTGAATATACAAAAAAATTTGTCGAAAATTCCCATGTTGTCAGCATGAATCATTTGGTATGTTCCAGCCACCGGGACTGGTTTTAAAAGGCTTTAAAACCAGGACGTCAGTTTTTCTGAAGGGTGGGGATAAGTTTTAGAACTGTTTCAGTTCAAGAACTTATCAGCTGGAACACCTTGGAAGCGCGCCAAACAGCTGCGATGACTTAGGGCCGAAAAATTGCTGAGTCGGTACTACAGAGACGAAAGATCCGTTTAACGGAAGGTTGGAGGGAAATGAGATTTTGGGACCAGCGGGGCTATATTCAGTTCTGCAGGAAAAAATCCATCCCTGATGGGGTGCGAAAAGTTACGAAACTCGGAAAACTCAGTTCGCGAAGCTGACGCCGTTGGAACAGTTTATAGATAAAACCTAAGTTTATATAGAAAAATCATTTCAACGCTTGGTGTACGGAAACGAGAAATCAGGTACGGAAATCCTGAACGGCAACGCGTTTGCCGGAATTTTTTCTGCAGAGGTTCACATGGCAGTACGGAGCTGAAATCCTTGAGTGGAATCATAACCAATCAAATGTCGAATTCCCGTATGGCGCAAGCAGCCAAACAGGAAAGGTGTGCGCAGTAACCTCTGCCCAGATCCTGCAGGGTTCGGGCAGCAGAAAATATCTGGAGATTTTGATATAGTATCCAGGTGTTGCGTTGCCGGAATCCATTTTGCGTTGGCCAGTAGCATTGCAGAACGATTTTCCTCACCGGATTGCCCTACCGAATTTCCACCCCATGTGAACCTAGCTAAACTGTTGCTGTAAATTTGTTTTCAAATGTGAGTTCTTTCGGCCTCATAAAGCTCACATCTCCATCTGGATTAATTCCTTAAATTAATCAAACAAAGTGATCTGTCCGACGTACTGGTTGCCTATTGACACGGAGTTCCCCTCACCTCGTGTCATCGTTAGGCAGTAACAAGTTGAGGACCTGGATATACTTCGCTCGTTGTCGTTGGGTAAACGCATCAAAATCAATGTCCTTGAAATGTGGACACAGCTGGTTTTCCTTCTATACCCCTCGCATATCTATCAATCTGTTACCTGCAGTATTATACGTCAGTGTCCACCTCATTGGGGCAAGGGCAGGAGGCTCACGCCCAGTCGATCTTGGGAAAAGAAAAAAACCGAAAGGGTCCGTCTGACGTCCCCTAAAAATGTATTGAACACTGTAACAATTGATGGCTACGCGATACCCCTTTACTCAAGTCATCCAATTAGCCCATAAAAGGTTATTATAGGGAGTTCAATAGAGGTGAGTTCAAGGCATGGAACCCATACCCAATTCAAAGTCAGGTCCTTCTGTGAGATATTAATACTGTATAAAATATCGCTCTTCAGAATAAGGAAGGTCGGGTCTATCAATTATGTCGGTACCTTTCTTCCAGGGAACATTCAGGGGCTTTGGTCTTGAACTGCCCCCACCCCTGGCTTGCCTGCCCTGTCCTACATCCGACATCCGCGCCCTTGCGGCGGGGCGCCCGAGATCTTCATCAAATTTAACCTTTTACGCTGTTTTCAACGACTAGGTAATCAAAACTGTTATCCCTGGGCCTTTTCCAAGGACTTGCATTCTCCAGGTCTGACGGGTCCCCTTCCCGAACGTGATGCCGATTTGACTGCTTTCTTGGCTTCCTGCGTACAATTAGATGTGAATCTCGATGGGCGACACCAGCCACTTTTGATGAACTCAGCCAAGTAACGACAAAAACCAAGTCATGACAAAAATCATACCAGGTAATGACGAAAATCATACATCGATCATCAATACAGATGACCTGTACGACAACTACGCCTGGATTTGTAATTTTAGAGCACCTACACATCAAGTGTGTTTGGGTTTTGACTGTGTGTTCTGTTCACTGATAGCTACTGCTGTGGAAAGCTTCCCACATCGGTATTAGGGGAGACTATTATGACAGATTCGGCGAGATCACTGTTCGGCCCGGATCTGTATAAACTCCTGTACCATGCACGATGACGTCTACAATAGCCTTAAGATAGTGACGACTGAACAGTCATAAAGATCGAAACAACGTGAATTGACAAATGAATTGAACGTCAAAAGAAGAGGCCACAACAGAGCAGCAAAGAATATTCAAGTATTTTTCCACAAAAAGAATATAAAAGTACTTGGAAACTCTAGTGCAGAAACCGCTGGGTTAGCTCCAAACAAAAGCAGAGATAGCCGAAGAAACATTTAGGAAACATGAAGACATAGGAAATTTCTTTCGGATTAGCCCGAGTATTTTGTGAAATAGATAGTTACTTAGGTACTCGCTACTAGCACACAAGTTGGTTTCTTTTGACCCTTTCTCACCGTTTGCTCACATTCGCCTTTTAATCGACATTATACCTACTCAATTTGTCTGTATTAAAGAATTGTATTAAAGAATGTATTATAAATGTTCAAGTTTTCGATTTTCCGCGCTTTCGAATAGTTACTGCATATCGAATAGAGATGACATTTTTGGATTTCTTCAAGTATTGATGGGCAGCCGTTTCGTCCTCTCCAGGGGAGCTGCTATATGTCAGGTTAATTATTCAAGGTGGCGACGTTGGTTATCTCAGACCGGCAAGAAATGTTTCCAATCCATCCGATTAGTTAGGGTGGAAACATTTACATCGTGGGCCCAGCGTGGTTATTGAGGCTAACCTCCAGCGTTCTAATGGAACCATTTTTTATCTTCGGGCAAGACGGCTCACTGAAATCGAAAGTTTGCTTTTTCGATTAGTGCATTTGGAAGAGAGAGAAATAGTAGTGATGAAGTCAAGATTTTTAAAAGGTATCCTACCTACTACCTTTTTAATGATATTTGACTACTTCCCAATTTATGATATTTGAGACATGTACATAGCAAACATGTGCGCAGTGGGTGGGCAGCAGTGCTTCATAATCGTATCGATTCAAGGATGTATTGTGATAGCTGCTCATGGATTCAACCACATGCAGCATTTTCGCCAGTTTCTCATTCTCGCCTCATTGCAATATTGTTTTTTGCTATTTCAGATACCTACCTAGTGGGTGTCTCCTCTTTCTTCTTGGATCTCTTCCCATTGTCGCATCTGTCTTCAGTATGCTGCTAACGTCCTTGAATTTCATGAAATTTTCCGGCTCTTTCTGTAAAACAAGAGTGCTTCAAAATTTTCTCAACGACTTATTATTTTCTGTATACCTAGATAAAATGGTTGGTACGGGTTTAAAAAGTAATTTTAAACATTTTCTCAAATTGAAATTAAAGAAGAAGCATGTTTTAAACGTGTAGTATAAATAGTTTAAAACATTTTCAAATTATTGTTTAATGCAAGCCATATAAGAGGATCCGCCTAAGAATGACTATATTTCCATGTTTAGAAGAATTGGTAGGTGGGTAATGACAAAAACGCGGGCTCAACACAATAACGGTTCGCGTAAGGGGGAATGTCAGCGAAATTGCCTTCGTATGATTGATATTTAACTACCTCGTTTATCAGATATCTATAATACACCTGGACTCACATAGAATAGTTAAATAAATGAAGCTCCAACTAGTTATCAAGCACAGTTGTTATCCAAATGGTATCTCCAGAAGTTAAGTGCAAAACAGAATGTCAAGTTTTAGAGAGCTTACATGTGTGAACTTGTTTTCTGAGTGAAATCACTGAAAAGTTGACATTTCACATTATTCTCCGCATGCCGAGCGTTAGGAAATGGTCTTATATAAATGGTCCGGCTGAGCCGAGTAATCCTTGGATTACCTACTCTTGAGTGTTGAAAAAAATAGATTGGTGGCCTTTTTGAAGACTTCATATCACATAGGGGTATGATAGGAAGTTGGTGGCTCTGAGAAAGAGAGAGAAAGAAAAAGAAATTTATTGACAGAAGAAAAAATTCAAAATTAAAGAGATAGCAACATTAATAATTAAGCGAACGAACGTCTTGCATAAAGTAATACTGGCAATATTTATATAATATAGAAGAAAAAGGATAATTTATTGCAGAATAATTCAGATCAAACCAAATTTCAAAATTTTAACAATACTGAGTTAAATTCGTTCTCTATTAACGTCAATTACACCACTGCGCCAGCTAAGTCTGTGTGGGGGGAGTTGGTAAACCAAAATATAACAAACTGATATATGAAAATTAAATTATCATTTCTTACTTCTTATATGTTCCCTCATATTACATTTTGACAATTTTACTTTTATGTGTACTGACTTGTTAAAAAAATTTCGACATTAATAGGTCCTTCATGTACTAGAAATGTAAATTTTTTTTGTTTATGCGTAGTTCTTGAAAACCTACTGGGGTTTTTAAATAATAGTCTAAACATCTGCGCAAAATGGACAACGTGTAATAAGGGCTGCGAGTAGTAAGTTATATCCGTGGGCGGGGGTTGTGGACATTCCCCGCTAATGTATATCGTGTGGAATATTCATGAGATGAGGTAGGTTGTATCATGTCAGGATGTCTGTTGTATAATATTAATAGGTTTTTACAGAGAAGTTGCCTTATTGTAAAGGTTGTGTGATGGGAACCTGCGGGGAAGGTGGAAGCGCACTTTTAATACAGATTTCTGGACAGTTGCTTGCTTCATAATAAATGCATTTAACGCCGAACCGCATACATATATCCCATATTGAAGAACTGACTTCTGAATTGGCCCAGTCAGAGAAATTGGTCTCATGGGTTTCAGTTTGACCTCTTCAATAAAAGTTGATATTATTTTATTAGCTTCTTTGATTATGGCTTCTGGTTGTTTCTTGATTAACCGCTCATAGTGGACAGTAGAAGTGGACTTAGAAGTTCCTTTTGTACACACCACAGTCCTATAGGTAGGTAACGCTCTATACCTTCAGTGTTGATTATTTGGTATTAAAGGCCATAATTATCACTAGCAGTTTTTATTCCGCATTTTCCCTCTTTTTCTTATTCCCGAACGTGAAGGGGAAGAACGTCCCTTTTCAGAATTTTCTCAAGGTGAACTTCACCACTCTATAGTGCGGTGCACATCCTGGCGGAGGAATATTATGGAAGCTTACTGAGATCTTTAGGGCAAGTTTAGCTTTCCCTCGACGCCATTTTCTGCAAGAAAAATGCTAAAACATAATCCTTGGGAAGGTAACTATTCTAAACTCTGTAACCCCATTGTCACCTTCTCCATTCCACCTTTGAGAATTCATATATAACCCTTCTGTTATTCGGTGATACTCAAAAACTGAGTAATTATTCTGTTTGTCTTCCTTCAGTCTTTCTGAGATAATGCTACAGGCTAACGTTGCTTTAATATTTCAAGCTCTAACCTGACACCAGTGACGTTGTTTCAGTGTTAACAAACTGCATTCCACCAGAATGCGTTGTATTTGAGATGTACAGCACTTATTCTTCATCATTAACGTTTTTTTGTTCTTCTTCTGTTGCTAGTTTAGAGTTCGAAAATTCAGAAAAAACTGCTCAGTGTGATGTGGCCTTAACAACCCATCTCCTCCCCCACCGTGAGCCACTGTGTCAAATTTAGCTGAACTTTTCGTCAAGTGGATGTGGGTTTGTTGGTACCTAGCTCATTGGTCATTCAATTTATTAGCTCCTCTATGTATTTGTAATTCCAATTACAACAGGTTTGCTCATGTCCTATTTTGAACAGTAAACTCATTGTGGATACTGGATACATCATCCGAATTTATAGATAGGTACGGTGTTGTGTACATCTAGAGAGTATTTATATATTTAGGATACACAATCGAATTGAATCAGTCAAAGTAGTGATGTGAGCATGAGCAAGCTATACTTCCCACCCACTTGGCAGGCTCTTTTCTGCAGCTCTCTCTCACAGGGATATTTGATACTGATTCGGGTAAAATAAGTAATTCATCCATAAGTGTTTGGCGCGCGCTGTATAATATGCCTATGAAATATGGCACTAAATGTCAAATTACCGCAGCTGTGGTTATTAGCGTCACTCCAAGACTCAGTAGATGTTTTTCAAGCTCCAAGAAACTCCTGAGGGCAAAACCAGTTTTTTTTTCTCCATCGAGGCGTATTTTATTGCTGTTAATATTATTCAAATTAATGTTGAGTACCTTGACCCCGTCATGGAGCTGTAGTTATTATTTCATAAATTATAGGTATCAGTCAATATTTGGAGATGTCTTGAGTAAGGTGGAAGTCCAGACATCAGGCGTTGAATTTGTTTTCGAAACTTTCACTAATCTCGTCGAGTTATGCGCGCAAGGCAAGGGTTTGTGGATGGGCAGAGGATATCCTTAGCCGTCCCAAAACATCTCATTGTAATCGGTTGAATAGAGCCGGATCCGCACATTGGGCTAGAATTTTAAGTTACATAACAGTAGGTACCTCATAGCAGGCTGTAATTTGACCATCTTCTTCTAGTTAGGTGCCTACGTAGGTTGTTGCGGAGAAAGTGAATACTATAATGGTCACCAGTACGCTGAAAACAAGAAATTAAAACATCGAAACCGAAACAATTACCACCTTACAATTGTGACTATGAGTTAGTGCATATAATTATCTCCACATTTAGCTTGTCTGATTGTAATGCCAGATGACTAACAACCTTGCCAGCTTCCAGTTAACTTTTTTTGTTACTAATTCCAAACCACCAATGTAAATCTAAAGGAAAAACTGAGAGATGATAATATCATCAAGGCCGTCTAGTTACATACTTTACTGTACCAAGTATCATCCTCAAAGGTCATTTAATATTATTCATACCTGAATAAAATTTCCAGTCATGCAGCAAGGCTATATGAGCGAATTGTCAAAGAAATAATCGTGCCATTGCGTAAAAAGATGATATAGAGAGAAATCGTAAAATCATATCATTTTTCATATAATGTTTCGTAAAATTATATAATTTTTTCGTGATTTTAACCTTTTTTACAGATTTTTGTCCCATAAAGTCAAATTTGATCCACTCTTTTTTTAGAAAAATATTTTTATCATCGAAATAGTCCCTTCGTCAGTGAAGTAATATTGCTTTTAGCCCTCAATATAAATTTTTGACACCAGAAAATCCCAATTTAACCCCTATTCTGCATGAAAAACAATTGAAGTGGTATTCTTCTGTCTTACTCACCCTTTCGTACTACTTCCAGTAATTTTATATCAATTGTTCGCGATTTTAGCCGTTTTTACCGATTTTTGACTCCTAAAAACTCAAATTTGACCGCTTTAAATGTTTGAAAATTGCTCATCATCAGACTTATCCTTTGGTTGGGCGGTACGAACATTTTGGCTAAATTTGGCGTTTTTATGCGGCCAGATATCGTGTGGAGTGACCCAACCATCAAATAAAATTACATTTAAACTTCAAGAGAAACAAACTTACAATTTTGTATTTCGACATCAGTCGTTATCAACATTAATCCAATCACCCTTGAAGGTATATATTATATATAAATATACCTTCATATAAATTTTTGTTAAAATCTAGGGATGAATTCAGGATGCTCTGAAGCCGATTTCAAAAATTCATGTTCTGAAAATTTTGGACCCATTACAATAGCTGAATTTTCTTTGAAAATGCGCTAAAAAAAACTTTGTTCAGTACCTAGTTCATATTTTGTGCAACTGTGTGTAGGAAGTTAGGTATGTACCAGCGTAACTGTTGAATTGTATTACACATTGGAAAGGGCTTACACGCAGCTGTGTAATAGGTATAAGTAATGCATATAATTTATAGTTTGATTGCTATAAATAATTTATATATCTATACATCTACGTACAATTTCATCAGGCTAAAATAATATATGAAACCTGCACCTGTCTCATCGTATTATATTTTCTCGGCTGGCCTCATTTCATAATTTCCATATTCTCTAAAATCCTAATTTAATCATTTTCGTTCGTGCCTATTTCACTTTTTCTGGATTATCTCCTTATTTTATGGAACGTTTTCTTGTTTCTTCTCAATGGCAGTTTAGATACTTCATCCCCACCGCGCCCATCTACCCTTATGTTCAACCTCAACATCATTCATATGCTAACTCATCAACCGGTGCTACTTGGGTTTCCTTCAGAGAAGAATATTCCAACTACGAATAATCCGCAATTATAGGCGTTGCGTAACCCATTATATTGTACTCGTTAGGTAGGCGAAGGAGAGGTGGATTGATAGACTACAGGTCGGTAGGATGTTAGATGTGGAGAAGACTTCCAAAACAAAAAAACCCTAGCATTGTATGTCCTGGCGGTCCTCAAGCTCGTCAAGACTGATCTTCCTTTATTCTGAAGGCCACACTATCAGCATCGACATGAGACCAGGAGGTCGAATGATTCATGTCCGCAGTTACCTTACAGCCTTCCAGTGACCCAGAACTCCAGTCAGATGCAGATGGAACCTCGGCTGGTTAATTACTTGCCTGCACGAGTTCGGGATCTCAATGTTGTGCCATTCCTAAGGGTAGTGAGGACTTCTCTCCTTCAAGCTCATCCGAACTCCTTGGATGAATTTGAAAATGTTAAGCGGCTTGACTGACAGTTTTCAAAATTATCATATTAACTAATGCTACTATCTTTTCTCTGTAATTTGTACTATTCTTGAGTTTTAATATCGCAGCAGAGGAAATGTTTATACTCTTGCTTGCTCTGTGATATTGACGTCCTTGATAATAGGTTTAGTGTATGAATGGACTGGGTGACAGTAACTTATTTTGTATTATTGTTGTTTGTGTGTTTATAAATGATGGTCTTGTCCCGACCTGCAGCACTTGGAGGCGTGTACCACCAAATCCACTCTTGGTACCCAACGAACCATGCGCAACTGGCTGTTTTTCTATCTTTCATCAATTATTACCAAACCTACTACCTACCAGTACATTATTATTGAACCGAGTTATTTTTTGTACCTCTTGACGTTTGTATTGCCTAAATAGGCATTTGCCTAAATAAAAACTATGAACAATGAACTAAAAAAAAAAACGCTGCAAATCCCTGCACAACGGTTTATTATTTTGTATAGAATACCCTTCTGTTACAGATCACAGCTCTATGTATAGATAACCCGTCTATATAATATAATATGTACTATTCTATGCATATTTATGTAGATCGCAGACCCTCCGTAGGTTAGTACCTAACCCCGTACTCGTTACTAGGTACCTACCTAAATCACGAGTTAAATGTTGCTAAAATAATTCTGCCGATGACAAACAGTACCTAACAAAAAGAAACACACATAATGAAGTTCTGAAAAGAAATTGTTGATTAGGAGTGAAAAAAGTCGCAAAAGTACCTACCAACAAACTCCAGCCCCTTCTACGTAGATGGTATAATGAACCGTTGTGTAATAATGTACCGTTGAGTAATGATTTACCGTAGTAATAATTTACCCATCAATAATACTTCAACGTTTGTTCAAGTTTCACTACCTACCAACAAACTCCAAAAGAGCCATCATTTTTCAAATTAAATAATATCACAGAACAACCAACTCGACTTCATACTCCGCCAATATAATCAGGTGATCCCTACCAATGATTGGCCGTATTCACAAATTCCTATTGTGGGCGCGTCTCTGGTTACGAGATTTGGTTTGAATTGTATACAATTTCATTCACACTGGAGTCGAAAATGCCTGTCGGTGCAAACTTCGGGGCCTTACTGTGAACGAACGGCTGGACGTACGATGCTCCGGATGGTCTTAAAAAACTCGCAAGTTCAAGAACTATTTAAAACCGTAAAAATATTTCCGTAAAAAAATTCTATAGGCGTTTTGAAAATTTCAACCCCTATTTTGAACCCCTTAGAGATGACTCACAGTAACGTCGAGCTTCGAGGACCAACTAGACGCCGAACGGAACCTATAACCCGAATTTCATCAATTTTTTTTCATGGTAACTAAGAAAAGTGGCCCGTACGGCGTACGGCGTACGGTGTACGGCGTACGGCGTACGGCGGACAGACAGAAATATTTTTAATGCAGTTTTGGATTCTACATACCTTGAAACGTAAACCATCACATTTTGAGGGGGGGTAAGAATTTTTTTTTTCATGCTCGATTCCAATGGTTCATTATTGAAAATAATAAACCAAAAAATCAATTGAAAATCATGCGGTAGGTGGCGAAACATTTAAACGTAATTGGGCCAATTAAAGGGATAATCAGTTTTTCGAGTTAATTAATTATTGTCGTTCGAATTGAGTTGTTATCGAATGAGTAATGATTGTACGGCTTCAAGTCAATTCCTAGATATTAACTATGCGGTATCGTAGGTAATAATTTGTATGAGGTGTATCACAAGAAGTGTAAGTGTGACAAAATTCCGAGATGAGGCTTGAAAATGGAAGGAAATGGAGAATTCATTTAGAGCGATTCTAATATATTACTACCAGTTGCTCTGCCGGCGTCGCGGACATGGTCGGCTCAATTACTGATGGCAAATAGAAAGTACCTCCCAGCAGTAATTATTGGGAAAGAAACATGAATCTCGTTATTCTGTAATCAGTTTAGGTGCTGACAGACGAAATGGGGAATTAGCATGTGTCGGAATTTCGCATTTTTGAATCCGAAATCGGATTAGCACTCTGAAAACCCCTTGGTACCAATGTTCACTTCGAATTTAGGATAGGAAGAAAGTGTTGAACGTCATTGATTGAACGTGATTGAGCGTTCCCGGATCGGACGTTTTCGCTAATCGGATACTGCCACTTTTTGGAAAGCTCTCACCACGATCATTCACTGGAAACATTGGGCAATTTTCTTGGGTTAAAAATTCTCCTTTCTTTGGCCGAATTCTGTTCAGTAACGGAAATTTACACTTATTGACCACATAATGAGGTATTTTTGTCGGAAAGTATAGGCAGAAAACGACTGTGAAATTTGAATTTGTGAGTTTCCGCTAGAAATGACGTATCAGGTAAATTGCCAAGTAGTTCAAATCAAATCCCGATTAGAGTGCTTGTGCATAACTTCAACGGCGTACAAAACCAAAATGGATGGATGGAACCAAATTTATAAATAAATTAAAAAACACGTCCTTAAAATCGAACCAAAGGAAAGGTCACGACAAAGGTTCTTGAAAGTTGCCGCGAAGGTTTGCCATTTCTATCTTGGGTTGTTTGCAGCATTGAGAACATTCGTCTCTGAAGCTTCGCTACGCCTCCTTGGGCCAACAGCCAGTCAGATGTCAATAGACCTCATACGTCATTTTTTGCAGCATTTTTTACTTTTAATTACCCTAATTTAAATAATGACGCTTATTTTTGACAACGGGCTTCAAACTACCAGTTTTCCAAGGGTTCTGAATATTTTTTATAAAAAAAAAATTATGGCGAAAATTCCCCATTCAAAATTATAAGGTAGCTGTCAAGTTTTTGTTTATATCGATTCAGGTTGAAGGGTTTTAGATATTTGGGAAAAGGCTCTTTTCAAAATCACCGTTCATTACTCTGCAGGTAAGAGGCCATGAATAAGTCGAACCTCTTCGCTGGGCGAGATTCGGGATTTAAGTGTGGAAGACAAAGATAAGGCTAAGAGGCCTTGGAGGGCTTATCGTTTGAGATTGTGGAGGTCAGTCGAATGTTGCTTAGAGTCAGCAAGAAGTCAGAATGTCACCTTTCAGCCGCCTGTTAGGTGTGACTTCATCCGTCCATCCTTCCTCATCAACCTGCCAGCCACACGATGTTGCTATCAAGGCGAGTCAGGGATCTCACCTCTCTCATCGGGGCTACCTGGTAATTTGTGTCTGTAAGACATCTTGTTTATGTATTTGTTAATGAACGAGAATGAACAATAAACAGGTTACAAACAGCTCTGTTGAGGCAAGGAACATTCAATAAATAAGTACATAATAAATTAAACATCCCATAGAGTAATGCATGCATTACAGTGGACGTCCGTTATGGTGGTGAATAGATCACTCTCACTCATATTCCAGATCGTCTGGAAGTTATAGGAGTAACTGATCTATGATGATGATGAATTCATTGTGCAATTTAATTACCTAATTTCGTGACTAGTGACACGATATGAACAGCTTACGTACATTTTTGATAACCCTTATTAGAGTGGGCGATGCACTCATAACAATGCCCCAAGAATATTGCGAATAAATTAATTGATTGATTGAGCTAAGATGAGGTTGCTACTTACCTATTGTTTCTTATATACCTATGTCGTTTGGCTGCTTCAAAAGTTGAGAATACGGGTAGCGGACACAAGATTTGCAAAAAATCCCGCATTCTCCCCCCGCCGCCCATATAGAAATGCATTTGAACTTTCGGCGACGTACTGCACAACTAGACTTGACTTCTGCGTCTAAAAAAAAGAAACTCGAAAATCGGTTGGGAATTAAGCCCAGACAGCGCACACAAGATTTTGTCGAAAACCCACTTTTTTTGGCATTGACCTCCCCTTTCCCTCTTTCTGGAATTAAATTTCGAAATTCCGGTGACGTGGGGCACAACTAGACAGTGTTCTGCATCGAACAAAAAATGAACCACGCAAATCGGTTTAGATTGCAGCCTGAGTGAGCAGCGCACACAAGATTCTGTCACACTCACAGACAGACATACACCTATTCAGGATGATCTGAACAGGATTTGAATTCGGTTCTTTTCATTCTCGGCTGAGTGTTATCCTCTTCTGACCAGATTAAATACGTAAGGACGTCTCGTACTAATTACCCTCGGACTTCGTAAAAATTGAAGCGAAATACATTCTTATTCGTAGGTAAATCTTGTCTTCCTGACTTCGTAAAAATCCAGTTACCTATTACAAAATTCCGTTTTATGAACGTAACCTACCTTTTTATATTTTATCATTATTGCAAAGTAAGATGAAAGCATGTTTTTAAAAGAATTTACCCTATTTATCCCAAGTATATTTTTTTTCAGTTCAAAGATTTTTCAAGTTCTATAAGTTAAGCCTCAGAGAGTTCGAATTTTAGCACGTTTCTATCTATCAATAATTTCAACCCCCCCCCCCCCCCCCATTTGGGAGTGGGGTTCTGTTTTTGATTATAAATTATAATTTGCTCGAGAATCTTCGTTCTAATAAACGTACCGGACTATCAGACTTGACTTGGGGGTGAAGGCGAATCATTATGACAACTCATTCACTATGAATATTTATATGTGCAACTAGTTCCGCCTAGCAAGGCCTCTTCAGGGACATGCGTTCTCTTCATTTGCTAATTTTCCAACGTTTTTATGGCAAAACTGATCACACTTATCAGCAATTATTACCTACGACCTAAGATAAGGTAAATTAAAACGGTGGGAGAGAGCACAAATTGAATACGTACCGACAATTTTATGTATTACCATAAAAGCCGTATGTCTCTGCAGAGGCCTTGCTAGGCGAAACTAAATTATAAGTGTTCAAACGACCCCCCCCCCCCCCCCCCAGTCATAGCCAACATCAGCAACATATCAAACTTGATAACTTTCAAAGTAGTTGTAAGAGAGAATTTCTGTGTATACCTGGTCACATGTATCAGACGTGGTGAGTAACCGTTTAGAAAAACTTCTCGAAAATCGTCCAAAACTGTGTGTGAGAGCTCGAGTTGGTTCCATTTGGCGCAAAATTTGATTGCTCAACGGTATTCATTGGCCGGGCCCACCCATCGTGGCGGCTGCGCGAGCTAAGCTAACATTTCTCCACACATTCCCATCAGGAAAATTTCGTAAGCTTAAAAAAAAAGTTGCAGCCAAGGTTCGATAATCGGCTCTGTACATAGTTTGAATGAGATGGAATGAATCCTCGTTACCAAAATCTGAATGATGGCGAATTTCATTGCCGCCTGACTAAGGAAGAAACTGATCGATTCATCGTGGTCACGTTTCAAATCGTTGCCAACTTCCATAGATGGGTCTGACAGAGGTGGACTCACTTCAGAATCGAGCCTCGCAATGCCCCAATCCTCAGTCGCAAGGCTCGATCTTCAATCAAGCATCGCATAATAAATTCACGCCACCAGCATGCGATAACCTCAGGATCAAGACGTGACGAGAATTTTTACTAAACAAAAATTTCGGTGACCGCCCCTGACGCAATGAAGAGAGCCCGCAGACAATAATGGCGTAACCTCAGAAAACCAGTCAGTCGGCCTGGCTCGACAAGTCCCTTTCAATTCGATCAAGAACTTGAGGGGGGGACTCTCCAACCCTGGGTTTGTTTCACACTTGTAGTTAGTTATGGGTGCTCATAATGATTAGGTACACGTTTTGTATTGACATATAGGGAGGCGGAGGGGTTAGGACTAGAAATGGAAGTTAATTACAGAGTAACTTGAGGGCTGGGGACCTCCGAGACGTCGGCAATTCATCTCTCGTAGAGAAATTTATTTCTCTTGAAGCAGGCCTAGCTAGTTAGTTTTGGTTTATTATTCTGTGAATAATACACCTATGTATTCGTTCATTAAAACAATTTTATAACAGCCCCTCAAAATTTTTTTCTTTTACGGAAACATACTTAGATTTCAAAAACGCTGCAAAGTCCTTGTCACGTGGATTTTATTCTATTGGACATACCTATAGAAATGCTAGCTGTTCATTAATTGTTTCTTTCATGTGCAATCGTAGAAATAGCTATTTTTGATGTTTTCCACCATTTTTGGCCCCTCAAAAACACGAATTAGGCTCCTGTTTTTTCCCGCAAATTATCTTTGATAGTACCATTCAATTGTCTTGACTCACCTGTTGGTACTACTTCTCGTGTTATTATACAAATTTGTGTCGAGATCAAACAATTTCCCAGGTTTTTGACTCATACAAAATGAATGTTGGGAGCTGATCCGTCGTTACAACCTCAGATCTTCGCTCTTTGATCAAAATCAACTTAATATTCGGTCTTCTCGCCCAAAAAAAACGATACAACACAAGCTCATGTTCACTAAAACTTCAAAAAACCTCGAAAACTCCTATTTATACACACATTTATCACCCCTCGGTGTATTTTGATCGCGCTGCCGAGCTTCGGAGAACAACCAGGACCCAGTGATGTGTTCGCAAATGAGGACTCAAACTGTATGCGGATGAAGACGATTTTAGACGAAAATTTAACGTAAATTTAAGGCTGAAAATTCGTTAGAACCTCAATTTTCCATTCTTTGGTCAAAATCTACTTCATATTCGGGCTCCTCGTCCAAAAAACATGGAAAACTATAGCTCACAAGGGTATATTCCGATCGGGCTGCAAAGTTTTCGGGACACAGCTAGGGCCCAAATGGAGCCTGTGTGCGAAACAATGCATTTTTTTTAGACCGAAAATAAAGTAGGTATGGATGATACGGTGGATGGTGTACAGTGCACGGCGCACGGACATAGCATTTTCGGAATCTACGCACCTTGAAACGTAAAAGAGCAAATTTTTTGCTGAGCGAATACATAGGTCACAGAATATTAAACCAACATGCAATGTCCGTCCGCCATACGCCGCATCATACATATCTACTTTATTTTCGGTCTAAAAAATTCGTCCTTTCGCACACAGGCTCCATTTGGGCCCTAGTTGTGTCCCGAAACTACAGCCCAATCGGAATATACCCAAGAGTGTTATGGGTGTAAAAATAGGGTTTTTTGGTGTTTTAGTAACATGACCTTCTGAGGCATCGGTTTCCGTGTTTTTTTTTTAGGACGAGGAGGCCGAATATGAAGTCGATTTTGACCAACGAATATGAAGTCGATTTTGACCAAATTGAGGTTCTAACGAAGTTTCAGCCTTAAGTTTACCTTAAATTTAGAAGACCCACGATTTTAGACCCACTTGGGCCCGTTATGCTCCGAAGCTCGGCAGCCTGATCGGAATACTCCGGGGGGTTTATGGGTGAACAGTTGCTGTAGAAATAGTATTGCTTCCGAGTCTGCGAAGCAGCGGAAGCCTTGTGTTCACTTTCGTGAGCCAAAAAATTTTTGTCTTCAGAAATCAAAATTTCCACTTGCATTTTGCGTTTCAAAGCCTACTGAACAAATTTGGTTCCGTGTCTGTCGGTCTGTGAGTCTGTGAGTCTGTGAGTCTGTGAATCTGTGAGTCTGTGAGTCTGTGAATCTGTGAGTCTGTGAGTCTGTCCGCATTTCCTTGTTACAGCCATAACTTCCACGATTTTGAATTGATTCACCTCAAATTTTGAGGGATGGTGCGGATAAGGCCCCTTGAGGTCCCATACAAATTTCAACATGATTGATCCAGCGGTACGCCCTGCGCATGCGCTAACGTTAAATTCAACAAACACGCATAACTTTCACAATTTTGATTCAATTTCGCTCAAATTTTCAAGGGTTGTTTGGACAAGGCCTAGTGAGTTCCAGTATGAATTTCAGCATGATCGGACCCTCGGTGCGCTCTGCGCATGCGCTGGCGTGAAATAGATTCAATTTCCTTGTTACAGCCGTAGTAACCAAAGATTTCACCCAATTTCAATGTAATTCTCAGGGATTAAGCGGGTAGGGCCCATTGAGGTCCCATATAAATTTCAACATGATAGAGCCAGCGGTTCGCCCTGCGCATGCGCTCTGTCTGTCTGTCTGTCCTTCTATGCACGGCCAAACGGCTCGACGGATATCGACCAAATTTGGCACGAATATCCAGTAGGCTCCCAAGTTGTGCAACGTCGCATTTTCAATTCCCTGACCATAGCGGAACTATGGTCGACCATGGTCAACTCCTGAATGGCTTGACGGATATCGACCAAATTTGGCACGAATATCCAGTGGGCTCCCAAGTTGTGCAACGTCGCATTTTTAATTCCCTGACCATAGCGGAACTATGGTCGACCATGGTCAACTCCTGAATGGCTTGATGGATATCGACCAAATTTGGCACGAATATCCAGTAGGCTCCCAAGTTGTGCAACGTCGCATTTTTAATTCCCTGACCATAGCGGAACTATGGTCGACCATGGTCAACTTCGTTAATTGAAATGGTAACCCCTATTTTTTATCGCGTATTCGTAATCTACGTGAAATTCTATCTACGATCGACCCTTCGGACTACCCCCGCGGTCGACCATAGCGCTTCTATGGGCCCCTCCATGGTCGAATCCCGAATTGCTCAACGGATATCGACCAAATTTGGCACGAATATCCAGTAGGCTCCCAAGTTGTGCAACGTCGCATTTTTAATTCCCTGACCATAGCGGAACTATGGTCGACCATGGTCAACTCCTGAATGGCTTGACGGATATCGACCAAATTTGGCACGAGTATCCAG
Source organism: Leptopterna dolabrata (assembly GCA_954871275.1). Taxonomy (NCBI): domain Eukaryota; kingdom Metazoa; phylum Arthropoda; class Insecta; order Hemiptera; family Miridae; genus Leptopterna; species Leptopterna dolabrata. The sequence continues at coordinate 36,442,861 of OX940977.1, read as the reverse complement.
TAGGCTCCCAAGTTGTGCAACGTCGCATTTTTAATTCCCTGACCATAGCGGAACTATGGTCGACCATGGTCAACTTCGTTAATTGAAATGGTAACCCCTATTTTTTATCGCGTATTCGTAATCTACGTGAAATTCTATCTACGATCGACCCTTCGGACTACCCCCGCGGTCGACCTTAGCGCATCCATGGGCCCCTCCATGGTCGAATCCCGAATTGCTCAACGGATATCGACCAAATTTGGCACCAATATCCGGTAGCCTCCCAAGTTGAACGTAGGCGCATTTTTAATTCCCTGACCATAGCGGAAATATGGTCGACCATGGTCAACTCCTGAATGGCTTGACGGATTTTGATAAAATTGGGCACAAATACCCGGTAGGGTATGGGATTTTTCCGTCGTTTATTGGTTCCACGATACTGCGTACAGCGAATCTCGGATAGCGAGCGAAGCGAGCGGTCAGGCTAGTTATGTATAATGGACGTAATGTATTATGGAAGTCATGTTATGTATAATATGTATATTTCATGTAATGTTATGTAATGTTATGTTATGTAATGTAATGTTATGTAATATGTATATTTAACGTTATGTAATGTTATGTAATGTAATGTAATGTAATGTAATGTTATGTTATTTTGCTTCCGAGTCTGTTCTATTTTATAATGGGTCACTATGATTGTGACGAGGAAGCTCCTGTGCCATCACCTTGGCAGTGTATTTTCCTAAGTTTTTTTTTTTATGTTTTATGCGCTTGTGAGGTATTTTTCCATGTTTTTATATTGATCTTGATCTTAAGAATTTTTTGAGACACCCGGAGCGTCCGTCTGGTACGTCCAGCGTTTGCACCGAAAAGCTTCGTCAACATGATCGTGAATGAAACGGTATAAATCCGGCGCAGATATCATTGCTAGGGAACAGCTGATTATAATCACGGATGGCTGTATGAAGTGGAGTTGGTTGCTCCGAGATATTATTTCATTTTTGAAGGATGGTGGTTCTGAATTCAGTTGATAGGTACTTTTTCAATTTGATCAAACTTTATTCTTCATGAATGACAACAAATAATTAATTTTATAATTATTGATTCCATCGCATATTTATGAATTGAGATTGCCGGCTGGCTCCAATACTCGATTTAGGGTATCCGGGAGGGGGGGGGGGGGGGGCACGCGGGGAGAACCACAGAAAACAGTGATCTACCCAGAAGGGGCATCTATACATATAATAAACCGTTGTGTAATAATTTGCAGCGTTCCTTGTTCTGAGGTGCTTCTCGTGTAGGTAGATGAATGGAAGATAGCTCTTAGGTACCTATTATTATCGGATTCCGTTGGTAGGGTATCTATCTGAACTATGTGATTGATATCGACGACGTAGGTATAGTTAGGTATGTATATACAGGGTGTTTCTTAAGTAGTGAACCACCCTTTCTAACTACGTTATTTTCAGGAAAATGAAAAAAGCTTCTAAAGTAACCCCCCTTCATTTTTTACAATGAATTCAAATATCTCATTCCCGCACTTTGCGCATGCGCGGAAACATGCGCAATTGACACCAACTTCGGTTTTTCAAATGGGTACCCTAATTTTTTATTGCAGATTCAGATTCTACGTAAAATTTCATGAACATTTGACCCCTCAATCGATGAATTTGACTGCGCAGAACCTGTTCTGCGAGCGTGCAAAGTTGCTCAGCTGCCAAATTTCGCAAAACTTGGCGTCTAGTAATCCCCAAGTGTGGCACATGATTTTTCATTGTTTTTCAACGCTGATTCACATGGTGCTATCCGTTTTTTGATTTGACTCGATTTGAACGAAATAATGGCCAAAAGTCGGTTATTTTGTACGAAAAAAAACGTGTTTTGAGGCGTGTGTTTGCACATGAATTAATTACCTACTCGAACCAAAATATTTTTTATAAATTTATTTTTCCTCTACCTTTCGAAACTCGGGCTTGGAACAGGCTATGGCGGGATTAAAAATAAATTTTTCTTCTTAATGAAACGGAGGAAAACGAGGACCACTTTTAGAACGGATTATGTAATTTCAGGTGCAGCTGCAAGGTATTATTATTTTATTTTACAAATTCCTTCGCTTCTGTTGAGACTGGAAGAGAGGATGGGAATAGCAAATTATGTAATTCATGTGCAAACACACGCCTCAAAACACGTTTTTTTTTTCGTACAAAATAACCGAATTATGGCCATTATTTCGCTCAAATCGAGTCAAATCAAAAAACGGATAGCACCATGTGAATCAGCGTTGAAAAACAATGAAAAATCATGTGCCACACTTGGGGATTACTAGACGCCAAGTTTTGCGAAATTTGGCAGCTGAGCAACTTTGCACGCTCGCAGAACAGGTTCTGCGCAGTCAAATTCATCGATTGAGGGGTCAAATGTTCATGAAATTTTACGTAGAATCTGAATCTGCAATAAAAAATTAGGGTACCCATTTGAAAAACCGAAGTTGGTGTCAATTACGCATGTTTCCGCTCATGCGCAAAGTGCGGGAATGAGATATTTGAATTCATTGTAAAAAATGAAGGGGGGTTACTTTAGAAGCTTTTTTTCATTTTCCTGAAAATAACGTAGTTAGAAAGGGTGGTTCACTACTTAAGAAACACCCTGTACACATATGTACATATATGTACCAACTCGATGTTCTGCCGAACGGGCCTAAAATCCATGGACGGCCTGAACATTTATGATCCCATCTGTGGGTGAGTTCCAAACTACCCTTTACAGTCCCGAATCTGGGGTTTCTACAAGTTGTTGGGTTGACGCGTTGGCGAATCTTACTGCAGTCAGACTATGATGACATTTATTATAGTACCAGGATATTTCGCCGTTTCACATAACTGTTCATAACGTTGGCCTATTTTCAGACCTCAGATCGTTAGGCATCTAAGGGAACGACCATCCGCATTGGCAATGCCTATGTCCCCCGTTGTCTTCAACGTCCTCGACATTTTCGTCAGAAGATTGATCCGACCCTCATTGTCCCAGCCTATCGCCCGTTTGCCCAGAAACTCGGGCCCTCATTTTTCTAGCGGTTTTGTTCCAAAAGAACTGCTATTATCCTGGAAAGTCCGTACGTTATCCTGGCGGCTGAAATGGAACCTTGGCTGTAGCTGCACGCTCCTAGATCTGGGTCAGCCTTTCCACCATTATCATCCCCTCGTGATTCATATCTTGGGCAGCAGGAATCGAGCGTCACTAAACATTATGTACCTTATTTGACTTGTGGCTTACAAATCGAGGGATATCAGCCACAGCAGGGATTGCCACTTCTGCAAATAATTAGTGCGCATCCATTTTAATTTATTTATGTTTCCAGCACATGCCCTCAAAACCTTGAAGGATTTTGATCGAATTCAACTTGCAGAGACATTACCATAACTCGCATATTAACACGCTGATCTCGTTAGAAGAAAAATTGGAACTGCCCCATATTTTTCTCTACTTTTGTATCAACATAAAGCATGTTAGTAAGTAGGTACTTCCACTTGCTCACGCTACTTCGTGTAGTTCTCCATGATTTCTCATGTTAATCTAGTTGAGAACGAAAGAAATTAGCCTTAGGTTTCTCTTTGCTGATTGAGGTGCCCTGTCATTCTTAGCAAGTTGTATCTATGAGGCTTCATGCCTATTTACTTATTGAATTGGTTGAATTGAACTGGTTGAGTAGCAGAAATATTGTAAAAACGTTCATCGTGTCTAGACAGATTTTGGGGACTAATATTAGCTTCTGCGCACATTTGGATGAAGTAAGTACATACCTACTTATTGATAATAGCCTGTGATCGTTGGGAAAAGGGTTCAGTGCTCATATAACTACCATACCTATTCGGGAACAGTTCTCTTTCCTATCGGGAATTGTTCGTAGATTACCATACTGTACGAAGGTGTGAAGCTTGAAATTGTCGCCCTACGCACTTCTTTCATCTGAAGACCAAAACTCTCTCCATTCACTCAGATTCAGATGAGCGGCGTCGAATACATATTCAATTCGTCATGAATATTCAGTGGGTTGCCCTTTTGATCAAACGGAGAATTCAAATCTAATAATAATAAAGATGGGCAGATGTAGGGCATTTGTTTCTATAACATTTTCAAAAATTTACGACAACAGCAAAGTGTCGAAACGAAGAAGAGTAGGAACCAAGGTAGCTAGTTCTGTGGGAAACGATTGCTCTTTAGAAACGGAACGTCGAAACCGTGAGCTCATGTTTCAACGTGTCAACATGGAGTTGGAGGATATCTGTAAAGGTGTGATGCCACAGCGCAGGCGCGGCGAAATGCTCTCATTGTTCCTCAAAGGTTATGAGCCCACTTGTATTGATGACGGATTTTATCCTGCCTGTTCTCACCGGACGATTCTTGTAAAAAACACCGCCAGTGTTATAATTCGTACTGGACTATTCTTATTGCACAGCAGTCGTCTATCAGGCCATTCAGGTGTAGAAACTTTTAGTTGATGGAATAGGACCAACACTTCCTCGCTTCAATGAAAATATGAACAGTAATTTTTATTATTAGTAGGATCCTACTAACTTAACGCTACAACAAAAGTAAAACATGGTAGGGAAACACCAGAAAGGCGAGAATGGCTGGAAATTGAATATTTTCTATAGCGCTCTGTGCTATTAAGAAGCGGAACTCTCTGATTGAGATCCCGCGTAGGCCAACATGATATTCATTTCAGCTACAAGGTATCTGTGTCATATCTCTCGAAACCGTGTGACGCTCGAGCACTATTTAATTTATTATTAATGATAACGTGATAAATGAACTATGTAACGGGTTTTTACATGAATTGAGAAAATATTGGGTATCTAACTATTTCTTCTTAGTAATGTTTTACGGTAATACCTGTATGAGCTGTTGATAAAATTTACCTGAGGCTGGACATCCCTTGGCATAGAGGCTAATAATTACCTACCGATTTAAATAATTACCTCTGGTTTTCAAAAAGTAGTTTTCTTAGTTTATCCCAGCATTTATAACACTTTCTTGGATTTCTGGCTGGTGTGAATGATTTTTCAATAAGAACATTTATTTGCGGTCTTCTGAGGCTTGGATGACCGTGGGAAAATTGAGGCTTCTTGATAGTTGATGATTCTAATTACGAATATTAAATAAATTTGCCCAAAAATTGAGGATGGAAAAAGTATAATTATTTATTTTCACCCTAGGTGAAATCCACTTCCATCTTCAAGTATAATATTGCTTCCGAGTCTTCAATGCAGCGGAAGCTTTGTTTTCACTTTCGAAATGAAAACTTTTTTTTGCTCCAAAATCAAAATTTCCACTTGCATTTTGCGTTTCAGGGCCTCCTGAACAAATACGATTTCGAGTCTGTCTGTCCACATTTCCTTGCCACAGCCATAACTTCCACAATTTTGATCCGATTTCAATCAAATTTTCAGGAATTGTGTGGGTTTAGCGCTAGATGGTCCCCTATCAGTTTCATCATGATTGAATCCCTCTGCGCAGGCGCTAACGAGATTTTCTTGTTACGGTCACAACTCCATCAATTTTGAACGGATTTTGGTCAGATTTTCAGGGGTGGTGCGGTTAAGGTCCCTTGAGGTCCCATACGACATTCATCATGATTGAATCAGCGGTGGCAGTGGCACGTGGCACTGGCACCGCGTACATTCCAAACGTCGAGCATTCCAGACCACAGAACTATAAACCTGGAAGGGCCTCTGCGTTGACGAATGAAATGACGGGCTCCGCACCCTGCTCAGCTGATGTGCTAAATTCTCTCCTGTTCACCATAGGAAGTTCAAATTTGATAGGGACTCTTTGCGTTCTCAGTTCTATACGTGGACGTGAGTTTATCTTAAAGCATGAATACTAACTTCGAATTAGGTACCCTTATTATTAAATAACAGTTAAATAATTCCGTTAATTGTCTGAATCTTTATGTTAATTAATCTGAATCTTTATACATATATATGAAAATTTAATGGTGCCATGTCCTTGGCAGCGTAATATGAAATGCTATTGGATTCCATGAAAGGATTTATAATTACTTTGGTAATGGGATCGAAGTATTATAACTTCTTAACCATCTGCTTTGTTGAAATGTATTGTCCTTTCCCTAAATTGAGTGTCCTTTGTGCCATTCAATTGACTTGATGACTTCTATTATGTTTAAGTATTGACCTGATTGATTTTATTTGCAGTGCCATGTTGAGCCCTGTGGCCATCGATGACGACGCCAGCTCTGGTTCCTCTTGTTCAGGCCTCAATTCGGAAGCTGAAAGGTTCATTAATTTCAACATCTCTGTGTTGACTGCGTTTTCGTTTTTCGTAGATACTTCGTACAGTTTCCTCAGTTTTCTGTTGTGCACGGCATCTTGGTTTGTTTTTTGTCAGCCGTTTTTTAGTTGTGTTTGAGCTTGCACTGTTTTCTTCTGTTGATGTGTATACCTACTTTCACCCCACTTCTTCGTAGTTTCTTCTTCTTCCTGTCTTTTTGAACTGCTTGTTCAATGGGTCGTTAACTGTTGGCTACTACTTATATTTCTTCGCAAGTATACGGATATAAACGATACTCAAGGGAACGCGTTAGTCCCAATGATCCTTGCTGTACATATATGCAACTGTTACTCGTTTGGTGTTTCAAATACCAATACTTGAGTCTTGTAAACTTCCAGCGAGGTATCCAGTGAAATTGCTGTTAGTTTCGTTAGAATAGTAGGTACAACTTCTTAACATTACATGATTGCATTATCGAATCGCATGTCATATATACAGTTTTATTTAGCATCTTAATGAAAACGATTTTCAAGTGGATTGATAATAATATGTGTACCAACAGTAGATCTTCGACCCACTCGTGAAACGAGACAGGTCGCGCGCATGAGGTCTACAGAGAAGTACCTAGGTACCTAGTTTGTTTGTTTCTCGTCATTCAAAATAGCCACCCGACTATGATACAGACTAAAGATGAACTAGGTAAGTAGTTATATGTATCGATCCTGTTTTATTTTATTTTTTAATTTTTTTTTTTTTTTAGCAAGAGGTTTCCTTCATTTCCCACGTCAAAATCTCATTGTATAACTATTCAACTATAACATTTTTGATCCGATATGGTCGTTATCATAATTACCTAGGTACCTATTTAGATGATCACTTGCATAAGTGCTATGAGATCATTCAGGAGTAGAACGGGACTGTAGTTTTGAGAGGTATTACGGCTGACATTCATAGTACCTACTGAATTATAGCCGACTAACTGAGGTATGTACCTAGTCTATTCTCAGTCTTCATCATTGAGAAATAGAGATTAATAAACGTACTTGACGAAGTTATCTCAGTTGTTGGCACTTACTGAATAAAGAACGTTGATGTTTTGTTCTAACTTGGGATGATGGTGTCCAAATACGCAAGACGAATGTGAAACATAGCGCAAATTTGGGACAGGGCAGGTTTCAGTGGGTCATCTCCGTGTGGATGCAGACCCTGAACGAGTGGATGGGTGGACTAATAGATCAGACGGCCGCCCTGACATTAATCTTCCATGTAAAGAACGAACAGGTCTTCTCATCCATCTTCTAGGTAGGCACTGGGTCCAGGGTGAGCGGAGATCACGACTTGGGGGCTTCACGTTGGGCGATTGAGCAAACACGCTGCACACGACCGCAGCTCAGGGTTGCGGGCGGGGTATCCTAAAAGTGGAATTAGAGTGAATTTTAAGATGGAAATATCACCACATTAACCGACAAACAGGGGTCTCACATAAGCAACCTTTGTGGCTGGTACCTTGAGGATGCCAGTTTACGCACCTCACCTCACTCCACTTTATTATGTCCACTTTATTATGCTACTCATCCTATTGCTGGTCGCCATTTTGTGGGTATATATATTGTGGTAGGTGATGTCCATAGTGTTACCTAACAGATCGTACGGTAACTTATTTTACCAAATAATTATGGGTACAAGTATGTTATAGCCCCGCCAATATCGATTGTATCGATTATCTCAAATACATCGATCCTTGTGGTATCGATGACGTGTATCAGACAAGACGGTGGGTGTACAAGAAGTTTAGTTCCCATTCCGCCGCTCGCATTGTCAAGCGATCTGGATGCTCGCTAGCGCTCGCATCTCAAAAAAGATAAACAATCCCAGAAACTATCCCGTGAATGAGCAGGTTGTTTGGGACTTCTGAAAAGATGGTACAAGTATGTTATAGTCACTCTTATTTTTTGGTGTCCTTACAATGGTCTTCCCGTATTCATTTTGAAAGTTGATATCGGCACCCGGGATGTAGGCATCGGGACGCCATATTGAGCCGTCATCGATACCACAAGGATCGATGTATTTGAGATAATCGATACAATCGATATTGGCGGGGCTATAACATACTTGTACCTAATTATGTGACTAATGAAATCTGGCCAGCGAATGAAATTATATTTTTTCGTCAGTGAACAAAAAATAAAAATTCTGGGTCGCAACTTGTTAAAAAATGAAAAACTTCTGCAGTTGACACCCCCCCCCCCCCCCCCCCACCCACACCCTCCAAGCGTTTGGGCAACGGCTTCCAGAAAGCGTTTGGGGAACTTGACGGTTCGGGCCGACTTGGTCTTGTTATCTTGTACTTTCTGTTGCCTTTTGAAATGTCCTGACTTGAATTTATCTTCTTTGTTTTCTTCCTTGAATTCGTATTTTGTTATTGTGTCTGTTAGTATGTACGCTAGCTTCAGTCTGTCAATCGAAACATTTACTTGTGAACCCTTCATAGAGAGCTTGAAACATTTTGGTGTCCGTTCGATGGGGTTTCGGAGTCCTTCCAGTCACTTAATCCTCACCAAATCATTGTGAAAAACGTGGTCAGACGGTTTTTGAGTTCATATTGACCAGACTGGAGCTTCTCATCCTCAGGCGCAGATTTTGTACGTAATCTTCTGTGTTTACTGTGTCTCCCTGGTCCTGCAGGAAATCTTCAGGTACCTAATGGTTATGTCATCCCATACACAATTTCTGCTATGGGTGCTTGGTGCTCCACAGACCTAGCAGGACGGTGGGGAGTGTTTCCACCCACTTGGCTTTTCCATGAGCTCGAACTGCGGCCTTCAGTGTTCGATGGTCCCATCAATTTGATTGTGGATGATGTGCTGTCGTTCTTTTGATGTCGTTGCCACGTAGCCTTGCACGGGAATGGAACAGGATGGCTACAGATTGGCGACCTAGGTCACAGTGATTCCACCTAAGAATGCCAAACCGAGATATCCATTTGCTGCATGTACCTATCAATCATAATTAGGCAGTAGCAGTACTATTAGTCTAGCAATATTAATTTTCAAAGTATAGAGCTGAGCGTCGTGAGAATTTTTAAACACAGGAATTTAAAATGTTATTAAAACTCTTCAACACTATATTTGTAGTTCATATGTAATGGGGTACATTTTTTACTTCTTATTGAAAATACACAATCGGACATTGAATGCACACACACACTATGGCAGTGCATAACAAAGTGGTTATAGACAGATGAGGTTTATTAGCAGTGACCATCTGACAGTCAGAAAGGCGTTGAGCCATTCGAAGTGATTGTTGGACTCTTTTCTGACTGTATAGTATCCATGACCGGATTTTCGCAGTGTTTTCCTGAATATCCAATGCCAATTTTCTGATCGTCATTCCAGTGCAAAGAAGATAGGGCGAATGAGAAACTGTACCAACCTTTATGAGGCGCAAACCCTTCGCAAACGCTTATCAGGATGGTATTGGATCATGGATGGTTTCTTACAGTTTTTTAGGAGGAGGCCAACCGTCAGAAAAAGTCAGCTTGAGCAAACCTATGGTCACAGCTGTGTTAGCAACTCCCATTGAAAAAACTCTGGGCGGTGTTGTGGCGCCCTGAGCAGGAGACCCCCCTGTGTTGACATCGGGTTGCTTCGTAAAGTAAAGATTCGAGCACGTAGAGGCCAGGCAAAGTCAAAATTCCCTCACTTGCGAAACGCCCTGCAGGATGACCTAGGATGAACACCGAGTGTTATCTGCAGTGCCATGAAAGCCCCAGAAAAGTATGCCATAACGACCTCTCGACAAAAGCTTATTATTACTGATTATTAATTTTTTGGACTTGGCTTCAGCTTCAAATTTCGAAGTGCCTAACAAACGGTTGACAACTTGTAAGTGTTCTCGTTGAAACAACCTCTGAATTTCATGGCGGAGTCAAGAAGGATCCCCAGGCGTCTCGCCTTCCCTGGAGATCGAGCCTACACCACGACCAAGGTGGTGACCCAACCGATGCAGCAGTACACATTGTGTCTTCTTTTCATTGAGAAGGAGCACCTTTTGCCAAAAAGTTGGTGTCGTCCACATAGTTTACAACCACAGTGTTGACATAGAACAGAGCAGCTGGAAGGCTGTTCACGAATATAAGGAAAAGCTGAGGCTCCAAAATACTCCCTTTAAATACCTCACAGAGCAGTAAGTAAGTAAAGTAAAGTTAACAGTCATTCCAGGCTGGGGCTTTTCGCCCGACTGCCCTGCCAGCGTCACGGACGTGATCAGCTGTCCTCCAGTGGGAGCATCAGAATTCGGCCTGATCATTTCGCTCTTTACTTGGCTACTCATTGCCTCGCCCTCTTGAGTGGAGAGGGGTTCACCCAACAGCTGCATGGGTCATACTTGGACGTGTCACGGTGGTCACCCATCCAAGTACTAACCACCCTCGAGGTATCTTAACTTTGGTGATTTCACGGGATCAGGTTTATTCCACCTGATAAGGCCGTTGGGCACCTCAAAGAGTATTCGAGAGCAACTGCCGCTTGTCGAGGTAGGACTTAACCCAGGATCTAGCTACTTGAAGACTGTTGTCAAGAAATTTCTAAATTTCGTCTTATTTGGTTGATTATTATCAAGCTGTTACATGCAAACGAACATAATTGCGCACCTACATATCGTGGACCAGAAAAAATTGAGATAATGGTGTCAGTCGTCTTCATATGGCATAAACTGGGAAAGAATTACAAATAAATACTGTAATTTATTATAATCTTGTTACAGACAGGCATAATTTATTCAGATTTTATTATTTATTTGTTAGCGATTTTCAAACATTTTAGCTACCTTCCTATTTTTAAACCTAGAAATCTTAATTTCGGCCAACTTCCCGGGCATGATAGTCTTATGGATTAATTTGTAGAATACCATTATCGGTGTTTTGGCGCTAGAGGTAGGTAGGTCAGATGATGTGCGCTATTGATGTCCTTGCTGTTATGAAAGTAAAGTGGTTTCCTTCCACATTCCTTTCTCTTCAGACGACAGTCAGTCTTCTTGTCTCCTCCGCTCTCTTTCTTCGTATTTGGACTCGACCGTCATCTCGATGCAAAGGCTCCTGGACCCCAGTTCCGCAGAAACCGACAAGCAGAACCACATGTTCTTGAGGTTTGCTCTTGTTTACCGTATATTTTCCGAAGCCGAGATTGATTATAATGCGGTACCTGGTAAACTAGTAACTAAAATTGCGTTTTAAATTTTCAAGAAGATTATGTGAATAAAATATAAATGATGACCCGGGTGATCTGTTCAGAAAATTCAGCGTTTGAAGGTGAGCAATGTACCTATAGCAATATACATTTTATTGAAGTAGTATTTTCCAAGAGAACATCGAAATTTTCATACATTCTTGTACGTTTCGTTATACCTTTACGTATCGTTCGGATAAATGTACTGGGGAGCTTTTTTTTAGTACCTAAAATTGATTACACGTACTAAAGGCTTTAAGATTTTGAATGTTCAGAATTTGTTTAGGTTTACCAGTTCAGATCTTGCTTGTGGATGAGTTTGAATATATTATTACGAGTTGTAGAGAAAACGTAATGCTTGCAAATTAGTCGTTGAGGTCGTCCGTTTTTGATTGTTCAAAGTTGGACCTCTGACTGGCGACAAGGGCTGAACAGAAATCCATAAATTCCATGTCGAACTTCATTTGAAGGTATATTCCTAGGACTTGGATGAAATTGAAGACCTAGTTTTTGGCACAGCTTTACTTTTTAATGGCTATGTTGCAAAAGTGATTTCGTTGGGCGTTCCGCGATATTTTGTTGAGCGCCGTCACTCGCATAGTCGACAACCTTCATTACTTGGCGAACAAGTGGGATAGCATTGCGAGCCATTGAAGGGGTTACCAGGGGTTCAGATCAAACAGAGAAAATTATGCGAGACGAGACCAGGCTGTTCTGATGTAAATAACATTTTATTCTTCGTACTTTCATAACTGAATAGAGTTACAACCTAATGATAAAAATTAGACGGTATAGTTGTGCATTATAGTATGAATAATTATTCCTGGCGACGTCAAGTTGATCAACTCTAACTCTTAGGTATTTCAACATGAGTAATCTACAGCTGGAGAAAACCATTGATCTAGAATCTCTTCTGGTGGTAATATGGAACTGAATATTCTTCTATAATATCAGGATTGGAGATGTGCTTGACATTCATTTCATCAAACGGTTCTCATCTTATTGATACAATACCTCCTGCACCACCAATATTCTTTACAAATGATTTCTATAATTCGAAATTTCCATTACGTCATGATTTCTATAATTCGAAATTTCCATTACGTCATGATTTCTATAGTCCTCTTCCCCAAATTGTGGGTTTTTTGTAGACTAATTTTCAAATTGACGTGACAGTCATATTGTGGTAAAGATACTTTGGAATAAAATGTTATCTATTTATATAATCATCTTCCAGAGTATTGTATTAACCGATAGTCCTCAGTTCCGATTTCTTAAACCACTCGAGATCTATTAATTGACAATTCAGATTGAAGGTACCTGCCACAACTACAACTAGGTAACAGGCTTAATATTAGTTGTTCCTCTCGATATTTAAGTGATGGGGCAATTTGTGTTTTTCCGCGTCGTCACCTCCTCTTCTCCGATAAAGTCGTCCATTACGGCCAGTTTGGTGCTCAGTTCAATGTTTCTTCGGTTCTGTTTGTTAATAATCGCAGATTCGTTCTTTAATGTTCGTTCTTCTCACTTCTCAAACTGGACTCATCTCTAAAATGATAGGGTGGATCAATTTGGTACGTCTCAATTTGACCTTATGAAAATGTATTTAATATGTTTTTCACCATCATTGACGACAGAAACTTTATTGTCAAATTGATGGATGTTTTTTAGTTTTTTCGTAGGGCGTTGAGGAAATATTTAAGTTCCATAGGTGGAATATGGATCTCGTAAGGTACCTGGAGGGGACCGCACCTCCAAGTTATGTGGGGCTCAAACCGCGCTAAAACCTCATCTGCCTTTTCTCACGTTGGAACTCAACCTGGAACTGTTTAACGCGTTACTTCAGGCCAATTCCTAGGGAGTTCTCCTCGTCCTTCCCTCTGTCCTTTGCTGCTCTCCCTCGAGCTGCATCTTCTTTAAGACCTTCGCCACACATCCTGCTCTGTGAGTCCAATGCTGCTCACTTTGCAACATCATTTCGACTACCATCTCTGGCTTCATGTTAGCTGCCGATACGCCTACTGCTCCCTGTATCCAACTCCTTTCTTTCGCCTATTGTGTGCATCTGAAGAATGTGTGATGCACATCATCATCACGTCCTGGCAGCGTGTACCTTTCCCATTCTGTGCTATAGAATAAGCCGTGTCCTGTGAAAAACTGAGTTGGGATACGGTAATCTCTCGGTGCTTTCCAAGTCATACTTGGATGTTAGGGACCAGCCGTGCAGTCCATCTCTCAGTTCACCTGTCCACTTCCCTTGACAACTTGTCATTGTCCTTTCTCCGTCTTCATCGATATTATTTATTGCATATCACTAACATAACAACCCTAGCATTTAAGCCTCTCAAGTTAATTTAATTTCGTACAATATTTTAACAGTTAGTGTCTTAGCAGCCGAATGGCTGTGCTGTAGAAGAGATTACCCTCACTGCACTGTGCACATGATGTCGTTAGGTCCAAGGGTTTTGTCCTATCAAGTCGCCGGACGACTTTGCTATTGTCCTGGAGACGAAGAACTTCGGGGGTTTGTATGTCCATGAAGCCGACGTTCCTGTTTGATTGCATGTTGCTTGATCACTTCACTCGCGGTTTTCATTTTTAAGTTCACGATGGAGGTCATCATTTCTCTCATACCAGGGGGCATTTACAATCCTCCTTAACACCTAATATTGGAAAGTTTGTATAATCTTTGTGTTCCACTTCTTCTTACAGCCCCAGAGCTGTATACCATGTGTCCACACAGGTTTCAAAACTTGCTTGTACCTTGTTCCGTTGTGTACGGAAAGCTCTGAATGCCTACCGAGTAACCAGTACAATTTTCTAAACATTATCTGCAATTCTTCTTTTGGTTTATTATTTTCAATAATGAACCATTGGAATCGAGCATGAAAAAAAAAATGCTTACCCCCCCTCAAAATTTGATGGTTTACGTTTCAAGGTATGTAGAATCCAAAACTGCAATAAAAATATTTCTGTCTGTCCGCCGTACGCCGTACACCGTACGCCGTACGCCGTACGGGCCACTTTTCTTAGTTACCATGAAAGAAAATTGATGAAATTCGGGTTATAGGTTCCGTTCGCTGTCTAGTTGGTCCTCGAAGCTCGACGTTACTGTGAGTCATCTCTAAGGGGTTCAAAATAGGGGTTGAAATTTTCAAAACGCCTATACCATTTTTTTACGTGAATATTTTTACGGTTTTAAATAGTTCTTGAACTTGCGAGTTTTTTAAGACCACCCGGAGCGTCGTACGTCCAGCCGTTCGTTCACAGTAAGGCCCCGAAGTTTGCACCGACAGGCATTTTCGACTCCAGTGTCAATGAAATTGTATACAATTCAAACCAAATCTCGTAACCAGAGACGCGCCCACAATAGGAATTTGTGAATACGGCCAATCATTGGTAGGGATCACCTGATTATATTGGCGGAGTATGAAGTCGAGTTGGTTGTTCTGTGATCTGTGATATTATTTCATTTGAAAAATGATGGCTCTGTTGGAGTTTGTTGGTAGGTAGTGAAACTTGAACAAACGTTGAAGTATTATTGATGGGTAAATTATTACTACGGTAAATCATTACTCAACGGTAAATTATTACACAACGGTTCATTATACCATCTACGTAGAAGGGGCTGGAGTTTGTTGGTAGGTACTTTTGCAACTTTTTTCACTCCTCATCAACAATTTCTTTTCAGAACTTCATTGTGTGTGTTTCTTTTTGTTAGGTACTGTTTGTCATCGGCAGAATTATTTTAGCAACATTTAACTCGTGATTTAGGTAGGTGCCTAGTAACGTGTACGGGGTTAGGTACTAACCTACGGAGGGTCTGCGATCTACATTATATGTATAGAGTAGTACATATCATAAATTATATAGACGGATTATCTATACATAGAGCTGTGATCTGTAACGGAAGGGTATTCTATACAAAATAATAAACCGTTGTGCAGGGATTTGCAGCGTTTTTCTTTATAACGTCATCTTTCCATTTCAATTATTATGTATATAGTCATTCCCAACATTATTGGCAAAGTTGTTATTTGTTTGTATGTGAAGTTGATATGAGTAGATTTTAGTTCTTGGAGTAATTGCCTGTAGCCTCATTCATTTGGAGTTACATTATATTCATTATGTTTTTTGTTAATGATTTGTGTAATTTTATGTATGTGAATATATTTAGATATATAGGTAGGTATGTGGGGTCTTTTTTTAATTTTTTTTTTTAGGAAACTTTATTGAGAGATATAACAGCTGTGTGGATATTGATTATACTTAAAATAGCATGATACGTGTTCCAGTGGTGGATATATAAAAATGTCCCTTAATTGGCAACATTATCACCCTTCTTATTCTTATCTTATTCTTCCCAAAAACTTGTCACAAACAGGGTCTACGATCAAAAAGACAAGTTGTGACTCTTCCCAAGTGTCTGAAATCGACTTATTTGGACAAAATAGAGCGTTTACATTTACAGTTGAATGAAGTTACATTAAATGTTTACGTACATATAATTTTTAATTGTCCTGTTAATCAAGAAATCTATCAGTCGTTTAATAAACTTTTTAGTGGGTTGCTGAATTAGGGTTGGAGAGGCGTTGAAATTGAGTTTTATGCTGCTCAACATATTTATATTAGAGCTACCTTCTCGACTGCTTGGAAAATCTTGTGCGTGTTCGCTTATGGTTTCTTCAGAATGGTCATCGTCACAAATTAGCAGAAATACTGAAATCCAGGTAGCTAGGGAACTTAATCAGTGTGGAGTAGGATGCGAGTAGATACGCATCTTCAAGGGTCAAAGTAGGTCTTCATGAAGATTGAGTAAATTGTCTCAACCTTAATGAATTCGAAGGTACAAAGGGTTATTATTGTGGTGGTCATTTTGATGTATGAATGAGTCTGCTTAAATTTTGTCAAAATGTGTAGTACCTACAAGTTCGGTGACGATGGGATTGACTTTGGATTGATGGATTTAAAATGCTGACCAATGCCATCCCCTATTTTGGTGTAGCATGAATAATTGGTTCTCCTTCTGGTTATGGTTTGTTAGATCTCCAGCAATCCCCAACTGGGTGGCCTTCACGCGCTGCTTTTTAATCAAGCATCTGAGTTCTGTGGGCCGGTTTGGCGCCGGCTGTTTGCTACTCCTTTTTTTCTTTCTTCAAAATAATCAGCGGATCGTCATTTCATCTCCCTCTCGTCGCTCCCGAGTTATAACCAGGGCGTTATCGATGTTACGTGTGCGAGGGCAAGAGCCTCGTCGACTCCGCGGTCGCTAGTTGGGTTCTGATATCTGTACGCCTCGTTTCAAGTCAGCGTCGAGTGTTTGGCAATGCACCGCCTGACATGCGCCGGCATTGGAAGTTTGTTTCGCTTTGTTTCAACCCTTTGGGTCGCCTTCTTCAGTCCGTCCACCCAGAACTGACCATCCGGTGAGTATCGGTGCTGGTACCTTTAGACCTTTAATCCCATATCGCCAGAATGACGCTGCCTCCCTCCTATTCAATTGATCGATTTGTTAATGGGTGATATCTCGTATCTGTATGATAGCGATATCGTACCACCTACCCCAGCAACAGTTCCTCTGCCAGTTGTTTCATCAGTTAGGTGACCTACGTTTGGCGGATTGCTTCATCAAGTAGAAATTATCTGTAATTTTCGATTTATTTTCATTATTGCATCTAGAAAAAACCAAGGATATACATTTACATCTGTAGGTATATAACATTTTTCTGTAAACTGGTGGGTCTGCTGAACAGAAGCTGCCCAGAAAAAATATAATACCTACTACCTTTACTGGCAGTGGCACCCTCGTCACAAACATCATAACATTAAATTATTATTCTTAACATTAAAAGGTGAGGATTCCGCAGTCCTAGTCGTATTCTTCCTCCTGGCGACATTGTACTAGCTTCGAAGAATTTCTGCTCCATTTTTTGAGGTCGATCATTCACATGCAAAGTTGTAAGACCCAATATTAGCTTTTACCAAACCGTATAATTTCTCACAAAAAAGTGGGTCAGATTCGAGATTTGGTATGTAATCGCTCAGCAAAATATTTTTTATAACACACAGGCTCCACTTGGGCCCCAGTTGTATCCCGCATTGCAGCCCGATCGGAATGAATGAAAAATGGGTGTAAAAATAGTTTTTTTTTTTTTTGTGTTTTAGTAACACGAGCCTATGATGTATCGTTTTCCATGTTTGTTGGGACGAGAAGACAGAGTATGAAGTCGATTTTACCAAAGAGTGGAAAATTGAGGTTCTATCAAAGATTCAGCTCCCAAAATTGATTTTTTATTATTCAAAAACCTGGGAAATCGTCTGAACTCACCATCAATTTGTATAATAACACTAGAAAAAGTGTCAGCAGGTGAATCAAGACGATTAAATAGCACAACCAATGATCAAAGATAATTTGAAAAAAAAAGAAAAAGAAGGAGCGTACCTAATTCGTGTTTTGGGGGCCAAAATTGGTGAAAACCATCAGAAATAGCTATGTCAATTATTTCACATGAAAGAAACAACAAATTAACTTCTATGTCCAGTAGAATAATAAACCCATGTGACAAGGACTTTGCATCGTTTTTGGGTTGTTTTCTAACTGGCTGTTGTGAAATATAAATGTTATAAATCTGAGATGGGCCAGAACGTGCTCTGGTGAAAAAATCGTGTCCGTCCAACCCGAATAACTGCTTCAAGTCTGATAACCTGGCCTAGTCGGGTAACACACTCAAGTAAACCACACCTGCCTGATAACAAGTGGTACAATCGGTGTGGAAGAGTGGGTCGATACCAGAGCCTGATAACTTGTTTGAACCCAATACCCAGTTGGTCCTAGTGATTAACCCACTGAAATATGATAACATGACATAGCTGCTTAACCTGCTGAGAAGTCTAAGCCCGCTATTGCACCTCTAAATCCGCCTTCTCTCCCTACAGTGTTGTGGTTTATTATTCTGTGAATAATACACCTATGTATTCGCTCAGCAAAAATATTTTATAAGCCCCTCAAAAATGTTCTTTTACGTTTCAAGGTGCGTAGATTCCGAAAACGTTGCAAAATCCTTGTCACATGGGTTTATTATTCTATTGGACATACCTAAAGAAATGTTGGCTGTTCATTTTATTGTTTCTTTCATGTGCAATAATTACTGAAGTAGTTATTTTTGAGGTTTCAACCAAATTTGGCCCTTTGTCTTGATTCACCGGTTGATACTGTGAATGTTATGTGAGTGTTATTATACAAGTTTATAGTGATTTCAGAAAATTTCCCAGGTTTTTGACCCATAAAAAATGAATTTTGATTGCTGAACCTTCGTTACAACCTCAGTTCTTCACTCTTTGGTCAAAATCAACTTCATATTCGGTCTCCTCGTCCTAAAAAACATGGAAAACGATACCTCACAAGCTCATGTTACTAAAATACCAAAAAACCTCATTGTGGTGATAGGGTAGGGTTGGATTGGATAGGTCAGAGGAGGTCTAACGCCCCGCGGTTATCACCACAGCAGGTGTTAGTTGTAGAGGAGGCTAACACCCTGTGGTTATTACCACAGCAAGTGCTAGAGGAAAGAGAGGTGTCCCGCGTTTATCACCAGAGCCGACTCCAGGAAGAAGGAGGCTAATATCCCGTGGTTATCACCACACCAGGTGCCAGGAAGGGTAGGAGAGAGAGAGAGCGAGCAAGGTGGTCGAGAGAGAAGTCGCAGGTCGGAGAGTGGTCGGTCGAATGAACAGCTGGGCAAGCCGGGCGGTTTATAAAGGTTCCTCCTCCCCCCCCCCCCCCCCCCCCCCCCGGCTGACAATGGTCGTTGTGACCTTTGAGAAACGTGGGGGAGCTCGATGGAGGGGACCCTTCTGGTCCTTTCCCCGAGGCATCGCTCAGCTGCTCGCCGTTCTCCTCGTTTATTTGGTTAAATCTTTACCTATTACATAGGAGTGGTAAATGTAGAATTTTGAGGGATACCACGACACTCATTTTGACCTCCATTTTTCACCCATAAACCCTTGGGTTTTCCGACGGGCTGTAAAGTTTCGGGACACAACTAAGGCCCAAAAGGAGCCTGTGTGCGAAAGAACGAATATTTTGGACCAAAATTGAAGCAGATATGGATGATACCGCGGATGGCGGACTGACATTGCATTTTTGGAATCTACACACCTTGAAACTTAAAAGAAAAAATTCTGAGGGGGTGTTATAAAAATTTTTTACTGAGCGAATACATAGGTATATATTCACAGAATAATAAACCAAAATGCAGTGTCCATCCACTGTCTGCCATACGTCGTACGCCGTATCATCCATATCTACTTTATTTCCGTTCTAAAAAATTCGTTCTTTCGTATACGAGCTCCATTTGGGCTCTAGTTGTGTCCGGAAACTTTGCAGCCTGATCGGAATATACCCAAGGGTGTTATGGGTGAAAAATTGGTGTAAAAATAGTTGGTTTTTTTGTTGTTTTAGTAACACGGGCTTGTGAGGTATCGTTTTCCTTGTTTTTTAGGGCGAGAAGACAGAATATGAAGTTTATTTTGACCAAAGAGTGAAGAATTGAGGTTGTAACGAAGGTTAAGCTCCAGAAATTCATTTTTTATGAGTCAAAAACCTGGGAAATTGTCTGAAATCATCATAAATTTGTATAATAACACTAGAAGTAGTATTAGCAGGTGAATTAAGACAATTAAATGGCACTATCAAGTTTCAAAGATAATCTGGAAAAATAAAGTAAAAGAAGCCGAGGTCGTGTTTTTGGGGGCCAAAGTTGGTGGAAACCATCAAAAATAGCTATTTCAATTATTGCGCATGAAAGAAACAATAAATGAACAGCCAACATTTCTGTAGGTATGTCCAATAGAATAGTAGGTAAACCCATGTGATAAGGGCTTTGCAACGTTTTTTGATTTTTGCCGTACCTGATTGCTCGAGTTGTTCTGAAACATACATACATATGCCCATCCACTCCAGTACTTTATTTCCCTGCCAACCTGTTGCTAAAACATTCTTTGCTACATTCAGTTGATTCTAAAAGGCTGTTTTGAAATTCGGATTTTACTAACCTCTGATGAGTGGGCCAGAGCATGCGGTAGTGAAGAAGTCGGATAAGCCTTCCAAATCGAATAATAACCAGTTAAAGTCTGATAAACGGTCTAAACCAGATAACTCACCCAAGGCTGAGAACGAGTCGGATAATCGGTCCAAGTCCCATCGGAACCCATCAAAATCAGGTACCTACCCCAAGCCGGATAAGGCCGTGAAACCAGAGCCTGCACCCAAGCCTGATAACCTGTCAAAATCGGATACCCCGTCCAAGTCGAATAGTCGGCCCAAGTCCAGTAACCCCCTGAAACCGGATAACCTGGCAAAGCCCGATGACCTGCCCAAGTGGAAAAGTCCATATACTCCGGATATCACACCTGGAGTGCCTCTGCCTTCTCCGCCTACTGTATCTTTTGGTGCTGCAGTTCCTAGCAGTACTCATGTTTCCCGACCTGCAACTCCGGGCTCTGCGGATGCAATGGCAACAGCTGTGGTAGATCCCGTGTTCAAAAAACCTCCACCGAAGAAACAAAGATTGTGAGTTCTTTTGATTTGTTGCATTTGTAGCAGGGTTTCTTCTGTATTGAATTCTTGTCCGGTTTTTTGTTAATTATAAATAATATTTACCTATTGTCGTAAGCCTGTGCATGGGCTTATGACAGTCGGGCGGAAAGTTGGATGAGGTTGGTTTGGATGGGTGAGTGAAGGATGTGCTCCGTAGGAGTCTCTTGCTAACGCCTCGTGGTTATCACCACAGCAGGCGTTAAGTTGGAAGGATATGAGGGAAACTGATACCTCGCGGTTATCACCACAGCAAGTGCTAGGGTAGAGAGAGGAAGACACTCCACGGTTATCACCACAGCAGGTTCCAGGAGGAAGGAAACTAATATCCCGTGGTTATCACCACAGCAGATATTAGGTGCTCCTTGGGAGTATTTTACTAGCACCCCGCGGTTATCACCACAGCGAGTGCTAGGGGAGAGAGAGGAAGGCGCCCCACGGTTATCACCACAGCAGGCGCAGGAGAAGGGTAGGAGAGAGAGAGAGTGTGTGAGAGAGAGAAGTCGCAAGTCGGAGAGCGGTCTGTCGAATGAGGAGCTGGGCTAGCGGGGCTGCTTATAAAGGCCCCTTTCCAACCATACTCCTTCCATCAACGGCCGTTACAACCGCGATGGCGGTCGATGGAGGGGACCCTTCTACTTTCCCCTCAGCGCCGCTCAGCTTGTCGTTCCCTTCGAGTGGTATAATTTGAGAGGTACCACGACATTTATATGCAGCGCGAAATTAAGAGTATAGTGCACATCATTTAAGCGAGTTGTGATACATTATGACCAGAGCCCTTCACAATATGGCACTTATTTTTGTGAAATAGGGCCCTATAAAATATGGCAATATGGCACTTATTTTGGCCCAAATATGGCACTTATTTTTCTCAATATGGCACTTATTTTTCAACCCTCTCCGACCACCCCAGCTATTCTGAGACGATAATATCACAACATACAAGTTATTTATGCTAAATAATTGATTTTATTTACAAAATTTTAAAGAAATAATCAATTATTATTATTATTATTATTATTTTCATCATTAAAAAACAACATCAGGGTTGCTGCGACGCTTTCCATTGAAAATCCCAGCCGTCGACCACTCAGAAGGTATTTCATTTTTGAGAAAGTCCTCTCCACATCAGCTGATGTTGCCGGGGCGTATTTCATACAGAGGACATCAGCAGGTTCCCAGCCTTCCTTCAGAGTGGCTTCCTCACCAGAGTGGCGACCCGTGGAAGCACCCCATTCCAAAAGGGTTAGAGGCATTAGTAATCCCTCTACACTAATGGCCTCAGGGTTCGAGAAACCTCATATCATTCAGAAATTTTCACTTCAAATTTTTTTTTTTAATTTTTTTGAAGGATTTTGGCGAAAAAAAGGCAAAACATGGCACAAACATGGCATTTTCCCAAACATCGGCCGAATATGGCATTTTACAAAAAAATCGGCAGAATATGGCATTTTTGTATGGCGCCATGGCAATATGGCATTTGAAGGGCTCTGATTATTACTGATTGTCGTCGTCGTGCAGGGTGCAATTGGTGCAGCGGAGCCGTTAGCGCTGCACTGCCCAAAAAGTTCCTGCCGTGGAGCATAACCATATGAGCGAATTTTCGAATGGACGTGACTCACTGATGGTTATCAACGATTTTTGACTCGCACTCATTGTAGCCGTAAAAATGTTGGCGATATCGGAATTGCTCATATCATCTCGTAGCCAGATATCGTTATTTACGTATAAAAATTGTTTAAATCCGGGAATGGAGACGGGATGCTCTGTAAATTTGTACCTTGAACATATCTAATGATCACCGAAAACGACTTCAAATTCACAAAAAATTGAATAGGCTGGTGTAGAAACTTACCAGCTCAATAGTCACATAGATGAAACCGTTTTTTAATCATTCTAATGCAATATAATTACTCGACGTCAGATTTACTTTTCGTATGGATATAAAATTTTGTTCATTTGAGTGTGTTTAGCACCATATATTTTGTACACCATGAGGGTACAAAATTTCCTATGTACATAAGAAATAAATAAATAAATAAATAGAACAAATAAAAAATAGATTCGACTTGAAAAGGTCGAAAATTGAGTTTTTTCAACTTGGAAGTTCGAACTTTGCCCAAAGTTAGAATAAACTCAGTAAACGACGAAAATGTTAATGGTCTCAACATTTGGGACAGTTTACTAAGTTCAATTTTTGGGTAACAAAACTGTTTTGGGACAAAAGAGTAAAATAATGTTCGAATGTCATTCGTTTAAATCCAGTGATCAGTTCAAATCAGTTTTTTCTTTTCTTTTTTTTTTTTTTCTCAACAGAAAAATTACTAATTGCTGTAATAGAGCTCAGAAGTCACCACTATATTTTCTCCTTAAGAGGTCAACAATTGAGCTTTTAGCGCATTTTCAACGAAAATTAAGCTATTGCAGCGTGTCCAAAATTTTCAGAACATGGATTTTTGAAATTTTTTTAATAGGCGAATCCATTTAAGAGCATCCTAAATTCATTCCTAAATTTTAATAAACATGTACATTGATGTAATATATACATAGATATTGGAGTAGTGTTATCGACAGTTGGTGTATAGAGAAGTTCTATAGTTAGTGAAGTTCGTTCATTGAAATAATGACTTATTCCAACGTTTCGACGCTTCATTTCGTCAATTTCAAGGAATCTACAAATAATTCAAAACATGCCATTCTTAGTCAAAGCTGAATAATATAATAGAGCCATTTTTAGTTGGATTGAATTGGATGTGAATGAATTGGTGGCTTTCTTATTCAGGTCATTCATATCCAAATCAGTCCAACTAAAAATGGGTGTTATATTATTCAGCTAAGACTAAGAATGGCACATTTTGATTCATTTGTCCTTGAAATTGACTTTATTTTTTGTCCTTGAATTTATCCTTGAAAATGCCGAAATAAGGCGTCGAAACGTTGGCCTATAAACATCGTTATTATTTCAATGACCGAACCACAATAACCGTAGAACTTCTGTATAATTATTAACCGTAGAACTTCTGTATAATTATATTCTATGTAAAACATCCATATTCTAGAACGTCATAATCTATATGCTATATTGTGATGAATGTGTTTGAGCGTACATCCACCACGAGGGAGGATGTGCCCGGTTTGGTTATGGGCGGACCACCACCATGCCCGGGATCTTCTCGGATTTGTCCGTTGGTTATGGGCGTACCACCACCATTCACGGATTCTTTTACGAGCGTTGCCTGGTTTGGTTATGGGCGGACCAGCACCATGCCCAGGATCTTTTTGGATGTGTGCTCGGTTTGGTTATGGGCGGACCACCACCATGCCCGAGATCTTTTAGGAAGTGTGTCCGTTGGTTATGGGCGTACCACCACCATTCACGAATTCTTTTGGGTTAGGAGAGAGAGAGGAGGTAAGGAGGAGAGAGAGAGAGTAGTCAGCGACTAGAGGAGAGCGTAGAATGAGGAAAAAGGTGCAGGAGGCGAGTATTTATGTGCTGGGGAGCTGTCTCCCTCCATCCTCTAGCTAGTAGAGGATGGTGGGGACCTCCAGGCTGGCCCTCGACTCTCTTGCGTCTTCTGTCCCCACTTCTAGGTTTATTTGGCGAGATCTTACTTCTACATACAAGAGTTGTGGTTCTGGGAGGATACCACGACATATATATTCTGTATATATATAAAACCTATTCTTTATATAACCATGTGTAGTATTAGATATATAATATACAGATTTCTATATATATTCTATATACCTTGATTCACCTGTTGATACTACTTCTAGTGTTATTATACAAATGTATGGTGATCCAGACAATTTCCAAGGTTTTTGACTCATAAAAAATGAATTTAGCAGCTCCCTAAAACCTCAGATCTTTACTCTTTGGTCAGTATCAACTTCATGTTCGGTCTTCTCGCCCTAAAAAACATGGAAAACGATACCTCACAAGCTTATGTTACTTGAACACCAAAAATCCCCATTTTCACACCCATAACACCCCTGAGTATAATCCGACCGGGCTGCAAAGTTTCGGGGCAAAACTAGAGCCCAAATGGAGCCTGTGTGCGAAAGAAAGAATTTTTTAGACCGAAAATACAGTGCATAATTATGGATAATACGGCGGACGGACGTTGCATTTTTGGAATCTACGTACCTTGAAAAGTAAAAAAAAAATTGAGGGGTGTTCCAAAAATTCTTTGCTATGCTCTCATAGGTGTATTATTCACAGAATAGTAAACCATATTTATAGTAGCCAAATATACCCAGTCTTCCATTTTTACAAGTTATCTTTGATCATTGATAGTGCCATTTAATTGTCTTGAATCACCTGTTGATACTACTTCTAGTGTTATTTCAGAAAAGTTTCAGTTTTTGACTCATAAAAGATTAATTTTGGGAACTGAACCTTCGTTACAACCTCACTTCTACCTCTTCGGTCAAAATATAATTCATATTCGGTCTTAAAAAATGGAAAACAGTACCTCACAAGCTCATGTTTACTAAAACCTTTTAAAAAACCTTCCCTATTTTTACAACCATTTTTCGCCCATAACACCCCTGGGTGTAGTCCGATCGGGCTTTCGAGCTTCGGAGCAGAACTAGGATCCAAATGTGGGAAGACCGACAATTTTAGACGAAAATTTAAGGCTGAAACTTTGTTAGAACCCTTGTTCTTTGCTCGTTGTCAAGATCTAATTCATATTCAGTCTCCTCGCCCTAAAAAACGTATAAAACGATACCTCACAAGCTCGCTAAACACAAAATTTTTTTTTACCCATAACACACTCTTGGGTATACAACACAACCAGGGCCCAAATGGAGCCTGTGTGCGAAAGAACAAATATTTTAGTCACGGTGGACGGACATTGCATTTTGGTTTATTATTCTGGGAATAATACACCGTCTATGTATTCGCTCAGCAAAAAAATTGTGTAACACCCCTCAAAATTGTTTCTTTTCCGTTTCGAGGTGCGTAGATTCCAAAACGCTGCAAAGTCCTTGTCACATGGGTTTATTATTCTATTGGACATACCTACAGAAATGTTGGCTGTTCATTTATTGTTTCTTTCACGTGAAATGATTCGAACAGCCATTTCCGATGGTTTCCACCAATTTTGGCCCCCAAAACACGCATTAGGTACGCTCCTTTTTTTTTCAATTTATCTTCGATCATTGGTAGTGCCATTTAGTCGTCTTGATCCACGTTTTGATACTACTTCCAGTGTTATTATACAAATTGATGGTGATTTCAGACGATTTCCCAGGTTTTTGACTCACGAAGGACATTGCATTTTTGGAATCTATGCACCTTGAAACGTAAAAGAAAAAATTTTGAGGGGGTGTTATAAAAATTGTTTGCTGAGCTTTTTACATAGGTGTACTTATTATTCACAGAATAATAAACCAAAATGCAATGTCCGTCCGCCGTACGCCGTATCACTTGTACAGGCTTCATTTTTGGTCTAAAAAATTCGTTCTTTCGCAAACACATGCTCCATTTGGGCCCTAGTTGTGTCCCGAAACTTTGCAGCCCGATCGGAATATACCCAGGGGTGTTGTTGGTGAAAATGTGCACAAAAATAGGTACTTTTTGTGTTTTAGTAACATGTTAGTAACATGAGCTTTTGAGGTATCGTTTTCTATGTTTTTGGGGACGAGAAGACCGAATATGAAGTCGATTTTGACCAAAGAGTGGAAAGTTGAGGTTCTACCAAATGTTCAGCTCCCAAAATTGATTTTTTATGAGTCAAAAAACTGGGAAATCGTGTGAAATCACCATCAATTTGTATAATAACACTAGGAAAAGTGTCCTCACGTGGATCAAGACGATTAAATGGGACTGCCAATGATCAAAGATAATTTGAAAAAAAAGAAAGAAAAAAAGGAGCGTACCTAATTCGTGTTTAGGGGGCCAGCATTGGTGGAAAACATCAGAAATAGCTGTTTCAATTATTTTACATGAAAGAAACAATAAATGAACAGCCAAAACATCATCTGCAGGTATGTCCAACAGAATAATAAACCCATGTGACAAGGACTTTGCAGCGTTTTTTGTAGAATCTTCGCACCTTGAAACGTAAAAGGAAACATTTTGAGGGGGTGTTATAAAAATTTGTTGTCTGAGCGAATACATAGGTGTATTATTCACAGAATAATAAACCAAAATTGGCTCATGTAGTCATGCCGTAGAACTGGGAGGAAGATGAGTTCGGACAGTTTCCCTTCCGGAGAGTTTCCTGGAGCGGCCTGGATTCTCTCCCGGAATCGGCTCTCGTGAGTCCGGTTGGGGGGGGGGGGGGGGGGGGGCGAAGTGCCCGTGAGCGCCCGGTGAGGGGGGGGAGGTGCCTCACGTCAGTCAGCCGCCAGCCCCCGTGAGCAGTGGTATGGAGGACGATCAGCAGCATTTGGATGAGTGAGTCGTCCTCTTTTGTTTCTTATGTCTCTGTCCCCCTTACACAAAATATCCCCGATGTTTTCACCGCTGTCGGACAGAGAACCGTCCTTCTTGAGAATGTCCTTCTCATTGCGTAACCCGCCGACGTCTGTTTGCGGCCCGACGACTTCTTTGTGCCTCAGCTGTGGCCCCCGCGCGGCCGCTTCCTCGCGCGACTCCGACTGACGTGGTCGTTTCCGAGGGAAAGCTTCTTCCCACCAATCCCACCTCCCGCATCGCGTTATCGTCTCTCTTTTCTGGGACGAGGGTCGTACAATACTATAATTTATTGACACAATTTTATAATTTATATAATTTATTGGCGGCTGACATTATAATTAATAATATCTGGTAGGTATCATAGGTCTTTGGATAAAATAGTATACTCACCTACTAAAAACGCTGCAAAGTCCTTGTCACATGGGTTTATTATTCTGTTGGACATACCTACAGAAATGTTGGCTGTTTATTTATTGTTTCATTCATGTAAAATAATTTAAATCACTGTTTCTCTGGTGGTTTCCACCAATTTTGGCCCCCAAAACACGAATTAGGCACGCTCCTTTTGGTTTATTATTTTCAATAATGAACCATCTGAATCGAGCATGAAAAAAAAAATTCTTACCCCCCTCAAAATTTGATGGTTTACGTTTCGAGGTATGTAGAATCCAAAACTGCAATAAAAATATTTCTGTCTGTCCGCCGTACGGGCCACTTTTCTTAGTTACCATGAAAAAAAATTGATGAAATTCGGGTTATAGGTTCCGTTCGGAGTCTAGTTGGTCCTCGAAGCTCGACGTTACTGTGAGTCATCTCTAAGGGGTTGAAATTTTCAAAACGCCTATACCATTTTTTTTACGTGAATATTTTTACGGTTTTAAATAGTTCTTGAACTTGCGAGTTTTTTAAGACCATCCGGAGCGTCGTACGTCCAGCCGTTCGTTCACAGTAAGGCCCCGAAGTTTGCACCGACAGGCATTTTCGACTCCAGTGTGAATGAAATTGTATACCAAATCTCGTAACCAGAGACGCGCCCACAATAGGAAATTTGGCGGAGATAAAATCATTGCTAGGGATCACCTGATTATATTGGCGGAGTATGAAGTCGAGTTGGTTGTTCTGTGATATTATTTCATTTGAAAAATGATGGCTCTTTTGGAGTTTGTTGGTAGGTAGTGAAACTTGAACAAACGTTGAAGTATATTATTGATGGGTAAATTATTACTACGGTAAATCATTACTCAACGGTAAATTATTACACAACGGTTCATTATACCATCTACGTAGAAGGGGCTGGAGTTTGTTGGTAGGTACTTTTGCAACTTTTTTCACTCCTCATCAACAATTTCTTTTCAGAACTTCATTATGTGTGTTTCTTTTTGTTAGGTACTGTTTTTCATCGGCAGAATTATTTTAGCAACATTTAACTCGTGATTTAGGTAGGTACCTAGTAACGAGTACGGGGTTAGGTGCTAACCTACGGAGGGTCTGCGATCTACATAATATGTATAGAATAGCACATATCATATTATATAGACGTGTTATCTATACATAGAGCTGTGATCTGTAACAGAAGGGTATTCTATACAAAATAATAAACCGTTGTGCAGGGATTTGCAGCGTTTTTTTTATTGTATAGTACATTTGATAGTAACATTTAATCGTCTTGATCCTAGTGTTGAAACTTCTCCTAGTGTTATTCTACAAATTTATGGTGATTTCAGACGATTTCCCAGGTTTTTGACACATAAAAAAATCAATTTTGGGAGCTGAACACCTGGTAGAACCTCATTTTTCACTCTTCGGTCAAAATCGGCTTCATATTCGGTCTTCTCGTCCCCAAAAACATGGAAAACGATACCTCAAAAGTTCATTTTACTAACATGTTACTAAAACACAAAAAGTACCTATTTTTGTGCACATTTTCACTCATAACACCCTGGGTATATTCCGATCGGGCCGAAAAGTTTCGGGGCACAACTGCGGCCCAAATGGAGCATGTGTGCGAAGAACGAATTTTCTAGACCGAAAATGAAGCCGCCGGTTCACTTGATACGGCGGACTGCGGACGGACATTGCATTTTTGGAATCTACGATCCTTGAAACGGAAACGAACAAATTTTGAGGGGGTGTTATAAAAATTGTTTGCTGAGCGAATACATAGGTGTATTATTCACATACACCTATGTAATAAACCAAAAACATTAATGTAGCCAAAAATACACAGAATCTACAATATGGATAATATACCAGTGAATATCGGGTAGGTACTGAATTTTCATAGCTGGTCGGTACCTAGTGGCAAATCCAAAAATGAGAACCAAAATGTAAATAAGAAGTCAGGGTAGTAGAGGTAGGTATCAGTTCATACGATGTAGAAAATAAAACAAATTTATATTTGTTTACCACAAATTTGTGTTTCAACACGAAGCTCATGTTCTGAGCATCCTCAGGTATATAAAACTAACAAAAAACGCTGCAAAGCCCTTGTCACATGGGTTTATTATCCTGTTGGACACACCTACAGAAATGATGGCGGTTCATTTATTTTTTCTTTTATGTGCAATAATTGAAATAGTCCTAATAGTTCTATGGTATCCACAAATTTTGGCTCCAAAGAACACGAATTGGGTTCCTTTTTTTTAGCAAAAGATCTTTGATCATTGATAGCGCCATTTCACTGTCTTGATTCCCCTGTTGATACTTCTTATAGTGTTATTATACAAATTTATGGTGATTTCAGACAATTTCCCAGGTTTTTGACTCATAAAAAATGAATTTAGGGAGCTGAAACTTCGTTAGAACCCCAATTCTTTGCTCTTTGGTCAATCTTCATATTCTGTCTTTTCGCCCTAAGAAACGTGGAAAACGATACCTCACGAGTTCGTGTTCTTAAAACACCCTTTTTTTTACAAAAACCCTTTTTTTACACTCATTTTTCACCCTTAACACTGTTCGGTATATTCCGATCAGGCTGCAAAGTGATTTATTATTCTATTGGACATAGGTACCTAAAGAAATGTTGGCTGTTCATTTATTGTTTCTTTAGTGTGCAATAATTGAAATAGCTATTTTTGTTGGTTTGGCCCCCAAAAACTCGATTTAGGCTCCTATTATTGACAAATGATCTTTGATCATTGATAGCGCCAATTCACTGTCTTGATTCACCTGTTGATAACACTTCTAATGTTGTTATACAAATATATGGTGAGTCCAGACAATTTCCCAGGTTTTTGATAAAAAATGAATTTAGGGAGCTGAAACTTCGTTAGAACCTCAATTCCACACTCTTTGGTCAAAACCAACTTCATATTCGGTCTTCTCGCCCTCGAAACCCCACAAGCTCACGTTTACTGAAACACCAAAAAACTCCATTTTTCACCCGTAACACCCTCTTGGGTATAATCCGACCGGGCTACAAAGTTTCGAGACACAACTAGGGCCCAAATGGAGGATGTGTGCGAAAGAACAAATTTTTTAGACCGAAAATGAAGCCGGTACACGTGATACGGCGTACGCGGACGGACATTGCATTTTTGGACTCTACGCACATCGAAACGTAAAAACAAAAATTGTGAGGGCGTGTTCCAAAAATTCTTTGCTATGCAAATACATAGGTATGTTATTCACACAATAATAAACCAAATTTATAGTAGCCAAAAATACCCAAAATCTATGATATTGATATCAGGTAGGTACACAGTTTTCATAGCTGGTCGGCACCTTCTAGCAAAGTCCAAGAAAAAATGAGAACCAAAATGTATATAAGGAGCCAGGGTAGTAGAGGTAGGTATCAGTTCATACAATAAACCTTCCGTTTACCACAAATTTGTATTTCAACACGAAGCTTTTCACTCATGTTCTGAGCATCCTCAGGTAGGTACATAAAACTAACATAAAACGCTTTAAAGTCCTTATCACATGAGTTTATTATTCTATTGGACATACCTACAGAAATGTTGGCTGTCCGTTTATTGTTTCATTCATGTGCAATAATTGAAATAGCTATTTTTGATGGTTACCACTAGTTTTGGCCCCAAAAACTCGAATTAGGCTCCTATTTTTGACAAAAAATTATCTTTTGATCATTGATAGTGCCATTTCACTGTCTTGATCCACCTGTTAATACTACATCTAGTGTTATCATACAAATACATGGTGATTTTTAGACAGTTTCCCAGGTTTTGCCTCATAAAACATGAATTTTGGGGCTGAACTTTCGTTTCAACCTCAATTTTCACTCTTCGGTCAGTATCGACTTCATGTTCGGTCTCCTCGCCCTAAAAACGTGGAAAACGATACCTCACAAGTTCGTGTTACTAAAACTCCAAAAACACCTTTTTGTACATCCATTTCCCACCCATAA
Source organism: Leptopterna dolabrata (assembly GCA_954871275.1). Taxonomy (NCBI): domain Eukaryota; kingdom Metazoa; phylum Arthropoda; class Insecta; order Hemiptera; family Miridae; genus Leptopterna; species Leptopterna dolabrata. Next base: position 36,410,975 of record OX940977.1, on the reverse strand, counting down.
CACCCTTGGATATATTCCTATCGGGCTGCAAAGTTTCGGGACACAACAAGGGCCGAAATGGAGCATGTGTGCGAAAAAACGAATTTTTTGGATCGGATAATAAAGGTACCTAGATATGGATGGTACGGCTGACGGACATTGCATTTTTGGAATCTACGCATGCACCTAGAAACGTAAAGAACAAGTTCTGAGGGGGTGTTCCAAAAATTTTTGCTGAGCGAATACATAGGTGCATTATTCACTCAAAAGTAAATAGCTCAGATAACAGACTGTTATCTGTGTTTGTGTTAGTTTTATGTAGTCCTGAGGGTGCTCAGAGCCTGAGTGAAAAGCTTAGTGCTTAAATATTTAGTTTCGAAAAGGTGTTAAGTACTTGAATTACTGTTTAGTGCGTTTCTTGAAATATTTTTTTTCAATTTTTTTCTAAATTAGTTAGTTACCTAGTTATACGATACTTCTAATACTTTTCTATGTCAACGCCAATAGTGTCCCATTACTATGGCATCCACAGTCCTTTGCAGACTGTTTTCTGTTCTCAAATCGTGCAATGTCTGGCAAATCACTAGAAATCGAAGAGTATAACTGACCTAGTACAGGCCCAGTACTACTTTTTCACTAAAAAAAAAACTGGAATCGCGCCACCGGGATGATCGGATTTAATTTTTTTGAAAAAGATTCATCGAAATCGGTCCCGTAGTTTCGGAATAATCGCTGGGGGAAAAACAGGTCGAATTGAGAACCTCCTCCTCTTTTGAAGTCGGTTAATAAATTCAGTTGTAGAGGATAACATATTCTTAAATCAAGGAGTGAAGTGACAGGTTCAGTTGGGCAGTCGCAGGCCTGCATAGGCTCTCAATTACTATTTCATTGTTAGGCGAAATATCAGCACCTAAATTAGAGTGTACAAACAGAAATGCAGCTGTGAGCATCGTATTGCTCGAACGATGATACGGATGAATTTACTAATCCGGAAATCACTGAGATATAATAAGAAAAGGTAAAATATGCCAAATGAAAAACGCTGCAAATTCCTTTTGTCACATGGGTTTATTATTCTACTGGACATACCTACCTACAGAAATGTTAGCTGTTCATTTATTTTTTCTTTCATGTGCAATAATAAATTGAAATAGTTATTTCTATGGTATCCACCAATTTTGGCCCCAAAGAACACGAATTAGACTTTCTGGGTTATTATTTTCAATAATGAACCATTGGAATCGAGCATGAAAAAAAAAAATTCTAACCCCTCCCTCATTTTTAAACATATTATCTGTGATGATTGATAGTGACATTCAATTGTCTTGATCCAACTGATAATACTACACTGTTATTATACAAATGTATGTTGATTTCAGACAATTTCCCAGGTTTTTGACTCATAAAAAATGAATTTTGGGAGGTTAACCCTCGTTACACCCTCAATTCTTCACTCATTGGTCAAAATCAACTTCATATTCGGTCTTGTCGCCCTAAAAAACATGGAAAACGATACGCCAGAAGCTCATGTTCACTAAAACCTCAAAAATCCCTCGAAAACCCCTTTTTTACACCCATTTTTCTCCACAACACCCCTGAGTATATTCCGATCGGGCTGCAAAGTTTCGGGACACAACTAAGGCCCAAATGGAGCCTGCGTGCGAAAGAACGAATTTTTTAGATCGAAAATAGAGTAGATAATTATGGATGATACGGTGGACGGACATAGCATTTTTGGAATCTACACACCTTGAAACGTAAAAGAAAAAATTTTGAGGGGGTGTTATAAAAATTTTCTTGCTGATCGAATACACAGGTGTATTATTCACGGAATAATAAACCAAAAGGTAACTCGGCACCTGGTATTGACGATGTCCCAGTCAGATTGTTAGGAAGATAGTTACGATTTCCCCCACGATGTTGCCCACTAATCCAATCTAATCTACTATTGCATAAATAAGCGAAAAACCAGTATATTTCTGGATCCCCCGAACACAGCGAAGTTAATACTATAAATATATAAATGCAATCCTAACAACTTCAGGTCCATATCGATGTTGAGCGCAATATATAAAATCAATTGTGGTGTTTTAGGGTCTAAGTAAATGCTTTAATTCTGTAGACCGATTCTATAGCGAGGCTCAAGTATAAACTGGTTGAAAGTACTGATAGTAACAAGGTAGTAGCTATTGTGAAACCATCAAAATGGGAAAATTGGATATGGTGTGATTGGGCCTAATATACTCCCTCAAACTATTACGAGTGATGATCGAAGTCTCTGTTTGCTCTGTTATTGCTATTGCTGCTATTGCTCTGTTGAATTAATTGAAAGAATTTCCTATTTTCTGCCCACAGCGTGAATTTAGTTTTAATCGCATCAGTAGTTATAGTAATTAAGCCATTTCAATCAAGTCCTGCATCCTGCGAAATAGATACATATTTCTAGTCATTGCCCTTCACCAAGCTAAATTGTTTGGTGAAGGGAAATGACTGGAAAGATGTATTTCGCAGGATGCAGGACTTGATTGAAATGGCGTACTTACTAACAATTGATGCAATTGAAACTAAATACATACTGTGTTGTTAGAAAGTATGTGAATGTGAAGTAGGTTTGTGCTGAGGATCCATTCTCCATCAACAGAACCATCGACATTTATATGTGATAGGCCTCCCTTCGATCGATCTCTTCTTATAAATATTTAGGTGTGATGATTGATGGTTCACAGGGAGGGGGGAGACAGCGTCGAGAACATTCTGGTGAGACTGAGGAAATGTGCGCGCTTTTCCATAATATTCGGAACCTGATTTCGCCGGAAAGTAATTGGTGTACTCATCCTTGGTTCAGCCGTTGATCCGTTACGGGATTAAATAGTCTGGGGAGGGACTGATCCCAGCACTTTGGAAGGATCAGATGCAGAGAGATTATGAAAGCTATGGTAGGTAAGCCAAGGAAATAAATACCCTACGAATCTGAATTACGAAAATTCGGAGTTATTTTGTATCAGACTGTTGTTCATCAACTAACCCGATTTACGCTTGAAATCCTAGACCTCATCTGACTGACAACTAGAAGCCCTCACTATTTAATCAGTTTAATTTACAACTACAGTAGAAGTCGCTTAGTAGAAAGGCGGTTAAAGGAATAAGCCGGATATAAGGAAAGAAACAAAATCAGATCCCGATCGGCTGTATGTAAACACACAGCGAATTAGCCTGTTATAGTGCTCGAAAGGTCGGTTATAGTGATCAGTTTTTGGGTGTTAAAAGTCGGCAGAATAGGTCAAAATGGCTGAAATCTCTCAAAAATGGTATATGTGTATTCACCAAAAGTGGTACCTATTGAACGGTGATCCGAAACAGAAAATTACTAACTACCTACCGGTTCTAATAATTAAGAATCCTTTTTTTTTAAATTAATCAAAATTAGGTCAGTTTGTCCCAATTCGATCACCATAAGCGACTTCTACTGTGTATACCGTCAAACATCCTTGAAGCATTTCACGGAGTGTTAATACATTTTGGTTTATTATTTTCAATAATGAACCATTAATAATGAACCATTGTAATCGAGCATGAAAAAAAAAAAATTCTTACCCCCCTCAAAATTTGATGGTTTACGTTTCAAGGTATGTAGAATCCGAAAATGCAATAAAAATATTTCTGTCTGTCCGCCATACGCCGTATGGGCCACTTTTCTTAGTTACCATGACAAAAAATTGATGAAATTCGGGTTAAAGGTTCCGTTCGGGGTCTAGTTGGTCCTCGAAGCTCGACGTTACTGTCGGTCATCTCTAAGGGGTTCAAAATAGGGGTTGAAATTTTCAGAACGCCGTAGCTCGAAAACATTCGATAGAAGGGTATGGTTTTTTTTACGTTATTAAATTTGTCTTGAGCCAAACAATTTTTTGAGACCATCCGGAGCATTGTACGTCCAGCCGTTCGTGAGCACCAAAAATCGTCGTCAACACGATCGTGAATCAAACGGTATAAATCCGGCCCGGATATCATAACTACGGAGCATCTGATTATAATCAAGGATGGCTGTATGAAGTCGAGTTGGTTGTTCTGCGATACCTATTATTTAATTTGATAAGTGATGGACTAGGTATTGGATTTTGTTGGTAGGTACCTACTTCTGAATCTTGAACAAACGTTGAAGTATTATTGATGGGTAAATTATTACACAATGGCAAATTATTACATACCTACAAATTATTACACAACGGTAAATTATTACACATTATTATTACAGAAGGGGCTGGATTTTGTTGATAGGTACTTTTGCAACTTGAACAACCGTTGAAGTATTATTGATGGGTAAATTATTACACAATGGCAAATTATTACACAATGGTAAATTATTACACAACGGCTCATCCACCTAGAAGGGGCTGGATTTTGTTGATAGGTACTTTTGCAACTTGAACAACCGTTGAAGTATTATTGATGGGTAAATTATTACACAATGGCAAATTATTACACAACGGCAAATTATTACACAACGGTAAATTATTACACAACGGTAAATTATTACACAACGGTAAATTATTACACAACGGTAAATTAATACACAACGGCTCATCTACCAAGAAGGGGCTGGATTTTGTTGATAGGTACTTTTGCAACTTGAACAAACGTTGAAGTATTATTGATGGGCAAATTATTACACAACGGTTCATTATTCTATCTCCGTAGAAGGGGAACCTATACAGGTAAATTATTACACAACGGTTTAGGTAGGTACCTATTAACGAGTACGGGGTTAGGTACTAACCTACGGAGGGTCCGCGATCTACATAATATGTGTAGAATAGTACATATATTATGTTAGATAGAAGGGTTATCTATATGGAGACCTGTGATCTATAACAGAAGGGTATTCTGTACAAAATAATAAACCGTTGTGCAGGGATTTGCAGCGTTTTTTTAAGTATGTCGCTTGAGAACGCTGATTCCATGTAACATTATTAATTTGGTGAGAGGCAAAATATATGTAATTTCCTCGATTCCTGAAGTTTTAATTTTCTCACATCTTCTTGACTATATTCGTTGAAATTCTTATTTCCACACGAAGTCCCGCGCGTTGATGGGTCATGAATAGAAATCGGTGTCCCGTCGGAACTGTGTCATTACCGCGGCAGCTCGCGGGTTTTAATTATCGTTAAGCCGGCTGGCACCCATTATCACGAGCCGCGCATGCGCAGTCGCCTCATCCCCGTCTCAATAATACCGACAGGTAGTCAGTCTACTCGACGACAAAAACGCTGCGAAACTCTCTAGCCCATTAGCTTCAGTAATGTTCAATTTGTCTTTATTTGGTTGATTTTAAAATGTAGCTACCTATTGAAATGGAAAATGAAGTCCATAACGTAGCGAACGTCCACGTATCCATTTTCTGTTTGAAAAAGTAAAAATTGACATGAGTACCTATTCTGGGCTTGCACTGAACATTCGTAGTTATTTATTACAAATTCTCGAAGATCTGACGACGTCACTGGTGGATACTTGACAGATATAATCCAGATATAATATTGGTCTCAAGTTTATTATGAATCAACGCTTTTGTAGTTGTTGAAATAAATTAAAAAAATAAAAAACTTGAGCGAAGAAAATTTCGTTATAACGAGGTATGGTAAAACATTCGGACTTGGTATTAGGATAGAATCATTCGGACGACATCCAATTTGTGGTATGGATGAAAGAACTTGTGTGACGTCGCACTGTTGGTCAGTAGGTACTTGTCATTTTGAAAACCATGTAAATAATATAAGATTTTCTCGTCGAATTGGAATTTCCTCATCAGTTAAGGACGTGATGAACGATTCGAGGGAAAAAATCATCCAATTTCAGACCCATGGATAGATAGGTAAGGCACTACCTACCTGCTCCACATTTTGGTTTATTATTCTGTGAATAATACACCCATGTATTCGCTCAGCAAAACATATTTATAACACCCCCTCAAAATTTTTTTCTTTTCCGTTTCAAGGTCCGTAGATTCCAAAAAAGGCAATGTCCGTCCGCGGTATCACGTGTACCGGCTTCATTTTCGGTCTAAAAAATTCGTTCATTCGCACACAGGCTCCATTTGGGCCCTAGTTGTGTCCCGAAACTTTGTAGCACGATCGGAATATACCCAGGGGTGTTATGAGTGAAAATGTGTATAAAAATAGGTGCTTTTTGTGTTTTATTAACATGAGCTTTTGAGGTATCGTTTTCCATGTTTTTGGGGACGGGGAGACCGAATATGAAGTCGATTTTGACCAGAGTGGAAAATCGTGGTTCTACCAAATGTTCAGCTCCCAAAATTAATTTTTTTTATGAGTCAAAAACCTGGGAAATCGTCTGAAATCACCATCATTTGTATAAGTTATTATACAAAAGTGTCAACACGTGAATCAAGACGATTAAATGGCACTACCAATTATCAAATATAATTTGAAAAAAAAAGAGCGTACCCTATTTGTGTTTTGGGGGCCAAAATTGGTAGAAACCATCAAAACCAGACATTGCAATTATTGCACATGAATGAAACAATAAATGAACGGTCAAAAGTTCTGTACGTATGTCCAGTAGAATGTGACAAGGACTTTGCAGGGTTTTTATCCTCTAACAGATATGAGGCGTGCTATATGAGGCGTATCCGATGATCGAGTGGGCGATAAACCAGTGGAAAGAAAGAGAAATACACTGCCAAGGTGATGGCACAGGAGCTTCCTCGTCACAATCAGAGTGACCCATTATAAAATACACTGCCAAGGTGATGGCACAGGAGCTTCCTCGTCACAATCAGAGTGACCCATTATAAAATAGAACAGACTCGGAAGCAAAATAACATAACATTACATTACATTACATTACATTACATTACATAACATTACATGAAATATACATATTATACATAACATGACTTCCATAATACATTACGTCCATTATACATAACTAGCCTGACCGCTCGCTTCGCTCGCTATCCGAGATTCGCTGTACGCAGTATCGTGGAACCAACAAACGACGGAAAAATCCCATACCCTACCGGGTATTTGTGCCCAATTTTATCAAAATCCGTCAAGCCATTCAGGAGTTGACCATGGTTGACCATAATTCCGCTATGGTCAGGGAATTAAAAATGCGCCTACGTTCAACTTGGGAGGCTACCAGATATTGGTGCCAAATTTGGTCGATATCCGTTGAGCAATTCGGGATTCGACCATGGATGCGCTAAGTTCGACCGCGGGGGTAGTCCGAAGGGTCGATCGTAGATAGAATTTCACGTAGATTACGAATACGCGATAAAAAATAGGGGTTACCATTTCAATTAACGAAGTTGACCGTGGTCGACCATAGTTCCGCTATGGTCAGGGAATTAAAAATGCGACGTTGCACAACTTGGGAGCCTACTGGATACTCGTGCCAAATTTGGTCGATATCCGTCAAGCCATTCAGGAGTTGACCATGGTCGACCATAGTTCCGCTATGGTCAGGGAATTAAAAATGCGACGTTGCACAACTTGGGAGCCTACTGGATATTCGTGCCAAATTTGGTCGATATCCGTTGAGCAATTCGGGATTCGACCATGGAGGGGCCCATGGATGCGCTATGGTCGACCGCGGGGGTAGTCCGAAGGGTCGATCGTAGATAGAATTTCACGTAGATTACGAATACGCGATAAAAAATAGGGGTTACCATTTCAATTAACGAAGTTGACCATGGTCGACCATAGTTCCGCTATGGTCAGGGAATTAAAAATGCGACGTTGCACAACTTGGGAGCCTACTGGATATTCGTGCCAAATTTGGTCGATATCCGTCAAGCCATTCAGGAGTTGACCATGGTCGACCATAGTTCCGCTATGGTCAGGGAATTAAAAATGCGACGTTGCACAACTTGGGAGCCTACTGGATATTCGTGCCAAATTTGGTCGATATCCGTCAAGCCATTCAGGAGTTGACCATGGTCGACCATAGTTCCGCTATGGTCAGGGAATTGAAAATGCGACGTTGCACAACTTGGGAGCCTACTGGATATTCGTGCCAAATTTGGTCGATATCCGTCGAGCCGTTTGGCCGTGCATAGAAGGACAGACAGACAGAGCGCATGCGCAGGGCGAACCGCTGGCTCTATCATGTTGAAATTTATATGGGACCTCAATGGGCCCTACCCGCTTAATCCCTGAGAATTACATTGAAATTGGGTGAAATCTTTGGTTACTACGGCTGTAACAAGGAAATTGAATCTATTTCACGCCAGCGCATGCGCAGAGCGCACCAAGGGTCCGATCATGCTGAAATTCATACTGGAACTCACTAGGCCTTGTCCAAACAACCCTTGAAAATTTGAGCGAAATTGAATCAAAATTGAGAAAGTTATGCGTGTTTGTTGAATTTAACGTTAGCGCATGCGCAGGGCGTACCGCTGGATCAATCATGTTGAAATTTGTATGGGACCTCAAGGGGCCTTATCCGCACCATCCTTTAAAATTTGAGCTGAATCAATTCAAAATCGTGGAAGTTATTGCTGTAACAAGGAAATGCGGACAGACTCACAGACTCACAGACCGACACACACGGAACCAAATTTGTTCAGTAGGCTTTGAAACGCAAAATGCAAGTGGAAATTTTGATTTCTGAAGACAAACATTTTTTGGCTCACGAAAGTGAACACAAGGCTTCCGCTGCTTCGCAGACTCGGAAGCAATAGAACAGACTCGGAAGCAAAATAACATTACATTGCATTACATTACATTACATTACATTACATTACATAACATTACATGAAATATACATATTACATAACATTACGTCCATAATACATTACGTCCATTATAATTGCGAAAGTTATGCGTGTTTGAAGAATTTCACGTTAGCGCATGCGCAGGGCGAACCGCTGGCTCTATCATGTTGAAATTTATATGGGACCTCAATGGGCCCTACCCGCTTAATCCCTGAGAATTACATTGAAATTGGGTGAAATCTTTGGTTACTACGGCTGTAACAAGGAAATTGAATCTGTTTCACGCCAGCGCATGCGCAGAGCGCACCGAGGGTCCGATCATGCTGAAATTCATACTGGAACTCACTAGGCCTTGTCCAAACAACCCTTGAAAATTTGAGCGAAATTGAATCAAAATTGTGAAAGTTATGCGTGTTTGTTGAATTTAACGTTAGCGCATGCGCAGGGCGTACTGCTGGATCAATCATGTTGAAATTTGTGTGGGACCTCAAGGGGCCTTATCCGCACCATCCCTCAAAATTTGAGCTGAATCAATTCAAAATCGTGGAAGTTATGGCTGTAACAAGGAAATGCGGACAGACAGACTCACAGACCGACAGACACGGAACCAAGTTTGTTCAGTAGGCTTTGAAACGCAAAATGCAAGTGGAAATTTTGATTTCTGAAGACAAAAATTTTTTGGCTCACGAAAGTGAACACAAGGCTTCCGCTGCTTCACAGACTCGGAAGCAAAACGTCATAGGTAGAGGCCCTTACACGCGAGTCCGCCTGGGGGGAACCCTCAGCACTAGCCACTTATGACGTCATTTCGTTTTCTTTCTATCCGTCTGGCCCAAGCGACGCGGAGTTTTGAAATGAAAATAGTGCATTGGGGTGGTGGGGGGGGGGGGGGGGGTCAAGGTTGCTAAATCCAAATCTGAGATCAAAAATCAAAAATTCATACACACGGAAATTGCCCATTATTAGGCTCATATTTTTGATTTGGTACTACTTTTACGGTTATAAATTGAAACTATTTATTATGAATTTTTGGAGCTGACGTTTCGTTAGAACCTCGATTTTCCACTGTTTGGTCAAAATCAACATCATATCTTGTCTCTTCGCCCTAAAAAACCCGGAAAAGGGTACCTCGCGAGCCGAAGTTTTTTACAAAGTCTCTAAAAATACCTAATTTTGCACGAATGTTCGACCCATAACACTCCTGGGTGTATTCTGATCGGACTGCCGAGATAGGGGACACGACGGGGTCCAATTGAAGCCTGTGTGCGAAAGAACGATTTTTAGACCGAAATTTAGGGTAGATGTCGATGACTAGGCGGACGGCGAGGCGTACGGCGTTTGGAATCTACGCACATTGAAACTTGAAAGAAAAGATAGCGACTGGAATGAGCCTGGGGACCACAAAATAATATTCGGGAAAAGAAGAAGGGGGGGGGGGGACCTATGAACGCTGGAGCTGTGCGGGTCGCATCAAAGTAATAGAAGTTTTTATTGAGAGTCCATTAAAATCATTAAAAGAGTCGTTGAATTGTCTTGATTCACTTGTTAATACTACCTCCAGTGTATTATACAAAGTTATGGTGATTTCATCAATTTTTCAGGTTTTCGACTCAGACTCACTATAATTTGATTTTGTGAGCTGAACCTTCTTAAAACCTCAGTTCTTCACTCATTGGTCTAAATCAACGTCATATTCGGTCTTCTCGCCCCAGAAAACTTGGAAAACGGTATTTAACAGGCTCATGTTCACTAAAACCCTCAAAAACCCCTATTTACACCCATTTTTTTACCCCATAACACCCCTGGGTGTATCGGGCTGCCGAGCTTCGGAGCACAGCTAGGACCCAAATAGAGCCTACGTGCGAAATAACGATGTTTTAGACCTAAATTTTAAGTAAATTGAAGGCTGAAACTTTTTTAGAACCTCAATTCTTCGCTCTTTGGTCAAAATCGACCTCATGGTTCGGTCTTCTCGCCCTAAAAAGCATGGAAAACGATACCTCACGAGCTAGTGTTACTAGAACACCAAAAAACCCTATTTTTACATAAATTTTTGACCCATAACACCCTCTTGGGCATTGCCCGATCGGGCAGCAAAGTTTCGGATCACAACTGGGGCCCAAATGGAGCATGTGTGCGAAAGAACGAATTTTTTAGACCGAAAATAAAGTAGATATGGATGGTACGATGGACGGCTGACGGACACTGCATTTTGTTTTATTATTATTCAAATAATACACTATGTATTCGCATAGCAAATAATTTTTGGAACACCCCCTCAAAATTTTTTTTTTTAGTTTCAGCGTGCGTAGATTCCTTAAATGCACCCAAGGGTGTTGTGGGTTAACATTGGTATACAATTGATCTAAAAATAGGGTTTTTTGGTGTTTTAGTAACATGTGCTTGTGAGGTATCATTTTCCTTTTTTTTCTCTCTCTTTTTTTGGGCGAGAAGACCGAATACGAAGGCGATTTTGACCAAAGAGCGAAGGATTGAGGTTCTAACAACGGTTCAGCCTTAAAATTTACCTTAAATGTTGGTGTAAAATCGTCGTTCCTTCGCAAACGGGCTCCATTTGGGCCTTAGTTGTGCTCCGAAGCTCGGCAGCCCGATCGGAATACACCCAGGGGTGTTATGGGTGAAAAAGGGGTGTAAAAGTAGGGGTATAGAGTTGTTTCTTTTAAAGGTCTTAGCGAACATGAGCTTTTGATGTCGTTTTCCATGTTTTCTGAAACTGCAATTCCCGGGCCGTTCCAGTACTCGATTTTGGGCTTTCCTGGGGGGAACACGAGGGTAGGTGTTGACCACAGAAAACAGTGATCTGCGCGGTAGGGGGCATCTGTACAGCTAAATAATAAACAGTTGTTTAATAATTTGCAGCGTCTTAGGAATCTACGCACTTTGAAATGTGAAAGAAAAATTTTTGAAATTTTTTACATAGGTGTATTAATCACAGAATAATAAACCGAAATGTGATTGGCCCTTCTTACTCGTGCACTCGATCGTTTTTCACATAATTGTGTAATAGCAACAGGTGGTTGCGGAAAGGCGATCATGCCAGTTGTATTTCTAAACATCAAATCAAATATAAGTTTTTATTTGTAACTAGCCTGAATCGGCAATACAAAAGTCATGTCAGAACGGAGTGCAATATTAATTCACATAAGTTGTTACAAAAAAGCAATTACATCATTCACAGCAATTAATCACAACACTCCCTCTCGCTTCTGACTCATGCTTTGCCATGTCCTCTTCTGATCTCTGCTAGTCCAGTCAGTAACGTCAGGACTCGTTGTTTTGTGAGGTCAGAATCCAACTGTAAGATTTGTCTGCTCAGGTTGAAAGATTTTCCTGGGATGCCCTGGAGGTACGTACTTTGTGACCAAATGTAGAGGATAGTCGGGAACTGGCTTTCTGTTGTGGTAGGAGTTTCATGAAACTCCTACCACCTTTCGGTTGGTTTCGGTGTCACCACCTTTTTAAACGAATGGTCGGTAACAATAATTCTCTCCTCGCCCGTCTCGCTTTCCGCTCCTTATCTATTCCTCGAGGCCGCAATCCCAGATAAGCCGGAATACACCATCGCCTGTTTAAAAACATATCTCTACATATTTGACTTGGTTTGTCTTGTTTTGCTATTATTTTCTTTTAATCTTCAGTAAATATAAATAGCATTTGGTACCTACGTATCTGATTGTATCTGCAATCATCAAGTGCCCCTTCCTTATTGTTTACCCAGAACTAGCTGGATAACCAGTGCGTTGCAGAGGATGCTAGGTGTTCATTTTTATTGTATTTTTATAACATCCAAAAATATCCTAAAGAGGCAGGGATAATTTACCGATTTTGTATCCCCCAACCAGCTAATCAAATACTAAATGTATGAGTTTTGAGTCATTGCCTCACACTAAGTTGTACCTACCTGCCAGTATTAAACTGGTTCTGTATACCTATTCTAAATGCCAAAATATCCCCTGGAAACACATGTATAGAATATTCTTGGGGCCTATCAACTCATATGTTGGTAGGTTCATTCAAGGACCATGGAGCTTAATGTTTCATTTGTACTAAATTTGTTTCAAAGTTTGTTTTGCACGGTCACATTTTGAAATTCCAGTCGACCTTGCACTCGAGTTGGACATGAACATTTTGGTGTAATCCTCCACCAGTGGCGTAGGGGCTGTTGAATGGGGGCGAGGGGGGAGTTATCGGAAATAGAAAGTGTAAGGTTTGACTTTGCAAAGCTGAATGTAAACTTAACAAAGCGCAATATGTTACAGGTAACGTTAGGTATGATAAATTTATTGATAAAACATATTTATTTGGTAACAATGTTAGCAGATTTTCAAAAAATGAAGCTATTGCAATGGGTCTAAAATGTTCAGAACATGAATTTTTGAAGTTGTTCTATAAGCAAATCGTTTTCAGAGCATCCTGATTTCATCTCTAGATTTTACTAAAAATTTGTATGTAACAGATGATAAGGGATTTTGGCGGGATTTATTTGTATAACTTGTATGTTATATTTGTTTGTTTATATGTCACTCCAGACGATAACTGACCTTGGGTGCACGATAAAAACTCCAACTTTCGCCAAAATGTTCTTATTGCCAAACAAAAAGACAAGTTCGAACGTGAGCAATTTTTAAAAATTCTAAGGGGGTCTAATTTTAGTTTGTAGGGGTCAAAAATCGGTAAAACGGCTAATATTGCGAACAATTTATAAAATCACTGAAAGTGTATGGAAGGGTGAGTAAAGACGAAAAATACCATTTCAGTTGTTTTTCATGGAGAGTAGGGGTCAAATTTGGATTTTTGGGGGCTCAAAATTTGGTATTAAGGGCTAAAATAAATATTAATTCACGTGACATTGCGTGGGATAGTGGTTTACGAGAAAAAGAGTGACTATTTCGATTATAAATGTATTTTTTAAAAATATATTGGGTCAAATTTGACTTTTTAAGGGTCAGAAATCGGTAAAAATGGGTCAGCGTTGAGGCACCACAGTTCGCTTCCCGTCACCGGGCCGTCGTCTCGAAGTTTCTTGGCGAAAAATAATATTATCCTACTGGTTTTGACGGCCGTCATTTTTCATTTCCGTAAAGTTTTGAGGTTTGTTCTGTGACGGTGTGGCTGTTTCCGAGTCGTTTCTTCTTCCGGTGGAGAGGGGGTCGTTTGGTGGAATCCTAATCGCTGTCCCTTCTTATCGGGTGATAAGCTCGCTGGTATAGAAGGGGGACTGTCGAGGGTCCACCGTCACAGTTCTCAGTTTTAAGATTGTTGTTACTCTTCAGCATGTTGATACTCTTCAGCGTCAGTCGTTTGGGAAGTGAGAACTGAGCAAATAATAATGTAACGTCTAATATAAAAACATACACCTATTTCTTATCAGTTGTTTGACACTCCTCTCCAACGTATTTTACTCCAGATGTTTCTTGAAACCAGTGTCCTCCACCAACAGCAGGTTTCCACCACTACCATTCACCGTCTTAGCTACAGGGACCAACCCACGGAATTCAGAACGCTATTCTGTGGACCAACAACCCCTTATCCTCACAAATTCTTCGATTCAAGGATTTCACTTCGATCAAGCGGCACAAGTCAGATATTGGTGAAGTTCACTAGAAATTAGTTCTGGAAAGGCCGAGATAATTGTGCCGTCCTCATGGTCATCTCTACCTGTACCTCTACCTGTAGGAAAGTCTTTCAGCGCTCCATGTAATCATTAATATTATATAGGTATATGTGAAGTTATTGGAGCCTAACGGCTATCGTGCATCATCGCGTTTATTGACTTTGCTCTCCTGAATTTTTCACCATGGTTTGGTATTGATCTGTATTGATTGTTTTCCCGCCTACACCACCGCCGCCTCTCGTCACTTCTGACACATTCTGGTTACAGCTGGGTACCGAAGTACCTGTATCATCTGGATTATTAGGCCGATTCTCTATTGCTGGAGACGCGTCGGAGCCAACCAAAAATCTAAACTACACTACTCCGTTCTTTTTCTCTTTTAGCGAATTTTCGAAGAAAAGGAAGCTATTGTTCTCGGTCGAAAATTTTAAAAACTCGAATTTCCGAAAGATTTTTATACTTAAATCCGTTTCAGACCATCCTGAATTCACTGCCGAAAGACACCAAAACTTATATGTATATATATATATATATTTATATATTTATATATATATTTATATATTTATATATGTATGTGTCATTCCAGACGATAACTCTCGAAAGAATTGAGATAAAAAGTTCAAATTTGCACGAAAAATCTGTCTTGGCAATCGACAGGCTAAGTTCGAAGATGGGCAGAATCGGGTCACTCTAAGGGGGAGTTTTGGGGAGTTTTAGGGGGGGGAAATTACCCATAAATTCCCAAAATGAAAAAGTCTGACAAGTGACACCTCATTTTAAAGGTTTTTGTACGCTGAACACGATGGTGAAATCAGAATTGCGATATCTCATTCCATTCTCAAACTGGAGCACTTTGAAGATGAAGGAACGTGGTTATTTCTTGAGATGTTCTTCCTGGTTCGTCTGCTCTAATCTGATAACGGAATGGGATATCGCAATTCTGACTTCACCATCGTGTTCAGCGTTGGAAAATCTACAAACCGAGGTGTTACTCGGCAAAAAATGGAACAAAAAATTTGTTACGTATCCAATACCTACAACTCTTCTGGTAGGTATTCAAAACATTTTTGATTTCCCCTTCCCCCCCTTTCACCCCCCAAATTTTACTTTGCGTAAAACTACTCCTGTTTTAATTTTGTATGGTATCAAGTTGGGAAAACATTGGCCGAAAATTAATTTTCAGAAAATTTTAGGCGGAGGAGGAAGATGCCGAAAACTTCGAAAATTCGCTCTTATAGCCATGCTGCATGACTGTGGTTTTTTCTACTTTAGGATCAAATTTACTGCAATTTTTAACAAAACTCATTGGGTATCTTGTATCTGAAATTGTTATCTAAAATAGCTGATTCTCAGTACCTTCCATGTCTCATCACGTGAGTTGTGTAATTAAGGATTCTACTATTGTTTTCTGAGAATTACCTATTATATCAAACCTATGCTCTGTAGGTACATTTATAAGTCAGTTTGTGTAATTCCAGGGTACCAATATGAATAACACAATGAAACAAAACAGAAAAGGCAATTTATGGTAGTCCCACAGGTTTGGCCTAAGGCCCTCACAAAGAAAAGCTGCGAATTATTACTCAATGGTTTATTATTTACCTGTATAGATGCCCCTTCTGTGTAGAGCACTGTTTTCTGTAGTCAATACCCACCCTCGTGTTCCCCTCTGGAAAGCCGTAAATCGAGTAAATAGCCGGCCCGGGAATCACAGTACCATAAAAATGCGCAGGATTCAATAATTCAGTCATTAATAATTATTATTTGTTGTTATTCATGAAGCATAACGTTTGTTCAAGCTACAAAAGTAATTTGTACAAAGTAGCGGTTCGGAACTTCTCTGAGCGAAATGTTTTTGTTTTCTTCGTCGTTATTGCAATGTAACCCATCAGCTGTTGCACTTCCTGCTACCTTATATGTCCACTTTCCATTTATTTTTGTTGCCTGTACGTTGTTCTAGTTGTGTACTTCGTGAAGTCTTACTGCATTTATACCACTAGTACTACTACTACGAGTAGAGAAAATCGAGAGACCTACGTGTAGAGATGTACAATATTGTATATACGTTATATATATATATTAATTGCAACGCAATTCTTAGCCCGACCCCCAACTAGTTTTTTTGTCACATGTCACACTTTTTTGTCCCGCGATACCGGTTGTTTGTACCGGTTGGTTGGGCTCTTTTTTTTGCTATTTCGGACTCGAATTGGATACCATTGACAAACACTCTTTTTTTTGCTATTCCGAAATAGCAAATTGATTATGGGGTGACTTCTTCGGGGAGTCATTTCGGACTCGAATTGCGTTGCAAATTCCTCGTTCTATACAAAGTATAGAAGATAAGAGATTGGGGGTCCAGGGGGCTTGCCCCCTGGCGAGGTATATATATATATATATATATATATATATATATATATATATATATATATATATATATATATATATATATATATATATATATATATATATATATATATATATACGTATTGCCTGGCCACAGGCACCCGGCTGCTAGAGGCTACCAGCAGTTTTTTAGATGGGCAAGGTGTAGACTATTCAGCTACTCGTTCCTGTCTTACAGGTTAGTATGGTGCTTGGAAGCCTCTGGCCCTGGGGATTATTTATTTTATTATCAATTCGCATATTACCTAATTACTCACAAATTTTGTTGTAAAACAATATTAGTAAGTAAAAACGCTGCTAAGTCCTTGTCACATGGGTTTTTTTATTCTACTGGACTTACCTACAGAAATGTTAGCTGTTCATTTATTGTTTCTTTCATGTAAAATAATTGAAATAGCTATCTGTGATGGTTTCAACCAATTCCCCCCCCCCCCCCCCCCCCACCGCCAACACGAATTAGGTAGGTACTACGCTCCATTTTTTTTTCAAATATTATCTCTGATCATTAGTGGTACCATTTAATTATCTTGATTCACCTGTTCACATTTTTTCCAGTGTTATTATACAAATTGATGGTGATTTCAGACAATTTCCAGGTTTGTGACTCATAAAAAATCAATTTTGTGAGCTGAACTTTTGGTAAAACCTCAATTTTCACCTTTTTGGTCAAAACCGACTCCACATTCGGTCTTCTCGTCCCA
The DNA here is from genome assembly GCA_954871275.1 of Leptopterna dolabrata. Classification (NCBI taxonomy): domain Eukaryota; kingdom Metazoa; phylum Arthropoda; class Insecta; order Hemiptera; family Miridae; genus Leptopterna; species Leptopterna dolabrata. Next base: position 36,393,523 of record OX940977.1, on the reverse strand, counting down.
AAAAACATGCAAAACGATACCTCAAAAGCTCATGTTAATGCTATTAACATGAACTATTAAAAGTACCTATTTTTATACACATTTTCACTCATATTATCCCTGGGTATATACGATCGGGCTGAAACGTTTCGGGACACAACTAGAACCCAAATGGAGTATGTGTGCGAAAGAACGACTTTTTTAGACCGAAAATAAAGCCTGTACACGTGATACGGCAGATGGCGGACGGACGTTGCATTTTTGGAATCTACGGACCTTGAATGGAAAAAATTCCAAAAATGCCAAAAATCATATTAAAATGCTCTCTAGCTCTCATAACCACTTGTGCCCTTGATAAGGGCGGTCAGAGTGGTGGGGAATGTACAATTTTAATATGGCTATTTGAGCTCCCGGAGTGGTGGAAAAAATTTCAAAAAATCATAGAAATCATATTAAAATGTTCTCCTGCTCTCATAATCAAAAAGAGCTCTAAGTTAGTCTTACATAGCTGGGAGTGGTTCCCAGCTCTGCAGACTAGTGGCCTGGAGTTTCTATGTTATTACTCGTGTTATGAGGGTCTGATCAATCGCTTTTAGCCTGGAGATGACTGATGGAGTCCGAATTAGTCTTGTAATGCTGTGACAAGGACTTTGCAGCGTTTTTGATCCCGTTTCGGTTCAATCATAGCCCCATATTCCGGGGTTTCAAGATTCGCTACCTACCTAGTCGAGAATTTTGGAAAATGATTTTTGGAAGCAAACCTATTTAGAATGTGACCGGGGCTCTCGCAGTTAGTCAGGCCATCCCTTTTTGAACACGTTTCGGTTCAATCATAGCCCCATACTCAGGGTTCAAGATTAGCTACCTACCTAGTCGAGAATTTTGGAAAATAATTTTTGGAAGCAAACCTATTTAGAATGTGACCGGTGCTCTCGTAGTTAGTCAGGCCATCCCTTTTTGAACACGTTTCGGGTCAATCATAGCCCCATATTCAGGCTTTCAAGATTCGCTACCTACCTAGTCGAGAATTTTGGAAAATAATTTTTGGAAGCAAACCTATTTAGAATGTGACCGGGGCTCTCGTAGTTAGTCAGGCCATCCCTTTTTGAACACGTTTCGGTTCAATCATAGCCCCATATTCAGGCTTTCAAGATTCGCTACCTACCTAGTCGAGAATTTTGGAAAATAATTTTTGGAAGCAAACCTATTTAGAATGTGACCGGGGCTCTCGTAGTTAGTCAGGCCATCCCTTTTTGAACACGTTTCGGCTCAACCATAGCCCCATATTCAGGATTTCAAGATTCGCTACCTACCTAGTCGAGAATTTTGGAAAATAATTTTTGGAAGCAAACCTATTTAGAATGTGACCGGGGCTCTCGTAGTTAGTCAGGCCATCCCTTTTTGAACACGTTTCGGTTCAATCATAGCCCCATATTCCGGGGGGTTTCAAGATTCGGTACCTACCTAGTCGAGAATTTTGGAAAATAATTTTTGGAAGCAAACCTATTTAGAATGTGACCGGGGCTCTCGTACTTAGTCAGGCCATCCCTTTTTGAACACGTTTCGGGTCAAACATAGCCCCATATTCAGGATTTCAAGATTCGGTACCTACCTAGTCGAGAATTTTGGAAAATAATTTTTGGAAGCAAACCTATTCAGAAAGTGACCGGTGCTCTCGTAGTTAGTCAGGCCATCCCTTTTTGAACACATTTCGGCTCAACCATAGCCCCATATTCAGGATTTCAAGATTCGCTACCTACCTAGTCGAGAATTTTGGAAAATAATTTTTGGAAGCAAACCTATTTAGAATGTGACCGGTGCTCTCGCAGTTAGTCAGGCCATCCCTTTTTTAACACGTTTCGGGTCAACCATAGCCCCATATTCAGGATTTCAAGATTCGCTACCTACCTAGTCGAGAATTTTGGAAAATAATTTTTGGAAGCAAACCTATTTAGAATGTGACCGAGGCTCTCGTAGTTAGTCAGGCCATCCCTTTTTGAACACGTTTCGGTTCAATCATAGCCCCATATTCAGGATTTCAAGATTCGCTACCTACCTAGTCGAGAATTTTGGAAAATAATTTTTGGAAGCAAACCTATTTAGAATGTGACCGGTGCTCTCGCAGTTAGTCAGGCCATCCCTTTTTTAACACGTTTCGGGTCAACCATAGCCCCATATTCAGGATTTCAAGATTCGCTACCTACCTAGTCGAGAATTTTGGAAAATAATTTTTGGAAGCAAACCTATTTAGAATGTGACCGAGGCTCTCGTAGTTAGTCAGGCCATCCCTTTTTGAACACGTTTCGGTTCAATCATAGCCCCATATTCCGGGGTTTCAAGATTCGGTACCTACCTAGTCGAGAATTTTGGAAAATAATTTTTGGAAGCAAACCTATTTAGAATGTGACCGGGGCTCTCGTAGTTAGTCAGGCCATCCCTTTTTGAACACGTTTCGGCTCAACCATAGCCCCATATTCCGGGGTTTCAAGATTCGGTACCTACCTAGTCGAGAATTTTGGAAAATAATTTTTGGAAGCAAACCTATTTAGGATGTGACCGGTGCTCTCGCAGTTAGTCAGGCCATCCCTTTTTGAACACGTTTCGGCTCAACCATAGCCCCATATTCAGGATTTCAAGAATCGCTACCTACCTAGTCGAGAATTTTGGAAAATAATTTTTGGAAGCAAACCTATTTAGAATGTGACCGGTGCTCTCGCAGTTAGTCAGGCCATCCCTTTTTGAACACATTTCGGCTCAACCATAGCCCCATATTCAGGATTTCAAGATTCGGTACCTACCTAGTCGAGAATTTTGGAAAATAATTTTTTGGGGCAAACCTATTTACAATGTGACCGGGGCTCTCGTAGTTAGTCAGGCCATCCCTTTTTGAACACGTTTCGGTTCAATCATAGCCCCATATTCCGGGGTTTCAAGATTCGGTACCTACCTAGTCGAGAATTTTGGAAAATAATTTTTGGAAGCAAACCTATTTAGAATGTGACCGGGGCTCTCGTAGTTAGTCAGGCCATCCCTTTTTGAACACGTTTCGGTTCAATCATAGCCCCATATTCAGGATTTCAAGATTCGGTACCTACCTAGTCGAGAATTTTGGAAAATAATTTTTGGAAGCAAACCTATTTAGAATGTGACCGGGGCTCTCGTAGTTAGTCAGGCCATCCCTTTTTGAACACGTTTCGGTTCAATCATAGCCCCATATTCAGGATTTCAAGATTCGCTACCTACCTAGTCGAGAATTTTGGAAAATAATTTTTGGAAGCAAACCTATTTAGAATGTGACCGGGGCTCTCGTAGTTAGTCAGGCCATCCCTTTTTGAACACGTTTCGGCTCAACCATAGCCCCATATTCAGGATTTCAAGATTCGCTACCTACCTAGTCGAGAATTTTGGAAAATAATTTTTGGAAGCAAACCTATTTAGAATGTGACCGGGGCTCTCGTAGTTAGTCAGGCCATCCCTTTTTGAACACGTTTCGGTTCAATCATAGCCCCATATTCCGGGGTTTCAAGATTCGGTACCTACCTAGTCGAGAATTTTGGAAAATAATTTTTGGAAGCAAACCTATTTAGAATGTGACCGGGGCTCTCGTAGTTAGTCAGGCCATCCCTTTTTGAACACGTTTCGGTTCAATCATAGCCCCATATTCAGGATTTCAAGATTCGGTACCTACCTAGTCGAGAATTTTGGAAAATAATTTTTGGAAGCAAACCTATTTAGAATGTGACCGGGGCTCTCGTAGTTAGTCAGGCCATCCCTTTTTGAACACGTTTCGGCTCAACCATAGCCCCATATTCCGGGGTTTCAAGATTCGGTACCTACCTAGTCGAGAATTTTGGAAAATAATTTTTGGAAGCAAACCTATTTAGGATGTGACCGGTGCTCTCGCAGTTAGTCAGGCCATCCCTTTTTGAACACGTTTCGGCTCAACCATAGCCCCATATTCAGGATTTCAAGAATCGCTACCTACCTAGTCGAGAATTTTGGAAAATAATTTTTGGAAGCAAACCTATTTAGAATGTGACCGGTGCTCTCGCAGTTAGTCAGGCCATCCCTTTTTGAACACATTTCGGCTCAACCATAGCCCCATATTCAGGATTTCAAGATTCGGTACCTACCTAGTCGAGAATTTTGGAAAATAATTTTTTGGGGCAAACCTATTTACAATGTGACCGGGGCTCTCGTAGTTAGTCAGGCCATCCCTTTTTGAACACGTTTCGGTTCAATCATAGCCCCATATTCCGGGGTTTCAAGATTCGGTACCTACCTAGTCGAGAATTTTGGAAAATAATTTTTGGAAGCAAACCTATTTAGAATGTGACCGGGGCTCTCGTAGTTAGTCAGGCCATCCCTTTTTGAACACGTTTCGGTTCAATCATAGCCCCATATTCAGGATTTCAAGATTCGGTACCTACCTAGTCGAGAATTTTGGAAAATAATTTTTGGAAGCAAACCTATTTAGAATGTGACCGGGGCTCTCGTAGTTAGTCAGGCCATCCCTTTTTGAACACGTTTCGGTTCAATCATAGCCCCATATTCAGGATTTCAAGATTCGCTACCTACCTAGTCGAGAATTTTGGAAAATAATTTTTGGAAGCAAACCTATTTAGAATGTGACCGGGGCTCTCGCAGTTAGTCAGGCCATCCCTTTTTGAACACGTTTCGGCTCAACCATAGCCCCATATTCAGGATTTCAAGATTCGCTACCTACCTAGTCGAGAATTTGGTAAATAATTTTTGGAAGCAAACCTGATGTACTCTTGTAGGAGAACTTGCGTTTCAAGTTATCGTTGCATCCTATTCCGTATTGTAATGTGGTAGGTAAGTAGGTACCGTCCTGTTTTATCCATTCATCAAGTTGTGTTTCATTCATAAAGTGTAATTATTACAATAATTAGTCACTAGTTTTATCTACATTATTTGATGAGATTTTACTGTTTAATTACAACGTTCTACACTTGAAAAGTTGGTAATGTTGTTACCCCTCACGTGATTCATTTCAAAGTGGTGACACAGAAAGTGTCTCGAGGTTTGTATAAGGTGTGAATTGGTTAGGTAATTGACAATTCTATTATTAACTTGTGGCTTCAAACGATCAATTCTTTTATGATAGTTTTCCCTGTGTGACTCGACCGAAACCAAATTTTGAAATAGGTACCTAGTGATTTTTAACAAATTTGGAAATAGGTAGGTACCTAGTGATTTTCACCAACTTTGGAAATAGGTAGGTACCTAGTCATTTTTTGTCATTTCGAGAGATAGGAAAGCGAAGACCATACCAATTTGTACAGGTACATACAAATATGCACCTATTTGGCCCAAACGACGACAGTAGTAGCAACATAATAATCAGGTTGATATGTTCGTTGAAAAAATACAGAATCAGAACATACGTGAAAATTATACAGACATGTACCTATTTGTTGTACCTACAGGTGCCATTACGGCCAGTTAAGACGCCATACATTGGCACTTGTACCTAACTAGGTAGGTAGGTACCATTTTCCCAGATTTTATACAGTTGGAATCAGATAATTAATACCTACAATGAAAAACGACGAAAACATGAAAATGAGTCAGAATGTCCTTTTTCAAGGCCCTTTTCACTTGAAATTACAAGTAAATTTTCTTTCTCCTCCACGAAACAATATTGTAGTAAACCCGTATTACATCTTATTTAGTTTAGAAGTATTTAAATAGTTGTTAGACGGATATGCCTTGGTATCTCAGGTCCAGATCGCTCCACGGATATATACCTATCTTGTTCTCTCAGTGGCGGGTGCTCGACGAGGGTTTATGTTGAGCGCCCGGAGCAAAGAGGAAAATCCTACACACGACCACATCGAGAAATAGACTCAGAATTCGATTTTTTAAGGCCATTATGACTTGACATGAAATTAAATTAGTAATAGGGAAAACTAATTTCTCCCCCCATCTGCATAGAAATCCGCATCACATCTTTATTACCGTTGAATTTATACTGTTGGAATGGGGTAATAGGTGCAATTACCCGAACTCTTGTAAAGTCATTTTGTCGGATTTTATAAAGTAACATATCGGTAATTCGTATGGCTGTGTTCCAACTACCACCAGTAACTCATTTACATGATGTAACGTTTGCACAACAAAATCTTATTTTTCCAAAATTTTCTACTGTTTTAATTAGATTCCTTTTTACCCCCACACTTGTCCAAAAACCACCTGTAACTCATTTAGACTACGAAAGTTGAAAACCGCGTGATTTTTCCTCGATGATACCTTTTTTCCAGATTTTATACTGTTCGAATTCGATTACTGGTATAATTACCCCCACTCTAGTCCAACCACCACCTGAAACTCAATTATATTACAAAAATTGAAAACCGCGTGATTTTTCCACAATGATACCTTTTTCCAGATTTTATACTGTTAGAATTCGATTATTGGTATAATTACCCCCACCCTAGTCCAACCGCCGCCTGTAACTCAATTAGACTATGAAAATGGAAAACAGCATGATTTTTCGTCGATTTCACCCTTTTTCCGATTTTATACTGTTGGAATTCGATTATTGGTATAATTACCCCCTCCCCAGTCCAACCACCACCTGAAACTCAATTAGTCTATGAAAATTAAAAACCACGTGATTTTTACACAATTTGACCTTTTTTCCGATTTTATACTGTTGCAATTCGATAGTTCGTATAATTACCCCCACCCTCGTCCAACCGTCACCTGTAACTCAATTAGACTATGAAAATTGAAAACTGCATGATTTTTCGACAATTTCACCTTTTTTTCAGATTTTATACTGTTAGAATTCGATTATGGGTATAATTACCCCCTCCCCAGTCCAACCACCACCTGAAACTCAATTAGTCTATGAAAATTGAAAACCACGTGATTTTTACACAATTTGACCTTTTTTCCGATTTTATACTGTTGCAATTCGATAGTTCGTATAATTACCCCCACCCTCGTCCAACCGCCACCCTGTAACTCAATTAGACTATGAAAATTGAAAACCGCATGATTTTTCGACAATTTCACCTTTTTTTCAGATTTTATACTGTTAGAATTCGATTATTGGTATAATTACCCCCACCCTAGTCCAACCACCACCCTGAAACTCAATGGCCCGGTTTTTCAAACCTCAGTTAACTTTGACGATCGTTAACGCCGCGAAATGTCGTTTTTCAAACCATGGGTTCGAGTTGACGCTCCGTCAGTTTGACGTAACCACAACCGCGCGACGAAGTAAGGTTAACTACGCCGTCAACTGTCAACCACTGTCTTCGGTAGACAAACAGGACATGAAAGTCGAAATTATCATTCAACACATGACTGTCTTTAATCATATTTACCATGGAAGAAGGGATTTCCCTTCTTCCATGCATATTTACCTACCTACCTTCATCATTCAACTGTATTTATTTATCATACTTACCTACCTTTATTTAATCATATTTACTTACCTGATCATAATTATTTATTTAATTACTTACCTATCAACTGTGTTGTCTACTGATTTTATCTACATTAATATCGGACACGACTCTTCTGCTGCTCCTTCCTTGATTCCTTGATTTTATAGCTCACGGGCTTCAGCGGGAACGCCGGTTGGTTCCCCGATACGAACATTTCAGCCAGTGGAGTGACGACGAATTTGCCACAGTTTTCAATTTTTCTTCTGCCTCGTATAATTAGTATAGGTAATCGGTTTTGTAATTGAAACTAGGAGTTGAAATATATTTTTTGAACCCTGCATTTCCTCGGTTGTGTAATATAACTTCTCCTAATATCCTCTGGACCTGGTGGTTCAATGTAGAGTAGGTACAATACCTCTTGGTACCATGGTGTACCTCATTATTCAAATTACCATTCACACACGTTAAAACTTGTGGGTTACAATGAATAGGGCAATAATCCGGTAAACTGGGTTAAATAAAATTGAAAAAAAAATCATTTGAATTATAGCCCAATCAAATTGTCACTAAAATCGGCCCCGACCAAACACTAAATATGCTATTTTATTTTATTGTTTTAAATGGTCCATTTGGGTCCTAATAAGAGTAATCTATGGTTTCCCACCAAAATATTTGATGGGGCAAATCTGGGCAGCCCAGAAACTACGAAATTTTCGGAGTTTTTGGTTTATTATTCTGTGAATAATACACCTATGTATTCGCTCAGCAAAAAATTTTTATAACACCCCCTCAAAATTTTTTCTTTTCCGTTTCAAGATGCGTAGATTCCAAAAATGCAATGTCCGTCCGCCGTCCGCCGTACGCCGTATCACGTGTACAGGCTTCATTTTCGGTCTAAAAAAGTCGTTCTTTCGCACACATGCTCCATTTGGGCCCTAGTTGTGTCCCGAAACTTTTCAGTCCGATCGGAATATACCCAGGGGTGTTATGAGTGAAAATGTGTATAAAAATAGGTACTTTTTGCGTTTTAACAACATGTTAGTAACATGAGCTTTTGAGGTATCTTTTTCCATGTTTTTGAGGACGAGAAGACCAAATATGAAGTCGATTTTGACCAAAGACGCGGAAATTGAGGTTTTACCAAAGGTTCAGCTCCCGAAATTGATTTTTTATGAGTCAAAAACCTGGGAAATCGTCTGAAATCACCATCAATGTGTACAATAACATTGGAAAAAGTGTAAACAGGTGAATCAAGACCATTAAATGCCACTACCAATGATCAAAGATGATCTTAAAAAAAAGAAGAAAAAAAGCGTACCTATTTCATGTTTTGGGGGCCAAAATTGGTGGAAATCATCAGAAATAGCTATTTCAATCATTCCACATGAAAGAATCAATACATTTAACAGCCAACAAAAATCTCTAGAACTCCAATAGAATAATAAACCCATGTGACAAGGACTTTGCAGCGTTTTTCGTTTTGGTTTATTATTCTGTGAATAATACACCTATGTAATCGCTCAGCAAAAAATTTTTATAACACCCCCTCAAACTTTTTTCTTTTCCGTTTCAAGGTGTGTAGATTCCAAAAATGCAATGTCCGTCCGCCGTCCGCCGTATCACGTGTACAAGCTTCATTTTCGATCTAAAAAAGTCGTTCTTTCGCACACAAGCTCCATTTGGGCCCTAGTTGTGTCCGGAAACTTTTCAGCCCGATCGGAATATAACCAGGGGTGTTATGAGTGAAAATGTGTGTGAAAATAGGTACTTTTTGCGTTTTAGCAACATTTTGGTAACATGAGCTTTTGAGGTATCGTTTTCCATGTTTTTGGGGACGAGAAGATCGAATTTATGAAGTCGATTTTGGCCAAGGAGTGGAAAATTGAGGTTGTACCAGATGTTCAGCTCCCAAAATTGATTTTTTATGAGTCAAATACCTGCGAAATCACCATCAATTTGTAGAATAACACTAGAAAAAGTGTCAACACGTGGATCAAGACGATTAAATGATGGCACTACCAATGATCAAAGATAATTTGAAAAAAAAAAAAAAAGATCGTACCTACCTAATTTGTGTTTTGGGGGCCAAAATTGGTGGAAACCATCAGAAATAGCTATTTCAATTATTTCACATGAAACAAACAATAAATGTACAGCCAACATTTCTGTAGAATAATAAACCCCATGTGACAAGGACTTTGCAGCGTTTTTCGATATATCTCAGAAACGAATGATCATGTGCATTTTTTCACTATATATTACTTGTTTAAAGAGCATTAGATTCTCTACAGTTTGCACTCCCTAAAGTTGTTTCTAACTCTGATAGCAAACGAGCTAGAGCATATCAAAAATTGACAGTTTTTTCCAACTTCTGGAAAAATCACAAAATCTCACAATCATCTCCTTTTTGCTTCCCTATAACTCGTCCAAAGTGTTATTAGAACGTAGTAGACATGACTGTATGATAACCACATTCAATGACGATGTAGTAATTATTGAAATGACAGATAAGCTTTATTAATTAAGAGATGGAGCCAGTTCATTTAGAAGTGGTTGGTTGATGATGATGATGACGGTCCCGGAAGACCGTGCAAAGGCAGAGGAAGGGTATGCCAAGAGTAGCCACCTCTACCTACAAGATATGCAGCAGCTGGAATTGACAATGGATCCTTCTGCATATTACAGGTTCACTGCCAAGGGGCATTTCACAATACGGCGAACAGATAAGCATTGGTCTGGGGTTTGGTCAGAAATAACCAAACACAACTCGAGATTGAAGGCAAAAACAAACGTAAATTGAAATCAAAATCAAATCACAACAACTACCAAACAACAAACACTGAAACATGAAACTTTCATGATCGGAAAAGTAGGAAACACGAAGGCGGAAGAGGCTAAAAACCCGCAATGATTGCCAGAATATCATCTGGGGAAACTATTTGAATGCTGTGAGAGAACAGGCGAGGTTAACGGCGTCGTTAGCTAACAACGCTTCGACTACGATTCTGTGGACCCGTCAAGTTGACGCTCGTCAAAAGTAATTATTTGACGGTCGCTAGCTGACGGCGTGATCTATTGAGGTTTGAAAAACCGGGCCTTAGACTATGAAAATGGAAAACAGCATGATTTTTCGTCGATTTCACCCTTTTTCCGATTTTATACTGTTGGAATTCGATTATTGGTATAATTACCCCCTCCCCAGTCCAACCACCACCTGAAACTCAATTAGTCTATGAAAATTAAAAACCACGTGATTTTTACACAATTTCACCTTTTTTTCAGATTTTATACTGTTGCAATTCGATAGTTCGTATAATTACCCCCACCCTCGTCCAACCACCACCTGTAACTCAATTCGACTATGAAAATTGAAAACCGCATGATTTTTCGACAATTTCAGCTTTTTTTTCAGATTTTATACTATTAGAATTCGATTATTGGTATAATTACCCCCACCCTAGTCCAACCACCACCCTGAAATTCTATTAGATTATGAAAATTGAAAACCACGTGATTTTTACACAATTTGACCTTTTTTTCCGATTTTATACTGTTAGAATTCGATTATTGGTATAATTACCCCCACCCACGTCCAACCACCACCTGTAACTCAATTAGACTATGAAAATTGAAAAGCGCATGATTTTTCGACAATTTCACCTTTTTTCCGATTTTATACTGTTACAATTCGATTATTGGTATAATTACCCCCACCCTAGTCCAACCACCACCCTGAAACTCTATTAGATTATGAAAATTGAAAACCGGATGATTTTTCGACAATTTCACCTTTTTTCAGATTTTATACTGTTAGAATTCGATTATTGGTATAATTACCCCCACCCTCGTCCAACCACCACCTGTAACTCAATTAGACTATGAAAATTGAAAAGCGCATGATTTTTCGACAATTTCACCTTTTTTCCGATTTTATACTGTTACAATTCGATTATTGGTATAATTACCCCCACCCTAGTCCAACCACCACCCTGAAACTCTATTAGATTATGAAAATTGAAAACCGCATGACTTTTCGACAATTTCACCTTTTTTCAGATTTTATACTGTTAGAATTCGATTATTGGTATAATTACCCCCACCCTCGTCCAACCACCACCTGTAACTCAATTAGACTATGAAAATTGAAAAGCGCATGATTTTTCGACAATTTCACCTTTTTTCCGATTTTATACTGTTACAATTCGATTATTGGTATAATTACCCCCACCCTAGTCCAACCACCACCCTGAAACTCTATTAGATTATGAAAATTGAAAACCGGATGATTTTTCGACAATTTCACCTTTTTTCAGATTTTATACTGTTAGAATTCGATTATTGGTATAATTACCCCCACCCTCGTCCAACCACCACCTGTAACTCAATTAGACTATGAAAATTGAAAACCACGTGATTTTTACCAGTTTGACCTTTTTTTCCGATTTTATACTGTTAGAATTCGATTATTGGTATAATTACCACCACCCTAGTCCAACCACCACCCTGAAACTCTATTAGATTATGAAAATTGAAAACCGCATGATTTTTCGAAAATTTCACCTTTTTTTCAGATTTTATACTGTTAGAATTCGATTATTGGTATAATTACCCCCACCCTCGTCCAACCACCACCCTGAAACTCCATTAGATTATGAAAATTGAAAACCGCATGATTTTTACACAATTTCACCTTTTTTCCGATTTTATACTGTTAGAATTCGATTATTGGTATAATTACCACCACCCTAGTCCAACCACCTCCCTGAAACTCTATTAGATTATGAAAATTGAAAACCACGTGATTTTTACACAATTTGACCTTTTTTCCGATTTTATACTATTAGAATTCGATTATTGGTATAATTACCCCCACCCTCGTCCAACCACCACCCTGAAACTCTATTAGATTATGAAAATTGAAAACCGCATGATTTTTACACAATTTCACCTTTTTTCCGATTTTATACTGTTAGAATTCGATTATTGGTATAATTACCACCACCCTAGTCCAACCACCACCCTGAAACTCTATTAGATTATGAAAATTGAAAACCACGTGATTTTTACACAATTTGACCTTTTTTCCGATTTTATACTGTTAGAATTCGATTATTGGTATAATTACCCCCACCCTAGTCCAACCACCACCCTGAAACTCAATTAGACTATGAAAATTGAAAACCACGTGATTTTTACACAATTTGACCTTTTTTTCCGATTTTATACTGTTGCAATTCGATATTTCGTATAATTACCCCCACCCTCGTCCAACCACCACCTGTAACTCAATTAGACTATGAAAATTGAAAACCGCATGATTTTTCGACAATTTCACCTTTTTTCAGATTTTATACTGTTAGAATTCGATTATTGGTATAATTACCCCCACCCTCGTCCAACCACCACCTGTAACTCAATATTAGACTATGAAAATTGAAAACAGCATGATTTTTCGTCGATTTCACCCCTTTTTTCCGATTTTATACTGTTAGAATTCGATTTTCGGTATATAATTACCCCCACTCTAGTCCAACCACAAACTGAAACTCAATTAGATTATGTAAATTGAAAACCGCGTGATTCTGGCACAACGATCATTGGAGGGTAAGTTGTGGTTATGCTAAAGTTATGCTAACTTTCAGCACACTGGTGAGTTGAGGTGATTGCATACTTCAAGGCGCTGCAAAATGACTGAAGTTGTGCCCCTTCAAACCAGTGGGAGCACCCTCCAGAGGCTCCCAGCTCGGGAGCCTCTGCAGCGAGGATACATCTAAATGTAGTGTGCACGCTACCGGTAGAGGCGCCCGCAGCGGGCGCCAGTGGCCCGTCAATACGTTTTTAAAAGGCGCCTCTAGCAGGGCTTTACTACAATATATATATATATATATATATATATATATATATACAAAGAATTGTATATACAAGGCCCCTACCATAACTGAAAACGTTCTCAAACCTCTTTCTGCCCTTGTAACCAAACGTACCTACTGCCACATGACGGGATTTGCTTTGTATCGAATTTATAACCCGCATTTCATATTCTCTAAACAAATTCGGAATGACCTAATTTTTTCGAGGCTTGATAAGTAAGTCCTCCGGGTGGGAAGTGATCGATTGGACTTGAATAGAGCCAAGTCAACACACTTGAGGAGATGGCAGTGAGTACCCGCGGATATCGATTCATCCTACCGAAATAGGGGCAAGCAGATGAATGTTGGTCGAAGGGTATCGGGCCAGATATATATGCTTATGAAGGGAGAAGCGAGGGAGCATGAAGTCTTACCGCTCAGTTGCTCATCTGTATCGCGAGTAAGTAGGTACCTACTTGGTACCTGTTCGCTGAAAACAGACTCGAACTTCCCCGAGTAATAAATACACAAACTTAGAAATTATCTCTGATTATAATATGGATTATTAAAAGACTGGCCAATCAGCGGGGCTGGAAAAAGTGCCCTAAAATGTCATAATTTTTGTTTTTCCATGTTTTTGTTCCCTAAATGAAGTTATTACCTACCTATATGGTGAAACGTATTGTTGAATAATGCTGGTGAATTAGTTTTCGCTTTATCTGGCAATTCAATTTTATTTATTTATTTATTTTTTTTTTTCTCGTTAACGATCCTCGCTTTGCTACGGAAAACTCCCCTTAAGTGCCATAAGTTTTTAATGGTGTAAAAAAATTTAATGACTGCATATCATTGAAAATCACATTAAATTTCCATTCGGAATTATGAAGAATTTTTGAGAGCTTTGAACCCTTGACGTCTTTGATTGGAAGTCGAATTTTTGCGAATCCCAGGAAGGTTTAAGAAGGTCAGGTCGCTCTAGCTAAAATAAAAAACCCTGCAAATCTCATTCGTAGGAGAAAAAAAATTCCTCAGGATCTCTGTTTTCCAGCGGACTACTTTTTTTCAACCAATATTGTGGTTTTTAGGTGAGATGTTGACGTTTTTATTGAAAAAAACGATGTTCGGGTGTGCGAAATCGGGGTTTTCAGGGGAGTGTTCTTTTTGTTGACGAACCACTGAGGCGATATTGACGCCTGTGTCGGATTGTCTGTCTCTTCATCGGTTCGTAGTTGAAGTTTTTAGTGAAACAGTAAATAGACCTGATGTGTTCATAGCGTTATCGTCTTATCGTTTATCAAGAAGGGCTAGTGAAGTTTCTCATCGAATGATGTTTTCTCATCTTGATATAGTTCATTAAGATCACCTACATCATTTCGAATACTCTGTTTCGTAGGTATTATGCAATCTTTTTCAAACAAAGAACAGGTATGCCTACCTGCTTCTAGTATACGGTTATACCAACCAAAATATAAATGCCTCTGTTCGGGAATATCTGCATGACTGAGACCCACAGAAAGCGCCTACGTAAACCGCTGTAAATTGATACACCTCTACCGAATGGGTCTCTTAGGTGAGGCTGCCGATATAATTTATTACTGGTCTTGTTCATTGGTTCACTGGAAACGAACTACGAACCGATTAAATTGAGAGACAATCCGACACAAATCTCATCAATAATAAAGCCTCATTGGTTTGTCAACGATAAAGACAACCTCCTGAATGAAAACCCCGATTTCGCACATCCAAAGGAAGTTTTTTCAAAAAATCGTCAATTCCTCAGCCAAAAACCACAATATTTTCGCAAATCGTTATAGTTCGTTGGAAAGCTGAGTTCCTCAGGAAGTTTTTTTCCCGTCTCCGGTATATCAGATTCGGGAGGGGGGGGGGGGGGGGGGGCACTTTTTTAGCTAGGACATTTAGAAAAGTTTAAACTTTCCTGGGATTTCCAAAATTAAGACTTTCAACTAAGCATTTCGGGGGTTCTAAGCACTCCAACATTCTTCATAATAGCATATTCTGAAAGGAAATTTAATGGGCTTTTCAGTGCTAGCCATTAATTTTTTTTTTTTTTTCACCTCTAAAAACTTGTGTTATAATGTGTTAGGTAGTTTTTCGATTTGCGAGAGAAAAACTTGAATTGTTCCTGTGACTGTGGGAAACCTTGGCTGACATCTATAACGCAGCCATTTGCCTTGAGGCGTGGGTTCATCGGTTCCCCGGACTACATCACGTTCCAAAACCATGTTGGTACTATGTACTTAGCTGCTTTTTGCCCTAGGGAAATTTTTTTCAACCTTTTAGCGAATTTTCAAAGAAAATGAAGCTATTGCAATGGCTTCGAAATTTAAATAATATAAATTTTTGGAAATTTTCTTCATAGAAATCCGTTTCAGACCATTCTAAAACGATTCCTGAAATTTAACACTTTTTTATATGTATATATATATATATATATATATTTATATATATATTTATTTATATATGTGTCACTCCAGACGATAACTCTCGATAGAATTGAGATAAACAGCTCAAATTTGCACAAAAAATCTATCTTGGCAATCGAAAGGCTAAGTTCGAAGATGGGCGAAATTGGCCTACTCTAAGGAGGGTTTTGGCGCATTTAAAGTGCGCAAAAATTACCCAAAAATCCCCAAAATGTTATTTTCCAACAAGTGACCCCTCATTTTAAAGGTTTTTGCACGCTGAACACGATGGTGGAATCGGATTTTAGATATCTTGATCCGTTCTCAAATTAGAGCATTTAAAGTGCGCAAAAATTACCCAAAAATCCCCAAAATGTTATTTTCCAACAAGTGACCCCTCATTTTAAAGGTTTTTGCACGCTGAACACGATGGTGGAATCGGATTTTAGATATCTTGATCCGTTCTCAAATTAGAGCATTTAAAGTGCGCAAAAATTACCCAAAAATCCCCAAAATGTTATTTTCTAACAAGTGACCCCTCATTTTAAAGGTTTTTGCACGCTGAACACGATAGTGAAATCGGATTTTAGATATCTAAATCCGTTCTTAAATTAGAGCATTTAAAGTGCGCAAAAATTACCCAAAACTAGGATAATCTTTAAACTCTTACCCCCCCACCCCCTTAGAGTGGTCAGATTGAAATATGTGAGAAGTATTAATTGAAGACGAGAGTTCGAAGCAAAAAAGGGGGAGGCAAACGATTAGTACAACTCCTTGAATTTACCCACAGCGATCAAATAAATAAGCACTTAGTACAATTACGTAATAAACAAACGGTAGAATCAGGATGGACAAAACGTACAAATTAAAATAAATACGAAGAGAATATACATAGAAAACCAAATTTTAGACCGAAGTTTTCCTTTATTCAAAACCATAGCCATTAATTCGAATATTTCTTTGAAAATTTGGTCTTCTATGTATATTCTCTTCGTATTTATTTTAATTTGTACGTTTTGTCCAACCTGATTCTACCGTTTGTTTATTACGTAATTGTACTAAGTGCTTATTTATTTGATCGCTGTGGGTAAATTCAAGGAGTTGTACTAATCGTTTGCCTCCCCCTTTTTTGCTTCGAACTCTCGTCTTCAATTAATACTTCTCACATTTTTCAATCTGACCACTCTAAGGGGGTGGGGGTAAGAGTTTAAAGATTATCCTAGTTTTGGGTAATTTTTGCGCACTTTAAATGCTCTAATTTAAGAACGGATTTAGATATCTAAAATCCGATTTCACTATCGTGTTCAGCGTGCAAAAACCTTTAAAATGAGGGGTCACTTGTTAGAAAATAACATTTTGGGGATTTTTGGGTAATTTTTGCGCACTTTAAATGCTCTAATTTGAGAACGGATCAAGATATCTAAAATCCGATTCCACCATCGTGTTCAGCGTGCAAAAACCTTTAAAATGAGGGGTCACTTGTTGGAAAATAACATTTTGGGGATTTTTGGGTAATTTTTGCGCACTTTAAATGCTCTAATTTGAGAACGGATCAAGATATCTAAAATCCGATTCCAACATCGTGTTCAGCGTGCAAAAACCTTTAAAATGAGGGGTCACTTGTTAGAAAATAACATTTTGGGGATTTTTAGGTAATTTTTGCGCACTTTAAATGCTCTAATTTGAGAACGGATCAAGATATCTAAAATCCGATTCCACCATCGTGTTCAGCGTGCAAAAACCTTTAAAATGAGGGGTCACGTGTTGGAAAATAACATTTTGGGGATTTTTGGGTAATTTTTGCGCACTTTAAATGCGCCAAAACCCTCCTTAGAGTAGGCCAATTTCGCCCATCTTCGAACTTAGCCTTTCGATTGCCAAGATAGATTTTTTGTGCAAATTTGAGCTGTTTATCTCAATTCTATCGAGAGTTATCGTCTGGAGTGACACATATTAGCGAATTTTCAAAGAAAATGAAGCTATTGCAATGGCTTCGAAATTTAAATAATATAAATTTTTGGAAATTTTCTTCATAGAAATCCGTTTCAGACCATTCTAAAACGATTCCTGAAATTTAACACTTTTTTATATGTATATATATATATATATATATATATATATATATATATATATATATATATATATATATATTTATTTATTTATATATGTGTCACTCCAGACGATAACTCTCGATAGAATTGAGATAAACAGCTCAAATTTGCACAAAAAATCTATCTTGGCAATCGAAAGGCTAAGTTCGAAGATGGGCGAAATTGGCCTACTCTAAGGAGGGTTTTGGCGCATTTAAAGTGCGCAAAAATTACCCAAAAATCCCCAAAATGTTATTTTCCAACAAGTGACCCCTCATTTTAAAGGTTTTTGCACGCTGAACACGATGGTGGAATCGGATTTTAGATATCTTGATCCGTTCTCAAATTAGAGCATTTAAAGTGCGCAAAAATTACCTAAAAATCCCCAAAATGTTATTTTCTAACAAGTGACCCCTCATTTTAAAGGTTTTTGCACGCTGAACACGATGGTGGAATCGGATTTTAGATATCTTGATCCGTTCTCAAATTAGAGCATTTAAAGTGCGCAAAAATTACCCAAAAATCCCCAAAATGTTATTTTCCAACAAGTGACCCCTCATTTTAAAGGTTTTTGCACGCTGAACACGATGGTGGAATCGGATTTTAGATATCTTGATCCGTTCTCAAATTAGAGCATTTAAAGTGCGCAAAAATTACCCAAAAATCCCCAAAATGTTATTTTCTAACAAGTGACCCCTCATTTTAAAGGTTTTTGCACGCTGAACACGATAGTGAAATCGGATTTTAGATATCTAAATCCGTTCTTAAATTAGAGCATTTAAAGTGCGCAAAAATTACCCAAAACTAGGATAATCTTTAAACTCTTACCCCCACCCCCTTAGAGTGGTCAGATTGAAAAATGTGAGAAGTATTAATTGAAGACGAGAGTTCGAAGCAAAAAAGGGGGAGGCAAACGATTAGTACAACTCCTTGAATTTACCCACAGCGATCAAATAAATAAGCACTTAGTACAATTACGTAATAAACAAACGGTAGAATCAGGATGGACAAAACGTACAAATTAAAATAAATACGAAGAGAATATACATAGAAAACCAAATTTTAGACCGAAGTTTTCCTTTATTCAAAACCATAGCCATTAATTCGAATATTTCTTTGAAAATTCGCTCATTAAGTCATGCTGCATGACTGATTTTTTTTTTCTTAAAAGCTTTCTTTCCTCTCGCTTTTAGCGAATTTTCGAAGAAAAGGAAGCTATTGTTCTCGGTCCAAAATTTTTAAAACTCGAATTTCCGAAAGATTTTTATACCAAAATCCGTTTCAGACCATCCTGAATTCACTGCCGAAAGACACCAAAAATTATATGTATATATATATATATATTTATATATTTATATATATATTTATATTTATATTTATATATGTATGTGTCATTCCAGACGATAACTCTCGAAAGAATTGAGATAAAAAGTTCAAATTTGCACGAAAAATCTGTCTTGGCAATCGACAGGCTAAGTTCGAAGATGGGCAGAATCGGGTCACTCTAAGGGGGAGTTTTGGGGAGTTTTAGGGGGGGGAAATACCCATAAATTCCCAAAATGAAAAAGTCTGACAAGTGACACCTCATTTTAAAGGTTTTTGTACGCTGAACACGATGGTGAAATCAGAATTGCGATATCTCATTCCATTCTCAAACTGGAGCATTTTGAAGATGAAGGAACGTGGTTATTTCTTGAGATGTTCTTCCTGGTTCGTCTGCTCTAATCTGATAACGGAATGGGATATCGCAATTCTGACTTCACCATCGTGTTCAGCGTTGGAAAATCTACAAACCGAGGTGTTACTCGGCAAAAAATGGAACAAAAAATTTGTTACGTATCCAATACCTACTCTTCTGGTATTCGAAACATTTTTGATTTCCCCCTCCCCCTCCTTCCACCCCAAATTTTACTTTGCGTAAAACTACTCCTGTTTTAATTTTGTATGGTATCAAGTTGGGAAAACATTGGCAGAAAATTTTAGGCGGAGGAAGATGCTAAAAACTTCGAAAATTCGCTCTTATAGCCATGCTGCATGACTGTGGTTTTTTCTTCTTCACTTGCCTACCTACTTATTATTTTTATTTCTCTCAAAATGTAAAATTTTACTTTCTAACAGTTAGATGAGTATTTCGTGGGGCACCCGGGTGCCTCAGCACACCGGTTGAGGAACACTGGTGTAGAGGAATTTTGAAAGATAGGTATTCAGTTAGAAGTGTTGGCTTTAGGTAGAGGATAAATTGCCCATTGTCTTTTGTAAACCAAATTAGAATCTTTTGGCGTAAGTTAATCGTGATTCAAGTTGAGTCAGATGGTTTCTCTCATTTCCACTGGCGCCGTCAGAAAGACCTTGGAGCAGGTCGGCTGACCGTCTGGCTCGATGAGAAATTCAACAACGGCGAAGAAGTTACCTACGAATGTATTATAAAGGCGTATTAGATCCCAAATTAACCTGGGAATCAATAATTTATTGTTAATGGTAGTTAGTATAACTGAAAGAATGCCAGGCGTGTAGTGTTGTTTGATACCGCAGATTCTGTGCTAATCTTAGTGTGGAACTTGCATGTATACGTAGAGGTACAGCCAATTACAGTTTATCTTATTGGGATCAACAACCTTATTCAATTATATTTTGTGATCAAATTGTAACTGAGAAGAGCAGATATGTCTTCGTCATGCCTACGGGTTTCCCTTCTTTTTTTCTCATGTCAGTGGGGACGAACACGAGCCACGTTTGAATTGTAATTGAACTTATGTTTCGTTAATTGAGAGTTTTGACAGTTTAATGTAAGAGTCCTGCTCTGGCTCCATTCGGCTGGGGCCTCTGCTTCTCGCAATTCTCCAACTTAAATTTGTTAATCTTTTTGTTTCAGGAGGACAAGATCTCTGAATGCTCCTAGTCCAGTTCCCCAGTTTGGCCCTTGTGGCCGTATTATGAAAAATTCTGCTATGGTGATGTAAGTAGTGTTCAAGTCATAACTGATTTAGTTTTTTTTTAGGAACGTTTTTAGGGTAAATAGGTTCAAGCATACGTTATTCGTGATGGGGGAGGGGCTAGGGATAATCTTGTTAGCTCATGATGTAGCCGATAGCAGTCCATCATAATGTCGTGTTTTCCGCCCAAAATGTGACGAGAAAAAGTATCGCAAAACACAGGTCCCACTCAATGAATCTTATTTGTATGTGTCAAACTGTCTGTTCTGCAGTACAAGCAGAATGCTAATATTTGGGTCTCCGCCGCCTCAAGTGTGGTTGACTGAATTCAAATCGCCTAGACTCAAAATTTGAATTACAGTTGGATGACCGACAGTATCATCAGCTCATCCTGCATGACAGAAATGTTATAGTTAGCTGCTAATACAGTGAAGTAGAGATTGGGATGAGATAATACATATTTCGCTTTTGTGCGAGACACAATTATTATGCTCGGTTATTTTTGAAAAACGTCGGAAAGAGCTTCTCAAGTTGTGCTACCTTCAAAAACGCCAAGAGAGCCCTTTAACCCTCGGTTAAAGCTTATGTGTGCCTGTTAGCATCCATGCAGTAGAAGGAGAAATTCTACTTCAAATTGCTTCATTGCTTGCTCCAGCCCCTGAGCTGTTGTTTGTACGGAAAAGTCATCCCTGCTGCTTCTACTTTAGTTAAATAAAATATATTTTTTAAATCGTCGAAAAGAGGATTTTTCCAGTACCTGCTAGCGTAAATGCACCCGATTGAGATTTTGAACTGGTTTTAGCGAATTTTCGAAGAAAAGGAAGCTATTGTTCTCGGTCCAAAATTTTTAAAACTCGAATTTCCGAAAGATTTTTATACAAAAATCCGTTTCAGACCATCCTGAATTCACTGCCGAAAGACACCAAACATTATATGTATATATATATATATTTATGTATATATTTTTATATATATTTATATATTTATATATGTATGTGTTATTCCAGACGATAACTCTCGACAGAATTGAGATAAAAAGTTCAAATTTGCACGAAAAATCTGTCTTGGCAATCGACAGGCTAAGTTCGAAGATGGGCAGAATCGGGTCACTCTAAGGGGGAGTTTTGGGGAGTTTTAGGGGGGGGAAATTACCCATAAATTCCCAAAATGAAAAAGTCTGACAAGTGACACCTCATTTTAAAGGTTTTTGTACGCTGAACACGATGGTGAAATCAGAATTGCGATATCTCATTCCATTCTCAAACTGGAGCACTTTGAAGATGAAGGAACGTGGTTATTTCTTGAGATAAAACAGTTTTACATAAAATCAGTTATTTCTTCGAAAATTCGCTCTTATAGCCATGCTGCATGACTGTGGTTTTTTAGTTTTAATCATAGTAGTAGGTATCGTGCATACTAATACTTCATGTCGAGTGAACATCGTAAAAGGATTTAGTAGAAGGATTTATTAATTTTTTATGCATACGCGATGCGCAACTAATAACTAGTAGGTAACAAAAATTTATAACGGGTAACTAATATTTTTATAGTCCAATGATTCACGAGTTTGTATACAAAGGAAAATCGGTATCGTTATCAGAGGCAGGGGGCTGAAAAACGGTGTGAGAACTTAGTGTAGGACAGACATGCAGTTGCAGATCTTCACTGAGAGCCATCCATTTAGGTGCTTCAGCACATGTTAATTTTATGACGTCATAAGTTTGAGGGTAGGTATGACCCCCATAATTTTTTCCCTCGTAAATGCAAAATGGAATTCTAGAAAAAAATCGGCGAATTTCTGACTCACGGATATTGTCCATTGGTCACCTTTGTCCTGTTCGGTAGATAGAGCTCATAATATTCCAAGTTTTTGACACGAATTGACACAATATACTGGTTGGTTCAATCTGTTTTTCGCTACGAGTTTAGAACAACCAAATCAATCCGCTGTGTCCTCGACGGATGACCTGAATTTGGGATTTCATCCATGGAAATGGATTTAGGCACTCAAGATAGGAGGACTGGTTGTTCTAGACTCGAGTAGAATGCATGAAGAGAATGAATCATCGTGAATTAGAGGGAAAAATGGCAACCATTCATCTTTCGTTTGTCAAACATAATTTTCATTCATTTTAATTTTCGCTTTGCGCTCCACGCCTACCTTACGCTAATTCAGTAGATAGTCAACTATCAAACATTGTGGCAACCATCCGTTTTCTATCGATCGATTTATTTTAGATCTTTCAGCGGGTTATCATAAGGACACAATGGTCGGAGGGGACAAGTAGTAGGTAGGTTTATTGTATTCAAATGAGAGGTTTTCAGTTGTCATTCGGTCCTCAGTCTCGATCAGTTATCATGTCACCTTCGCCCGTCAAATCCGGCTCCCGTTACGTTCTCAAGTAATGCCAATATTCTATGTTTATATCCTCATTGTTTACACCGTTTTATCGTTGGTTTTGTAGTGTGGTTGGTTCGTTGTGAACAATGGGCGATATCTCCGAAAGCTCGAGAGTCCCTACACACATTGGTACTTCTTGAAATATAGCGCGTCGTTCCCAGAAAATTTTTGAAAAATTCCAGAACCGAAGAGCTAAGTGGGAATACGTTTGTTCAAGTATTCTATTAGTGGAACAAGGGCCTACTTCGACTGCCCTGAGGTCAGCTCTCCTTCCGTCAAGAGTCGACATAATGGGCTGTTTGCACGTATTGGTTTTATTTTTTTAAATGAAAGTAGGTTCAGTCGTGAGAATTTTGACACCAACCGCACGATTCCCCACGATTTTTCAAAGTTTCCAGAGCTTCCTACGCCACGGTCTGCAGGGATGTCCCGCCCAGGCGAGAGGAGGGCAATGACATAGGAACCTCTGGAATTTTTGAAAAATGATAGAAAAAGAACTACATAGGAGCGTGCGGTTGGTGTCAAACTTCTCAGGATGGAATCTACTTTCATTTAATATATATATATATATATATATATATATATATATATATATATATATATATATATATATACACTGCTTTTGTGACCCATGCAAATAGCCCATTATAAATTAACACATACACACAGCATGGGGTGAGTCAGATTGATAAGGGACTACCTTTATAATTTTGGTAGAGGAACAATGTAGGTTTGATAAAGAAACTTACTTAGGTATCTTACTCGGAATCAGCATATATCCATACATGACATCAATACCTAGGTCATCCACAGGTTTTGAACTCTGCGTTTTGGATCTCTCTGTTCTGCGATGAGTAAAAACTAAATTGCAGTAAAACTTCGTTATAACGCTTTCAGTGCTAAAATGACGTTATATCCATGAAACTTCGAGGAAGGAACAGAATGTGGGTTTTAATTTTTAAATATGTTTCTCTTCGTATATATATATATATACCTATACAATTACATAGTTGAGTTCATACCTTTTTTTTCAAATCAGCGGTTGTAATTTATAGTGGTACATTCATTTTATTCAATCAATTTACCACGTAGTTGTATGAACTAACAGTGGGCAACCCTTGTATTTACCTAGCCAGTGATTATCACTGTTTCTTGGGAAAAAATATTGCGTTAGCGGTGTTGTGTGAGGAACGTCTCATTGTCGCTGTAGGTAAATTAATGTTTGCCTGACTTGCCAATTATTGCATGGGGGAAGTGCTGCGTGTATACCAACGACCTCTTCTTATGATGAGTGTTGTGTGAATGTTTGCAAACATAACAGCTGATATGAAACAGATATTTATGTAAAGCTAGGTGTAACTTGCGGGTTTATAACGCGATGGATAGAGAAGGAAAGTTTTATAGACGGGATCATTATATTTTACACGCTAACAGCCCTACAAAGTCAGAGGTCCGTAAGAAAAAAGCGTTACACGCGGTTTAGCGTTAAAACCAAGTTTTACCTAATATTTTACTCCAAAAATTGGTTAAATGTCGTTCTCAAATTAATACTAATGCGTTTTTTACTTCTTCTGCAAATGATTTGGAGGATCGTGGCGAGTTGGATCTCAGGTGTTCTAAATTTCATCAAAATCGGACTGATAGGTCGTTTGCGCATGAGCAAAAGTGAAATAATGTTCAAACCACCTAAATGATGTAAGGTTTGTTCGCAATGGCTTTTCTGACGGTTAGCTGACTCCTAGAAAAACGTAAGAAATCGTGTGTGATCCAATACCATCTTGGTAAGTGTTTGAGAAGGGTTTGATTTTATGACAGTTGGGAAGGAGTTTCTCATCCGCCCTATCTTCTGTACACTGGTACGGCGATCAGAAAACCTCCTTTGGATAGTCAGGAAAACAGTGCGAACAGCCGGTCATGGATAAAAAGAGTCTGAGAGTCACTGCGAACGGCCCAACGCCTTTCTGGCGGTCAGATAGCCGTCAGATGGTCACAGCGAACAAACCTATTATATCAAATGATAGCATCTACGATCATGCAATGAATACGATACTGATGAATACTGATACCCTTGTATCCCCCCTGAAAATTTATCATAAAAATCTGCTGAATAGAACTGGGACAGGTGATCGGTTTGTTTGCGGTGGCCATCTGTCGCAGTAATTTTCCTGACCATCCAGTCAGTTTTCTTATAGTCGTAGGACTCATAGGACGGACGAGAACTGGCCGTGAACTGCTTTCTCGATTCCCAAACGTTCTCAAACGCTCATCAAGATCGTGTTGGATCATGGATGGTTTCTTACGGTTTTCTAGGAGTCAGCCAACCGTCAGAAAATCCAGTGCGAACAAACGTGTAAGCTTTATTTCGTTGTTTGCGCTTGCATCAGACCACTGCTGTAATATTCCAACCGATTTTGGTTTATTACTTTCAATAGGACTTTGAAATCGGCCATGCAACCCCCCCCTGATCCCTCAAAATTTCATGGTTTATTTACGTTTCAAGGGACGTATAATAAGGATATCGAATAAAAATACCCGTCCGTTCGCGGCTTTTTCCTTAGTTGCCATGAACCAAAATTCACGAATTTGGTATATGGGTCCCGTTTGGGCTCTAGTTGGACCTCGAAGCTCGGCGTTACTGTCATTCAACTCTAAGGGGTGAAAAATAGGGGTTAAAATATCCAGAGTATCCCTATCTCGGAAAATTTTATTTTGAGGTGTGGGGTTTTCGCATTATTATAGTTAGATTTTTCTGAATTTTTTGAGACCATCTTCCTACGATGTTGCCATAAAATTTACCCTAAAGAGCAGGGTGTATGCAGGCATCAAGCTGAGTTGAGAGCGCACATCACTGATCCCTCGGCCAGGTTGGCGCTGTAGCGCAGTGGTCTAAGCGACGGACTGGAATGCCAAGGTTCCCGAGATCGAAACTCAACCGGGACTGAATATTTTTCACACCACATCAACAATTTCCCTTGAGGACTTCATTTGTGTTTCTTGTTGCCATTTTAGCTACTTTGTTTCATTGATAGAATTATTTTAGCAACATTTAACACGTGATTTAGGTAGGTACCTAGTAACGAGGACAGGGATAGGTACTAAGCTACGGAGGTTCTGCTATGTGCATAAATCAGTAACAGAAGGGTGTTCTGTACAAAATGATAAACCGTTGTTTTGGGATTTGCAGCGTTTTACACATCGCCTTGGAATCCTTTTGGTCTCGTAGGAGATAATCGTTTGGGATCCTACCTAGATATTTTTCCAGATATTTCGTGACCGGAGATGGAGGCGTTCGGTGGTTACAAGTCAAGCATACGCTGCTATCATTGCGATAGCTCTGAAAATCGTAGGGACGCACCTTGCATGATTCGGAACATTTCAGCGAAATTAGTGAAATAGAATCGGAGATTCGGGAGTGTTCGGAATTTCATTAGGGACCATCTGTGGATCAACACCCGACATACCCTCCAAATATCAGAATTTTTTCCTTGATATCTGAAAGGAAAAATGCAAGACGAAACGGGACGATATGAATTTTTGTCGACTCTCGCACGAATACAAGCCTTCCCCACCTTGGTGGCGTGGGAGCGAAATAATAATAATACCCTTGCATTGAACGTTTCGGAGGTAGGTAATGCCTTTACTCTCGAGTTGAGTGATTTCGGATTTCGAAAATCAGGAATGAGGCGAGAGGATATGGCACGGATTTCTCCTCGCACGCCTACAAGCCCACATTTCTTTGACCTTTCTACAATAAGTAGGTACCTACCTACCTACCTCTACCTTCCTTCCTGCCAACCTTCCCATGAGCGCCCCAGCATTTTTGACCGCTTTCGTTTTCATTTTTGTTCGACCTCAGCGGCGGTATGCGATCGAAAGTGTGAAGGTTTTGTTGCGAGTTACGACATGACAATATTGGGCTGATGTTTTCACGAAACATGACAGTTCTGGTTGTTTCGTGCCAGTTTTTTCCAGTGGAGGGGGTGTGAAACGAGGCGCTTTTTTAGGCTAACAATCGATGTGAAATACCTATCAATCAATAAGAAATACCTATCAATCAATAAGAAATACCTATCAATCAATAAGAAATACCTATCAATCAATGTGAAATACCTATCAATCAATAAGACGTATCTATCAATCAATGTGAAATACCTAACAATCAACCTATAAATTTGAAGTACCTGCTAAGTCAGTACAAACTATTGAAATAGCCGAACACAAGATTGGCCACAAAATTTGAGTGCCCATTTCAATTTGAATCTTTAATGAGTAGTTAATGTATTAAATACCCACTGGACGTCGTGTGGTAGGTACATAATCATTATTGCAGTTATTCAGACTATTTTCCCTGAGTTTCTTGCCCAACTAGATCAAATCCAAGTTGATGGCGAAAATACCCATCGAAATCTGATGAAAATTGCAGCCTTGGTATCGCAAACTATGATAACCGCCACTCTTTCCCCCTCTAAAAATGCTGCAAAGTCCTTGTCACATGGATTTATTATTCTCGACTGAATACGATAGATTTGAGACCTCAGTGAAGAGATCCACAAAGCTAATTTGAGCCTGGACGGGTCATTGACCTTAGGCTCATAAACCAACATAAGTTTAGATCTTGTATTATGTATATAGACTCTCTAAAAATCATTATAGGTATTTGTTGTATAAAGTATTTGCTGAATAAAAAAATTGAATTTGAATAATTTGACGGTTTTAAACTCGAATATTAGCTTGCTATTTCTGAAAAATTATTTTCGGTCAATGACATTGTCATTGAATCGTCTTGATTCACCTTTTAATATTACCGCCTGAGTTATTATACAAATTTCTGGTTATTGCAGCCATTTTCACAGGTTTTTGACGCATAACTATTGAATTTTGTGAGTTAAAACTTCGTTAAAAACTCAGTCCTTCACTCAGTGGTCAAAATCAACTTCATAGGTATTTGGTCTCCTCGCCCTAAAAAATATGTAAAACGATACATCACAAGCCCAAGTTCACTAAACCACAAAAATACCTAATTATGTTCCCCTTTTTCACCGATAACACCCCTGGGAGTTTTCCGATCGGGCTGCCGAGATAGACACAACTATGGCCCAAATGGAGCCTGTGCGCGAAAGAACAATTTTTTTATACCGAAAATTAAGGTAGATATCGATGATACGGCGTACGGTGGACGGCCGTTGCATTTTTGGAGTCTACACACCTTGAAACGTAAATGAAACATTTTTGAGGTGTTCAAAAAAAATTCCGAACCGAATAAATAGGTGTATTATTCAGAGAATACGAGAAATAACTCAAAAGTTTACGACGAATAATCGTATTCTAGAAAAAAAATTTAAAAGAATTGTACATTCAATTGACCCTTTCTGACATTTCGACATTTCTGGAATTTGTTGCACAACTAAATCGAGCTCTGAGTTTCGAGGATAATCATGCAAATTGGGTAAAAATCGCGATCTATGTATCCCACTCTATGTTTTGTTAAAAAAATTTCTCCCAACAGCTGATGAACCGAGTGAATGGTTTTCAGCGAATTTTCCGGGAAAATGTAGCTATTTGGCTCGTTCGAAATTTTCAGATGGGCTCCCTGAGAATCGGACCCCCCCTCCACTAATCCGATTCATGTGTCGGAGATCTAAATAAATTACAGATTTCATTTTTTCGTGTATTATTATGTATGTCATTACCCTTAGTTTCCATTTTAAAAAATTCGTTCCTGGGCAGAAAAAGCCATCTCTGCAAGAGTAATGATGGATTCGTTACCCAGCCCGATCGCACTGTGCGCAGTGGTACGAATTTACAAATTTTTCGTCCAAAAAATCAAAAGAAGTATTTTAGCAACATAGGCATGTGGGGTGTTGTCAGTCGTGTTCTTTGGGGGGGGGGGGGCTGAATCGATTGTAACTGCTCCCAGTCCGATTAGGCGCATCCAGCTTATCGAATTTACAAAATTGTAGTTTGAAGAAAAATGCATATTTTTTAGGCATCTGAGGTGTCGTTTATTATTATTATTTTTTTTTTTCGCTGAATCGATTGAGAGTAGTTCCAGCATGTTCAGACTGTATTGAATGATCAAGACCACAATTTTTTTGATGTTATGAAACATTATATTTTGGCGTAATTTTTCTGCACGCCGTGCCACAAGTGCCCAGTCAAGCCGTAATGAGTGCACATGACCATTAATTTAAATTCTCAGTTTCCCAAACTATTTATTTAAAAATTCGTTCCTTAAGGCATGCTGCTTTTTTCTTTTTTTTCCTTACGCCAGTTTTTCGGTTTAACCCAACCGTCGTACCCGACATGAATTTCGAGGTTCTCGACGTTTTTGCACAACGACCCAAAACTGAGTCGATTGCTGAAATAACCGTGGCTATCGTTTGGAAATTGCGGCCTGGACAAAGTACACAAATTTTGTCACTCACTCAGACGCACAGATATATGGTTTTGCTTCCACACTACCGAAGACAGGGGAAAATCGAAAAAATACATGTCCCCCAAAATCAATATTTTTTCCACTCGTAACATTCAGCTTCGTGTGCACAAACACGAATTTCCTGAGACCCCACAACTACGGTTCTATTCGACTGATTTCACTGAAATGTTCAGGGATCATGCAGACTGGATACATCTGACGGTCCCATATAACAAGATAACTTGTAACGCTCGAATCTCCGGTTCTTTTTTTGCTGATATTTCCAGTGGAAGTTCCACTATAAAGTTTATAACAGTCGGAATGATGGAACTAAAATTTTGTAACGGTCATAAAAAATCAGTAAGTATAGCACTTCTCGTCAAAACTGAGGAAACGTCACCGAATAAAAAGGTGTGTGGACACTATGCTGCCCGCCCATTCGGCGCATGTTTTTTTCCGGATTTGGTTTTGGAGTGGGCTGAAACGGGATTAATTTAAGTGGTTATTTTTTTCATTAGGCGCGCGCCTTATTTGGGAGCCTAGCTTCCTAGTAGCTGTGTGGACTGAAAATAAGTTGAACAGGAACTACGCGCGAACGGTTAAATAGGCTTTTAATTTCCTCCTACGTACCTTGTTGCGCATTGTTGCGAGTGATATATGCAAAAACCATGTAAGCGCTAATTAGGATGGTTGTTGTGCTGAGTGTTTAGTTGGGTACCTGCCTAGCTAACTAACTATTGTCGAATTTGGTATTTCCGGCTGATGGGATCGCTTTTTGGTAAATTTAAAAGCCATCCCAGTTTCCGTCACTTGCCTGCATAAATACCTATGTTTTCTTCACTTCTTTTCACTCAAGCAAGTAAGTCTAATTACTGATTTTTGTATTTTAGTGTTTGTAGCTGTTACAATTGAATGAATTTCTCTGATTCGGTTCAGTTCGTGAAGAAAGATCCAATAAGTTGGTAGGTACGCATAAACGAACACAGCTTAGCTGTGCATCGCTTCAGTAACCTCAGAAATATTTCGATGAATCCAAAATGTTTTTAAATGACACTAAAATGCTGTTTCTGGTGTTTCAGAACCATTCAGGACCCGGCGAGCCAGAGGTTAACATGGTACAAAGCACCAATGACAGTTCTCGTCATAAAGAAGATCAGAGATGCTTCCGTTCTTCAACCTTTCGTTCAGTTAGTCCGCTGGCTGATCGAGGTAGGTAACGTTGATAAGTCACAGTCGGGCAGCCAACCGCAATCATGCTAGCATGGCCAAATGAGTGAATTTTCGAACTACTACGTCCATTTTCGACGTTTTACACAGTTTTTGAACCAAAATCGCTTTAGTACCTACATATTTTAATTTTTCTATTCAAGGGTTCAAATTACAGGTAACTGCATACCACCTAACTTTGAATAAGTCATAGAAAATCGAAACGTTTGCATCATACTTCCACCCCTCCGCACAAACCAACCTGTTTCTCGCCCTGTTACAGTTTTACTCGAAGTGATGTTTCATTACGAGTAATTCCCCGATCTGTTTGTCCAACACTTCGATATTTTTTCTAGATTAATATTGATTGGGGGATGTTTTCAGTTTTTGAGACCACTGATCTCTACAAAAGGGTGGTGCAAATTTGTGATAAAATTGATTGTGTTCGTCGATAAATAATAAATAGTAAATATGGCGACGAATGGGCAAGAAATGCGTCTTTTGGAGTGAAGATGTTAGCATAAGAGTGAACCAATTCCGGGCAAGAAATAGGTGGTTTGGGGGGGGGGGGGGGGGGGATTGGTAATTTGAAGTTGAAAACCTTCAATTTGAAATGGAAACCTTAATTTTGATTTAACAGTCAGTACGGTTTGGAAACGGTTTGATTCTCCCGAAAACTATGTTAATTTGGATAACAAACAGTTTACCGAATGTTCAAACTAATAGTTTGAATATATTTTTGAAGGGAGATATATTTGAAGTACGCCACTTTGAAAATTCGCTCATCATCCCATCCCAGCCAAATACAGTAGGGCACCCTACTTACTTTCGAAGCCTACTTTCTGTATTTATGGAGTTTCTCAAAATATAGGTACCTACAACATTCTCATACTTCTCACTGCAAGAACCAACTAGGTAGGTATGTATGTACATAGGTTGTTTACTTGCCCAGTTCATTATAGGTTCCATAATTCATTACTGAATACGTATCAATCGTGTGTGTCATCATGATCTTCAATATTTTCGTCGTCGTTTCAAATCAGTGTTGTAGGTACGAAGTTGTAGGTACTATATCTAGTACCTACCCTGCTACTTGCTCGCCAAGGTTTTGAATGAAAAATGAAAAGAAACGTCTAAATGAAATACAAAATCCTTTAATCTTTCTCCGCCAACCACATCACATTGTAGATAGCAAGTCGCTTTGGTTGGTAGGTAAGTATTTAGAAGTATAGAAAGTACTGTGGTACCTAATAGTAGTTGATTCGTACCTCCTAGTAGAAGAATTTCCTTCTTTATGTTGGTGTTAATAGTGGTTTAATTAATCCCTACGTCGTTCTTATTCAGGAAAAGCGAATGGTTGTTTTCGTGGAGCAGTCAGTGATGGAAGACACGTTGCTGCAGAACAACAGTGAGTTCAGTCACGTGCAAGAGAAACTCATGACGTTCCGAGACGGCAAAGACGATCTCACCGATAAGATAGATTTTATCATCTGCCTTGGAGGAGATGGCACTCTCCTCTACGCCAGCCTTTTATTTCAGGTGAGTTGGTGCTTCCCCTCCTACCTTTGTGAGTCATTTCCATAAGAGTAAGACAGAGGTAGTGATGTGGACAGAGTTTGGGAACGATACTTACCTACCTTTGTGCTCTTACTCGTAGTTAGGGATTGTACGTAATTTAATCTAATAAAGACATCTGCTTTGATTGGTAGGTACCCATTCTGTCAATGGTCAAGTTGGACTGTGCCAATTTTAAGTACAGAATAAGTGGTCAAGAGCAATAAGGCTCAACGTGTGAGGAGCTTGGGGCAGAGGATAGCGTTAATGAGCAGTTAATTAAGAACCTAATGAACAGCTGGAGCTGTTGCTGTACTGAAGAGAGGATGGTTACCGTCTTGTCGATCTTGTATTCATTTGTTTTTATAAATCAAAATAGTGTGTACATTAATTTGATAGAATCCTTCCCAAGATACAAATCCGTCAATATAATTGATCATACGGTCATAGAGCTCCCAAGACCCTGAATGAAACCTAATCTGATTCATGTTACAACAAAAATCAACATTTTAAACAAACTGATGAACAACTAGTTTAAATGAAGAGACAAACACGGATGACGGGTTCGAGGGCAAGAGATAACAAAGAACAGCACGGTTATCGTGAGTAGTAATACTTACTGCCATTAAAAATTTGAGAAGGTTGTGATAGGTTTCCGTTACATCACGTTCTCCAGCCGATTAGTTGACAAGCTAATACCTCACAAATTCTGAGCATCATGATGTTGAACAATCCTAATGGATTAGGTAGGTATACCTACTTCGGAGCGGATTAGTTAGTTTTCCATACCGTTGATAATGGCCTGTTCAATTTCTTCTCACTCTGTAATTCCATTTTCTAGCAATCTGTTCCACCTGTGATGGCGTTCCATTTGGGGTCACTCGGTTTTTTGACTCCATTTGAATTCGAAAACTTTCAAGAACAAGTAACCAACGTTTTAGAAGGTAATGCGACACCATTTCTTACATTCAACTTGAGTAGTGTGTAGGTAATGTTAGGATTCCAGTGGGCTATGCGCATGATTTCAGTGGTATTTATTATTGATCGATAACAGCGTTCTGATTGGTCGAAAGGCACCACGCTGCGAACTTGTGAACCCTCAACATTGGGTTTATAGTATTCATACGGCAACAACTCTCAAACAAAAATGAGTCAAGGAAACGAAAACAGGGAAAAGGCACAAGAAAAAAAATTAGGAATTTTATTGAACTCAACTCACCACTCACGCAGTAGTCACTTTTAATTCTGGATTTCGCCAGATACCCAATCACCTGATGGCGTTACAGTATCCATGAGCTCGATTTTAGGGAGGACGTCACGTGACTTTCTTGTGTGATGACGTATGAATCGTACCACCTGGCCAGACCAAACGCGTACCAGTTAATTTCCAACTCTGTGACTGTTTTTGTGCTGTGTAGCTGGTTACGGTATTACAGCTACTAAAATAACACAATTCATGAAGTTTTTGTTATTTTCCATACGAATAGCCTGTACTGAATACATAGCTCAAGTAACGTGTGGAGCGCATGGCATTTGCATCACTTGAAATCAAACCCTCCTGGGTCAGTCTTGAAATGCTTTGTCAGTGCTGCTGTTTTTTCGCCCTTTGTTCAAATTTCCTCGAATGGAGGTTTGAAGAAATCTGCAAACTCAAGAGAGAAATTATGTCAGCTAACTCAGTCTGCAAACTCAAAGAGAGATCTGCGAACTCAAGAGAGATCTAATATCAGCCCACACAAGCATGGCCCAAAAAGCAGCCATCAACCATTGTGTTAGAGTGTAGTGCAGTGTAGCTAGTTGACGCTAAGACATTACTCGTTACACATTCTGTTCAAGAAGAGCGAAACTTCTTACTTGATCAGTGAATGCTGGCAGCTAGATAAGTGGAGCGGTGCTCATAGTAGTATATTAGATCTCATGCTCATTTGATTTCCAAAACCACGTGAACTTTGGTATCGTCTGTGTTATCTTAACTTGAATTTCGGCATTAATCGTTATTGAAACTGTTCTCGTACAATTTTATACTACAGGACATGCGGCTCTGACGTTGAGGAGTCGACTTAGGTGTATAATTGTGCGGAAAAATGAAGAAAACTCGAAGAAGCCTCCCACAAATCTTCTAGTTCTCAATGAGGTTGTTGTGGATCGGGGGCCATCGCCTTATCTGTCAAACATCGACCTCTTCCTTGATGGGAAACACATTACTTCTGTGCAGGGGGATGGTCAGTATATCAATCATGTTTTTGTATGCTAAGACTAAACCTGAAGTGAAAGGAAGGGTGGATGATCCCAGAGGCACAGTGAATCGAGTGAACCTCGAGTGTACTGTGCATAACCTAAATAACACAAACATTCTGTGTCTTAGGTCTGATAGTATCCACACCCACTGGTAGCACGGCCTATGCTGTAGCTGCTGGCGCTTCGATGATCCATCCGAGTGTTCCTGCCATCATGGTCACACCGATTTGCCCGCACTCCCTCTCGTTCAGGCCAATCGTCGTCCCTGCAGGTGTCGAATTGAAGGTAACGTTTTGATTTCTTTCTGATTAAATTTACCTCTCCTGTGGCTAACCTACCAGACTATTCACACGCAAAGGGGCCACTACTGGGCCATTTGCCAAATTTCCAAATCACCTCAGCCCTTTTTCTAAACTACAGGGACACAGCAGTGCCCAACTACCATATTTTTTGTGTTTTGCATTGGTTTAATAATTTATTAGGTTAACAGAAAAACGTTGGAATGACCGCCTGTGTTTAAGTTTTATTTGATCCTTAGGTACTATATGGATGTACCTGTCTGGTGATGTGTTAATTTGTCCAGTACCTTCCCCAAGGAATGGAGTAGGTAAACTTACCAAACGTGCAGTATCAATACTAATTCCTTCATTTTCTCCAACTTCTCCCAAGATTTTTGATCACACTCTTTATTAGGCGAATCTTGTTGGTGGCTTCACACTGACTTCTTATAAATTGATGGGTATGCTGGGGTAAAAGTCTGCTGATACAACTTTACGTTAAACTCAGTGAAAAACAGCGTATCATTCTCTCCGCTCAGCTGATAATGATTTTCATGGGCTTCTTCATACAGCTGGAGGTGGCCTTTTATATACTAACTACTCCCCCCCCCCCCCCCCCCCGAAATAGCAACGCAGTCTTTTACCCCGTGCAGTCCCCATGTTATCCTAATATTCAAAACCAACAAATTTTGAATAGAAAGCAAAATCTTCTTTTCCTCTTTTAATCATTTGTACAGAGACAGAGTGTAAGGCAAGGTACCCTGGGTTGTTTCAGATCTCAGTTTCGCCCGATAGTCGGAACACGTCCTGGGTTTCATTCGACGGACGAAACCGCCAAGAATTGTTCCACGGAGATAGGTATGTTGTGCACTGCAAACGAAATGAAAAATAGAACAAATTGAAATGCAAAATAAAATGCTGCTCCTCTACCAGGGTACCTTTGCCAATGATCAGCAAACCTATGAAGTGGTTGTCTGTTGTGATACCTCATCAAATCTAACCAATTTTTCTTTTTGCTCGCTTCTTCATTTCACACATATATAATCTTCTTCATAATTACTCTATAATTGTTCAGCCTCACCCCTCACGACGTTAATAATGGTGGTATACTTAATTGCGTTCATTTGGAATCTGTATTAATCATCAATTGCTTCGTATTTTCCGATCAGCTAGTTTTACCACGACTGTTTTGTTGTCTGTGGAGGTGTTTTTTTCTCATTATTGTTGGTTTGTATATTTTTGCCCTCGTGGAATTAATGTTGAACACTTGAAACCTGTTCCCTGTGCTGCTTTGGGCCAGTTTTAGTCACGCGTGGTGGCAATGACGCCTTATCGGGTTTAAATAATAATAATAATAATAATGTATATTTATGAGCTAGACAAAAACATGATTATATACACACATCAGTATTGATAATACACAATAAAAATTATATACCTGTTTACTGTTCAGTAACTTCCAGATTGTGATATATTATTGTAGTGATTGGGAGTCGGATAGACGGGTCGATCGATTACGAGAGAATGGTTGTTTATTGGTGGCACCCTGGCTCTTTTATATTCCCCTTGACAAGGTCAGAGGGGGGTCGGGGGGTCCCCACTCTGAGTAACAGCATGTTCAGACACAATTTGAGTTGTGGAGGAGCAGCCGATCACAACACTGCTCCCCCCAGAATTTAAGTAATTTTCAATTTTAATTAAATTTTGTTGATGTCGCTGTGGCTGTGGCCGGGCGTGGGAGGTGCGTGTGTTGGGTCCGTGTGGGCTGTCCGGGTGGCTGCTGTGGTCATTGTCGTGGGGTGGCGGTGGTTCGAGGCCGATTAGTGGCGTGGGTGCCGGTGCGGGCGCGAGGTATCCCGCCGGTGTCGTATGTGGCTCGTGCGGTAGCTCGGGCGCTGTTTTGC
Organism: Leptopterna dolabrata; assembly: GCA_954871275.1. Taxonomy (NCBI): domain Eukaryota; kingdom Metazoa; phylum Arthropoda; class Insecta; order Hemiptera; family Miridae; genus Leptopterna; species Leptopterna dolabrata. The sequence goes on along the minus strand of OX940977.1, from coordinate 36,356,832 downwards.
GTTGGCGTGCGAGGCTTGGTCTTCCTGCGGGGTTGGTGCGAGCCGTGGGTGGTGCGGCGACGAATTGATGGATCGTGAGTGGCGTACGGTAGATCGTTCGTGGTAGCGTTTTGTGCTGTTGTAATCTGCGTGTCGGCAGTCCACGTGAGCGTGCATTCGTGATTCTGTTGTGCTTGCGGTGAGTTGAAGACGTAGAATCGTAGCGGCTCGTGGAGTGGTTCGATGCTGCAAATTAGTGAGGCCATGGAACGTGCGTTGGTTGAGGTCTATTTGCGCGGTGATTCGGTAGTCCACGTGAGCGTGCGGTCGTGATTCGATTGTGCTTGCGGCGAGTTGAAGACGTAGAATCGTAGCGGCTCGTGGAGTGGTTCGATGCTGCAAATTAGTGTGGCCACGGAACGTGCGTTGGTTGAGGTCAATGTGTGCGGTGAGTCGGTAGTCCACGTGAGCGTGCGGTCGTGATTCGATTGTGCTTGCGGCGAGTTGAAGACGTAGAATCGTAGCGGCTCGTGGTGTGGCTCTATGCTGCAGTGACCTGGACCATGCAGGTTCGGAAGGTTTAATGACCCCCGCCGCTAGTAATTCGCCGAAATCCGGGGGTTTTCGGCGAAGTTTCGCATGGCACGGGGGTCCCTTCGTGACGATCTCGTGTGCGTGGTTCGGTGCGTCGCGTGTATTGTTGGAAGGTTCGTAGCCCTCGAAAAGGGCTGGAAACTGGGGCTCATTCGCTGTCGTTCACGTTGGTGATCGCCGGTGTCGTCTACTGTGAATCACTATTGTTTCTTCGGCGACGGTAGCCGCTTGAAGAGTTGGTGCGAATGGGAGAAGGCGATCAGCGTGTTTGGCGAGCCGGGTGATGTCTTGTTCTTCGTGGGCCGCAATGTGAAGTCGAAAATTCTCGTGGGGGGCTCGAAGAAAGACGTGTCGGACGAGTGGTGCGGGTGTGTCGGCCGGAAGTGCTCGGGTGAGTCGGCGAGCGAGGATCGACGGTAGTTCGTCGTCGGATGTCGGCTGTAGGAGGGCGGTGAGCCGTGAACCATCTGAAGGTGCGTGTGTCGCGAGAAGGCGTGTTTTGAGCGTCTGGTAGCTACTGGTGTTCGAGGGGCTGATGTCGGCGCAGAGGTCCGCTTGTCGAGGTTCGAGAGCGAGGAAGGCTCGGGTGAATTTCGCATGTGGCGTCGTGAGGCCTTCGTGTGCGAGGATGATCTCGAGTTGGGCGAACCAGACGTGCGGAAATGCGGGGTCAAACGGCTGGAGCTTGAGAAGTGAAGGAGCGCTCGCTTCGGGTGTCTTGCGGTTTCTGCTCGGTCATCTTCGTTTTCTTCGTAGGTGCCAGTCCGTTGAGGTGTCAGCAGGAAGTGTGCTCGGCGCCGGCGTCCGTTTCCTTATATAAGGATCGGCGATGGTGGGGCGAAGTAGCGGGAGGCGCTGCGATTGCCGTCGAGGCGGGCGTCGGAGTGGGGCGCCGCTGTGGCGTCGGTGGGGGCCGCGCGTGGTGGGGCTCGTTGAAGCGGAGGCGGGGCTGCGTTGCTGTCAAACGGCGGGCGCTGGCGGTGGCGCTCTCACGTCGGATGTCACCAGTGTAGTGATTGGGAGTCGGATAGACGAGTCGATCGATTACGAGAGAATGGTTGTTTATTGGTGGCACCCTGGCTCTTTTATATTCCCCTTGACAAGGTCAGAGGGGGGTCGGGGGGTCCCCACTCTGAGTAACAGCATGTTCAGACACAATTTGAGTTGTGGAGGAGCAGCCGATCACAACAATTATGTTCTCTGGTTATTAGATAAGTGGGCTTGTACGCGACTAATCATTCTAAAGTTGAAGCCCATTTCCTTAGTAGAACATTAACTGAAGAGTTTTTTACAACATAATGTTGGAATCGAGTAAGATGTCTGGGATATCATTCAGTGGCAAGACACAGAATGCATAGACTCGAACTGTATTGCCACCAGTAGTTCTGGGGACTCAAATTCATCCTCTGTTCACTTAGTATAGATGTAAAGGTTTGAAAGTAAGTGGCTTACCCAATGAGCTACGTGAGCAAAGGGGCAGAACCGCCTGAAACCATAGAAAGATAGGGCACTGACTCCACACCCTGTCAATCTTCGGGGTCTGGGTTTGAGGGGTTGTGACTTATCCAATCAGCTGAAGGAGCAAGGGGGCAGAACTGCTGAAACCCTTGGATGGACAGAGTATTGGACTCTGTAACGCGACTGTTGTTGTTGGTGAAGCATTGGCGGTTCTCCCCTCTTTCTCTGATGAAGATGGACAATGAGACCTTAGTGGTGAGGGGGACGCCCCCTCCTGCACCTGCGAGTGAGAGCAGGGGCCTATTTTTTTCACTTTGCACATTTTCATTTCTACTCTTAACTTTGCGAATTATGAAAAGTAGGAGAACTTTCTTCCTAAAGACTTGGCGCTCCCACTCTGCAGTTCTACTCGAAGAGTGTTCTGAAGAGTAAACTTAGTTTTGTAGAGTAACCTCCAATAACTGTTACAGTTTATCATTGTTTTTTCCGATCGTTTTCTTCTCATCTTCATTTCTTCAAGTTTTCGGCCTGTTTCAGTCTTTCTTTCTTCAGTCTCCCTCAGTAAATAGTTTAATACCACAGAGATGTATCGTAGAAAACAAATGTGGAGGAACGATTGGCTTTGGTTTATCGTTTAAGAATGCAGCAGACGAAGGGGAGAGCACGCTAATATCCTCATCATCATCCTCTGATGAAAAGTATCGGAAAATTAGGTAGGTAGTCGCTTTTTATCCACTAACAGCAACAACCTGTCGCTTCCTAACCTTTCCTTCCTCCCAAATGTTGAGTATTCTGATGGCCTCAGAATTACCTTCTTTTTATCTTCTTTTTATTGGCATTTCAAAAGATTGAATTTAACGAAGGAAAAAAACGAAAAACCCGGTTTGAAAAGTATGTCGTTCTACCACAGAGTCATTGGGTCTCTGCAAAAATGTTGTAAACTCTTCATTTGAAGCGCTCACTGTTCAAAACATGATAAAACTGCAATTCTACACTTTGCCCTTTCACTCTTCATCTTCAAATCAAGAACGTTCTTTAGGAACGGAAATTCGTTCGCAAAGTGCAGAGTGTGAATTTGAAAAGAGTGCAGAGTGAAGAGTGAAAGTCTTTAGGAACTAGGCCAAGCTCAGGCTCGATAGCCACAGGAACAGGTCAGGTTTTTGTGTTCAGGCCCAGTTTTGCTGAAGTTAAGTAGATAGACATGTGGGGAGTGATTTGTTTGTGTATACAGACAATTTTGGATAGGCTCGAATAGGTAGCTAACTGTATTATAAGTTTTTACAGTTTCCATTAGGTGTATGTACTTATTCTGTATTGATAGTGTGGACGTTGGTGGTTGGTATTTTCATTATCACCTCTTACTATTTTATCAAGTCGGACACATGGGTTTGATATTGGATGTAATCCAATTAAATCCCATTTGTTGTATAGTTCCAAATTGGTGGTTTGGTGTAGAATTTCGATTCACTCTTTTTAATTGCTTGTTCAAATATGAATTAGGTGGTAGGTAGTTTCTAAGTTGGCACTTACGTTGTTTTAACAAAGGAAATTCAAGTTTAGCTGAGGATTTCATTGTTAGATCCTCAAAAATAGTCATTGATCAGCTTTACACAGTTGAGTTTCAAGATATGATTGTCAAAATTTGACTGATGAGTTCAGGCAACACTAGTTTTGACTGATTCAGGTTTGACTGCAACATTTACATGCATTGTTATATCACAGTGTACTGGGCCGTAGCACTATATGGGTATCTCTACAAACCTTTTGAAATCCGCCCACATCTTGATTAACTGAAACTAGCATTAGTATCTGACCACGCCTATCTCAATACATCAGCAGGCCTGATGGGCCTATCCACCTCAACCTATCTCAGTATATAAGCAGGCCTGATGGGCCTATGCACCTCATCCCCCAAAACTTGTAGCTTGAAGATGATGGTATCTCCTTGGAAGACTATTAATCTTTCGTTCAGTAAAAAATCAACTGAGTAGGCACATCTCATTAGCAAAACGCTTACACTAAAGTGTAAGTTTCCAAATTCCCTGAACTATGGACCTAACTGTTTTTTAAAATGTAAAAGTGGAAGTTTTCGTCATTACCAATCAAGAACTGCTAAGCGGTGAGAATAACCCAGTCATAATCTTGTTGGAAATGTTCCCATTGATTTGTTGCGCTCAACCGACCCATATTTTCAGGTTATGTTGAACTCTGGCGCCCGAAACACTGCTTGGGTTAGTTTTGATGGCAGATACCAACAAGAGCTGCGTGTTGGAGATAGGTTAGATAATATTAATTTCATTTCTCCTGGAGATAATTTTTTTATTTTATGGATGTCGGTTTCCATTTGGTTATCCCATTAACACGACCCTCCCTCTTTCTTTTTACCATCTGTGTTTGGTGAGGGTACTGATATTTTTGTGTCCTACTAATTTCGTGCTATATTGAGGTAGGCACTGCATACTGGAATGTGGAATTTTATTGCTGTTAGGACTTGGGACTGTAATATGTTCGGGGAAATTACCTGTTCTCTATGTAGAACAAATTGTTTGGCTCTTGCATTAGTTGGGCAAATACCTCGATATGAGACTTTCTTTACCCCTTTATCAGAAACGAGTTTTTGTCACCAGCATTGTTGTCACCCTGTCTGGTAGCTGCGTGAAAATATGCACATGATTTTCAGTGGTATTTTTTTATTGACAGAGAACAGAACAGCTTCCAAGCTACTGGGTTCACAGTATCCTTACGTCAAATAGCTGACCAAACAGACAACAGGCATACAAAAAAAGGAAGCGGGAATTATTGAACTAACCAGTTAACACTAGATGCCTGATCAGCTGGCGATGTTACAGTATCCATGCACAGGGAGTACGTCACATGACATTCTTGTGTGATAGCGTATGAATTTCAACACCAGGCCCTGGCCAGATACGCGGCAGGCTTCAAACTAACCCGTTTTCAAATGTTCATTTCTAACTCGGTGACTTTTTCGTGTTACTTGGTGATTATGTATTACTTACCCTATTAAAATAAGATAATTCACAGTTTTTTTTTTTTAATTTTTCATTTTCCATGCGCATAGCCCATTTATACACACAAAAAATCAATAAGAGATTTGAAGCAACTTGGGAATTTATCAGGTAACCAAACTAAGCCACTTTTGATTAATCAACCCTTAAAGGGCTGGAAAGAAGTATCACAATTAGCGTGGATATGTCATTCATCACGGCACTACGAATATTCCCACAAAGTATTTTTACAGTAACACCTCTCCTTCCAAGCTTGGTATCATTCCCGCTAATCATAATCTATCCAGAGCATGTATGTACGTATGTCAACAAGTCAGTTTGCTTTCGGTGTTGGTTTGCTCATTCAGGTTCGCAATGATGGGAGAAGCCTTTAGCTATTTAGAATTGAAGCAAAACTGCTGGTACAGGGTATCCCAGTTTTGCCACTGACATGTCTTTGTGAATAATTACATAATTGTGCTATGATCATCTCCCCATACCAGAAGTATTTAGTATTATTAGGGTTATTTACCTGTTTTGGTGTTGGTCTCAGCTGGGAATATCTGTTGTTGGCACTGGCTTATACTATGGTTTGTTGTTAAGTGTTACTGTATCATTGGCAGGGTAGTTGGTTAGAGAAGGATTTGTGTTCTATCGTCTTCATTTGATGTGTGTATAAATATGAACTTGGTACCTATCGTAATGAGAATGTTGTTGTTCCATGACCTCCATTAATTTATGGAAATTGTAGGTTTTTTCAAGTACAGGTTGAGGTAATACTTCCTCTACTATTCTAAGAGGCAATAAAAGAACTAAGATAACGTGGTACAGGAGAAGAAGATAATATGGTACACTTATAATATGGTACACTTATTGTTGCTCACTTGTTCTATGAACGTTTAAACTGCTCAATGTTTTAACCTGTTCACTGTTGCCTGCCGGGACGTCTCGCCCATGTTAAGTGCAATGGCGTGGTATACGAAAAAAGGCCTCCACAATGAGTCTGAAATGAATGTTAGAACTTTGATTTTTCTTTCTTCCATGGTTAAGGCCTTCTTGATAAAACTGCTGCCATCCTGTCAAGTGGAAGAAACCTATGCGGTTGATTTATAGGTGTTCGAAAATTCAGAGTGAGCCTGCATGCTTCAAAAAACGCGCTGCAGAAAACTGGTTAAACCAACCTTGGGTTAGATGACAATGACGTCCGTTGTCAGTGCAATTCTGGATTATTTTTCGGGACTCAAGTTTGAAGATGTTGTCCACGGCATCCAACAACCCGCGAAATTCGAAAGTACACAAAAAAAGGCAAAGGGCTAAGCCCCGCCCATTAGCTCCTCCAGACTGCACTGCTGCTTTTGCTGGTTACCACCATTTTGATTCGTAATACGAAATCGGTTGGGTTGGCCAAAATTGGCAAACGGGAGAATTTACCTTTTTTAAAATTAAATCACAGGTACATGTTGGTTACATGACTAATAAGTTATTTTGGGTATGAGAACTTGGGGGTATATTCAAAATTAGTGCAAAATTTACTAAAAGCATGGAGCAATTCGTATCTTTGTCGCTTTTCGCTGCACTTTGTGACGCCTTTCAACGAATGGTGGACAACAAGGTATCCATTTTGATATTTTGGAAATGCATTGACATTGAGGGTCGTTACTTTATCTATGTTTAGTTTTGAACTTTAACATTTAAAACCAGGATTCATAAAGTGAGTAGGCAAGTAGGTACGTAGTATCGATAACTCTTCCATAATTATTATGTACTTTGGTTTTTTGTATTGAATATAATTTAGATCAATGGTACTTGATTGCCAACGGCTATCTCGAGAACGGGTCGAGCGATTTTGGTGAAATTTCGTATCCCCCCCCCCCCCCTGGCGCAGTTGGGGGCGAAATGACTATTTAACTCGGTCTCGTGTTCGTGAAAATTCGTCTTGGGGTTTCGGTGGAAAGAGCTTTTCGACTACTGGAGGCGAGAGCTTTCGATGTATGGACATCATCATCAGGCTGTTGAGAGGAATAGTGTTGATGGCCATAAAAAGAGCTCGCCTCCAGGTTTTACTCTGGTTTGTTTATAAGCCTCCTGAAATGGTGAAGTAGGTATTGCCTCACCGTGTATTTTTAGTACATTGTGGCAAAACCCGATCCTCAGAACCCCCGACGGGATTTTGCAAACTTTTCTGATGTAGCGATATGTTCCCAGCCTGACGGTGACCACTTCGGTCTACCCTGTACCGTCGATCTGCGCTCAAGATCAGATATCGGACTGGTTCGAGTCTCTGGCTGAATGTCTTCACTGGAATGTAAGGAAGAGACAAAAGCATCTGGACGAGCTGTCGGATCTCACCCGCTCCAGTTCGAATGACACGCTGGATTCCTTCGGGCATCAAGACAGCTAGCACTATTCACAAGTGAGTCCCTACATCATACATATACTTAAATAATAAACATATGCCTCGATAGGCAGCTGCCGACCATCATCAATAAAAAACGGGTTTAAGTTTCTCACACACTGTGCGGGAACAGGACAGGAAAGGAAGCGCTGTGGGTAGGACACGGGATGTCGGCTGGCTGCTGCTGTCCCGTCCGCCTATACCCACACTAGGCAGGACGTTACTCAACTCTCTTTCCCCCGCCGCTCATCATACTCCCCTCGTGTCAAGCAAAGGTGAACGCAGGGAAGGCGTGTGTGAACGTGGGGAATGTAAACATTGGAGTTGGAGGAGGAACTTCCCATGCCAGGCACCGCCGTTTTTCACTTCGAGAGCGATACCGGCGTAACCCGTCCTGTGCCTACCCCATGCCTTGACCGCCACGCCCCACCTACTGTGCTTATCTCCATTCAAATACACAGAAGCAAAAAAATACGACCCGTTTCGCGGCTGTTTCCTGTCCCTTTCCCACAGTGTGTGAGAACATTTAATAGGAATGGTAATACATCAACGCAGCCTCCTGTTTGTTTTGCCCTCACTTTCTGAGACCCAAGGCCGGCGAAACCTCCACGTCGCAAAGTGTTACTTAACCCCAAAAAACAAATTTCAAAAAGCGATCAAATTTCAAAAGTTCCTCCAGTTCAAGCAGTATAGAGTATTCGAAACCAAAGTTTGAGCTCTGGAATTACCAGATCACAAGCGAAGTATACTGCAAAATTGTGTTCATATTCAAGTAAAATTTAGAACCGGACCACCACCAAATTTTTGAAAATAAAACAAAGCTAACAAAGCTAGGAATAAAAATGAAAATACACTGCCAAGGTGATGGCACAGGAGCTTCCTCGTCACAATCAGAGTGACCCATTATAAAATAGAACAGACTCGGAAGCAAAATAACATAACATTACATTACATTACATTACATTACATTACATAACATTACATAACGTTAAATATACATATTACATAACATTACATTACATAACGTTAAATATACATATTACATAACATTACATTACATAACATAACATTACATAACATGACATGAAATATACATATTATACATAACATGACTTCCATAATACATTACGTCCATTATACATAACTAGCCTGACCGCTCGCTTCGCTCGCTATCCGAGATTCGCTGTACGCAGTATCGTGGAACCAACAAACGACGGAAAAATCCCATACCCTACCGGGTATTTGTGCCCAATTTTATCAAAATCCGTCAAGCCATTCAGGAGTTGACCATGGTCGACTATATTTCCGCTATGGTCAGGGAATTAAAAATGCGCCTACGTTCAACTTGGGAGGCTACCGGATATTGGTGCCAAATTTGGTCGATATCCGTTGAGCAATTCGGGATTCGACCATGGAGAGGCCCATGGATGCGCTAAGGTCGACCGCGGGGGTAGTCCGAAGGGTCGATCGTAGATAGAATTTCACGTAGATTACGAATACGCGATAAAAAATAGGGGTTACCATTTCAATTAACGAAGTTGACCATGGTCGACCATAGTTCCGCTATGGTCAGGGAATTAAAAATGCGACGTTGCACAACTTGGGAGCCTACTGGATATTCGTGCCAAATTTGGTCGATATCCGTCAAGCCATTCAGGAGTCGACCATGGTCGACCATAGTTCCGCTATGGTCAGGGAATTAAAAATGCGACGTTGCACAACTTGGGAGCCTACTGGATATTCGTGCCAAATTTGGTCGATATCCGTTGAGCAATTCGGGATTCGACCATGGAGGGTCCCATGGATGCGCTATGGTCGACCGCGGGGGTAGTCCGAAGGGTCGATCGTAGATAGAATTTCACGTAGATTACGAATACGCGATAAAAAATAGGGGTTACCATTTCAATTAACGAAGTTGACCATGGTCGACCATAGTTCCGCTATGGTCAGGGAATTAAAAATGCGACGTTGCACAACTTGGGAGCCTACTGGATATTCGTGCCAAATTTGGTCGATATCCATCAAGCCATTCAGGAGTTGACCATGGTCGACCATAGTTCCGCTATGGTCAGGGAATTGAAAATGCGACGTTGCACAACTTGGGAGCCTACTGGATATTCGTGCCAAATTTGGTCGATATCCGTCGAGCCGTTTGGCCGTGCATAGAAGGACAGACAGACAGACAGAGCGCATGCGCAGGGCGAACCGCTGGCTCTATCATGTTGAAATTGATATGGGACCTCAATGGGCCCTACCCGCTTAATCCCTGAGAATTACATTGAAATTGGGTGAAATCTTTGGTTACTACGGCTGTAACAAGGAAATTGAATCTATTTCACGCCAGCGCATGCGCAGAGCGCACCGAGGGTCCGATAATGCTGAAATTCATACTGGAACTCACTAGGCCTTGTCCAAACAACCCTTGAAAATTTGAGCGAAATTGAATCAAAATTGTGAAAGTTATGCGTGTTTGTTGAATTTAACGTTAGCGCATGCGCAGGGCGTACCGCTGGATCAATCATGTTGAAATTTGTATGGGACCTCAAGGGGCCTTATCCGCACCATCCCTCAAAATTTGAGCTGAATCAATTCAAAATCGTGGAAGTTATGGCTGTAACAAGGAAATGCGGACAAACTCACAGATTCACAGACTCACAGACCGACAGACACGGAACCAAATTTGTTCAGTAGGCTTTGAAACGCAAAATGCAAGTGGAAATTTTGATTTCTGAAGACAAAAATTTTTTGGCTCACGAAAGTGAACACAAGGCTTCCGCTGCTTCGCAGACTCGGAAGCAAAATGTTCCATAGGGTCTCATTTCTAATTACTGTTTGTTTGGACCCCGGTTTGTTTTTAAAAATATATTTTTAATTTATCAATAAAATAATGCCCTATCAATGAAATCTGGGCTGACGTATACCGTGATTCGCACTCATTGACGAAGCAAACTTATTTTGAGAGGGGGTTACAAAATTCTTTCATGTTAGATTCCTTAGGTTTATTATTGATTATAATAAACCAAAATGCGGAAGTTTGAGGCAGAAAATCGTTTTTACGTGTCACTGACAAATTTTGACTTCAGATTTAAATTCTACTCCCTCTAAAGCCAGTGAATCGTCGTATTTAAATTAATGTTCAAATTTAGTCTGCTCATACGGTTGTAGAACCGTTTGAGAACTCCTCTGTGGCTCGCAGGTACCAAGGAACTTAACTCCTCGGTGGGCTAAGTTTAAATTTACTGCAAGATTTTTTATTTTTATTATTCTAGAACATGTTTTTTCTGTAGCTTAATTTCGCTCTGTTTTTTATTACTCGCGTTACAATTTGCATATTGCTAATAAAATGCCTTGACTCTATTATTTAGGTATCGAAGCTGGAAGGACACGAGGCACCTTCGGATTCTGCTGAAGCTCCACTTGGTGGCGGTGAATTAATCGACAGAGGGCGAACAAAATGTATCTATCTCTCTAAAAATAAATCCACTGTAAATAATCTTAGGCATTTATAGGCAGGCATTTTTTTGCATTGTGTACAAAAACATATTTACAATACTTTAAAAAAATATATATATAAGTAATGTTATTTTTATAATATTTTTATTATTATAGTTTACATCGTAGATTGTATTGTTGAAATGGATTACACATATTTTTGGCTTCAATGTTTTTGTAAATTATTGCCATAATATAATGTTGTTACGAGACATTCAGTACCTGGTTTACAAACCTTCATCAGTAGGGCCTTTTTGAGGGTTCGAAGTTCGTGAATCAAATCCATGGTGGGAACTTAGAAGTGAATTTAAGCTATAGCACTTACTGCCGACCAGGGTATGCAGCTCTTCAAGATTCCGCCCATTTGAAAATGTCAGAAGTAGGTATCGGACGTGTTTTTTACGATTGGTTTTATTACGAGGTAGTACATTTTAATGTTACACCAACTCTGGCAGTCGTAATGATTCCTGTCATTAGGTATTATTGATGTGAAACAGATGATGCTGAACATACTTTCTTTGTATTTCCACGATGGGCAAACAGGAGAGGAATGCTGCAGATGATGCGAAGTATCAAATCAGAGGATCTGACGAGAGACGTCAGGAAAGGAGGAATACTGGAAAGCAGCTGCAGCATTTGCAACTGACCTGCTGCAGATTAAAAAGAGAAGAAATGACGAAAGAATGAAACAATATTGCTGAAGAAAATTAAAAACGCTGCAAAGTCACATGGGTTTATTATTCTATTGGATTTACCTGCAGAAGTTTTGGCTGTTCATTTATTATTTATCAAAAACACTTATTGGACTTCCACTTCTTTAACAAGTCATCTTTGATCATTGATAGTGCCATTTAATTGTCTCGATTCACCTGTTGATACTACTTCTAGTGTTATTATACAAATTTATTGGGACTTCAGACAATTAACCAGGATTTTGGCCCATTAAAAATGAATTTTGGGAGCTGAAACTTCGTTACAACCTCAGTTCTTCACTCTTTGGTCAAAATAAACTACATATTCGGTCTTCTCGCCCCAAAAAACATGTAAAACGATACCTCACAAGCTCATTAACTAAAACCTTGAAAAAACGGTGCAAAGTCCTTGTCACATGGGTTTATTATCCTGTTGGACACACCTACAGAAATGATGGCTGTTTACTTATTGTTTCTTTCATACAAAATAATTGAAATGGCTATTTCTGGTGGTTCCCTCCAATTCTGGCCCCCGAAACACGAATCAGGTACGCTCTCTTTTTTTTCAAATTATCTTTGATCATTGGCAGTCCCATTTAATCATCTTGATCCACGTGATGACACTTTTTCTAGTGTTATTATACAAATTGATGGTGATTTCACACGATTTCCCAGGTTTTTGACTCATAAAAAATCAATTTTGGGAGCTGAACATTTGGTAGAACCTCAATTTTCCACTCTGGTCAAAATCGACTCCATATTCGGTCTTCTCGTCCCCAAAAACATGGAAAACGATACCTCAAAAGCTCATGTTACTAACATGTTACTAAAACACAGAAAGTACCTATTTTTATACACATTTTACTCATAATATCCCTCGGTATATTCCGATCGGGCTGCAAAGTTTCGGGACACAACTAGGGCCCAAATGGAGCTTGTGTGCGAAAGAACGAATTTTTTAGACCGAAAATGAAGCCAGTACACGTGATACGGCGGATGGCGTACGCCGGACATTGCATTTTGGTTTATTATTCTGTGAATAATACACCTATGTATTCGCTCAGCAAAAAATTGTTATAACACCCCCTCAAACTTTTTTATTTTCCGTTTCAAGGTGCGTAGATTCCAAAAATGCAATGTCCGTCCGCCGCCGTACGCCGTATCACGTGTACAGGCTTCATTTTAGGTATAAAAAATTCGTTCTTTCGCACACAATTGAGTTCTACCAAATGTTCAGCTCCCAAAATTGATTTTTTATGAGTGAAAAACGTGGGAAATCGTCTGAAATTTTATGAGTCAAAAAACCTGCGAGATCGTCTGAAATCACCATCAATTTGTAGAATAACACTAGAAAAGGTGTCAACACGTGGATCAAGAAGATTGAATGGTACTACCAATGATCAAAGATAGTTTGGGGGGGGGGGGGGGGGAAAGGAGCGTACCTAATTTGTGTTTTAGGGGCCAAAATTGGTGGAAACAATCAGAAATAGCTATTTAAATTATTTCACATGATAGAAACAATAAATTAACAGCCTACAGTTCTGTAGGTATGTCCAATAGAATAATAAACCCATGTGACAAGGACTGTGCAGCGTTTTTGGAATCTCCTCACTTTGAAACGTAAAAGAACAAATTTTGAAGGGATGTTATAAAACCTTATTGCTGAGCGAATGCATAGCTGTATTATTCGCAGAATAATAAACCAAAACGTCTGACAATTCGAGTAGGCAGTATAGCTTCCTCACTTGAATCACATGAACATAATTATAGGATAGTTGGGTAGGTTCATTCAGTGGAGTATCCACGCATGGGTCATGGATAACGTACATAGACTAGCAGAATTAAGGTGCGGCGACACTGCCACCGGACTTGACTTGACCTCACTTGCGTGCCTGTCTGAACCCATCCTTTGTATTTCAAAGGGGAGCGGCGAACTGCGACCGGACCTGACTTGACTTGACTTGAGCCTCCCACCAGACTCCGTTCTGATCCGGTCTGCATGGGTTGGGACCTGACTCCGGTCACCCCTCTACCATGATTTTCAACCCCTCGCACCCCAACGAGCCATCCAACGCAGCCCCCATTGCTCTCTTCTCATCCTAAAATAGTTTTGAAATTGAACATCTTTCTATTTGGCAAATAGGGTGTGAAGTTCACCGTATTATGCTCGTTCGGAAACATATGGTGACATCCACGACTTATTCAAAGAAAGAAAACTTGTCACTAGTTCTATTTCTTCATCAGAGTCGGATTCTGATTGTAAATCACAAAGAATGGCTTCCATTTCGGAGGACATACTCTTGTGACGTCTAAGAACAAACTGGACTGGTTGGAGTCCGGTGACTCCGGTCAAGTCAAGTCCGGTGGCAGTGTCGCACCCCCCTCCGGTCACCAGTCCGGTGGCTCCGCTCAAGTCAAGTCAAGTCCGGTGGCAGTGTCGCCGCAGCTTTAGTTGGGTACAGGATTCAGTGGACAGGTGGCCCATCCAACACCTCACTTCAATCTGTCTTCCAAAATTCACCACTTTACAATGATTTGCAGGGACAGGTGGCCCATCCAACACCTCACTTCAATCTGTCTTCCAAAATTCACCACTTTACAATGATTTGCAGGGCAGTTATGGGCGCTACGAGGATCTGACGCCTGCGCATGCGCAGACGAAAGTTACGGTACGACTTCAATGATTTTGATACAGGACCATCTGCAATCCAACCAGCGTGTACCCTCAAAATTTCAGATCTGTACGACTATTTTTCGCATAGTTGGAAGCGTTACAAAGAAATGGTCAACAATGCATGTTCGCGCATGCGCAGACGAATGTTACAGTAATTTTCAATGATTTTGGTTGGGACCTCCTGTGACCCAACCCGCACCTACCCTCCAAATGTCAGCCCATTTCGACCATTATTTCGGGTAATTATGGGCGTTACAAGGAACTGACCACAGACAGACACGGGACCAAAAATGTTCCTTGATGTCTGAAACACAAAATGGCAGTGGAAATTTTCATTTTGGAGGACATATAATTTTTGTTTTTCTTTTTGCTTCCTCACTACCGAAGGGAGGAAAGCCTTGGATTCGTGACAGAGTAAAAAAAATTTCATGTCCTCCAAAATGAAAATTTCCACTACCATTTTGTGTTTCAGACATCGAAGAACATTTTTGGTTCTGTGTCTGTGTTAATTCCTTGTAACGCCCATAACTACCCGAAATGGGCTGAAATTTGGAGGGTAGGTGCGTGCGGGTTGGGTCACAGATGTTCCCGCACAAAAATCATTGAAAAAGTACTGTAACTTTTGTCTGCGCATGCGCACACGTGAAATACTTGAAACGCCCACAACTAAGTAGGTACCTTAAATATCGTTGAAATGAGTTCAAAACGAATTTCATTGGAATTGTACTCTAGCTTTTGTCTGCGCCCGCGTGAACATAAAATGTTGACCATTTCCTTGTAACCCTGTTAACTACGCGAACAGTAGTCGTAGATAGCTGAAATTTTGGAGGTAAACGCGGGTTGGATTGCAGATAGTCCCTTATCAAAGTCATTGTAATCGTACCTTAACTTTAGTCTGCCAAGCGCAAACGTGGAATACTTGAAACGCCACTAACTACCTTAATACTGTTGAAATGTGTTCTAACTTAGGGTCGATCAGGAATAGTACTTTGATAGTTCCGTATGAATTTTATTGGAATCGTACTGTAAACTTCGTCTACGCATGTGCGAACATGAAATGTTGAAATGTTTGATCCTATTACGGATGTTAGATAATTAATTGATTACCTACTACTCTATTTATTGCTATTCTATCATTTTGACGCATCACTTTTTACCATCTGATTCTACACGTCCATAGAACAATAAGCGAGGAAGCTATACTGCGCACCCAACTTGGCGGACGTTGGTTTATTATTCTGTGAATAATACACCTATGTATCCGCTCAGCAAAAAATTTGTATAACACCCCCTAAAATTTTTTCTTTTCCGTTTCAAGTTGCATAGATTCCAAAAATGCAATGTCCGTCCGCCGTACGCCGTATCACGTGTACCGGCTTCATTTTCGGTCTAAAAAAGTCGTTCGTTCGCACACATGCTCCACTTGGGTCCTAGTTGTGTCCCGAAACTTTGCAGCCCACCAAATCAAGGACCAAAATGGGACAGGAAAGTTTTCAACGTTCTAAAACTTCTAGCGCAATAAAGGTGATCAAAAATCCAGTTACTTATTTACTATTTAATAAATTGCCCAAAATTGGAATACTTTATTATAAAAAACGGTGGAGTTTGACAATGTAGGCGGTACCTAGTAAATTGGAGGTTATACTGAGTAACGTACCAATTACTTTAAAATTCGCTCATATGGATGAAACATGACTGAAACTTTGAGGTAGGTTATCGACGTGTATTAAATCGACGGAAAGTGGTGATGGACTTTGCAGTATTCATCCCTGTCGGGAAGGCATTCTCCCATCCATCACCACGACCGTGACGTCACACTACAAGGGCAGCCCTGCGCGATTAGTACGCAAAACATCCGCATCCTGAGAACGGGAGGCGCTGGCTACCCTCACTTCAACCAGCTCCATCGACCTGTAACCCACGCTCCTCGCCTTGATGGTGTTTTAGACAGGTCTGGTGTTCATTCAACATATTCTTGTATTTCATTCACTGACTACAACACGGAGGTATGTAGAATAAATAGCATATTAATATTACGATGTTCATTTATCTAGACAGCAAGACAACCCCAACCAATTACCTTGATGCTCAGGTTTGGTGGATTAAAAAATTATTTCAGCGTTCATTATCGACAGTTTTATTCACAAAAAATATCCAATAACACACCATTCCAAGACAGTGATGATATGATTGTTCAGTGAAACTATACAGAATTAAATGCCAAGTTCAATTCAGTCTTTAAGTTACTTTTAATATCCAATCACATCAAACAAAACCCGAAATGAACCCCATAAATATATATTTTTATCTATTTAAATTATACTTAGCTAAGGATGCGTGATGCTTAAACAGACAATTTACCAATAAGTAGATACAGCTGCGCATAAATGAAGCGATTAGGGGCGTATTTATGAACATTCTTCAGTCTTCCTTACGATCACCTTCGGAAAGGGGCCCTTGAAAGGTTGCCTTCGATAAACACACCTTGAGAAGGATGGCCATATGGGGAGGGCAGGCAGTGGGGTAAGCGCAGGTACCCTTATATTTGTGAACTCATAACATTGACGTAGCCCTTATCAGCTAATCATCAGTTCCCCGCCGACCAATGCCTCAATTTTCTTAAGGCCATTAACTCTCTTCTGTCAAATTATTCATTCCTCATTTCAAATTAGACCAAGTAATTAATTAAATTTGAAAGTGAAAGTCTGTTTTGAATTTATTAATTTAATGTTGGAGCTTTATGTACGATCGCCCTGAAAATGCTGTGGACGTGATCAGAAGTTTAATTTGAATATCAACCAAATCCAATCAATAAGGACGACCTAGTTTAAAAGATAAAAAAATTATAATTTTGTCTGAAAAAAATGGTTATTTGATGGAAAAATTAGTAACAAAGGGTCGTCTCAAAGCTCCCTTCTGCCACTGCCTAGGGTTACTGCCCTTCTTCAGGGCAAGATGGAAGAGAGAAAAAGTCGCATGGAAGAAAAAGGTTGGAAATGAGTGAAGGATAACTGAAGGACTTGCAGAGCCAACCTTACCATAAAAGGAGCTCAAAGGTGAGGTTGACGGTACGTGAGGAGTGTTTATAAATACGGGCCCTTTGGACTTACCAAGTGACAAACTTTTCACAATGGTCAACACCGTTTGTCAAGTAAACGAACGAACGTTCAATTGAAATGAACAGAATCAGAGGGAAGAAGCAGCAAAGACTTGAATTATTTAATAATAACAAATTATTCCAAAGGATGGATTACGATGTATCGTTATATTCGAATTGAATGGTGTTTACAAATTCTACAGGGCACCAAAGAAGTCATTAACGTGAAAAAATTAATATTACTATTAAGTAAACTAATTACTATCAAAACATTAATAATATGCAGACTCTCCTGGAGACATGCTATAGTGATGCAATGTTACAATAGTTTAGAGCACCCCAAACTGCAACACAGCACAAGTTCACAATGGGCGGTTCGGAGTTACACATACATGCGACTGAATTTGTATTTTCCTGCACTTTGCGACGGTGTCGTTTCGTCACAGTATTGACAAAAAAATATTAAATATGCTCAAAAACAGCACATAACTATTTTCCACTACTGATAACCTGGTAAATAAATGAACTTGACAGAAGAGCTGCGAAAATGATACGCATTATGCAGTGTTGCAGTTTGAGTGATGTGACTGTGATTATCAAGTAGTACCAACATAAATCACATTTTATATCACGTTCAAGCAAGAATATTACTATCAGTATGCGTAATTACAGTTTTGTAATAAAATATTAGGTAGCTTGTCAGCACAATATTAGATGTGAAACAAAAGTGCTGAATAACTACTTACGGTCAAGTCAGGCTTATAGAGAGGAATATGACTATGAAAGTGTGATGTCGAATGATTTTATGTCTACAGGACAGTTTGTGATGGCTGCTACTTCTTTGTGTCTTTGGCAACTTGTTTCTTGAAGAATTCCTTCTTCTTGATGGGGTCGGGTATAATCTAAAGACAGACGATATTCAATGAGAAAACAAAGGAACATTTTATTCTGAGATAATAGGAGTTTCCAAGAGCAACAGCTGATGAGCGTTAATTCACAAGCTATCAGCGGATGGAATCAATGTTGGAAGATGATTTAAGTTCGCCCCTCGCATCATCAAGGAATGGAAACACATATGGGCCAGGAAGCTGTGATGGACTAAACAAATGATTTCGAGATTCGTGTGTTGAATAATTTATAATGCCGAAGGCCACCATGGATAAGTCCCTATAGATAGTATCCATGCGGGCCCTTGAACTGATTCGAATAGAACCTGAATATAATTTATCATTCAGGTTCTATTCGAATAGAATTTATCATTCATTCAGGAAGGTGAAGAATATCTAACAGCTGTACAAAATCGCAGATACCGTTCCATCACTGTTCTCGATCTACGTTTTGTAACATGTGCAGTAAAGTCAGACCCAGTTCCAGTTTTTGTCCTTGTCAAGAAAACGAGAGAAAAATAAGTAGATCGTGCAAAGAGCTTGAAATGTGGAGCTTGGTAGCGAAACACCAGATGTATTTTCGAAACTTATGATTCATTCGAATAGGCAGTTGAAAACTTGCATCCAAATACATCGAGTGATTACAATAAGTACAAATTAAAATCTGCATTTAACCCTACATTCGAATGGGTCATCAATAACTTGCCCCTGCAACGGGCCAATGGGGGTTAACCATGGTTCAGGGATTGCTGATTTTGTTTTCCAAATTTGCTTTCTGTGTTGTCTGTTGGTGAGAAAAATACAATCAGTTCGCCTGAATGGCGTATATTTGAATGTTTCCACTTTCCAAGATTACGCAGAAAGCAGCAACAGAGACTTCCAAAGAGCAGCTTCGATATGGAGATAGCAGAGTTCCATATCTAGGGCGAGCAAACAGCAGATGCTAACCAGATAAGGTTGTTATCGGCGTGGGCTACTTTGTGATGAGGTGAAGAGATAAGCCTACCGTATTGACGATAAGGTGCCTCATCTAACTTTGCATGCGCAGTTGAACGTTCTAATCCCAATAAGGCACCGCATCTTTATCTCTGTATCCCTTAGGAACTCTCTAATGATGCTCCATCTTCTTCCAATGCTACAGCATAGCAGAACAGACTTCTCAGGCAGTAGTTATCCATGCTCCAGCAGACGCCCTACTCCACTGCACTATACAACGACAGGTTATGTTTTGACACCCAACCATATGCCCCCTGAAACTGACAATGAGGGTATGTACCTATTTCTGAAACTGACAATGAGGGTATGTACCTATTTCTGAAACTGACGATGAGGGTATGTACCTATTTCCTCTGACCTATTATTTTTCCTGCTTCCACTACCCATTCTCTTGCTCATACTGGTTGGCGAGTTCAAGCAGAGAACGACTGTGCCATATCAAACACACAGTGGGAATGAAAGAGCGAATTCCTGGTCTTGGGTCGGTGGCGTGCTCTTGATCTCACTGGGCCAACATGGATGTGCTCGCCTCAACACCCCGGATTATATCAAATAAACGGTATACATAGAAACGTGGCAATAACCTCATCAAAACTTCCTCAATTAAGGGTAGAAAAATCTAAATGAAGAAAAAAATCTCTTTTTTTTTCCTTAAAAAAAACTACACAATGTGACGAATAAAATGACGTATTGAAAACGTATTCTGGATGCCCCTAAGTGCATGAAAAAATATAATAAATTGGGCTATGGAACTGCCCGGCGCCATAGGATGGGTTGTCCGCTTCGTGCAACATGGTAGAAATTACAAACAGAAAGTGGGTATAACAGTATATGGATACTCAAAAATTAGATAAGATCAGGAGATAACAACATCAGTGCAATGTTATTCTTCATTCATTCATTCAGCATCACATCCTCCATCATCACTGTATCATGCAGGAGACTGAAAGCTGTGTTGAGATGCGTGGAGGCAAGCTTTTCAGAAAAACTGCTCTCCTGAAAAATTACATTTTTTCAACTTTGGGTATCATTTTCCCAAGAACGGGGTGATCTAATTTTTTCCTGATAGAGAAATAAAAGAGCTTCAAACAAGTCGGAGAGTTTTTTGAAATATGGCTTGGCTTATGTGGTACGATTTTATGAATAACAAAAAATCGAGGTCAAAAAAGCCACTTTGATTTGAACGAGATAGCACCGACAGCAACCAAGGAAAAGGTGCTTGAAAATCGTCAAATCGCCTTCCTGTTTTGGTAGTTACCCACTACCCTTAATAAACTGAAAGTTAACTGCTTATCCAGTAGAAATAGGCATCCAATCTCAGTATCTACTTTCAAATTAAAAAACAAACGCTGCAAATTATTACACAACGGTTAATTATTTACCTATATACCCTTCTAAGCCCCCCCCCCCCTCCCCCAGGAAAGCCCTAAATCGAGTACTGGAGCCGACCCGGGAATTAAAGTTTCATAAAAACCAGTATGTAAAATGGCAAAACTCAGATGTAGTTCTGCAGGTAAACTGTTGATGTGAAGTGAAAAATGTTTTTTTCTTCACGGCTGGGATTCGAACCTGCGACCTTCAGCGTGGGATTCCGGCCCCTATCCAAGTGAGCTGCGGGGCACATGGGTACAAGGCAAGTGCACTCTCAATGCAGGTTGATGCCTACATACATGCCGATATTTAGGGCAAATTCAATGTTATGGCAACATCGCAGAATGCTCCTGATGGTCTCGAAAATTCAGAACAAACCAAACTATTTAAAAATGCGAGAAAACCCACACCTCAAAATACAATTTTCCGAGAAGGATACTCCTGGATATTTCAACCCCTATTTTTCACCCCTTAGAGTTGAGTGCCAGTAACGGCGAGCTTCGAGGACCAACTAGAGCCCAAACGGGACCCACACACCAAATTTCGTGAATTTTGGTTCATGGGAACTAAGGAAAAAGCCGCGTACGGACAGAAATTTTTTTTATTCGATATTCGCATTCTACGTCCTTTGAAACGTAAACCATAACATTTTGAGGGGGGGGGGGGGGGGTTACATTTTATTTTTTTTCATGGTCGTTTCCAAAGGTTACTTATTGAAAATAATGAACCAAAATTAAAAAATTCGTGGGTCTTCCAAGTATTGGGGGCCAAACTTGATAATCTCACAAAGTTGTTCAATCGGGAGGTTGAAGAGGATGAACTGTTAGCTCATTCAATATACATAAGAATAGCAGTAAGAAGAACTCTAACCACATGAAGCAATGAGTGAGTTCAAAATATGCAGTGCTACCTACCGTATCCTGTCCTGGTTTCCATCCAGCCGGGCAGACCTCGCCGTGCTCATCAGTGTACTGGAAGGCCTGAACCAGACGCAGAGTTTCGTCTACGCTTCTCCCGACTGGCAGGTCGTTCATTGTTATTTGACGAAGGATGCCTTTATCATCAATGATGAACAGCCCTCTACAATAAATCACAGTCAACGAGTAAGTTTAGAGTAACACAGCGCAAAAACTCGATGGAGTGGGTTACCCTAAATAGTATACTGATCCCATCCATTGAAGAAGAGTGAACTTGGAGAACTGTCAGGAAGCAGCGTGGAATAAGGAGAAGGCCGGCGACTGGTTAGGCGGGAGCGAGCCAAGACCAACTTTTCCCCAACAGCTATGCCATCTGGTGCTAATAGGGGCTGCTTATGGACTGAATATAGTTGATCACAGAATCGCTAAAGTGTGTTTTCTAGGAGGGAAGAGCAGATCCCAAAGCATCGACTTTCGTTATTTTTCAAGTATCAATTCAAACTTTTGGCGTAATTTAAAAGAAAACAGATTATTAAGATACTTTATGACGTTTACCAGGAAATTTCGAGGAGCAATCCTAGTAGAAGCAATAGACTAAACTACTCCTGGGACAGCTACATCTAAATAACCACTCTAGATAGCATTTGCCAAGCAAAATTCTTTCCCTGAATATACGTTGTGAGCCTTCTTTCTCCTTATTCCATGGTGAACAGCTAGAACCCTAAGCGCCGGTTTCACCAACACAGTTTAAATAAACCTCGTATCAATAAATCCTGGATTCAAATTTGATCCACAGTTGAGAGCTTCGACAGTTTAACCAACGTTTTTGATAAGCGATTTAGGGCCGGGATCACCAACCCAGTTTAAACTTCAACTGTAGATCAAAGAAAAGTTTAAACCTGAGTTGTAGTTTTGTTGGTGACTACAAGCCCTAAACTTCAGTTTTAAAACCTCAACCGTGGATTAAAGCTGAACGGCTCTGCATGGGCGTTTAACAGGAGATTACCGTAAAACTACATCTATAACCTATCAATTTCTAATAACCTATCCACTAACGACGTTCATCTGTGCTCCCGATTCCTATTATTTTATTAACATTTCGAGTTTCCCCCAGTTCCGTTTTTTAATTACCATTTACCATTACCATTACCAATTCGTTAATTCCCATTCAATTAATTCCCATTCAATTCGGTTAATTATCATTTCGTTATTGACATCAACATGAGTGTTGTTGATTTTGACATCGAGGACATCACCGACGATGAGGAGTTTGTAGACGTGATAACTGCGGTCTTCCTGAGGAGGCCGCGAGTGGTACGTCAACGGCCGAGGCACTTCGACATTTGGGGAGACAACGACTTCTTCCATCGATTCCGAATGTCGAAAGATACAGTGAGGTACGTGCTGTCGTTGATTGAACATCAAATTAGTTCACCTACCGAGAGGACAATGCCGTCTTGCCTCAAACGAAGCTGCTCCTGACTATTCGATATTTTGCGACTGGGTCAATGATCAGGGCATGCGCCGACTTTTGTGGAATACACCGAACCACGGCTGGCAAGATTATCCACCAAGTGGCTGATGCAATAGCCAAAATGCGCCCTAGATTCATCTACATGGCTAGAGGGAGAGAAGCGGACAGGGTCATGGCAGAATTTTATGTAAAGGCCAGAATTTTATGTAAATTGAAGAGACGAAGATGTCAGAACCTCAGATCAGAAATAAACAGTGACTTGCATCTTTATCTCTGTTATCATCCCACACGACACGCAATTGTAGACTAGGGAGAGCCAAACAGAGCTAATCGAGTTTAATCTTCAGTTCTATAAAACTGAGTTTAATGGGACTTGAAATACCCGCATTTTCAATTCGGTGGTTTAAACTAGAGATCGCGTTCAGCCCGGGTTTACTCAATCTGCAGTTTAAACCTGGAATTGTACTCCTGGCACTTAGCTGATCCTGGGCTTAAGCCGAGATTGTTTAGTTTGCATCAGCATTGCTATCCCCAGAAACACCAATCTCGTACTGCAGATGACACGCAGGAGGGATGCTCATCCATGAGTGGTGGATCTGTTATATTTCTTCTAAGGATACTTACGTTTTGTCCACCATCCATTGTTGTGGAGACATAAAACTGTGTAATACAATACAATAATATACAAACAACAAACAAGAAACAACTCCGTCTT
Organism: Leptopterna dolabrata; assembly: GCA_954871275.1. Classification (NCBI taxonomy): domain Eukaryota; kingdom Metazoa; phylum Arthropoda; class Insecta; order Hemiptera; family Miridae; genus Leptopterna; species Leptopterna dolabrata. The sequence goes on along the minus strand of OX940977.1, from coordinate 36,333,086 downwards.
CTAAATCAAAAACATGGTTAACCCATTCAACAAAGACTAAGACCAGGTTTTCAAAATTCGACCAATTTTTGTCGAAATATGAACCCTTACAAATGCGCCAGAAGAACACTAACGCAGTCTGTAAGTACCTACCGCATACTATGAAGGTTTGTGTATTAGGGCCCCCGCTCACTGGCAACTTTTTCAAAGCAACTGTCAGTTGCTTTGATGAAACTGAAATGAAACACAAGATATTGAAAGTGGTCACGGCAACTAAATAATTGCGTTGAGTAAACTATTGCCAGTAGGAATGGGTTATGCAGGTTTCTGCCAGTCCCCTCGCGCTGTCAATTTTTAATTGCTCGCCGACCTTTGCTCGGAACAGGTCAGTTGTTCAGTTCATCCACGTTCAGTTGTTTATTTGCTCGGAACTCACGTTTTGTTGTTTATTTTCGTTTTCAATACATTGACGATGGAAGTAGAAAAGTTTATATTGGCTATTGAGAAGCGGCCAGCATTATATAATAAGCGTCTGAAGGAATATGCTGATAAGAATTTGAAAAAAACGTTGTGGTTGGAGGTGGGTGAAGAGTTTATAGAAAAATGGAAAGAACTAGGGGATAAAGAAAAAACTGAAAAATTCTTCGTCTCAGGATGAGTCCACAAACATACGCAGTTTCAACGAAATCCATTGAGACTGAGATGAAAGGCAGCTATCTAGTCGCCCAAGCGCGGGTGATTTTTAATACCGTCGATTAAAAAATTGCCGGTGATAAAGTTGCGGTGACTGAAAAGTTGCCAGTGCGCGGGGGCCCTTAGATAGGTACTCGAGGAAATAAACTGTCATGAAGGGTCCGATGTTGTTGCATACCTGGTTTGGTGTAAAACTACATTTATTACATATTTTTGGTCCAACTTCTGTTTGGAGAACTAGAAAGTTTTCTATTATATCGAGCATGAAGCTTATCCCTTCCTCGAGAAGGCGGAACCTCGCGAAAAAATCGCCGTCATCCCATTTCTGGAAATGATCGACCCTTTCACGAATTATCCTCAGTCTTGGCAAGGCCACTTCCATAAGTTCGTTGAAATCTTCATCAGGAGATGACGATGAGGATGACTCAAACACTTGCATGAAATATTCATCGCACAAAATGTTTATGAAAATTATGACTATGAAAAAACACAAACAAAATATGTTTTAAAAATGGTGATGACCTCGCGGACAATCGGAGATAAACCGTCGTGGATCAGAGGTTTAAACTACCTGAAAGGAGGTATTAACTTAATGCGTCAACAGTGCGAGTTATTCCGAAATTAGGCGTTCGTGAAACTGTTTTTTCTCAGAATCGATGGCTTAAAAAACCTCGGCCGAGATTAATCTCTGGACAGTTTGCCCATGGCCAACTCTAGGACACTAAAAACAGACACTTCTCACTGCATACATGCGGGTGAATTGAGCATACTTCAAGCAACAGCACTAAAACACCTATTATAAGAACTCTAGGCAAAGCCACTAATTGGCAAGTACTGTTTTTAAATTACACCCGTTTTATACCTAGGAGGTGGCAGTAGGAAATGAGGCTCGACCAGTACCTACTGAAAATCCGTTTCCACCATGTCTGCTTGGAACTCTACTGCGTGTCCCAAAGGAAGTGTCAGTGCTGCAACTTTTTCAGGAGATGTTCCGGGGGTTCCAGTTCGGATGTGGTGGGAAGAAAATGGTTGAACTTGAGTTTTGTGACAGAGGAGTGTGATGGTGGACCCTCGAGTCCCCCCCCCCCCCCTCCCACTATACAACCGAGATTATCACCGATTAAGAAGGGATATCGATTAGGCTTCCCCAAACCACCCGGTCACCACCTTTCTGGAAGAAAAAATGGCTCGAGAACAGCCACACCGTCACACTTCTTCCTACATTACATTCTTCTGGGTAGCAGAAGTATGAGATGGAAAAGGGGGAATGAAAAGTAGTACGAAGCTCTGATTCAGGAAAGGACATCTGAATAACTTCAAGTTGACTAACCTCCATCGTAATGGTACTACCTCAATAATTTACTGGTGGAGAACAAAGCTCGTACATAAGAGTACTGGCAGAGAAAAAATGCAAAGATTGTTGTCCAGTGAATGGTGATCATCTGGGCAACCTCCACCGTTAGGATGGAACAACTATCGGGACTTGTAAATTGGGACACTGCATTACTCGCCTTCAAATGAGCTCAATATATTTTAATTATATTGACACTCTGAAGGGGGGAAAGGGGGCGGAGAAGCCAATAGATGTATGTATTATTAAAGGGACAGAATGACTGTAAAGGAATCCTTCTGGAAACCTTTGGGCTTGTCCTTCTGGAAAGCCCTCAAAAAGTGGATGGAGTATGGTGAGTTAGGTACTCAGCACATACTACCAAACCACGCTCTGCTACCATGTGACAGAGTGAGGAGAGTGACCGTGGACTCTCGAGAACCCCCCTTCTAGACCAGCGATATTATCCCCAGCTAAGAAGGGATATCGACTAGGCTTCCCCAAACGAAGAAAAAATGGCTCAACAACAGCCACACCGTCACAGTTTAGTGCCGATTTGATTGAACTTCTCTATCAGAGCTGATTGAGTCAATTGAAAGTAGCCGGCTATCCTCACTCTCGTGAAAGAACAGCGCTATGCAGCACATTAACCGGAAATTATGAATTTGCGGTGATATGTCCCACATATTTCCTTGAACTATAATATCTCCTACATCAAAAATTTCACAGCAATCGAGTTCACAATATAACTTATGAATAGAAACCACTTTTCAGGTATTTCCATTAAAAAGATGAACAAACCTCAAAGTGTGGCCAGCGTCGTCCAAGTACACACCGTAGTCCTTGGAAATTTTGTGGGTGAGGTCAGAGAGGAGGGGAATTTTTAGATTCCCCAACCCGCCATCTTTCCTGGGCGTGTTCATCCATGCGAGGTGAGTGAAGTGGGAGTCCACAGAGCAACCCACGACTTCCGTGTTCAGAGCATGAAACTCTTCAACGCGATCGTTGAAAGCCAATATTTCTGTAGGGCACACGAACGTACTGGGAAGAAAAAAACACTTGGTCAAATGGAATGCTGCCAAGGAAGCTTTCTGGTCGGTGATGTTATGAAGCAAAGCGAGTTTACTTACAAATCCAGTGGGTAGAAAAAGAATACGAGGTATTTCCCTTTGTAATCCGACAATTTCAGTTCAGTTAGGGCCCCATTGACAACTGCAGTTCCCTCCCATTGGGGTGCTGGCTTGGAAACTAAGGCAGAAGAAAATTAATTATTAGAACATGGGAATTCATGGCTATTTTCATTAGGGTCTTTTACACGAGCGGGGAGCCCGACGGGCGGGTAGAATTTTGCCTGAAAATGGGCTGAACTCGCGTGCAGGGAGTGACTGTGTACACACGCGTGACGAGTAGACCCAAGGAGCTTTCTAGCAGGAAGAAACGGACGCCCTCCACGGCTGGTGGTCCTCCCCTGTGCATCACCCAACGAGCCTCTTTTGTTCACACTATCACGGCGCCACCCCACGGGCTTGTATCTCCAGCGCTTCTCTTATCTGTTATCATTCCCGCCTACACTTTTGTTTAAATTTTACGGAACGCTTTGAGATTTGCGTGTAGTTTTTAGGAATTAAGTTATCGCACTGTCGGCGCCGAGATACCACCCCTAGGGGCCTTTTTGGAACCTAAATCGACATCTCGATTTCTCATGTTTCATCCATTTTTTTCAATCCATATATTTTCAAGGCAAAAATGCTGCAAATTATTACACAACCATTATTTACATGCATAGATGCCCCTTCTGCATTGATCACTGTGTTGTGGGTCAATGCAGTGAGGAGCCCTGGAGCCGGTCCTGGAATTACAGTTTCATAAAAATGCGTGGAATCCAGTAATTCAATATTCATAAACCCTCGAAAATTTCCTCTCCTCCGCTTCAATTTCCTAATTTCATCATCGCATTGAATTGCATGCAATCCATTTAAAACCACTGAATTACTATAAATTGATTGACATCCAATTCCAATTGAAATCCAATTCCAATTAAAATCCTATTCCAATTGAAATATCAATTGAAAACCTTTGGATACAATGAAAATCCCCCGAATATTAAACTAAATTAAATTTAATTTGCAAATTAAACTCCCATTCCCAATATTGGGTACAAGATTGTTGCGGCGTCCCTAGCAATGATTTCTGGGCTGAATGTATACAATTTGATTCACCCTCCTGTTGAAGCCTGTGGGTGCAAACTTCGAGGCCTTACTGTGAACGAACGGACGTACAATGCTCCGGGCGGTCTCAAAACACTCCCAAGTTAAAGAACTATTTAAAAACGTAAATAAATTTGAGGTAACGGCGTCCTGGAGATTTCAACCCCTATTTTTCACCCCTTAGAGATGACTGACGTTAACGCCGAGCTTCGCGGACCAACTAGTCTCCAAATGGGACTTACAAACCAAAATTCATCAATTCTGGTTCATTGTAACTAAGGAAAGTACAGCCTACGGCGGACAGACAGAAAATTTTTATTGCATTTTCGGATTCTCCATACCTTGAAACGGAAACCGTCAAATTTTGAGGGGGGGGGGGGGGGGGTTAATTTTTTTTTTTTTTTTTTTCATGCTCGATTGCAAAGGTTCATTACTGAAAAGAATAAACCAAAATTACATTTAACCTGGCCTTCTCAGTGATATCAGATTTCCCCTTCCATCAATAGCCTTACAATACGATTAATTCCGAAATGTACAACTTGTGTAGACATTTTTCAAGGACTCATTAGTCTCAATATACACAGAATTCAACGTTAATGATCAAAGTTAATTATTTCAGTTTTTTTATTTCATTTTAGCTGTCTTGTAGGTGTTCTTAGTTCAAAAGCCCCCAAACAACGTCGAAAAAGTGGCTTTTTGCTGAAAAAAGAGGTGGTCCTTTAAGGGCCCCATAAAATATGGATAATTCGTGATCAGCGTGAAATAGTGTATAATATTTAACTTAATATGACCCTTTTCTTACTTCCCACTTCTTCAAGAATTTTGACGAAACCCGCCGCAAATAAAAATTATTGTAATTGCAATCGCTAACGCCATATTTTCTCTCGCAAGGTGCAAACTGCTTCAACTAGCCTCTAGCTTGGCTTGCCGGACTGCTGCCCGAGTCAACGAGCCAGCAAGCCTGAGTGATCAGTTCATGCACGAGGGAAAACAGATGGATCTGTACTCAGACGGGCGAGCCTGGCACGTAGAAGGAAAAGATCGGGAGACCGACTCATGGGCCAGGATGGCCCCTATTTTTTTAAGTAATTTGTCACAACGGTCCGGTCCGGCAGGTTTGGACAGCAGGGCCGGCTCCTCCAGGCGCGCAGGCCCAGCAGCCAACCCACGCCCATCATCCAGCTTCACGCTACAAGCCCTCTCGTGTAAAAGGCCCTACTGATGCATAAAAATTTAGTTGTTAAATTATGAAGCAGCAGAAAAGGGATACAGGGGGGGGGGGGGGGGGTAACAAGAAGGCTGGAGGAAGCAAAATACGTCAAGGAAATGTGTCTGCTTGCCCACAAGCACAACGATATTCAGGGAATGGAATGATCTGCTGGGAAAAAGGATGAGCCAAAAGCATAGAAGAGCTCCTAAGGAATGATTAAATTCTCTAGCAGACCAGCCTCTGAGTGATGCAGCACTTGAGTAAACAGATTATAGCTTTGTTCGCACTGGCTTTTTCTGACGGTTGGCTGACTCCTAGAAAACTGTAAGAAACCATCCACGAACCAATGCAGTCTTGATAAGCGTTTGAGAAGGTTTTGAGTTTGATAATGGTTGGGAATGAAGGGTCGGCTTCTCGTCCACACTATCTTCTGTGTACTGGAATATCGATCAGAAAACTGGCGTTGGGTAGTCAGAAAAACAGTTGCAAACAGTCGGAGAATCATTGTGAACTGCCAAACGGCTTTCTATCTATAATCATCAGGTGGTCACTGCGAACAAACCTTATACCTGTTATGGAGTATAACTGAAAACGAAAGTGATGACAAAGGTATTTGGATGCCCAACACGAAAGACAAAGGTCCTTTGCACAATCTATTAACGAGAAAGGGACAGCCTGGCGCTCGGGGGATCCTTGTGGTCTCCCAGCACTTCCTAGCGTTTCTTTACCAAACAACAGGTGCCATCTCCAGCGACGCGTTATCTGTTATCAGTCAGTGTCAGCAATAATATTTTTACCCTACATGTAAACTATGCGTTCCAACTGGTTTAGGGGGATGAAACCAAACCATGGAATGCTCAGCGTTCGAAAACATTAGGTAGTCAACAAGATTTCACTGAAGGACCATCACATGCTAACTTATACCTCGTAATCTTTCACATTTGTTACATACAAACACACATCTACATCTGAAACGTAAATATATTGTTGCATACGGGGCAAGTTCCAGAAAAAAGAAAGTAGGTACTTGAAGGTACTCTAAGTACAACAATTACTAAGTACAAGTAGGTAAAAGGACATGTAAGTCATGTAGGTACCATTACCTAGTACCTACCTACTTGTACTAACCAACTTCAACTTATTTCCAAGTATGTACAAGGTTGTCGTATCAATTCTACTTACTTATGATTTATAAACACATTTCCGGGACAAAAATTGGTTTAGCCATCTCGGCACAAAACCAGTAAAATCATAAATTTGCTCGCAATAGTGCTGCAACTTTCTTGAAACTATTTCTTGCGCTAGGCAGTGGTGGTGGTTGGGTGAAACGCTAGAAAGCGCTGGGAGACGGCAAGGATCCCCCGAGCGCCAGACTCTCCTAATCAGAAATTGGGTTTTTGCCACCTGTTTCGTCTTTTTGTTCGAAAAATTTTGATATGCTAGGCTAGTTCGGCAACGACGACATGGAGTGCATGAATAATGTGGATTGGCATAATTATGCAGATGTCGAATATTATATAATTTATACCATCCGTTATAATGGATGGTACATGGGTATCTCATCTATCCATCCATGACACGAGAACAAGGATCAGTATAAGCAAACGAACAAATGAATATAATAATTTGAATGAATAAATGAATAAATAACGAAAAATGAACAAACGAATATAATAATTTTTATTTGACCCCTTAAGACTAACCCCCCCCCCCCCACCCATTCAAGGTCCCTTCAACATAGAGAGTTTTTGCAAAGGTTTGGCTACTAGCCCATTGACGGGCTAAGGCCTACGTATGAAGGAAAGTGCTAACTGCGCATGCACACGTTTGGGTGGGAACGACCTAGCTTAGCTCGTCAACGTTGGCTGCCACCAGTCTACGTTAACGACCTAGCACTAGGCGTATGGGCCGTTTCCCGTACTAACCTTCCACCAAAGAAACCTTATCGCATGGATTGTCTTCTTCCATGGCATTTATGATTATTCGTTTGTATTGTGTGCGTCTTTTTTCTCTCGATTTTCGGTTTTTCTGCTGTATAAAAACCCTACATATCTATATTTTTTTGAAAACCGTATTAGGAAATATTTCTGTGATCCTTGAAGACTGGAAAATGTCAATAAATTGTACCTGGCTAATTTCTCTATGTCTATGGACAACCTTACAGTTTTTTGGCTAATAATGTCTACCTATTAGTCACTAATTTTTGCCAAACTATTTTAATTAGCCAAACCTTTAGTTTTTTGTCTAATTTGTCACGTGTCTATGGGCAACCCTACATTATTTTCCATTTGAAAATAGTAATAGGAAATGTTTCTGTGATCCTTCAAGACTGGAAAATCTTAATTAATTGTACCTGGCTAGTCTATGAACTAGCAAATATGAAAACTAAAAATGGCTTTATAAACTGAAATCTTCAAGTGATGAGAATAGAGAGTTTTCGCAAAGTTTGGCCACAAGGCCGTTGACGGACTAAGGATCTCCGGGCTAACGATCTAAGGGAAAAAAACCGGATGCTAACCTCTTAGATCGTGAAACGATCTAAGGTTGAGAAAGTTAGGTCGTTGAACGATCTAAGCACATTCGATTGACGCTAACGTTAACGTTGAACTGTTCTCATCATATTCTCATCACTTGAAGATTTCAGTTCAAAAAGCCGTTTTTAGTTTTCATCTTCGCTAGTACAATTATACGTGTTCACAGACCAGCGAGGTACAATTAATTAAGATCTTCCAGTCTTGAAGGATCACAGAAACATTTCCTATTACTATTTTCAAATGGAAAATAATGTAGGGTTGCCCATAGACACGAGACAAATTAGACAAAAAACTAAAGGTTTGGCTAATTAAAATAGTTTGGCAAAAATTAGTGGCTAATAGGTAGACATTATTAGCCAAAAAACTGTAAGGTTGTCCATAGACATAGAGAAATTAGCCAGGTACAATTTATTGACATTTTCCAGTCTTCAAGAATCACAGAAATATTTCCTGATACTGTTTTTAAAAAAATATAGACATGTAGGGTTTTTATACAGCAGAAAAACCGAAAATCGAGAGAAAAAAGACGCACACTATCAGCTACACACATACACAACACAAACGAATAATCACAAATGCCATGGAAGAAGGCAATCCATGCGATGAGGTTTCCTTGGTGGAAGGTTAGTACGGGAAACGGCCCATACGGCCTAATGCTAGGTCGTTTACGTAGACTGGTGGCATCCAACGTTGACGAGCTAAGCTAGGTCGTTCCCACCCAAACGTGTGCATGCGCAGTTAGCACTTTCCTTCGTACGCAGGCCTTAGCCCGTCAACGGACTAGTAGCCAAACCTTTGTGAAAACTCTCTATCATGATGAGAACAGTTCATCGTTCACGTTAGCGTCATCCATCGGATCCGCTTAGATCGTTCAATGACCTAACTTTCACCACCTTAGATCGTTTCACGATCTAAGATGTTAGCATCCGGTTTTTTCCCTTAGATCGTTAGCCCGGAGATCCTTAGTCCGTCAACGACCTAGTGGACAAACTTTTGCGAAAACTGTCTATTATGGAATGGTTTGCTCCGTACGTATTAATTATGTTATGCTTTACCTACCTACCTACCTAAAAATGATGTGTGAAGCCGCGTTTCTTTTGATGGATCAAAAAATAAGTAGGTACCAAAAGGTATCTCATCAATATCAAAATGAAATGCAATTCCTGCCAGTATCAAATCTTGAGCATCGAACGAACCTAAAGGCGAACGGTTTAACAAACTTTTATTTCACCCCCGACTCACTGTGGGTCTAATGGTTTTGAGAGCTCTTATCAGGACATGAAAAAATGAGGAGAAAATCCCATCGAAGTATTTCGATGCCCGGAAATATCATCGAGTTTCCATTATGATGATCAGTGGTCACAATCGCGCTTGAGACCAGGGAGAACGGACAGCTGATGCGGCATTAGCTGGACCAATAAGAAATAAGAGTCTATGTACAGCACCTACGTGGCTATGACGTGCCCGGGTTCAGGGTGACTGAGCAGTCCCACGTTCAAATTAAATCCCTATTAAACACCTATCCTTGAAAGTTGGTAGATTTTCGATCGTTTTGATTTTAATACTTTTGATGCTAAGTAAAATTTACTGTCATTCGCCACCAAAATTATCAACAATTTACCAAAGTTCAGGATTATATATATATAACCAGTATATATATTACCAGTTTATGAGAGTCAGGTAGCATATATATATGGGCTCAACTGTACACCAGGTAAGTCCTGGTTTGATTTATTTACCTACGAGTAGTGCGGGTAATAACGAAAAATTAGTAACATACGATGTCCTCGAATTAAAATGCGACTTAAATTAATGTATTAATGTCCTTGAATTAAAATTTGGTCATAAATTATTAATCCGAGCAAAGTACCTCGGAAGGAAAAATTGCTCCGAAAAACAACAAAAATGTGATACCATCGTTTGAACATTTTTTACTGTATTTACTTTGGAAATGGGATAGGAATACTTACTGACAGCTTTCGTGTATTGTAATTTGTGGTCGACGACGCGGCTTGACGTGTGAGGGTAAACACTTCCGCCGGCGAACGAATGACAGCTCTCTTCAGCAAAACTCGTAGTGACCCGAGGGACGGAAACACAAACGAACAAACAGACCAAAATAGGCGACAGGAGCCACATGTCAGATGAAAATCCAGTAAGATAAATATAGAACTCCACGAGAGGGTTATCTGTGAAATAGTTAAATTTTGGATACCAACAGGTTTCGAAAAATATTGATCGTCAACAGCAAAAGTTGAACAACAAACGTCATACAAGTGGTACGTGTGTGTGTGTGTGTGAGATTCTCCGTTTATCTGCCTTCGGCTTTCAAGCCATGCGAGACACATAGGTAGGCTTCGCTGTCGTCTTCTTGGTATAATAAATAAATTATAGCTTGCTGCAGTTTATCCTTGTGGCTGATACTGTAGGTATGACTTGCTGGTTGCTGCGGGTGCCTTTGTAAGTGGGTACTGGATAGTAACGTGAATGGGAGTATGGTTTGGGTGTTGACGGAGGGAAGAAATCTGTTGGTAAAAAAAGTGAAATTTGAAGGTATCTTGGTTAAGGTGGGTCTTGATGAATTCCTGAAGGGTCGGCTGGGAGATGTTATTGGCTGTTTTAAAGTTCGAGAGTGAATGTTGAAATTTAGAAATTTGAAATTTAGTTAGAATTTTAAATTTACGTTGAGTATAATATATATATGGTCCATGTTTCCTATCAAAGAGCATCATCAAAATAAGGGGAAGTTATTTTGCCCATTGTGAATTTGAATAGTGGGGCGTTCCCATGGCCCAATAAAATTCTGTTAATAATGGTGTCGAAATTTGTTGGTTGTAAAGTAGACCTGTACCATGGAGTTTCTGTTGGGTGTGAGATTAGATTATTAGTCCAATCAATGGCCCCTTCCACCTGTCCATTCATTATGCTGAGATTTTAGTATTGCCGTTCTTTTATGTTTAAGTTTTATTGTTATATATCCGGGTATGTGGTATTTCTGTGTAAGTACTAGCATTTTAGCATCTCCCCTCGTCTAGCTAACTGTTTGGCAGCCCTGTCTGCGTGGTCGTTGCCAAGCAGTGAACAGTGACCCATTGGAGAGCTATAGTTGTTTTTTGTGTTAGCTTCAGCAACAGCATCGAGTATGTTGTGTTGGAAGATAAATTTAGAGTGGTCTCCAATCTTCAGCTTTTTTTAATGCTGTCAAGGCAGATTGTCAGACAGAATTAACGCTTTTATCAAAGGTGGAAGGGACTCATTGATGTTGGGTCGCAAGTAGGATGGCTGTCAACTCAGCATAAAATGTGCTGTTGTTGTTTAGAGCCTGATGCAGTTCTATGTGTAGTACAGTAGAACGCAGCTGCTGCACTTCCATCTTCTAGTTTAGTAGAGTCATCAGTTATGTTGTTGAAAGGATGGATATTATATTCTATAGTTAGCTTTTTGAGTTCATCTGGGCTTACGTTCCCTTTTCTTTCTGTTGTTTGCCGGTGCGGTCGGCTTAGGACATGGCGGGTGAGTTGGATGAGGTTTGGAGAAAGGATGTGCTCCGAGTCTTGCTAATGCCCCACGGTTTTCACCACAGCAGGCGTTAGTTGGAGAGGAGGTTAGCTCCCCGGGGTTTTCACCACACCAGGTGCTAGAGGTAGTGGCTCCCTGCGGTTTTCACCACAGCAGGCACCTGGAAGCTGGAGGTTAGTATCCCGCGAGTAGACGCTGAGAGGAAGACTGTATGGATTTCCCATGGAAATTTGAAGTTTTCCATTGAAAATTTGAAGCTTGGAAGCGTCCTTTTTGTGGGAACACCTCTGGTCCTTGCGGGCGGAGCACTCACCTGATGTACATTCACTTCAGGGTTGTCCTTTCTGTTCAAATCAAAGGACTGAGAGGATACAGCTTCCTCTGTGTGTCCAAACTCGAGTATGTGATCCGATGATATGTCATACTTCCCAAGAATATTTTTTGTAGAAAACTCATGTGAGAGCCCACTAAGATGTGCATGGTGAGTTCACAATTTAGTTCGTTGAAGTCACAAGTGGATGCGAGAAACCGAAGTCAGGCATAAAACTCTTGAAATGACTCATTTGGCAGCTGACAAGCGTTCCAAAACTTGGAAGTTTCAAAAATATGTTTTTGGAGGGTCAAACATTGTACCTGTGTCCTCAGAATTATCGTACATGTCACTCTCTTCATTACCAACATAATTAAGCAGAAGAGGTTTTTTCCTATGGTCATCCATAATTCCTGAAGCAGCAACCTACCGTCTGAAAATTTTGACCCACTTTTGCCAATGCTAACCAACCGACGACGGCTCGGAGTGAGGGTTGAACTGCGGAGGCTTTTTTGCTTTAATTCTTGCCATAACGGACCAAATAACACCATCAGAGCTTTCAAAAACGAACTTGAAACTAACGCTTAATCCCGTCCCAGTCACCAATGTAGGATTTATCTAATCATTGATAAAATATAACCCATTGGAAAATATGTATTTTAATAACAGATCAAACCAACTTTGAATAAAATAATATCCCTTTAACAGATAAGACTGATTAGGGATGTGGTGTTCAATGTATCCGTGGGAACGTCAAGGGATCTTTCAGTTGAACGTACCCCAACTGAACGGATGACCGAAGAGTTGACGTTCTCACTGAACAGTCGATCTTAACCTCACTCCATCTTCACAACTCCTCACATCATCCCACCAGTTCTTTTGCCCCTCTACGTTCGTACCGTTCTTCCCTTCCCCCCTTGCCGTTCCCATCGTTCTTCCCTTCCACGCTCGCCGTTCCACCATTTTCACAACTCATTTCACTCGTTCATCCGCCCCTCCCGCTTTCCTACCTCCCTCCATTTTCACAACTCCTCAGTTCACCCATTCAGCCATTCTTTTGCCTCGCCCACACTCCTAAGGCTAGGGACACACATCGCGATTCTGACGCGGGCGTCCATCCAAGAACTCTGCCTGCCTCACGCGCAGAACCTGACAGCTGTGCAGTCAAATGGAACGAAACACACATCAGCGTGTAGGGGAGCAGAGCGGATTTTTCACCCCTTGGCAGGTTTTTCCACAGACGCCGGATTCCCGTCGGGAGACGGAAAAAAACGCGGCGGAATTTCACGCTGAAGTTTGAAAGGTCAATAGCCCACCTTCATCCCCTCCACTTCCCTGGTACGAGCTATGGCAGGATAAAAACGCTGTTGTGTGTCACCTAGTCGCGTGCATGCAACGGATTTTTCTCTGCGCGCGTTGTTCTTGGAAGTCCGTCCGCACGGAAAATAAAAGCTGTGTCCCCAGCCTAACTCCTCGCCTTCCCCTCCCAACTCCCACCAGCTGATTTGTTCACCTACCCACTCCAATCCACTTGCTGCTGATCGTCAGTGAGGTTTCATACTTAAGATTCCAGCGACATTTTTGATTGTGATGGATTTTCCAAACCATTTTGATTTTGTATGAAGATATATTATTAAACTATTAAATTTGTATAACTTTTTATTGAATCAAACCTATCAAAACCCTGTTTTCGTGATTTTTTAGGTCGGGTTAATTAGAATTTGGATTAGGGACTCAGAACTGGTGAACGGGTCCCAAAGAACGCATCTCAGAACTGAATGAACAGGTGGGAATTAACTCCTGGAACTGAACACATCGCTAAGACTGATAAGCCGTAGCAACGACTCAACTGTGAGAAAATGGAGCGAGCTGAAAGAGAGTTGAGGTCGTTTTGAATTATTTGGGTGTATGTGGAAAGACATGATAGCCAGTTCTACGTGACAAGTCCTAATTACTGGTTCGTGTTACGTGTATGTTGACTTGCTGAAAGCTGCAGTAAAATTTTGACGATTAGCCATTCCTAAACAAGGTGGAGGGGAGTGTGCGAATGGAAATGGCCCATTCCCACATTTCAGCAATATCGAACGAGCCCAGCGTGAGAAACCTCACAAACAACATTTCCCGCTGACGGAGCTTGCCACGCGCCTGAGCCCAACTTCACCTAAACTATCCCAACCACCAACAGAGGTGATAAAAACGATTAAAGGATCGGAATCGAGGCCTTTTGTTCCCAACAATCATCGGATACGAAGTTCCATCGCGCCGTGGTATGAGCTCACACAGTACCAAGTGCCATACCAGGACGATCTTCGCCGAGGGCCGCCTGAGGAACGTGACGACCCCTCACTCTACATACGTCACCCGGAGGAACTAGCCAGCCTCTCGGGATATCTGCCGCCTCCACGCCACCGACTCGCCACACTAAGGTAAAGCGAACTTTTCCTACCGTTGTGCCTCTTACCGAGTACGACTCGCGTCGCGTGTGGGATAACTGTGCACTGGAGAGCTTAGGGACCCTTAAAGACAAATTATAACATAAGTAATAGTAATGTCAGAAACATAGTAATAATAATAATAATAATATACAATGATTTGAGTAACCCTAAGTAATAATAAACCTAAGTAAATTACAATTTCGAAGTGCCCTTTCTCTCTCCTAGCAACATATCCAAGGCGGCATACCTTCTAGTAACGGCTCGAACTCTCCTGAAGCCATCAGCTTCCAGGAAGACCGACTAGTTAGCAAGACTAGAACAAATCGAGCTCCTTACAGGGAGGGGGTTGACTTTTTGTTTGTGAAAACGCTAGGACTAAGTTGGGAAAATGGTGTAATTAGAAATGGTAATTCTTTTAAGTTTTTCTCCATTATTGCGTTCATTTCTGTGACAGCTTGGTTCCTCCCCCCCCCCCACTCCTTTCTCTTCCTGGGCCAATCAGAATCGACCCCCCTTCTTTTGTTCCCTTCACCATTCTTCTTCACACCAATCCCAATCGACCACATTTCACTTTTCGACTATTTATAAGGTCAACTCTCTAATGTGCCTTCAGTTATTGTTTGATCACCGAAACTGGTATAACAGTGTTTTTCGCGTTTTTTCGTGTATTAGTGGAAATAGACTATTTTTTCAATAAGTCCGTTTTTTCTTACAGCTGATAATGATTGGTAATTGAGAAGGCCGTGCAAGGTCAGTTTCTTGTCCGTCCTATCTTCTGTGCACTAGAATGACGAACAGAAAAATGGCGTTGGAAGGTGAGGAAAACACTTGAACAGCCGGTCATGGATACATTGCAGTCTGAAGAGTCAAAGAATAACTGTGAATGTGAAACGCCTTTCCGACAGTCAGACGGTCACTGCCTCGCCCCCCAGTTTTCACTTCAACCTGGCATCACAGCGGTGGCTGGGACACAGTGCTCATCAGTCTTATTTTTATTCCAAGGAGATTCCCATACCGAACAGACTAGTTTAGACCACACTGAGGGTTCATGGTAAAAAAATATATATCCAATCAAAATAAACGAGTGTATTATAATTTCCAAATAAATACAGTCACTGGAATGTTGTGAGACAGACACAATCATCACTAGGTAGCTAGTTCTTCTTGTTAAAATACTGTGCAAAACAAAAACAAAACCTTAAAACAAAAAAAGGAGTCATGATTTTCCTAATAAGAATAAATATCGTTAGGCGCCCAACAACACCGCCCTTGTCATTTTCAATAATTTGCCGTTTTTCTGAAAACCTGTTTATCGGCTATCTAAATGAATATATCACTAGAAATTAGTAGGTAATACTAAAATCACAAAAGTTCGGTTGAATCTATACAGCTATGTACAAAATCAACAGTCGCATGACATCAAGGAACCAGTAACGCATTTGTAATTTTTTTTTTTTTAATTTCATACAAAATATAGAATCTCTTGAGTGTAAGATTCTTGACGTTCAGTACACAATTGATTCTGTGTTGCGTTCGGTACACACCTGATATTCAACTCTGAGAGGCCGCCTCTCGGGTAGGAGGACCTCCCTTTCGCAAGGTGGTGTGCTCGGTACCACTCGCACCTCAGAAATAGAAACAAGCACTCAACCTACGAACCACACTAGTTGATGCCCAATTGTGAAGTCCGTACTACACGGCCGAGAGAGTGCAGGTCAATCGTGTACGAGAGCGCAAGAAGACATTTCAATTTGCGTTGATTTGTTTCATACCAGTTGCGTGATTCATTCCATGTAGACGAGCAAAACAATGCACAAAACTTACATGGGCTGCTCACGATGTAGGTAATCATAATTATGTATCCTGATTTTATTCCATCTTCCTAATGAATATAATTACTATATTGCTACGATTTGGTCTTTATACATTTTATTTAAATGTCATCATTGGAAAACCTAAAGAGAAAAAATTTCTGTTTTTTAGCAAGTCTTAATTGAATACATCTAAAAAGATTGGCACAACACGATTAGGTTCATATCTGACTTCCTTTGGAATTTAGTTTGTAGTGATAATGCCTAATAGATAAGTGCGCGTTTTTCAGGTGAATTTTATGTGAGGCAATCACTTAGAAAAATACACGAAAATTGAAAAGAATGTTAAATGAAGTTGACTTTTTCAGGGTGGCCTAAATTTGAAACCCATGCTGATAAATCCGTTGGGTACCTGTTGAATAAAGAAGCAAAAACAGTACCTACTCCCATGCTGATCTTCAATGGTTTTTTGCATAAACTGGCAAGACATTAGATGAAAATGTGCGTTAGTTAGATATCAGATGCTTGCTGACCGGTTCTTGTTCTTCTCAACACCCCCAAGGCAATAAACCAACGATGTACCTAACTGTAAACAATAGGTTGACTGCAACGTCAAGAGTATCGTAAAGGAAAGGAAAAATAGGAAGTTCCAGTCATGCAGCATCATGGCCATACAAGCGGATTTTCAAAGTTAAACTTGCAGATATTTTCGATACCTACCCAAAAACTCGAATTTAACCCACTTTTTAGCTATGGATCAGCAGTTTTTTGCTATGGATTTCCACTATTCCGCCGCGAGTGATTTGAGTTACCTATATTAACCCACTTTTTTCGAGAAAAAGTTTTTGGCGACTGTAACAGCCCATTTGTGTCTGGATTCACTATTACACATTCTTAACGGTGTATTTAGGTCAACTTTAGGTGATTTCATCCGTTTTTATCCATTAGTGACCCCCCCCCCCCCCCCATGAATTTAACCCACTCATTTTGAGAATACAAATATTTTGTATTATTACCTCGTCCCATCATGTCTAGCGTCACCATCCCATACAGTTTTCAGTGATTTTATATTTATGGAAGGTTTTTAAAGCCATTTTTCACGTATAATGACCCATTTCTTGTTTTCGAAAATTGCTTATCTTCGAACTCACACATCTTGGCGAAATATTCATCTCGCAACCGAAGACAGATATTGCTTTGGCTCTATATTATATGAAGAGATGTTGAACTCCACAGATGGATTCAGAATTCTCTGAAACGGGGAACAATAGAACCATTTTTCAAAAATTCTTGGACTGCAAATTTTGAACCCATTGCAATTGCTATTTTCTTCAAAAATTCGTTAGTGAAACTTTAATGCTTACAGCTCGAAATAATGGCGTGACTGGTTGAGGGTCTTGAAGTGAAAGGTATCCGGTCTATTTAGTGCAGGTAGATGGAAATGGAGCAGTTCGAGATGACACAACAGGGTGCGGTCAACACCTGAAATAACAGATTTGTGGTCCTCCAGGACAGAGAAGAACACAGCAGAGCTTACAGCGATCTCACTAGCCCTTGATTTAGTATCCACCCCCAGTCAGAAGGGAACAGTTACATTATCGGACTACCGAACTGCTATGATAAGTCAGAGGAGGCAAACAAGTCTGTAAAATCGACTAGCAGGTGATATACGAGGAAAGTGGAGGGCAACTTCATTCTGAATTCGCGTTTGCTTAGGTACAAGAAGACTGACGGGGACAGGGCAATGGAGAAATGATATCAGCCCACGAGGATTGGCTACAGATCTATGACGAAATGACCGGAACTTTATGGATACTTCTACGATGTACCAATCATAACTCCTAAGCGAGCCGTATCAGAAAATTCGAATGGACAGAGGCCCCGAGACTCCACCTGTATACCTAATCAAGGTGGTTTGAGTTCCAAATTGCAGTACACGCAGGGTGGAAGAGCACACATACAGCATATTATCAGCATTAGCACAGAGGGCATTATATTAATATCCTTCAAGACATATGAGAGAATGAGGAAATACGATACTTCAAAATTTGCCTCGACCCTTCACTTTCGAAACCATTATACTATACTATAATGTTGTTGAAGAAGTACTTCCATTGGACCGACCACAATCTGAACAATGACTACATCGTAGTCACTTCAACCAACTTTTTTAAACATTTCAATAGAATGTCAAATATAGCGCTATTTAATTATATATATTTTATACAATAATTTGTGGGGGGGCCCCGGGATTTCATTATCACTTGAACAGGTCAGCCAATATCGCCTATTAAGGGATATATATTTAGAGGGGCCTTAAATTTTGGACCACCCTGAGAACTGAGATTCAAATCCACGAAAACGGAATTTGACAAAAATCACGACATAAATTATCACAAAAAGAAAAACATTTTTCCAGCATTTAAAAAATAATAGTTGTACCCAATAATAAAGCAGACAAATGAGAAGCAAGAGACCAAATCACCTTAACTTGTTTGACTTGCATAACATACTGAGATGTTAAAAGTTCAAGGAAGAATAAACAATATCATCTACAGAGTACAAATTTTCATTTAACTGTTTTCCGTTTTCAATACTTCCACCGTTCTATTACACTTGGATTCTCTCGATTTTGTTCGATAAAAATACAATATTAGCATGCAGATTAAGCGATAATGATCACTAGGAATTACACCTTTTTAATCAGTTCTCACAAAACAATTTTTTTCTTGCTTCGAGTATCAATAAATTACAAATCTGACTAAATACGTACGTACTTGAATTTCTTCTGAGTTTCCTTTATACAGCAATCTTGATTTTTCCAAAGTAATAGCTCTCAATAAAAACGTCAACTACCAAATTCAAATGGTTGATAGCATTTTCGACATAGGGCAAGTTCATATATTTATATAATATAGGACATGTATTTATTTAAGGCTTGTTTCTAACAGCATATTCTTTACGAGATACGCAGGTACCCACGTTATCATATCAAGATACCCCAGGTAACACAAATCGAGCCGTAGCAAGGTTTTCTCTACAAAGGGCTTATTTTAGTGCCCGTTAAAACCTAGTAGTAAAATATAACAGCCTTCGTTAGTTTCACAGTGAAATGCACAATTTCATTATTTCTTTCTGATTATTATTCTGAAATGAGAGAAAATCAAAATCCGGAAGAATTTACAAACAGCTCGAAGGAAAGCAAAGTGAGTTTCTCCTCCTAATTTTACAGTAATAGCTCTTAACTGTTGAGCGGCTGACCGCGATAAATTAACAAATCAGTCATAGTGTAGGTATGTGAAGCAATGGATTCAAACCATATCACGTTACAATACAAAGGATGAAGGGAACTACTATAATGATTTTGGTTGAACCCAAGATATAATATATGAAGGGAACTACAATAATTATTTTTGGCTGAACCCAAGATATAATCTGAAGCAAAAAAATCTACCTACTGTCTCTCTATACGTCATGTTATTGCTTGCAGCTATGAAATCCGCAAAATACATCTAAATCGCCAGGTGCATTTAGCTTTTCCCAGAGGTTGTCGAGAGCGCTGAACCAAAAAAAATGACAGTTTCGTCACAACCCTTGTCACACAGCTTGCAGATCGCCGTCTCATCACAATCGACATTTTGGTCTTGGCGTAAGCATCTTTTATCTCAGATCATCCACCCATCTGTGACGACGGAACAATCACAATAATAAATTGGTTTGGCGTCAGCAGTTGTCGAGCCCAACAAAAAGGTTGACGGCAGCTGTTCTTTTTGCCTGCCTAACTCAAACAAATTCTTTAATATTTTGCATTTTCATTTGCCAACTAGGACACAGAGGCTCTCTTCTTCTTGGACAATTCGGACTGCTGCAAGGTGGTCAATTATTCAGCCTTTGCTGAACAGCAGGGATAGCTGTTGCACCGTCGAAAATCCCAAGCCGTTCTTTCATATCCCACATAGTCAAGAATCTACCACTCAATTCCGACTCACTGGAAATCCCTTAGTTCACCAATGAGGCACTGGTTGGTCCACTTGTTCCTGGACAGCAATCTTTTGTTCGAAACCCATACATTGGCTCGCATACCAGTGCACAGCAATGCCTCACTGGGGAAGGGAGGCCCACAACTCGAACTCCAGATTCCCCATATTTTGTCTTTCCGCATTTACCAATTCGGACACTGAGGCTCTCTTCGTCTTGGACAATGCGGACTGCTGCAAGGTGGTCAATTATTCAGCCTTTGCTGAACAGCAGGGATAGCTGTTGCACAACTGATTGCTTCAAATTCTTTTATATTTTGCATTTTCATTTGCGCTAATCGAAAATCCCAAGTCGTTCTTTCATAGTCCATACACCATCAAGAAGCGACCACCCCAATTCCGACCCACTGGAATTACCTTAGTTCACCAATGAGGCACTGGTTGGTCCATTTGTTCCTGGACAGCCATCGTTTGTTCGAAACCCATACTTTGGCTCACATACCAGTGCACAGCAATGCCTCACTGGGGAAGGGAGGCCCACAACTCGAACTCCAGATTCCCCAATTTTTGTCTTTCCGCATTTACCAATTCGGAAACTGAGGCTCTCTTCTTCTTGGACAATGCCGACTGCTGGAAGGTGGTCAATTATTCAGCCTTTGCTGAACAGCAGGGATAGCTTTTGCACAGTCGATATGTGCAGTACCTGCTACTCTAACCTGAATTGGTTAGCGGTATTTTCGGTATGTGCAGCTCACCCCCATTGGCGCAGGTCGCATCAACTCATTCCGAGAAGTTTCCAAGAGGTCAACTGGTGTCTGCCGAAGATGGATGAGCTTGGCGTACAATTTGATTCAAGATTTTGAGCCTTAGTGGCCCTGAGACAAGGCATTCTTACTGAACTCCTCATACCCTTGTCCAAAGCACACAACAAACTTATCAAACACGATTGTCACTGAAATTAACCTCAAGGAACTGAAACCCAATAAATATGTGGAAAACAAGTCCAAGAAGAAGGAAAGGCCATCATTTTCGGATTCAGCGCAACAATCCCTAGAAAAAGGCAAACGAATCTGGTTTTGTTCGATTGTTTGGTAAGTAAATGGTAGGTATGCACCTGTTTTTAAAAAATTTAACTTTAATCAACCTTGAATTTGAATCTTGAACCATAATTTTGATTCAATGATTTCGTGGGGCAGCCAATTTGAGATATCTACCAGAATCAGTACAATGGAACAATTTACGAAATGAAAACATTTGACGATTCAATTACCACCCGGAACAGTGGTAGTATATAGGAATTTACCTTTAATATATAGGAAACGTGAACAAAAATTACGAATGCAACGAACACCACTTGAAATATAATGAAGTGCGTAGCAACGAATAGATATATAAATTATAGAGAACTGCAGATCTAAGTCGAGATTATTACAGTCAGTAAACGTGAAACGAGAACACTTTTCGTTATGCCACTGACACTAAACAAAATAAATTGCACAAAACCTTTTAAAAAAGAGGATGATCTCTTTTGTACTACATTAAAAAATTCATAAAAAGAATTTTCAATCTTTATCAAGATGATTCTGTGACAATCATTAACAAAAATAAGTCTTAAATTCGTTAATAAGTAGGGGCGTGTAACATTAATAGAAGCATAAGCTGTTTTCCAAGGCCGTATTAAATAAATAGTCACTTTATAAGTTTTAAAAAAACCGCCATTACGAAAAAAATATGAATTTAGACGGGTTTATAATCCCATCGAACGAATAAATTACCATAAAAATGACTAGGAAAGAAGAATTGGAAGTTTCTGAATAAATAAATAACTAAAAATAAAACAAATTATGAATGTGATATGAAGTTCCGAAGCAATGATACAAAAATTTTTGCATGCTTGTCAAACGGTTAATTACACAGATTTCCCCAATTAAACTAGGTAAAATAACTTAGGCAGCTTATAATCACGTAACATCATAATAAATACAAAAAACGTAGCTATACATTATTTACACTAGAAAAAATGTAGACAGAAAAATATAAATAACAACGTAAAATAACATCTTCATAGGCGGAAAAACGTTTATAGTACTCGTAATATGAATGAATTATGTCCAACTTGGGAGGAACCCAGTTTTATTTTATTTTACTTTAATAAAGGTGGTAACGGAAATGGCACAATTTATTACTGAATTGTCATCGATGAAGCGAGCCGGTGTTTTGATTTGATGGCAATCAATTGAGGTCACCTTTTTATCAACTGGCACTGTTCGCTCCTTGTTTACGAACCCTATAATAACAAACAAAAGAAGGAGGGAAACACAAAAATAAATTAATGTGGTATGAAAAGGAAACAAAAGCGGGACGAAAAACGAAGGGAAGATGTTGAACAAAATAGAAATAATTAAGCTCAACTACTGGACGGAAGGCGAAATGAAACATCAGTTAAGAAACGCAAGAGATTTGGATTGAAATTACCAAGAAAATTGGAATGCAGAACACTGAGGTATGAAGAAATATGATCAAATCACTCAAATGGGTGGTTACTGTGGAGGAAACAGCACACGGGGATAACTAATGTAAAATATGCCTACGGGTAATTCCCTAACCTCGTCTAGATAATTCCCTAACCTCGTCTAGATAATTCCCTAACCTCATCTAGATAATTCCCCAACCTCCTCTAAGTTATTCAGTTCCCCACCAGCAACCGAACTGATTTTGACATTTAGGAACATCCTAGATATCTTCTTCCATTCCACCTATACCGCTTTTGTCGACCAGTTACCATTAGTAAGAATTAGAAATTTTAAAAAAAGGGGGGAGGGGTGCCCAAAACTTTTTATTTAGGCATGAGCGGATGAGTTGAAGAGTGGACATCAGGATCACGGCTGATACTGACAGGAGGATTTAGACCCTATCCGGTGATACTAACGCTTGCTAGCGCTTATAATGACAAACTGCTTCTACTTCGCCTGTTTCTATTCCCTTGGCCTTTAAAATTTATCTTCCTTCTCTCATTAGTTTTTATTTATTTATTTTTTAATTCATCCCCCGGCTTTTGTGTTATAAACAAATAAAAGTTCAGTTATTGTTCACGATCCTCACGAATGTATTATTCTCATCGTACTTAGATCAGAACATGGCGCAGTTACGGTAGGTAAATCCTACAGCAGACAAACATGCCGAAAGAAAGGTAGAAGGACATCGAATAAGGTGCCGGAGGAGACGGAGGCTGACAGGATTGCCTCGCTTGAGAAGTCGGTTCAGGCAATCGCAGAGCAGCTCAAGTTAATGATGTCACCAAAGAGTGATGGTGCCGATACACCGGGACGGCCTCGCCCGGCTCCACAATCCCAGCCGCCGAGGACATCGACTGTTTCAACTGAAGTAAGCAAGTTACCGGGGATCCCCAAACCTGAACCTCTCGAGGAGGTATACTCGTTTTCACAGTTCCAAGACTGGCGGAGGAGATATGAGAATTACCTCAGGGCCCAGGGCGCTAACAGGGCCCCAATTGAACAGGCTAATGCGATATTATTTTCCTTCTTGGGTCAGGATATATCCGACGTGTTAAGATTACTCTTAAACGTCCCATATGGAAGTGATGAAGTAGGGATACTAGATAAGTTGGACACATACTACCGTAAAAAGGATAATGGACGGATACGCAGAAGCCAGTTCACCAGCAGGCGCCAAGAAGAAGGAGAAAGCTTTATTTCTTTCTACCGAGAGAAGCTGAAACTGTTTCAGCTAGCAGACCCGTGCCCCCACTGTTACGAACAGTGCCTTGCAGACAAAGTGATTGAGAGTCTCAGGAGTGAACAGGTGAGGAAAAAGTGCCGTGCGCTCCCAGACTCGGCAGATCTGTTGTTGACGATATTTTGGCCTATGATAAGGAGTTCAAAGCCCACTATGCTCGGATCAAACAAATCTTAGAAAGGTGTAGAGCTTCGTCCATCACCCTGAACAAAGATAAGTTTTTCTTTGCAAAACCAGGACTTCCATATGTGGGGTACATTGTAGGGAAAACAGGGATAGAAGCAGACCCGAGGAAACTGGAGGCCATTGCCAAGTTCCGCACCCCCCAGAATATAACGGAGTTGAGATCCTTCATGGGAATGGTGAATCAACTCGGGAGCTTCTCGTCCAGCATCAGCGCGGCAGCTGGTCCCTTGAGAGAGCTTCTGAGCACTAAGAATGAGTTTTCGTGGAGTTCAATCCATGGAAAAGCGTTCGAATCTGTGAAAGAGATGTTGATGGCGCCCCCCATTTTGACACATTTCGAACTGGGCCGCAAAACTGCAATTCATGTTGATGCTTCCCGTACCAATGGGCTTGGATACGCTTTACTTCAAGAACATGATGGACGATGGAAGATGATACAGTGTGGGTCGCGATTTCTCACAAATACAGAGATGGGGTATGCTATGATCGAAATAGAGATGTTAGGCATAGTGTGGGCCGTGTGGAAATGTAAGATTTATCTTCGAGGACTACATTATTTCACAATTGTCAACGACCACAAACCCCTCCTTTCGATCATAAACAAACAAACTGTAGATGAGATTGAGAATCCAAGGCTACAACGCCTGAAGGAGAAGTTAACTGGATTCAATTGTGAAATGGAATGGAGAGAAGGGAAAAAGCACTTGGTCCCAGACTGCTTTTCTCGTGCTCCAGTGTCCACTCCAAAAGAAGACGACCTACTGGCAGAAATTGACGGTCCTCTTACACTCCGGATATCTACGGTGTACGAGGTGGAATTACAAGATCCCTCATTAACGACCTTAATGGAGCTGGCAGAAACCGACAGTGAATACCAGGCCCTGAAGAAACAGATCGAAGAAGGGTTCCCATCCAATAAGACAGCCCTCCAGGCCGATTTACTTCCATACTGGTGTGTGAGACATTCCTTGACAATTGTGGACGGCATGATTTTGAAGGGGTGCCAGCTTGTGATCCCTAAAACAGCGCGCAAAGAGGTATTAAATCAACTTCATATGTCACACCAAGGGATCGAAAAGACGAAACGGAGAGCTCGCCAAACGGTTTACTGGCCATCCATCACAAGTGACATAAAAAACATGGTAGAGGCCTGCAATTTGTGTCAAGAATCACGACCATCTCTCCCAAAAGAAACCATGATTTATGACCCGGTACCAAACCGACCATTCGTAGACGTATCCATGGATTTGTTTACGACAGGAGGAAAATTTTTCATGGTATATGTTGACAGGCTTTCGGGGTGGCCGGTTGTCTGCCAATTCGGAACAAGATGCCCCGATAGTAAAATAATCATAGCTAGCCTGCGCAAAATATTTTCGGATACAGGAGTGCCTATCCGGATCAGATGCGACGGTGGCCCACAATTTTCCTCTTTCACATTCAAGCAATTCTTGAGGAAATGGAATGTGTCCTTATCGCCATCCTCACCATTCTTCCCCCAGAGCAATGGCCACGCTGAGGCCGGGGTGAAGGTCATGAAGGCGCTGATTGTCAAGTGCATGAAAGGAGGTGTCCTGGACGAGGAAGCGTATCATGCGGGCTGCTAGAGTTCAGGAATACGCCAACATCCAACAGACGGTCACCATCCGAAATCCTATTTGGACATCCCCTGAGATCCCTCGTGCCAGCTCACTACAAATCATTCTCCAAAGAGTGGCAAAAGGCATCGGACACCTTGGATCGCGACATCGCCCACCAGAAGGCGACGGCGGCAAGTAAATACAACAAGAACGCCCGAGATCTGGCTCCCCTTCAAGTCGGCAGCTATGTACGGCTACAAAATCCCATTACGAAGAAATGGGATGCTGGCGGCGTAATCATCGACAGAGGCCCATACCGGAAGTATGTTGTCAAGGGTGATAGCGGAAGGCTGTACATCAGAAACCGGCGGTATCTGAAGAGGAGTGAGGGGGGAGGGGATAATAGGGGAGATGTGGTAGCACCGTGAGTGGTTGCCAAGAGGCACCTTAGTTTTGTGTTATAAACAAATAAAAGTTCAGTTATTGTTCACGATCCTCACGAATGTATTATTCTCATCGTACTTAGATCAGAACACCGGCTTTTTCAACAACTGGGAGCTTAGTAACATTCCAGACGATATCTGACCTTGCAAGCAAAAATTGGTTGTCTCGTGGGGGAAAAAAAATCATCAGATGAGAAAAGTCACTAGAAATGTACGAAAACTGAAATGTTTCAATTTTGGTAGAATATTGGCAAAAGAAAGCTTTGATGAACCTTACACGTTTCAGAATGTGTTGCTAAACCAAAAACACTGTTTGATAGGTATGCATAACAGACTCCATGCTGAGGAATACGGAAGGAAATTTTTTAAACGTTTAGCTAAGTAACTTGTATTATTTTTTAGTCGTACAACAGCAGTGGTAACAGAATAACAGTTGAACAGTACAATGGCAGGAGGCCTAATTCGACGGTTGTGGTAACTACTTGTTTGCAAAAAGTTTTGGCCTTCCCTAACGTTTTTTCGCACTGGTCACATTTCAACACTGCGATTAATTACGTTCTAGAGGAAAAAATACGGAACAAGGAATACATAACTTAAACAGAACTGATCTGATAGGTACTTAGGTACCTGAACTACAAGCTATCAATGGTGACACTAGCGCTCCCCGTGGAGATTGGAAGAGTACTGCAGGACATACCGGACAGGGTCTAGATCTTCCTGATACAGACAAGGTAGACCAAGTCATGTTCTTAGCACCAAACAGAACAATGATGAGGATGAGACAAGAACCTATTGCCAGGCCTTATATGCTCACATTTAATTTGGTTTCCAGTGGTTCCCATACTGATTAATACAACAAATCTAATTGTGATGGATGAGATAGAGCGCACATCCACCACGAGCGGTGTAGGGAGGATGTGCCCGGTTTGGTTATGGGCAGACCACCACCATGCCCGGGATCTTTTTGGAGCGTTTGTCCGGTTTGGTTATGAGCGAATCACCACCATGCCCGGAATCTTTTCGGGTTCGTTGCCTGGTTTGGTTATGGGCGGACCACCACCATGCCCAGGATATTTTTGGAAGGTTTGCTCGGTTTGGTTATGAGCGGATCACCACCATGCCCGAGATCTTTTAGGGTGAATTAGCTTGGTTTGGTTAAGAGCGAATCACCACCATGCCCAAGATCTTTTAGGTGAGGAGAGAGACGAGGTAAGGAAGAGAGAGAGTAGTCAGCGACTAGAGGAGAGCGTAGAATGGCTAGAAAGGCGAAGGAGGCGAGATTTTATAGGCTTGGGAGCCGTCTCCCTCCATCCTCCAGCTAGTGGAGGATGGTGGGGATCCCCAGGCTGGCCCTCAGCTCTCCTGCGTCTTCCGTCCCCACTTCTAAGTTTATTTGGCGAGATCTTAATTTCACATAGTAAAGTTGTGGTTCTGGGAGGATGCCATGACACTAATGTTTATTGGTAAGATTCTAGCAATGTGATAGAAAAAATATATACAACAGAAAACAATGAACTAGAGTTCATTTTGGTGCTTGTAATTTACTGCGAGTCTACTGCTGTTCTACCGCAAATATGACAGGTCTGGTGAAAGAAAAAAAACCTAGCTTTTATGCAATTGAGAAGCCATTCGATTCAGGATGAATAAAATATGCAGAAATCGTTTTATAACGTACTGTTGAATAATAGTGAAGATTTTTAAAAACATTGATTTCGCTGAAAACTTCACCTTTTCAGGATTAATGCGTTGTTTTCTAAGCTCCAAAAACCACAGTAACAATAAACCTGAGCACACCGTTGGAAAGATAGTAAAATGTTGATTTTTCCAACTGTTCTCGTTAATTGGTCGTTCACAAGGGATCAAATGTCATTGAACAGAAAGTTTTACACTGGAATAATGCATAATAATGTTAGTTCGGTGATAATTTAAAGGATTCCTTCTATGAGTGAGGACATGTAGGAAGGTACCTACCATAGTCTCTTTTCAACAGTCGTAGGTATTTTAATAGTTGGGTTCGAATCTCACTATGAGCAAATTTCTGTGAAAGGTGCACATGATTAAACGTTAAAAAAGGAATTAGGGATTTGGAAGACTATCTAAATATTTATAGGAAAATATAACAGAAAACTCCCCGATTTTCTTATTTTCTATTAAAACTCCCTGATCTTTCCAAACTTTACCCCGAGATTTCCAGAACTGCAGACATCCTACACATCAACCAATGGTGGACTGAGATGGCATGCAGGTTTGATAAGAAGATTAATGCGGCAGAAGACGATTATCTCTGATCATTATTTGGTTTGCTTAGATGTGTCTGGGAATAAGTAGGGAATAGAACAGCTGCCAATGGGCAATTTTCGTGGGTTACAAATTCTCCTTTTTTCCGGCCAAATTCAATAATGGAAACTACCACTTACTGACCACATAATAAGGGCATGTTTATGTCGGGAAGTCGAGAGAGAAAACGAATGTTAGATTTGAATTTCTGAGCTCCTGCTAAAAACGACGTATCGGGTAAATTGCCAGGTAGTTCAACTCCAATGAATGGATGGATGGATGAAAAAACTACTGCAAATTTATAAATAAATTTAAAAAAGACGTCATCAAAATCAAAGAAAGAAGAGGTTCATGAAAGGTCACAGCAAAGGTTCTAGAAGGTTGCCAGAAAGATTCGCCATTTCTAATGATGGTCTGTAGATTGAGAACCTTCACCTCCAAAGCTTCGCTCCGCCTCCTTGGG
This sequence comes from Leptopterna dolabrata, assembly GCA_954871275.1. NCBI lineage: Eukaryota > Metazoa > Arthropoda > Insecta > Hemiptera > Miridae > Leptopterna > Leptopterna dolabrata. The sequence goes on along the minus strand of OX940977.1, from coordinate 36,304,376 downwards.
CCAACAGCCAATCAGATGTCACCTGATACGTCACTTCTTGCCGAATTTCTACTTTTTATCACCCTCATTTAAAAACTAGCGCTTATTTTTGAAAACGGGCGAACTACCATTTTTCCAAGAGTTCTCAATATTTTTTCCAAAAAAAAGAAAGAAAAACCTGAAGAAAATGCCCCATTGAACATCTTCATTACAACAAAGAGGGGAGACGGATGGAGACATAATTATGTACACAATCTCGTTTGTTTGCCCATAGTGCAGAGGGGCGATGGAATTAGGTAGACAGTGATGAATTCTCCGCTGATTGAGCAGTAGAGGATTTGTAGCCTCTTCCCGATTGTACAAGATCTTCTCCAGTCTCACATGACATTCACATACTGTTGCAACTTGATAAGACAAACACCAATCTCAGAATGTTTCCCAGGCCCGTATACTGCCCTTAAGCTCAACCCTTCAATAAAGGTATGGTTCTGGTGGCACAACCGCAACATGCGGCTGCGATAACCTTACTACAACTTCAAAGTACGTATTTTAAATAATTCGTGGTTCTGCTGATGTGACCCATGGTAAGTCGCGGATGTGATCATGGAACTCCTCTGAGGACCAGTCAAGCGACTACGTGGAACGAATGTGAGTCAGTCTGAGGGGCTTTCCTTGTGAAACGGGCATCCTCCATGACTACGGACAGGAAAAAGTTGAATTGAGCTGGGTTGAGATCCTCTTTTCATGAGGAGTGACTCTCAAAGTCTGCTTGTAGGGGTCGGTTGGTTACCTCTGTCACACCAGCCCCATCATCTGACCAGTGAACTCCTTCTCATCGCCCACAGTTAACAAAAACATGGCAATATTCCACACGACTGAGATTTCTATGCAAACTGTGGGAATCAACTGGTACTGCCTCTCAAAATCGCGCCTATGGGCCCCCTTCCACTGAAGCAATCCACAGTCACCATGCCAACCACCAGAACCAGTTGAGGGGTGGGTGTTGCCTCCACTAAATAAAGAAATTTTCAAATAACTATTTCGAAAACAGCAAAAATTTCTCACCAACTCAACTTCCTAATGTACGAGTATTATGTAAAACTCAATAATTTATCCAAGTTATCTCATCTATGCTCCTGTGATTTTGTCACTTTAGACCAGAAGTAGTTAAGTAGGTAGCTTTCATGTACATCACTAAGAACCATGGCAAGTCGTTTTCAAGTTATGATTTGGTAGATGGATATATGCACACCTTTTCATAATTGACTGAATAAAACACGGAATCTGGTCGGCGATTCTAGTTCTTGTTGGTATTGGTAAATAGTTGTTGAACCACTCAGTTGCAGTACTGTCGATACCAGAATACTGACAGTTCCCGAGGTGTACCCAGAATACTGACTCGCCTGTTCCCGAGGTGTTCATCTTATCAAGTTACCACAGTAGCCTTACTTCAATTTTGCTAAAACACCAATTCCTACCTATTCCCAGATACAAACAACTACTATCTAACTCTGCAATCATTTAAGCAGTAAAGCAAACAAATGAAATAGGAAAAAATGCCGAAGTGAAGCAATTTATTTCTCGGCCACTGGGAAATAACACCACGTGTAGGAACAAAAGAAGGAATGGTAGTGCCAAAAAAACCAAACCAAGATGCTAAGGGTCAACGTTTCATAGAACCTCTTGTGTCTTAACAACCCTGTAGAGCGAATTGGCAGATCTAAGAGCTTCCGATTATGTCCAACGGGTACTTGAACGATTCGCCATAAAACAACACCGGAAACAGCACCAAAACCTGCAATTTCAAATGGAAGACCTAAACCATGCTAGATATTCGAGGGGGATACGGGTAAAACAACTACTGTTCAATACGCTGTTGGAGCCATATTTATAAACATAGCTCAAGTCTACCTTAAGCCAAAGGCCACCTTTAAGCTACCCTTTGAAACATTTCATTTATGAACAATCCTTAATGTTAAGAAAGACTGTTAGACCAGCCCCAAGTTGTGCTTCAATCATCCGCCTACTCCCAACATAGACAAATAGGACTGACGGCCCCTTCTTCCATTTTGAACTGAAGAAACAGATATCTTCAAGAAGTAACATATAACAAAAGGGAGATATATAGGGCAACCCTTATGCATACAGGAAGGATACGTCCATCAGATAATTCCAGTATACCAACTGCACACACTCTGATTTTCTGTCTGGTTCTTTTCCACCATTTTTTCTGGCTACACGTTTCACCATTTGTAGAAGAATGTTACATTGTTACAGTTAGAATTCGGTGAAATTAACATGAGACGATCTGGACTCCAATCCGCGCATATCCTAAACATTTCATCACATTTTGGCAATTTTTTTATTACACTGACTTTAACCGCTGAGGCTGTGGGAAGTCTTGGGCAAGTGATGTGGGGTTGTTGACTCCGTGACGAGCTCTGCTGGATCCTAGGAGATCGTAGTGCTTACAGAAAGCCAGACACACCGATTAAACAGGATGAAGTAAACAATCCGCCACACATTCCCCTTCCAAGAACAGAACATCACCTAAGATGAAGTGGCAGGGACCGAAGTTACTGGCTCCATGCAACTGCCAAGCTGGTGAACAGGATGAGTGCTCCGGAAGGCACTTTCCGGACTTTGCTTCCCAAAATCCCGAGGAACAGACTAGGACTGCACACTCAGTGGGAGTTGGTCACCTTTGCTGACATCAAATGGGGTGGGGTCACCACTTGTGGGAAGTGTTGGGCGAGTGATGTGGTGTTGCTCAGACCCTGTGACAAGCTAGATTCTTGGGGATCATAGCGTTTACAGAAAGCCAGTCACACCAGTTAAACAGGAAGGAGTCAACAATCCACCACGAGGCATATAAGGAAAAGGCACACTAGTAGTGCTGGTGCTGGTGACCACTGGAGACGAATTGGAAATGCTTGATACGAACGTGAAAACGGGAACATAAATAATGCAACCTCCAGCCTGCTCAAGGGTTTGTGTACAAACACAACTATCTAAACAACAAGGGCTGTTTCGAATTTTTACTGTCCAATTTGTGCTGGTCAAAAATGAGAGAAAACTTTTTTCGTTGATCAAAATACGTCGTTTGTCTGGAAAATGGCAATCAACACCTTAGGCTTTGGATGCAGCTGATGTGCCGAGCTGCACATTTGCAACTTGACACTGGGGAAAGTATAACGGGGTAAGTAGACCAAAAAACTGAAGCCCTGGAGATGGAAAACGGCTCATAAGCTGACAAGTACCTAGGCAGTATATATGTCTCTGCTATGGCGTTACAATTTTAATAGCCCATAACCCACCTTTCCTTCCAAGTTAAGATTTTAAATAAGCTCTAACTTATAAAGGAATATTCATCGAATGCAATTTATTCCGTCAAAGGTAAGCCTCTCATCCAAAAGGTCCTAAGGAAGACTCAAAGGAATGTTCATAAATATCACCCATTGAATAATAACTGCAATAGTGGGTAATACAGTGCCCGATTAATAAGGGATAAACTACAACTGGATGGTGAAGATTCTACATGAAGATTCTAGTAATGTTTACCCACATTATCCTCAACTTAATCTTCAACAACTTGTTTCAGTGTAGAGATGAGAGCGTGTGACTGTTATCCTGAAACCATTAATTATTGAAGTGAATGAGGTTTGCTGGTGAAGCAAATATGTTGGCTCGATTTTCTAAAATCGTTTGGCCACAAACAAGCCATCCATTGGGATTTCACTATTAGGGAATCTGAAGGCCATTCCATTGATGGCGACTGGCAGGTAGTATTTAATATTCTTGGTATACAAGTGAGTATGATGATTATTGCATCAGAGACACGGAGTTTAATCATATTGAGCTTCTAAAACTCTCACTATTCATCACAATAGAAATCCCCATTCTCCACCAATTTGATAAAAAATATTCACTTTTCTCAACAAAAAAAAAGGTATTGAACGCATTTGCACACAAGTGAGCAGAAATTCGTAGTTTCAGCTTGCTAAGCATATTAGGCAAGAAACCTCAAAACCATGCAATAAATTCAAAATGGTCAGTGAATCAGTTAACAATGATACCATAAGGTGTGGTTATTTTTTAAAGAAATGCCTACCAAAAAGTTTCAATTTGGAGAACTTTAACAGTAGGTATCGGACAATCGATCAGCTTTGAGAGAAGTTATAGAGACTGAGGAAGATACTAGTCACCTCTGCCCCAAGCAACACTGTACACAAAGGCGACATCCTAGGTGATACCGACACCAAAGAATGGTGTAAGGTGGTTACATGTACGATACGATACATACAGTCAAATCGGGTGACTGTACTATTGTGACTATGGTACAAATGTAGCGTTTGACCTCACGAACAATCACTTGCGATGAAACCTTGGAATCCCAATTCAAATAAAATACTGAATTATAGAAACGTTGTCTATTTCCACTAAGAACAAAATAACAGTTATAGACAACACTTGTTACTGACGATCATTTAATCACCGAACAGGTATAACAGTGTACTATGTGGAAATAGACAACGTTTCTATAACTCCAATTTCATTTTTTGACCAAATTAGCGACCATGTTGCTTTCTTTTATAATTGCAATCTCCAGAAGCTATTAAAGTTGTAGGAACCTACTATTCTAACGAGTCATGTACAATGACTTTAGTACAACTTCAAGGAAGGAAGTTTTCCTAACAAAGTGACTCTACATGGCTGGATGAGATTGGTACTTCAATGGCCTCTGAAGGCTTCAATTCTTTAGATCAAAAATCCCTAACTATAGGAATTATTTTCTTAGATCCTGAGCCCAAATTGGCATACTCTACTTTTATTTTGATGGTTTTTTGAGGACAGAAATACACAAAAATTGTACCAAAGCCACCAATGTACCAGTCAGATTGGATGGTACCTTTTAAAGGCACTCACCCAGTAACGTTTGGAACAAAAGGGCATTCAATTCAACAACTGGATCATTCCCCAACTATTTCATACGAGTATTTCAACTTTGTATTTAACGTGTTACCTGTATTTTGAGATGCAAGAGAGGTGAAATGAGATATACGTACTTCCCAACAATGCTGCTTGGGGCGCTAGGTCAATCACTAGCGTCTATTATAAACTTTAGTTAGTTTAAATACTATGAGTAGCAGGCGATCATATTTCTTCATTATTGCTTACAAAATGCGAAACGAGAGACCACATTTTCATTAAGGTGTATTTACCCTGTCAATGATGTTGAGTTGAATTTTTAAATTGTAAACCTATTAATTTGAAGTCTAAGACACGAATTTACAGAAAGAACTCTCTTCCGGAAATATTTCCTATTTTCGAGAAGAAAAAAAAAGAACTGCATACGGAAAAAGAGAGGAAGAATACGTAAGAAAAAGGAATAAATGCAGTGAATCAATATTTAGATAACGGAACACATCACAAAAGAGGGGACCCCCTGCCATCCATAACAAGCAATTTTGCCTTGCAAATACATGATTCTGACTCAATATGAAGTTTCCTTTTTTACAACCATCACAATAAAACCCATTAGAAAGTATTTTCCAAAACATTTTGGAAATTATAAACGTCAGTGGTGCCATCAACTCAAGTGCAAGTTGCATCTATTGCAATGGAGAATAGTGATTATTCATTTTAATAATTTTAATAGGCTCTGTCATACATCTTCTATAACCGTAATATTAGCTTCTTTGGAACAAAAAGGAAGTACCCGCCACGATTAATGTATCATGATGACATCATTTAGAGTTATATACCTAACAACATTCAGGGAACACCAAAAGATGGCAGGTGGCAACTCTTGATAGGAAGTCCACACAACACACAGCTGTCTACAAAACTCTGTTCACGCAGTCACAGCACAGAGCAGCGTCCACCACTTAATAAGAGCACAGTAAAAATTGCAGGAGGTCATGCTGCGGTTTAGACGACACAAGCTGATATGAACCGTCAGCCTATGTCTGGCACTGTGTCTCTAGAATAGATGGCAGCACGGTAACTATACCTGTTGGATGCTGGGCTACCTGCCCTCCTCTCCTCCCCGCAGTTCCCTTCTTCAGCCGATTCCCCGATGCTTTCGATGTGGGAGCCTTCAATCATGTCTGGGAGCTGTGACATTCGCGACCGGAGCAAGTAAGCATAAACCCTGTAGCGCTTCAACTGAAAATCAATATCATAAATACAACAATACACCTAGCAATTATTCTGATATGGGCAACAAGAGTTGCAGAAGCTTTGTCACCACTTTTAGGTAGGGGAAAACATTGCTGTTCACCAATATTAAAATGTCCACTCCTTTTTGTTTTTCAGACCTTTCCGAACAAAGTTAGTTTCGTGTCTATCCTAATGGAGTCTGTAAATCCATGCAATAAGTGCGTGTTGGGACCTGGACGGTCCCATATGAATTTAATCAAAATTGGGCAGTAACTGTGCATGCAAACGTGAACTCCAAACCACCAAACATCCAGACCATAAAGCATTGTTATGAGTATTTACGATTATGTTAAGGATACGAAGGAAGCTATGTGACTGCCTTGGCAGACGTTTTTGATTCCACAATGTCACAGGAAGGTTAAATACACCGTAGCTGCAACTCCAACGTTGCAGGGCTTTTTCTGTTGATGAGCATGGAAGAAAATGGTTGGGTAATTAAATAAATTGTTAACTAATTAAAGAGGACCCCCAATGGATGGTGAGTCTAAAATTCGTATAAAAGTCGTATCAGTCTGGTTACCTCAAATTTCTTGCATAATTATACCAAAATCGAATTGACTACAAAAATGGTATCTACTGATACTCCTGCGGTTGGGGTTTGTCTTTTGGGTTGCGTAACTAACACCTTAAAATTTCGGTCATTCGTTCTAAAAATTGACAGAGTTGAGGTAAAAACCCTTTCCTACGGGTTTTTTCACGACTGTTGGTCATTTTTCTTATAATAAAGCCCGCAACGAAGAGGATGGGATAAAATATCCATTCAAATCTGACGAAAATTGAGGTCTGATATCACAAACTATTATTAACCCACACGCTCACCCCCTCATTCTAATAATATCTCAGGAGAAATGAACGCACTCTAGGCTAAACCAAGGGGAAATAAGATGTGCCTTCAACCATTTTAGAATGTAATCATAGGCTGAAAACTGCGACCTGGGCACTGCACACAAAGTTCACGAAACACACACTGTGGTTTTTTCAAGGCGGATTTGGTCTGAAACGGATATGTGGGATGTTGTTTTTCCTATAAGCTTTAGGATCTTCCCCCTCCCACGTGAATTGAAACGAATGAGGGCGTCCCACACTGGAAGCCAATCTTCAGAGGGGCGTCCCTAAAAATGGATATGGCTAATTAAAATATACACTGTGAACTCACCTCGTGCTGGAGATAGTTATATTTTTCCTTAAAATTGTAGACTATCAACTGCTTTGCTCCTCTTTCTGGAGGGTGGTTTCGATGTTGTTCTAGCTCAGATTCCAATCTCATGACCAAATTTTCGTGATCACGGAGTTGTTCTCGCTTGAAAAAAATAAAAATAAAATAAATAAATAACATCATTGATAACCATTAGGTACCTATACATATGATGTACCAATCAAAATAGGACACTCAACCTGCTGATTCACAGCAACTGGAACTCAGAACTTTGAAAGTTATGGGTTATTATTGGGGTTTGGGTTCATTTGCTTCTCTTTTCTTTCTCTTCACACATTGATAATAATGGTGAAGGACGAAAGCTGGGGTGAATCGGGGACAAACGCTCTCTTCATTTTGTTCCTGGCAGATGTAGAACCTTTGTTTTATTTGTATTATTACAGTTGAACCCAATTACATGACAGGACTTACAATGACAGTAATAAATAAAAGAAGAGAAAGAGAGAGAAGAGAGAGTTGAAAGAAAAAGTACACAATGTGCATGAGATGCGAGAAAGACGAAAAATAATGGAAATCGAACAGATACCAACAGATATTAAAACAAAAATAAATAAATATTTTCACTGAACGTCAGAAGGTCGGGGAAGATGCCATTGTGGATTTGAAGGTATTGACTGATGAGAAGAAGAAGTCAAGTTCTGGGTGTAGGTTCAAGAGGCGATTTGCAGTCCTGGGAAGCCTGCGCATCAGCCGACACATGAGGTAGTTTGTGGGTGAGAACGAAGCGGAGAAGAGGTTGGATGAGCGGGTGGGGAACTGAGGGATCTTGAATGATATACAGGAGATCTACTACTTTTGACTGCAAAATTTTTTCGCTCTCTAAAATCAAAATTTCCACGCGTTTTACGTTTCAGAACTTTTTGTACAACTTTATTGCCTCCTTTCCCATTATCAATTCATGAAGCATTTTGTTTGATTTCGTCTATATTTTTAGAGCCATTGTACATATTTTTTTCTATCCCCACGTGAAAATGACTTATCCTTCTGATTTTGTAATCGTGCTTGCCCGAAAATAAATCAAATAAAAAACATTTGGTTCGGTGTCTGTCCGCCAGTGTCCAAAAATCCTTGCCACACCCATAAGTTTCTCAACTCAGATCCAATTTCGCTGAAAATTTCAGGGATCATGCGGGATGGGCCCTAGATGGTTCCCTACGAATTTCATAACGATCGTATCATTGGTATGGCCACTCCGCATGAGATTTTCAAGAACCTTTCTTCAAACTACGCGAGGGATTTTTGTTCTGCCTTTTCAAACTACACATTACGCTTTATTCCAGCCGGCTGCTGGTAAGGGGTTCAACTTGACAGTGAAGTTGAATAACAGGTACTAACCAAATTTAATCGAGTTTGACTTGAGGGAAGAAGTGGCCTCTGGAATCTTCTCTGCGACCCAACAGCCCCAGGTAGCGGAGGAGCGGAGAAACTGGCAGTTACGTAGTTTATTGTATCAATCCATGATTGCAATTCTTTGGAGTCGCTATAATACATAGGAAATAAAAAAGAAGCGACATTAAATTGATGAAAATGCGATCGTATCGAATGAGGAACTTGCACCCGTCTGAAAATATGAATGAAACCTTTCTTAATCTACACCAGACTACCAACGGTTCACGAAAATGCGATCAAATAGGATAAAAATTTTGATTTAAAATCGAATTTGAAAATCGGAAGAAGGGGAAGCTGCTCGAAACACTCTGTGATTGGTTGACGAGCGTGTGACGTCACAGTACTCTAATCCCCGGGGGATAAGGCGATTTCCATGCTTCTCATCAACTAACAACTACATTCATGTAACAAGTATCCTTTTCGTTATTTTCCGCGATGCTTCAACATCTTCTACACAGCAGAAGTGACGACAACGCATTACCATACTGTATAACAAAAATAACTACTACTCGAAGAAGAAGAACTGAACACCAAACAATAACAAAGTTGGACGGATTGTGGATGCAGAAATCAAAGTTTGCAATGCTATTCCTGCATATTACTTTGTTGTTATTTCGAAAAAATGTACAAATATTGTATTTTGCCAAGCTGTGCCAGCTCAACTGCTAAATCGCCCGATAAATCGTTCATTGTTGTGCCAACTGGCCAACAAAACCCGAAAAAAATGGTTCCACCTGATAAGGAGAAAAGGCAAAAAGGAAAATAATATCACTCACCCGTAAATCTATATAAGTTTGTGGAGACCATCTTAATGTAAGTAGATATGAATATTTACTAATATAGGTACTTGAAGGTGATCACATCTCCGTCATAACTTCGCTTTTAATCGATGGATATACTTCGGGTAGGATAAAATTAATCGTCAGTTTTGTTTCATTACCACATACCTACCGAAGGTAGAAAAGCTGTGTATGCAAAAAGTAAAAAAACTGTATCCTCCTAAATCACTTACCAAGCATCTTTAGGTTTATTGTAGGTATTTCATTTTATAAACGAAGCTTTTCCTACCTATAATACAGCATTTCACAGGACTTGACGTTTGCGAATAAGCAAAAGGTACCTAGGTACCATATATATTTGATTGTAATACAATTTTTGTGAGACCATCCACCCCAACTACTCTGAGCCGCAAGTAATATAACGAATGGTTGACTTCGAAGCAATATAACGGACTTTTCTAAAAAATAAGAAGTAGGTAGGTACGTCGGTGAAGCGTATAGAAAGAATCTGTCAGGGTTAGTCTCTTTTCAGATTTGTGACAGCAGTGTTGGGAAGTCCCTTTCCCAAATTTATTAACTTAGGTGAGGAATAGTTCGATAAAATAGGTAACTAGTAAAATTAGGCCAGCCCATGTATGGTGGCAAACTGATAGGCTAGGATGGAATACGCTTGTGGTAGAACAATATAGGTGAACGGTACCTACGAATTATGGTAAGCATGGGAAAACAGTTCAACAAGAACTCAGTGCGTTCTGCACCCACCTACGGATCAATTCCTCTTGCTGGCAAGTTAGTTACAACTACATTACCTACGTGTAGTAGTTGATTCACACAATAACAGCTTACCTCGTCATCGTCACTCCTTTCATTTCGAAATTCCCAAGTTTTATTTTTGACATGAACTCGCACACGCCAAATGAACTGAGAGGCGGTAGGCTGAAAGCCCTTTACTTTATGTATTTGGTCAATCATTGGAATTATTGTTGCATCAATATTGAGTACAACAAGAAAAGTTGAACGAACAGCACCAAAAAGTCGCGAAAACACAACCAACGATTCAGTAACATGATGTACACAGAGGAAGTGGATGGTGGATCTCAAGATATAAAGACATGCGGGATGTGACGTCACGCTCGGGGAGTGGGCAGAGTCAGCTGAAGCGGGTGTTTTGGCGGGCTCTCAGAAATTCAAAATTCATTTTTATAAAGTCACTGGCGCGTCTGAAACAAATTTTTCTTTCTCCACTCGTCTTCAAATTCAATACACTTTTGATTTCCGAAATTAAAAAAAAAGTGTGCAAGTTCCTCACTGAGATACAACTGCGCATGCGTATATACCTATAGAACGTATTTTTATTTTATGAACTGCATGTTGCAATTTCAGCAAAGTATTATTCCTAAGTAAACGTACCTTCCGGATTTATTTTAATTAGTATCATTGATAACTGGATATAATTACATAATAATTTCTCCAGTCAAAGAATGTTGAAGGGTTTTAGCCAAATTGCTGAACGCCCTGGACCGTATGCCCCAAGTACCTACCTATTTAGCTCAACCTCATTTACCTTAAATACCTGTTGAAATAATCATATTTTTATCAACGGCAGCTCCATTATTTCGGAATCATATTAATCGTCACCCACAAATCAATGCAAATAATTTATTACCTAACGACCGTTCCTGTAAGATTTCACGTGCTTTTGAATACTTCCTCAATAAATATCTCGACAGAAATCTGCCTATTTACTGCACCACCCAGGCCTACTGTTGTGCCGCGTTTGGATGGCGTCCCACCACCAAACCCGCAGGTAAGGCGTCCCCGAAGACCCCTTCCTCCACGTTTGGTAGGCCCAGCCATCCAAACGCGGCACAACAGCAGGTACCTAGTGACCTATGTAACGCACCTGGTTTGAAAGAGATAAACTGCTTGATCTGCAGTTTCGAGCCGGAAGACGTGCAACTTTTTGGTGTAATCGTCTGCTTTAGTAGCTAGGGAGTGATGGATACGTATTGCATTGTGCAAGTTGTCGCTCAACTGAGTTTTTCTGAACCCGTGTTCGTCCTTGTGAAGGTACAGAACCAAATCACGAAGCGTGCAGTAGTACATTTTCCACCCTCTTTTCCCAAGCGGAGCTGGAAAAATGGTCAGTTTGGTCAGCACAATGACAAAGAGAACTCAGACGACGTTTCAAGGAACAATAAATTTGATATATTACTTTCTAGGTGAGCTCAGAGACAGATATCGTGAAGATAAAAATGAGAAAAACTCACTTTTTTTGCCGTTGGGTTCCACGCAACATTTACGCATAACATATCCTTTTTTATACTCGACAGCTGGATTAGAAGAAGGCACATCAAACAACACCTTACCCGTAGCATCCTCGCGATCTTGATTAGACTTCATGTTAGGATCTTCAACCTCGTCATCCCTTTAAAACAAACTCATTTGAACTTCAGGAGAATTTCCAGACACTCAAGCAACAGAATACAGCCTATCAATTGTCACCATCAATTCAAATATGTACGTACTTCCTTTCATTTTTGTTTATACATTTCAACTTGTTTATATTTACTTACATGGCCCATTCAAGAGGGTTATTTTTAATCGACTGATAGAGATTCTTGAGGATTTCCCGGGGGAAATTTTCACCGTCGTTCAGCTCAGCTAAATTGTCTATGAACTCACTGCATGTCATTTTCCTACCAATATTCTGACCATGCATGTCAGTATTGAGCAACATAATTGCACATGTTAATGTATGAACGGCATCTGAAAAACAATGGGGGAAAACCACAATAAGATTACACTTAACGTATTATAATACCTAGATTTATTATTGTTATAGAATAAGTAGCACGAGTATGATTTCACTGAGTGTTCTGTCATTTCTTATAATACAGGATGATTCCTGCTAAGTCCGAAAAAATTGAGTAAAACTAAATCAAACGGATAAGAATGCCAAAACACGGAGTTCTAATAGTAAATTAGTGATGAAATAGATTTTTCCGTCTTTCCGTCAGAACTATTTGGCACAAACACTTGATTTTTTCCTCTATTTACTCACGTTTTCCTATTTACCCCATTTTTGAAAACTACGTTAAATACGTTATATTCGACCATCAGCATTTCCTACAGCTTAAGGGAGGGAGTCGTGCTACATGCAAAAACCCTTGATTCTGGCGAAAATTCCATGTTTTTTGATATTCACACTCCATTTTCTCCCCTAATTGTCACTGTAGAAATGAAATTGAGTACACCCTTGGAAAGCTGAGATTTGGAAGAAGTTTCGAGGGCATCTGCAAAGTGCTAGAGGTATTTTCAGTAGGGGAAATTATAATGTTACAGCAAAATAGAATGAACGCACGGTAAATTTTTGCAAAAGCACAGTGAAAGAAAACATTCACAGTAGAAAAAAAAAATAGCATGGTAAACAAAACACTGAACGGTCAAAAAATATACTCAACGGCAAAAAAATACATTTACAGCAATAAAACAGTTTTAACGGCAAATAAAAACTTCAGCACGGAAAACGGAGCACGTCAAAAGTGGTCATTTCCACAGCAATATCACTGCACTTGGCCTTGGATGGATGGGCCGCTTGCGTTTTTGTCCTAATGGCAGTGATTTGGCTTCTGGTGGGACTGACACTAATTTTTGCCTGACTTGTAGGCCCAAAATATGTCTGCAAGAATAAAACTTGAAGAAAGTTGGGCATGGACACTGAATTGGCCAAGCAGGTTTCGTCAATCTCGACGCTCCAGATGATGTAATTGTGCTGCTTGAAGTCATCAAACGTTTTCCATTTGCCAGCCATCTTGAGAAAATTATTGAGCAGTCTCTGGGTAATGGTTTCGTCGGATGCTGCAGAGGAAGTGTAGAACAATCGTTGTCGTTGTCGCTCACAGGCCCACTGGTATGCCTTGGTCTATTCTCGCAGTGGAATCAAAGGGACTGTGCATAACGGTATGCAGTTTGGTGAACCAGGGTCCCTGGATTTAGACCACTTGACGAGGTCTCCGATTTGAGCCAAAAACTGACCAACAGGAAGTCGTTCCCTAAGTGTGTGTTCCTGTTTAACGATTGCGTTGGTAGCCACAATTCCAATGTTGGTCGACGGATAGCCAGGTGCAGCACCTTCATACCAGTACTTGTACTTAGATAGCCACTGTTCTTCAAAGTAGTCAACAAAGTCTGTGATCTGAGCATTTTCCGTGGCACGCCATTTCTTGAGAAACAGTGTTGATGCTGTGGAAAACGTCGTCTGGGCGATGTTGTAGCACGTTGGTGTCGTCCTCAAGCTCCTCCGAGTTCCCGGTTTTTGAAAGAACCTTCAAGTACTTTTCTGTATTTTTTTAAGACGTGAAAGTAGCACATCAGCCGTACCATCGGTTTACCAAATGTATGTTCAAATGCTGCTGTTATAGCGTCACTTCCATGTGCAGTAAGAAGTAAAGGGCTCTGAGCTGGATGTACGGAGAGCATCGAATATGAATGCGAAATCGTCTTGGCATTCACCTTTGCTTAAGCTAGGTTCACATGGAGACGCAATTCCGGACGGCAATCCGGCACGGCAAAGCATTTGCCGGAATTTTTGCCGCAGAGGCGTTCACATGGCAGCGGAGTCATAACAAAATGCAATCGCAAAAAACAAACAATTGCTCGAACTCGAAACCGCAATATCAACCACATAAATGTCGAATTTCAATATGGCTGAACAACCAAACAAGAGAGGTGTGCGCAGTAACCTCCGCGCAGATCCGGCAACGCATCCGACAGCGGAAAATATCTGGAGATTTTGATATAGTATCCAAGGCACTGCGTTGAAATAATCCATTTTGCGTTGGCCAATAGCATTGCAGAACGCATAGCCGTGCCGGGCTACCGTCCGGAATTGCGTCTCATGTGAACTCTGGCCTTATCGCTAATGCCACATACCACCACTGGGTACCCTTGCCAGACGAGTTTACAAGTCGCGTCAACCTGCACCATGTATGATTTCTTCACGAGAACCAATAACCTACGCGTCGACATAACTATCTTGAGATCTTGCTCATCTACACTCCAGGATTGTGCGTGTACGTAATGGCGTAATACAAACGGTTCGCCTTGGTGGATCCTTTGTCCTCTTATTGCACCATTCGTTAATTTCTGTTGCAGAGACTGTAGGACGACCGTATTTCTCTTGTCTCACCTGCCTAAGAAAAACGGATATTTGAGATTTTAGAGGTTCTTTCATTTTTTTGTGTCTCATGGCGTCCAAAAGAGCATTCGGTTTTGTGATTCCTTCATCAAACTTTTCCCGAATGAACATCTTCATTTCGAAGGGCAAACCTCTTTTTGGAGCATCGGAATGATTATCATGACCTAACTCAGTTTCGAATAAGGAGACTTTCGTGCTGTCAGCATGGTACAACAAATAGACACCAGCAGGACAATCGCTGACTCTGAAAGCCCCTCATGCGCACCTGTATTCAACTTCATGTCCGTCAATTACGTGACTGCTTGAACATTTTTTCCAAATTTTCTTGGCCTGCACAGGTTCTTCCACCGCAAAAGGTGACTCAAACTCACTGATTTTCCTCCACTTGCGACTGTGTCCTCTTTTCCGTTTCGGTTCGCAATCTATAAATAGTAAATAAAAATATATAGTATATTTTACAAAATATAATGTGTAAATAAAATATATCTATAAACTTTATTAAATAATATATATCTCCAAATGTATCTAGGTATTTATCTATTTAATATATCATTGGGTGCATTGAATGAGGAAACAATTACCTTCAGATTCGCTGCCGGATTCGTAGAAATCTTCAATAAAGGATGCCATCACGAACAACCGAACTGAGACAGATCAGTAGGTAACAACTGGGGCCGACTGGGATGTTTAGTTGGTTCTCATGTTTACTTGTTATGTTGACACTAAGTTACTGCTCAGAGATATCAATCGGCCTCACTAATACCACTGTTATCTTGGATCATCTAGCTATTTACACAGCACGAAAACACCGTCCGGAGTGCTCGTTCAGCCACACCCAATTTACTGGTGTCACCTTCCTTCTTCACTGCTAGTTCGTTCTGAATAATGCGATAAATGACTACACAAATTAGGCTCCTTTTTTGTTTTGTTTTTAATTACAAATTATCTTTGACCATTGACAGTGCCATTTAATTGTCTTGATTCACCTGCTAATACAATTTGTACAGTAACACGTTACTGTACAAATTGATGGTGATTTCAGACAATTTCCCAGGTTTCTGACTTATAAAAAATGAATTTTGGGAGCTGAACCTTCGTTACAACCTCAATTCTTCACTCTTTAGTCAAAATCAACTTCATATTCGGTCTTTTCGCCCTAAAAAAACATTGAAAACGATACCTCACAGGTGGTCCACAACCAAATAATCACCACAAAATTCGTGTCCAAAAACTTTTGAAGACCAAGCTGTTGCACACGACTGCAATAAATGCAATCCACATCAACTTGTATTTTTTTATACTGTGGATCTGGATCGTTTTTGTTAATAAATGTGTTCAACCATCGCAATGAACCTACATCCGTTCATATATATAGCTCCCAACCTATACTACATAACTGACAATATTTGAAAAATAGTTTATGTGGTTTTGGTACCTACCAACCAAAAATATTTGGACGTGATTTTTGGATTACCCTGAGTGTTGAAACAAATTAATAAGGTAAAAAATCACTCAAGCCATATACAATTATGGGAGACACAAACCTTGTGACGTAAACTGTCCTGGATTGCAGTCTAGGTAGCGCTTACTGAAGTGTACCAACACTCTTTCGCGTTCTTGTGTTTCTCCGGTAAGGCAGAATTGCGTTAGGAATTTCCTGAGAGCACCGTCCAAGGAGTCGTTGGTGAAGGAAAAATATTTCAGGTACTCTTCTGCCACTGCGCGACTGAATTCATTGCTGTGGAAATGGAAAACCTATTTAGTGCCACTTTGTATCACATAGGGCTCCATTCAAAGTATCTACACAGCACTTATGAGTCCTAGGGATGTGGCGTCCAGCACTGAACAGACGACCTAAGAGTTAACATTCTCACTAACTGGCGATCCTAACTTCACTCCATTTTCACTAATCCTCAGTCCCACCAGTTCACCAACCCCTCCTTTCGTCCTACTACGTTCGCACCATTCTTCCCTTCCCCCTTGATGTTCCTATCGTTCTTCCCTTCCCCGCTGGTTAGTTCACATAGTACAGTATGCTACATAGGTACTACACGTTCATCCTTCACCTCGTTCTGTTCCAAAAAAAAAGTTTTAAAAAAATGTGCAGTGGTTTCATTCTAACCCTTAATTACATACTAGGTTGGGATTTGCTCGCATTTTCAGAAAAACTGACGTAACATTGGAAAACTTCAACGGTGACCAATCAGGGTTCAAGGTATCCTTTTTCTGACTATTTCCGGGTAAGAAGGAGGTAATGAGCTGGTGAAGTGAGAATACCCTGAGTGCGGGTGCTTAGCCGCTAACGGGTCCTCCCCCGTCACATCAACTTTGAGGAATTCCCCGTCAGCTTGTGAAAATGTAAGTACACTTATATTAGGTTCGTTCCAGCGCGCTTGAGGTCATGAACTAATTCGGAATAATCGACCTGCACAGGCCTTGGTGGTCTGTGAAGCGTTCCAGCAAGGTTAAGTTCACGTACTGTTTTACCCGCCCAGAGTTCCAGTGCCCCGAGTTCTTGAGCTGGTACATGAACTTCTTGCTCCAAACGGAGGGCAGGGTTGTGAACTGAAAAACTCGAAGATAACCTTGCTGGTGTGTATAACCTCCCCAAAAGTTTCGTATATTTGGTCTTATCACGCAAATACAATTTATTATTGCTTGCAGTTTGCTGTAGTCGTTTATTGGGAAGGTTTCTAGTTCAGGAGTTCCAGCGGTTCAGATCATAAACCGAAAAATTCACGACTCATTCCCACCACTTCGGTTCTCGCACTGAACTAGTACATGTTCTATTCACGGCACTGGAAAAAAGCTATCAAGTTTATTATTCTGTTTTTGAGATGAGCAATTTAGAAAAATATTATGGGGGTCAAATTTGAGTTTTTAGGGGTCAAAAATCGGTAAATAAAAAACCAGTCATGCAGCATGACTTAATGAGCGAATTTTCAAAGAAATATTCGAATTAATGGCTATGGTTTTGAATAAAGGAAAACTTCGGTCTAAAATTTGGTTTTCTATGTATATTCTCTTCGTATTTATTTTAATTTGTACGTTTTGTCCATCCTGATTCTACCGTTTGTTATGAGTAGATTCCTTGTTCCTTCTGAATGGCCTTTCCTCTTGACTACGATTTCAGGCCTGGTATCTAAAACCAGTTCAAGATTTGCTCTACTAGGTAGGTAGATCCTTCCTTCTTCATTGATATTATTTTTATCATGTTAAGTACCTACCTACCTTTGAATATCAAATATTCGTATGATACTGATAATAAATTGATAAGATACCTACCTAACCTTCTTCCTCCTACTGTTAGTACCTAAATTGAATAATTTGAAATAGATTTTTTCTTTCGTCTTCCTTCTAGTAATACGTGGGCCGGTACTTGTCTATCTATGAAGGTATCATAACAATTATGTCAAATGGGAAATTCAAGGAGTTGTACTAATCGTTTACCTCCCCCTTTTTTGCTTCGAACTCTCGTCTTCAATTAATACTTCTCACATTTTTCAATCTGACCACTCTAAGGGGGTGGGGTAAGAGTTTAAAGATTATCCTAGTTTTGGGTAATTTTTGCGCACTTTAAATGCTCTAATTTAAGAACGGATTTAGATATCTAAAATCCGATTTCACCATCGTGTTCAGCGTGCAAAAACCTTTAAAATGAGGGGTCACTTGTTAGAAAATAACATTTTGGGGATTTTTGGGTAATTTTTGCGCACTTTAAATGCTCTAATTTGAGAACGGATCAAGATATCTAAAATCCGATTCCACCATCGTGTTCAGCGTGCAAAAACCTTTAAAATGAGGGGTCACTTGTTGGAAAATAACATTTTGGGGATTTTTGGGTAATTTTTGCGCACTTTAAATGCGCCAAAACCCTCCTTAGAGTAGGCCAATTTCGCCCATCTTCGAACTTAGCCTTTCGATTGCCAAGATAGATTTTTTGTGCAAATTTGAGCTGTTTATCTCAATTCTATCGAGAGTTATCGTCTGGAGTGACACATATATAAATATATATATACATATAAAAAAGTGTTAAATTTCAGGAATCGTTTTAGAATGGTCTGAAACGGATTTCTATGAAGAAAATTTCCAAAAATTTATATTATTTAAATTTCGAAGCCATTGCAATAGCTTCATTTTCTTTGAAAATTCGCTAAAACTGCTACAATCGCGAACAATTGATTTAAAATCACTGCAAGTTATGGAAGGGTGAGTAAAGATAGAAAAATACCATTTCAGTTGTTTTTCATACAGAATAAGGGTCAAATATGGGGTTTTGGAGGTCAAAAATTGGTATCAAGGGCTAAAATCAAAATTAATTCACCTGACGATGTGTGGGGATGATGATTCACGACGAAGGGACTATTTCGATGATGAGAATATTTTTCTCAAAAAAAGGGTGCGTCAAATTTGACTTTATAAGGGTAAAAAATCGGTAAAAATGGCTAGTCACGAAAAATTATATATTTGTATGAAAGTGGCATGGTTTCTCGCTTTATCATCTTTTACACAATAGCACGACTATTTCTTTCATGCTGCATGACAGTAACTTGTATTTTGATTAACATGTATTGATATAAAAATTATTACTATGTGGAAGCATACCAATTATTTGTGATCATTTTACAACGTCCAGAACATTATCAAATTGAAATTGTGAACAAAATAGTCAAAAAAAGATGAAAAAGGAAGTGCGGGGATTTACCCGCAAGCGTGAACTAACGTTACTCCCCACCTAGCGTGTAACTAAGGGTTAATGTTGTGGATGGAGGAGCCACGGAAAAATATCGATATTGTGGAGCTGAACTCCAAGACTTGTAAAATTATGCAGGTAGATAGTAATTTTCCAATGCATAGGTAATGTTTTGCATTGCATACCTACCAGCCTAGTCTCTGAAGCTTTTCTAATGGTATGAAGGTATTTCAAAATTTTCTTATTTTCGTTCTAGTCCCTAGTGCAGAATCTGCAAAATATGACATGTTTTATAGCTACCTAGGTACCTAAAATAGCTCCAAAATGAAAAAATGTATACTGGCTAAGTATGTGTCGGTATGTTATTACTGAATCAAACCTATAAACCCCGTTTTCGTGGTTTTAGAGCGGGATAATTAGAGGGACTCGGTTGAATTGATGAACTGTCCCAAAAAACGCATCCCAGAAGAGTGTGAACTGGTGGGAGTTAACACCTGGAACTGAACGCATCTTAAACACCCCTAATGAGTCCACTCTATGCCCCAATATATCAGAAAACATGGCTTCAGCTTTTACCAAAAGTTAGATCCACGAGGACTTGAAAAATTGGGGCAGGAGCTTCTCAATCATACGTGCACCCATTGCAGCTACCCGAACAAGGATTGCATGGATACTGGGGTAGTAACCAAGGAGAGCAGCCTCGTCCAGTGGCATATTCTAGCTTGTTGCAAGCCATCCAATCAATCTGTACACTAGGTTTCTTTTCTACAGAGATACAGAGCTAAAACTGTTATGAACCACTGATGGAAAGGTACATGAACAAGCTATGCAACCACCACCATCTTTCCTAACTGTTTTAACCACTGTCAGGGCTGAATTAACCATAGTCAACCAATGGGAATGAGGCTACTTAGCTTTGCCTGGTGGCAGTAATGATGTGAACGGCGGTAAAGCTCATGTGAACCTAGATTTCAAAATTATTGTTTGCCTCCAGTCAGACCGCGTCACAGTTGTCAGTGACACAGCATGGACACACGTTTGTTCGGTTTTCAACCAATACTCTTCATTCGAGCTCAGCAGACACAGCAACAAACAGACTGATTTCAATGGCTCCGACTTACTTTTTACAAAGATGACGAGAAACATCGGATTTTTTGAAGCCATCCATGAGGTACAGCCGTTTGGCTAGCCGTACTGCGCTAGGCATGTCAACGCCCTTGGGGCTGTAATGGTAAGAGCTGAGCGAATCAACGTCTGAGTCGTCTTCTCCGGACGACGGCGGCGGTGGGTTCTGAGGCAGAGCAGGGGGCGGCGACACTGACTTGGCCAAGTTCGCCGCCCCCTCTGTGAGTCTCACGAGGTTCTCATCATCTACGTCCTACATGGAACAAGAAACGTTAACACAACTCTCTCAAGATAAGTTTTAAGCAATTTAGCAACATCCAGTACAGATTTATTGCATACTTGGTGAAGGCTGCAGCACTAGTAAGAATCACTATGAATAGAAAAAATACTAAGGGATATAGTTCCAGTGTTAAAACTGGCGACTGCAGCTAATCCCCCAGTTAATCTTACGGAATTTCGAGATGGAACGTGAAGCGCTTCCCACAGTTCTGTTTGCTTGAAAATGGCATCCACACAGGATATTGCCTTGCTTTGTGGAAACTGGAGACGAGTATTATTTCGATTATCATATACAGAGCAGAGATAGTGAATCCGCTCCAAATTGCAAGATGAATATGGAGTTTTTACAATTTATTAATAAACTCCCACCTCAAGGAAGAGGAAAACTAAGTTCCATTTTTTCCCCTCAACCAAGCTCAATTTAATTTTGTGATATCTGCAAGGTTGCGACATAGTTCTTATGAGCCTCACATAATTTAGTTCCCAGAGCCGCACGACCAGAGTCCTAGCCACCGAGACTTGTCACAAGTCACATCAGCGGAACCAGGTACATTAAAAATACATTGACGCAGTCTACCACAACAGTCACTGCCGCTGGTCGCAATCGTAACACCGAAATCGGACCTTGTATTTAGCAATAAGTGCTAACATAGAAACGTCGATTATACAGTCACAAAGATTGTTAGGATGTCAGCCAAAAGTTAGTATTGTTATTACAATAATGTCTTTACATGCTTTCAAAAAGTTGGCTCGCTTGTCAAAATCCGATGGTAAAAAAACCAATTAGTAATAGTGTATATTCCAATTCAACTTTTACACGTCAAATTCAAGGTTTTTCTTCCGAATTCAAGTTTTTACATTTCAAATTCAAGGATAACAAAATTTTAGTAAATGCATAAAATCTGGTATAAGAAATAAACGCATGAAATCTGGAATAGTATTGAATGAAAGTTGTTGTAATAGGAAAATTTGGAACATTATAAACATCAACATAATAAACATGAAATAAAGTAACATGAAGAATGAAAGGAATTTTTTTTTTTTCAATGTAGCTCACCAGCAGTGGCTATCAGGTCCACCATCATTTTCATCAATTAATTTGTGTAGTCCATGTTAGCGACAGTAGCAACGCTTCGAGTGATCACACCACACAAGTCATGCTGCATTCTGGGCTCACTGAGAATGTTTCTAGCGCACAGCTTGACTTTGGTAAACGAATAGAGTGAAAATGCAAATTTTTACTCTAGCCAAAATACTAATTTCGATATTGGAAAACATCCTTGAATTTGAAATTTAAAACTGTGAATCAGGTGTGTAAAACCTTGAATTTGAAATGTAAAACGGTAAATGGTGTGTAAAACATTGAATTTGACGTGAAAATGCTACAGACAGGGTTGCTTATTTGAATAGGCAAGGACGTTGAGCAAACCCATACTTGACCCTGAAGAAGTACTCGCACATCACGCTCCTTTTTCAGGGAACAAACAGTTATCCTCGAGACGGTGTGTGCCGTCAAGCATGTTCATTTTAAGGGACAAAGGCGTGTACGTAAAACGTCTACAGTGCAAGTTACTACTGCCAAGACAGTGCGATAGTGTGTAGCCATTTCTCTGTGAGCGCCTAAGGGGGAGCAAGCACTCTTCAGGTACTTCTCTGCACAGAGTACCTACGAATTGTGAAAGCCCTCTGAAGATCTACAAGGACATTCATAGCTGACGATTATGGAGCAATGCAGTGAATGGTAGAGTCGTACGAGGAACCCCTTCATTGTTCATGTCTGCAGCTACTCTACCCCCACCAATCGTATCACAGTAGCTACATCCCAGGGTTGACTAGCCATCCAAATCCTTGCAGCCCAATGTACTTTACTTCGCACTATCAAAGTTGGAATTCAGGAAATTATGGCCAGTGGTAGTCCTAACGCCTCTGATTTTGTCACTTTCGCATACGCTGCAGAGATCAGTTAGGGCCACCTATTTCCACCCTACAGCCTCCTGCTATTTGCGCACCCTAGCGGGTTTCCCCATTCATTAGACTTCCTTTGCTAAAGCATCACGCATTGATGTAAAGACAATAATAGCTGCTTACGAATCTATGAGGACTACGGCCATCAAAGCTGTCAGCCATTTTTCCTATAAGCGCAGCCACTTCACAACTGCAATACAGTACAACCTATCACTGCACCAAGCCCCTCCTGCCACACCTACCTAGTGGCACCAACGGCACATTCATCTGTGTACGTATGGTGAATGAAATGCCTTCATTATATTATGCATTTTCAGGTATAATTGCAAATATGGTAGGTACCAGAGTTGAATAAACAGTTGAAAGCTATTCATACATAGGCACTGTTAGTATTTCGTCGTTAGTAAACAAGCAGGATTAGAGCTAAACAAAAGAACTGTTACGCCACATCATCTCCGTACAGGTATCACATAAGCCCTCAGTAATTCATATCTAACAGGAGAATGTTAATGAGGAAACCTGTTATTTACAAAAACATTGCTATAAAACACAGGAACAATAACCAGCAAAGCTCCCATGGTTATTTGCTTTAGCATGACACGGCACTGCGTCTTACGCAGATATGTAACATTTACCTCGTCTTCATAGTACGAGTACTCCGGATCAGCGTGGTAACTCGTTTGCTGGCCAGGTATGTGAGAGATGCAAGACTCCTTGTTATTGTTATCACACACCCCCTTCTTATTGTTATCACGGCCTTCAACCTGAGGATATCCAACGAATCGGGGTAGTCAGTCAAACGTTTTCTACTGGCAACACTGATAGTGAAATTTAGATTCCCCTGAGTAATGCTGAACCTTTTTTTCCCCCTTTTTCTTTTATAACCCTGTATTTGACCTCACTGGGTATATCCTGGGGAGACTTTTTACTCGAACGTTATTTCAAACTTTAGTCCCTGTAGGCCTCACATGATTATTATCAGAGGTGAAGAGCTAATCGCTGGTCGGGTAAGCACATGCAAGCTTTTCAGAGCTTGTATTGGTGCCCGCCCGGGGCGAGAACCAGAGACACCATGAACATTTATCCCAAACAGAGATATATTAAGATCGGACGCTCTAGTCCGCTTGGACACCCCGGCCCCTGTAATCTTGAACATCAAAAATCAATTTAGAATTCAACAACCAACAGCTCTTTCCGTTGACCAGAACCTTGCTTACCTATTCTCAGGGGTTCCACAGGATTAGAGCACTCAGTTTCATTTGTTCCCTGCTCCCTCACCATCGAAGGTCCTTTCATTTGTGAAAGAACTGACAAAATGTCATGTTCTCGAAATTTGTTTTTTTCCATTGTCTTTCAGACTTGAGATGAAAATATAGATATGAATTTAAACTACAAAACCGTGGTAAGGCTCAGCTTTCTGGTCCTATTCAACTGATACAGGTATTCTATGGTGAAGGGATGTTATGGAACTCTTGACAAAAGATTAATTTTACAGTTATTTATCGTTTCAGACAACAAACAAACAATTTGGTTTGGTCCCTGCTGTATGTCTGCACCCAATTCCTTGTAACAATAACCACTTGTTTCAGGATGATTCGATGCATCAACTAATTACATACATTTAAATCACGCGACGAAGTGAGGAAGCTGCATTGCCTAAATACTTATCAGATGGTATTTGCATGTTTGTTCCTAAGAAAGACCCAAAAGCGACAAGTTATATAATCGATAACATTACGTTATTCAGGTGGGATGTAAAATCATATTCCATTCATTCATTCATTTACCAAAGAAGGTGAGAACAACAAGATACGAAACGGAGATGAAAGTTCAAAGAATATGAATCCTATGACTGAGACAACTACCAATCAGCTCACCAATGATGATAATTACCCAGATCTTGTACCAATGAAAGATCATCGTTTACCAATGGCTGCTGCCGGGGCATCTAAATGAGTGATACTTTTGTATTACAATTCAGTTTAGAATTTCTCAGCGTGTACCTACCTACCTGCAGTCACTTTAACCGCAAGTCACTATAAACAACATAATTTTATAATATTATTCCAGCGACAACGGATAATGAAACGAGAATCTTGGAAATAGTTACGAAGAGTATGTTATTATGTCATTCCTTTTATACCTCCACACCACAAATGGAGGACTAAACATTTCCATTCAAAACATGGAAAATCGTATAATTTGATCTCTGCTTTCAGATGCAAAATAATACCTAATATTGATGCATAAAAGACGGTGATATGAGATTCGAATGCAATTCCAAACTCAATACCCAAAGAACAACCAATCACCAGTATTATCAAACCAACTAGGTAAAGTTTTAAAACACAAATGATTAATAAGGGCCTAATAATCTTTCGATAAGTGATGGGATCAGCTGAAGCATGATTCTGAAGTCATGTACTTAGCTACTAACTCACGTTAAAAGAAAGAACATGTTCGC
Source organism: Leptopterna dolabrata (assembly GCA_954871275.1). Classification (NCBI taxonomy): domain Eukaryota; kingdom Metazoa; phylum Arthropoda; class Insecta; order Hemiptera; family Miridae; genus Leptopterna; species Leptopterna dolabrata. The sequence continues at coordinate 36,279,065 of OX940977.1, read as the reverse complement.
GAGAGCCATTCTGTACCTGCCTCAAAGGATAATATTTGACTGTCACTGATATTGAGACCATCTCACCCAATTGAGTCCTATTCACTGAGCGTAGCTCCGCTATCTCAGCTCTTATCAACAACTCAAAAAAAGTTTTATCTGTTTGCTTAAGACAAAAAAAACCGCCACAATAATTCTCTACATCTAGCTTCGGATCTTGCGAAACATATAGTTTGATCCTGGTAACTGATTAGAGCTAGTGTACCTTTTTAGAATAATTCCAACTTCGAATTCAAAGGTTATGAGGAAACTGGATTATAAGTGTGTTACTAGTGTGCATCTAGTCAGCAAATTGGTAGATGCTCATCATTACAGTAATTTACGACTCAACTATGACGTACAAAAGTTGTTCAGTTACATGATTGTACTTAAGGTAGTCAGGACATACCCGGGAGTAACACCAGTCTTACCAAAGATAAATAAAAATGGATTAGGTAGGTGTTATGTATGAATTTCGTCGGTCTGCACTATCTGGGTCAATCTGGATAGGCAGACGCGACGTTTTATACTGTATGCAGTATGCGTTAATCATTAGTCCCCAGTGGGGTTCAGAACATGTGAAATATGAAGATATCATGTTTGCCCAAGCTCACAGGCCATCTTCTGTTCAATGAAATTCATGTTAAGTAAGCAATCCTCGTGAATTTCATCAAATTCGCTCTAGCAATTCAATAGTTTCAGGGTTGTCAACGCTAGCGCATGAACAGGCAAAAGTTGCAATGGGATTTTGTTAAAATTCATACGATAAAATCTCAGTAAATTAGACCCAATATATTTCCTAAATACCAGCTCCTTCAGGCAGTTCTCTCATTGATTCGATTGTTACAAAGTATTGGGTAAATACATACAGACTAAGCACCTAATTCAATCCTTGATGTCCGAAACGTAAGGTAAGTAACTTATGAGTTATTCGGGTTGTTTCAATTTGTACTCGGTATATAATTCGGGAAATTAAACACACTCCCTGTTGGAGTGACATCTGCAATAGTCATAACAACAGTCCACCCATTACCAGTCAATATTCATCAGCTGATATTACAATATATACGATCACAGCATTGGTAAAATCCCGTTCAATAGCAAACACACATCCTCATTTCATATCGGCAGCAATAAATTCCTCTATGGATGAAAAATCGAAAAGGCAAAAACTTGAGGGAAAAAAGGTGCGGGAAAAAACTGAAGAGTGAAAGAAAAAGAACACGGGAAAAGTTTTGATCGAAGAATAAGAAAAATTAACAGCTTCCAGAGTGCAAACTTCACCACTTTCACAGCCATCAAAACTTTTTTTCATTCCCAACGATGGTGGTTCATTCTAATCAAGTTATGTATTGAAAGAAACAATCGGGCAAAATGTAAAGTTAATTCCTCGCCAAGCTAATTTATTCAGAAAGATAAGATCAACGTTCTGTCAACTGAATAAGAAAGTTTCATTATGCTTCCTTGTAAGGACTCCATCAGTGACAGACAGGTAAGGTACTTGCAGGATGAAGTATTTTTTGGGCCAACAAGACCACATTTGAGCATAACTGCCAAGCCCATCCATTCCAGTCATAAAACGAATTCGATACTGGTCTGGAAATGCTTGAATACCCCCGGATCATTGTATGGATTCCAGACTACCAGAGAGATTTGAGGCCAATGAAGAAGCTGACCGTCTTGCTAAAAGAAGCCGATAGAATTAAAACCTGTTTTTGGAACCAACATATCAGTTGCGGAAGGTGGTAAAGTAAATGGGAAACCAACCAGGCCTGAGATAGGCTGATCCCCTTAGTAATAATATCAAGAAAAAGGGCTGCCACATTACTTTCGCTATTAGGAGTGAGTTGGTGGCTGAGCACGTTGACGCTTTGTCACCTGGTGGTTGGGATTGGGACGGCGACTGTGACCAACGCCCCTCGTGAGGCAATATACAGCAATGAGCGAGATGATCAGAGCTAATTCTGATCCTCATGAGGACAGCCGATCACGTCTGTGACGGCTGCAGGGCAGTTGGACCTAAAGCCCCAGCCTGCAATGGCTGTTACTTAGCTTTCATTTTTTTTGCTACTCAAGAAAAATGCTAGGATATTATACATCTGTCAGTTCTGTGAAATGATGACCAAAGGTACGGAGAATGCCATGCGCACATGATAGGTACATGATGATAATTATTATGAATGAGGTGAAACCCCTCACAATACCTAAATGAAACAGCTGCTACATAAAAATAATCAGAGTTAGCTTAACAAGTCTTCCCCCTGACGTTTGAGCAGCTCCAATCGAGAGCCTCCGAGACTGTCTTCACCTCAGAAGTGGAAAGGTTTCAAGCCTACATCTCAGCAATGAGAGATAATAGCTTGACAAAAATCACAATGAACGGGAGGGAACTAACAACCAAAAGCATCAAAAGATGGCTGAATTTTTCAGTTATTTTCAGAACTCAAATTTTAATCCAATCTCAATATATCCTAATATTTTCAAGCCTCGAGTCCAACTGTGACTGTGGCTTTGGATATTGCTTCTCTGTACAACACCACAAAACCAGCTCAGTTCAGAGCTCGTACTTCTCATGCTCACCTGGTAAATTCAAAGCCTTTTGAGGCTGGGGTTTTCCTCTCAGGAGGAATGGAATTTCTCCCAACCGTTTTGCTCAAGGCTACCCATTGCCTCACCTCTGCAGGCCCATGGACATTGGGGAGGGGGGATGAGATTCAAATCGAAGAAACAAGGTCACCATCTCAACTTCAACCACCAAGAGACACTGGCTCATTTGGTTATCATCCTCACAACTCATCTGCTGACCACTTATCTGAAGGAAGGCTCTATCAAAGAACACAACATTTCAATAAACTCTACAATATAAATCAAACGGGGTCCATAATGACTGCAGATCCACACTTTAATTACTAATAAAAAAAATAGGTATGTAGTCCCCTACAGAATAAATGTGACCTCAAGGTGTGCAAAATATTGCAAGTGTGAGCCCTATACAAGGAAGCAACAAGTCTAGTGTGGTGGTGTGGTAACTGACCAAAGTTTGCAGTTGAGTAGTGCAGTGTGTACTAATTCATGATGGCTGCAGCAAGGGTAATTCAAGAAAATTTCATCAAAAATATGAAAGTTTTTGAGGGGAAAAATGTGTGAAGACTAAAAAAACTATAGCAATGAGAAATTAAAATGAAGGAATGAGAAAGAGAACCTGAATGACAATCCTGTGCTGGCGCTTGGTGTGATCACTGACTAGTAGCGTTGAATCGGAGTCACTTGGGTCACTCACTTCCATAACAAGATCCTTGCCGATGATCTCAGAGTCTTCCTCTTGGAAGTCGGGGGAAGAGATGTTGGAAATGGCTTCAGACTGGGAGAGGTCACCACCTGTCGGGAGAGGGTTAAGACGCTTCTCCTCAGTCATGGGTGTCAGGCGGACTTTGTCCCCGAGCTCGCCACCCGACGAGGATGATGAGGACATGACAGATGAAGAGACAGAGGTGGGGGAAGCTGGGGAGTCGGGCCGAGCGGGAGAGATATTGTTGGAAGACGAAGTCGTGCGTGTGCTGGACGAATTGGAATGAGGAGCATTGTAGGTCCAGATGAATCGTTGATCCTCATTTTCACTGTCTTGCCTGCAAGTTACGAAATAGTAGTGATTTCACATTTAAATTAGCCATAGAAACTAATACAGAAGTATTTGGGGGATAGTAGAGAGTTAACAGCAATGCAAGCGCACATTTTCACCTAGGAAATTAGCATAGCATACTAACAAGATGAATCTAAAACAGGATATGACTTAATAATAAGGTTGTCCAGACTATGCCGAATCACGGTGCCCAGCTCGATGAAGCGGATCATAATAACCCAAAAATCAGCTGCTCAAATCAAAGAGAGCCATTCTAAAAGGTGCAATGTGTTCTGAAAAAGGACTTTTTTGGATGGTCTTCTGGTAGTTAAGCAAAGGTGCTACTACTTGGTTTGTGGGAGGTTGGTGGAAGTGTGTTTATTTTAATACTGGTCTCTATTTGGTCCCAAACCGAATGTGCCTGTAGCCTTTCTTGGCTGTGTGTTCGCACCTGTAGGGAAGTCAAACAAAGTTCTAATACAAATGCGTGAACAGGGAGTAAAATTTATATTCACATGTGAGCAGAGGAAAGCGCATGACATCTATCATAAGGGAGAATGGAGAAAATGAACGTCAATGGGGAACAGCCATGGTTCTGGAACTGCTTTTTCCCCCAAATTTACTTTTTCAATGGTTTGCTGATGAGAAAATCGACTCACCGACACATATATTTATATATAGTTTAGTTACGTACTAGTTTAGATATAATGATCAGTTTAGTTTCCAAGATCATCTGGAGTGTGGCAATTACGTCAGTGACATTAGGTATTCCACCATGCTACAGCAAAGCAGAAGAGACACCACACCTTCTCGGGCAGTAGTATCGTTGTCACTTCTCGCCTCAACGTCACGCGGATTGTATTTATACAATCTGTATCCAATGACGTCACCAAAACTTTCACATTTAACTGAAAATTAACGTACGTCTTGTCCAAATGAGAAATATGTATCATCTCTTCTCAGTGTATACTTTCAAATAAAATAAAAAATTAACAAAATACGTGGGTATTCCCCATACTGCTACACTCTGGGCCTTAGGTAACGAAATTAGGACAAACGATAGGAAGTAGAGCATTCAAAATATAGGAACATTATAGCTTACCTAGAGATTTTAAGGGCTTGTCATAATTTATGGATGAAATCATACCTCGTGTCGAGAAGCGTGTTTAGTGACGATGTGACATCATCGTCTATGTCAATAGAGACAGCAGACATGGAATCTTTGTTGGACTGGAGATGGTCTTCAGATTTGGACGTCCTGACGACGTAGGAAGCCCCTGCAGTGACTGGGACCCCTCCACATACAGCATTGGGAGTTGGGGAGGTGCTAGCAGAGCCCACCTTGGGGCGGTTGGCCGCCGGATGGCGATCTGCTTCCACAGGACTAGTAGGCACAGATGCGTGCCTCTGGTGGTTGTTGTACGGGTGCATGTTGTTTCTTAATGAATCAACCTTACGCTGCTGCTTTGGGAGAACTGAACCTAAATAAATGAAACTATTTAGCTCCAAGTATTTGTCTTTCATAATTTCAATGTGGACGCCTGCACATGATGAAAGGCGATAAAAAATACTGTCCATGTGAACACTTGCAAGCTTTTGAAGGCCTGAGTCGTTTGCAAACTTAAGCCCAACTGGTATTGAATCTAACGTGTTAGTCCCTTCAGTAGTATAAGTACAATAATTAACATATTTTCCACAGGAATCCGTCGAAACTAGTATTCTCTCGACGTCCTGGAGATGATGTGATCCCCACAATGAAAACACTCGTCTCCACTACTTGACTTGCTTGTCACAATAGATTCCTCCAGAAGGTAGGTATGTTAATTTGACCCAAACTGGTACATAAAGATTGAATGCTCCACTTCAAATTGAAGATGAAAATTGGGTGGCGTTCGGACCTATTAGCACTAACAATTTTCGTACCAAGGCAACAGTAGGCTTGTTCAAAACATCGAAGTCTTTGACACTAGCTGCTGAGTTCAGTAACTACAAGTGACGTAGGTACCTAATCAATAAAGTAAATATGTATGAGACCAGCTGTGCTAATCCATTCTACGTAATAACTGTACTGTTGTTACTGCTGTATGTTTTTTATTATTATTTTACTCATTTTTCACCAACTTGGGCACAAATTCCAACATTTTGGATTATCAGTAACTAAACCATCAGCTGGTTTTTTGAAATAGTAAAAAAATACAAATGGTACTGCTGCAGTTCACCCAACGCCTCTTTTTTTACCTTATGTACAATAACCACGCATGAGGTGGTTAACTTCATCTGTTCAACCCATTTATTGATCAGCAGCCCAGTTTAGGTTGTAGCAATGAATAATAGAGGTTGCTCTACCTCATAATTAATTTCCTTTGCCACTGCATAATAATATTCTAAGCTTGTTCCTAAAATGCGAGTCAGGGTATTTTTTCATTTCCTTGCCCGTATTTGACCTTAGTATAAATTTAGTTGTAAGTAGGAGTCACAATCTTACAGTATATCCACTGATGCTTAATATTTTTCTTTCTATCTCCCCCTCCCCCCTAGAATGTGATGCCTGCTCAGAGTCCCAGTTCACCCTGCGCAGAGTGACTGTTGACGAGTTCATGAACTCAAGAATAGTGCTGCGACAAATTCAACTATGACGAGTTCCCCTCATCAACCTTACACAAGCCCTTGAATGTTGCAACCAACGAAGAATTTACCAATCATAATAATTACCTTGTTGCGTTCGACAAATTTTTAGAACTCTGTCTCCTGTCATGACGAATGCCTCAAACTTGGGCTGTTGAGTTCCATTCGGGGTGTCCTCCCCGCTCCCTGACTCGCCATTGGTCCGGGTGACGCTCTCCAACGGCAAAGGGTGCAGGACTGGGGGCGGCTCAGAACCTCCAGAAAAGTCTCCACAGGCCGGCTCGGACCCCGAATTCGAACCACCGATAGGCGAGGAAGTCTCGGAGATGAGGTCAGACAGGCTCATGTCCCCCCGGAACTGAATGGGGGTCGACAGGTAATGCCGTACTTTGGCTTTGACGACCGGATCTGCAAAAAGGAAGCATCTGCAGCTGTCAGGGAACATAACTAGATACAATCAACACCTCATGCACACTGACTCGAAATGAACTATCAACATCATATATTTACTAGCACTCAAACAAAAATGAAAACAACAGAATTAATTCAATCTCGAGATGACAGGCATCCACTTGGTTCACACCTTGATAAAACGATGAGTCAACCTCCACTTTTGTCAACATCGAATTCCAATTGAAACAAGGTGAAGGTAAAGCATGTGTCATGTACCCGGATCATGTACCCCATCACAGCGTACCTGAGTCGATCCTTTCGATACGACAGGGATAAAACCACATTTTTCATGTTCAGGTCCGTAACATGCCTAGCGTTATGAGTTTTAATGGAGCAGCAACATGGAGATACGGTTTCGTCTGAATGTTACAAGCGTGGGCCAGGCTCAATGCAAGTTAAGTAAGGATTTCTGAAGCAAATGAATTCGGGATTTGCAGGTGCAACAAGTAATATAATTTAGCGTTGGACAGTTGGCTACACATCTCAGAAAAAACTAAATAATCATTATATTAATGAACAACTCGAGACAGTTAACATAATATATTAATAAAATTGTGATTCTGTCTGCCTGTAATTTATCGAATATACCAAGGGAAGTCCAAATCAAAACTTGTGACCATTAGACATACGACAGCTGAAACCGAGTTCATGAAATAAAGAAATAACAAGATTGGTATCCCATCTTCCATCAAATGAAGTTGAATGAACTAACTGTAATGTCAATAAGTAAAGGTGAATTTGTTTTGCCTAATGAACAAATCACCATTGATTCAGTTATATGCTCATGACTCGTGTGAAAAAGATCGTACAACTATAACTTAATAGTACGTTATATGCTATGACATACATACCTACCTCATTTATTTACAATATATTGTTGTAAATGTAAACTTCCCCGCTAACAAGAGATACGAGTATAACCATAACACTAATGACCTGTTTCGAACTAATCGTCGTCGAATGGAGAGGGACTAGCAGGAATCGATTGGGCAGAGATAAAGTAGCTATACGCATCTATAAAAATAGCTAAATCCGATTAGTAGTTCTTTACGAGGTTATCCCTTCTTCTAGATAATTTTGTATGTACTTTTTTAATCAATAAGTTCACCACTTAATCATTTATTCACGTCCGATCTATGGTTTAGAGGTGCCGAACGGGATGGGATCTCACACGTATTTCCTCTGTTCTTCCTTCTTTCTCCGTCAATGTTACACGAATGTAACGCCTACCCCATCCTCCAGTCGTAATTTCCAGTCCAGTAATAATTTCAAATTCATTTAGCGACTGAACGTGTGAGGTGAATGTGAACCAGTCTCTAAACATGAAAGGTAAGGTAGACCTTTACTTTCTTGACCACATTTTCAAACAAGACCTCTACTTTCTTGAACACACTTTCAAACACAAACATTTGGTTCAGTAATGCATACATTACAGAGGACACCCACTGAACGGTATAATATTTAATCTAATTTGGAGCAATAGGTACATATTTATTACCTTGTTCAATAATTCAATGTATTAATTTATAGCAGTTACACTACCTAGTTTATATGACCCACGTGTAGTACAGGACAATATTAATTTAGGTTACCTATGTTGATAACATCCAAAAAAAAACCTCCTGATAGGGTAGAAAAACATAAACAAGCATAAACAAAGTTCTACAATTGAAATACATGTGCCAGTTATCTAAAATGGAATGTTTGCCGGTTTTAAATTTTCTAGGAACCTACCAATGTTCCCGTATAATTTCACTAATCAACTCATCGAGACAGATATTGGGAAGGTATTACTACTGCGATAGGTACCAATATCATGAGATCCAGTATCCCAGGGAACCCCCACATAAGTCTGCTATTTACAATTCTGGTGACTTCAGATTTCAAGACATCTTGGTAGGTACGGAGGTATTTTACCACAATAATGCAGTTTTCCACTCCTGTGCCAACTGATTTAAAATGACATAAAACGAAAAAGAAACATGAAATTTTCTGATCCTAAAAAAATTAATGCAGATAGAAAACTATTAAATAAATAAAAATTTGAATAAAAATAAAATTCCAGTGTCAAAGAAACAGGGTGAACTCGAACCTTTTAGGTGTACTAACTAGATTGGTTTCATCAATCTATGTAAAGATACACAGAATACCTAGTATACGTTAGTAAGGTACAGGTCTTACCTCTCTTCAGAATGAGAGAAACGGGGTTCTCGCACAATCGGAGACATTTCAACACTGAAACAAGAACAAATGAATGAGATTACAATGAAATCGTGACAAAATGAAGAACATTTGTAGAGTTTGACGAAGGGGGTAATATATGGGAGTACTTATAAAGGTCCTGGGGAGGGGGCCACGGCGGCTGATAAAGTGGCAGGAAGGATGTTAGTTGGTGTTGATTAGGGCCAAGTGAACAGTCGGAAAGTGTGCGTTTCATGTTAGAATTGCTTCTGTGCACTGAGCACCGGTAATGAGAACTACGCCTACACCACTTGGCCACAGTGAGTCACTCTAAATGTAGGTAACTGTTCTAATTTTTGGGAAAAGACAAAAATTTTATCACTTGAAGTCGTTAGTTAGGTATATCTTTAAGCAGTACACGTTAGATAGCAACGCAATACACATTCGAGTCCAAACCCGTTATTATTTCTAGTGGGTGAGGTCAATAAGCGACTCCAAATGAATATAGGAAAGAACAATCACCAGCGTTTTCTTCAGGGATTGATTGTTATGGGTTACTTTACTTCTTACAATATGCTTCGATGCCCAACTCGACCCTTAGTCATAGAGACTAACAGTGACGTATGAAGGCAGAATTTGGTAAGGTGGTGGGGAGGGGACTTTATGTTAGAAGGTAATCCCCATCGTTATGTAAATAAATGCAGGTTTTCTATCTCCAAACCCATGGCTTAGTGGATGCTGAGATCACAAAATTTGGTCAGACGACTGAATTCATAGTTCTATTTGAAGAGCAAACCAAAAAACGCTGCAGTCCTTGTCACATGGGTTTATTATTCTATTGGACATACCTACAGAAATGCTGGCTGTTCATTTATTGTTGCTTTCATGTGAAATAATTGAAATAGCTATTTCTGATGGTTTCCACCAATGGTGGTACGCTCCTTTATTTTATTTCATTTTTTTTATTATCGTTGATCATTGGTAGTGCCATTTAATTGTCTTGATCCACGTGTTGACACTTTTCCGAATGTTATTCTACAAATTGATGGTGATTTCAGACGATTTCGCAGGTTTTTGACTCATAAAAAATCGATTTTGGGAGCTGAACATCTGGTACAACCTCAATTTTCCACTCCTTGGTCAAAATTGACTTCATATTCGGTCTTCTCGACCCCAAAAACATGGAAACTGATACTTCAAAAGCTCATGTTACCAACATGTTGCTAAAACGCAAAAGTACCTATTTTTACACACATTTTCACTCATAACACCCCTGGGTATATTCCGTTCGGGACACAACTAGGGCCCAAATGGAGCATGTGTGCGAAAGAACGACTTTTTTAGACCTTAAATGAAGTCTGTGCACGTGATACGGCGGACGGCGTACGGCGGACGGACATTGCATTTTTGGAATCTACGCACCTTGAAACGGAAAAGAAAAAAGTTTGAGGGGGTGTTATAAAAATGTTTTGCTGAGCGATTACATAGGTGTATTATTCACAGAATAATAAACCAAAAGTAAGGCAGCAACGACCATGAGCGAATTATCGAAGTAGGTAGGTAGGTACCGTCCGATAACAAGTTAGGTGATTTTAAACGCAAGTTTAGGTTATTTAAAAGCAATTTTGACCAACTGTGAGCCCACAAAAACTCAAATTTAAAATGTGGTATTGTCAAATTTAAAATGTTGTACTTCTTAGGTACTTAAATCGTCTTTTCCTCCATTCTTCACATAATTTGGTGATTGTATTATAACGCTTAGATGGTTTTAGCTATTTTCACCGGCTTTTGACCCCCCCCCCCCCCACCAAATAAAATTTGGCCCCTCAAATGTGTACATAAGTTTGAGGGGCCAACCATCAAAGGGATGCTAAAATTAAGGGAATGCTCTGAAAATGGTAAATGGTTTTCAAAAATTCATTTACTAACGATTTTGAACCCATTGCAACAGCAGGTAGAATGTACGGAAAGGAAGAAATACGAGCCACAACAAGAAAAACGAAGTTTGCACCAATGAGTACTTGGTTACAAATATCAGTATCCGACAAACTTATCTAATGCCTGTCAGCGAGAGGTTTGGGGAACATCTTGCTAAAGTTTTAACTTACCGTATATGTCATACGCCAAATCCTCTATAGAGATGTCCGTTTCGTTTCCATCTAGCGCCCATAAGATCTCTTTTACCAAATCAAGCTCTCGTCTTAGAGAAGCGTTTTCTGCCAGTAACGCTCTCTTTTCATCATCCAGAGCGATGATTTTGTTTTGGCATAATCTCAAATCGCGAGTGTACTGTACGAACTTACGAATAGCCAATTGGTGCGAATGTGGCTGAAGCGCATCAAGATCAATCAGACCAACAATACTCGCGCTGTTACATTTCCGATCATCACAACCGTTGAGAAGATCGAATCTTTGCGCATAAAGCAATTCATTGGGAGATTTGTTGGGTAGGTTATTTTGAGAAATAAAACCATCAACTTGTGCATCAACATATTGGGGTTCATCCAGCTTCCCAGATGCACCTGAAATCTGGAGAATCTTCACATTTTCCTGATGAGTCGCTCTGGCAAAAGCTGCAGCAAACTCGTCATCAGATGAGGCCAGTACTTCTCCGACAGCGTTTTGAACCTCGTCCAGTTCGAACAACAGAGCAGAATTACTGGCCAGCAAATCGCTAATTTCATCTTCGAGCGACGCGATTTTGGCATTATAGGTCTCCAACTCGCAAGCGTAGTCGTAGAATTTCTTGTTCGTGAATTGATAGAAACGGGAGGAAATACTCTGAACTTTACTTCCCCCTCCGGCTTCGTTTTTGCACTGGACGCATTTCCAGCCATGACCGTACAATTTGCGGATTTTCGGCAGAGATTTTGGGTGTCCCAGATGAACATACTGCAAGTTGCAGGGTCCACTGCAATGTATAACTTCCGTTAGAGCGAGCGGGTAACGCTCGGAACATTTCTTCCGCATATGTACGGTTGAGCTGACGATGAGCGCGATCAAAACAATAAAAAATAACGTAATGTCGAGTTTTGTAGCGCAAAAGCCGCCAAGAGTAGCAAGCAACCAAAGAAAATACATAGGAGAAATGAGCCTGTCAACTTGCAATCCACGATAGGACCCAAGATAATTTTCTTATCTTTATCCATCACATGTTAAACATTTGAAGTGAATGTTCACATTATCTTGGTGGAAACTAACAGTGAACTTTAAAATGACACCACCCTTCCAACAACCAACGGCCACCAATCAGCTCACTTCACAGCACTGGTTACAACTACCTACTACAAGCCTGACTGTTTCACTCAGTTCACGACAGATAATGTGCTACAAGTGGGATCCAATACTCAGCAGATGCGGCAGGCACAGCTACAATGGCTCTGGAGAAAGACGCACTGAAGGATACATCCACGGATTCGATATTTCTGGCGCCTCTTCACAACTGACAGGCAAGTATGCAAATAACTCAATACAAAACACGAGAGGCTGTTCCACTCGAACGATCATCACAGGCGTCCAGAGAAAGACTGCATGAGTCGCTAGTTATCTCAACAATCGAAACGACATTTTCCTGATAAAACCGAACTTCCTATTATTCATGGTGTTATGGAAAATTCCAGATTCTCAAAATTAGGAACGAGATGCGTCCTGTTTATTCACGATCTGTACAGCACCTCAATGAGGACCTGACCTCAATTGATATTCAGCATGAGTGTTACTAAGATTTTATGAAAACACGAAAAAACCCCATCCTAAAGAAAATAATGGGGAGCAATTCTGGAATGCCCTGTATATTTGACAAGTTTTCATTGTTTCAGAGGTCCCAGATGATGGATACCTTTCGGGACAGGAACTGTTGTGAACTGAACCATGTTTGACAGAAATGCGCCACATTTTGGCAGACATTTTGATTAATTATTCACACTGGGAAACCCCGTTTTGATCCATTACGAGCTTCGCCATTTTCCGATGTTCACTGGGCTATGCACATGAAAAGTGAAAAAATGAATTATGTTATTTTAGTAGCTGTAATACCTGGTAACACGGCAAAAACAATCACAAAGTTAACATTAATCTGAAAACGGGTTGGTCTGGAGCCTGGCGCGTGTTTGGTTGGAGCCTGGCTGACAAATTCACATAAGACAAGAAATTCATGTTACGTCCTCCCTGAAATCGAGCACATGAATACTGTAACGCCGTCAGCTGATCGGGCATCTCCAAAATCCAGCATTAACAGCGACTTTCGCATGAGTGGTGTGTGTGCCTTTTCACTGTTTTCGTTTCCTCAACTCGTTTCGGTTTGGTCAGTTATTGCCGTGTGGATACCGTAACTCCAGCAGAATGTTGAGGGTTCCCAAAAGTGTGCTGCGTGGGACGCTCCAACCAATCAGAAGCTTCAGCAATTCATACGACCTAATGCGCCATTTTTCAATCACCTCAATTTTATGTAATTCTTAAAAATTCAAGGAGTGCTAATTTTTTTGGAAGAGCCCTTTTTTACAACTTTGGAGCTGTTCTCTATCAATAAAACATAACCTCAAAACCATGCGCATAGCCCATTTTGACACAACTCTGTAGAATCTGCCCCACCCCAAGGCACACTAGACAAACAATCCGAACAGATTAAAGTGAGAAAATAGGCTTTTAGAACTAACTTGAGGGGGAGGTGAAGGTAAGGTGTGAGGTAGCAGGAAAGACGTTGAACAACATTAACCAAAGAAACTGCTTGAAATTCCTCACTCATTCTCTTAGATTATTACCTACCCATACAATATTATTTTGAAAAGAATTTGCAAAGATCATTCGCGAAGATCAGTGTCATTTTCGAAGCTATGCCTACTGCTCACCTAATTAGCACCTTTTTTGTCACTCATGCTCAAAACCAGTAAAAACAGGCTCTACTGTTTCTAGATCTTATTGGAGGTTTCCGAAGTGAAATTCTGTAACTACACTTTCACAAAGCATTCGAAAGGGACGAAATATTATGGTACACCCCATATTTAGGAACTCCTTAGGTACTATCATCTAAGTTTAGTGTGGTATAATAAAACAGTCGCACATTACCTTCTTTGGTATTCAGCCGGTTGACCTCAGTTTCATTGACTTTGAGTATGACATCGCCAGCTTCAACCTGAAAAAAAAGAAGAGAAGGACGTTTGAAATTTGAAATCCAGCGCGGGCCATACAAGGAGCGAACAAGGCTGGGAACGAGGGCCAGTGATATGGGATGCTTTCACTGTGGTCCATTCTCCAGACAGGAAGACTTCTAAGGTAGGAAACGTATTATTCTGCTATCAACTCTTGCATCACAAGGGTCCGCGAGTGAAGTAGGATACAGACCGGCTGCCTTCTAATCTAACTAGAATCCTCATTATACAAGGGTTTATACGTCAAGTGCACAAAACGGTCAAAAATTCTACCGAAATTTGCTGAAAAACGAATTTTAGAGTTAATTTCCGTTTTAGAGCATTTTGAATACAACCCTAAGGATTCACAAGATGTTTTTCCCATCTTCAAATTTCGCCAGAATGTTCACAATGGCAAATGAAGAGTTCAAAGACAAAAAGTGGTATCTAAGTTTTTTGTGGGTACACTATGGCTAAAAATCACATAAAATCACCAAAAGTGGTATAGAATGGCGACTCGAGACAGAAAAAGACTTTTCAATACTAGCAAGGGGCATGACTGTCTCGATGATTACATGAAATACGGTGTTAGACCTTGGATCATCTGGTGTGAGGCGTTTCGCTGCTTTCCGTACAGATCCAGTCCACATTATACACAGAGTATCAAAAATATTTTCTTCCAAACGTTTGACGCGTCAGATTTATTCAAAAAGCAGGAAGCTATATCCAAATCTTCACTACGCGTCATTAGTATGTTTCTTTGCTGCACACTTTTGTAGAAATTCTAGCATAATTCACGGATGAACCTCGACATCCCGTTAGGTTAGGCAAAATTATAATGCATATTAATAAATCCCATGACCCTGAGAGTAACAGGGTGGCCTGAAAAATGTCTTGTCGCGGTTGGTATGTCGACACCGAATCTATTAACTTGTCGGAATGCTCTGGAACCGTTGGGCCTCACCGTTCGAACTAATTAGCCTTCACCTTCACTTCCTCGTTTGAGGAGAATCTGGTTGTCAATATCCTCGCCATTCCATCCTGGTCAACGCCCGTCACGGGTGTTTTGGATCAGGACATCTGATTGATCCTCATCTACTGTAAATCGATACTCTAATAATTATATAGATTTCTACAAGAGAAGTAACTACCATTAATAGTGGGTACCTTTTATACGAGTCACTGGTATAATCTGACCTCCAGTTCCAGTTCATGTTCTTCCTGCCCACTATCACTGGAGGTAGTAAAGCTGAGAAAAAACCGGTGAGAATCCGAATTCACAATGATCCAAACATATGGGGCTTAATATACAGATCTTCCTGGGTGTACAAATTGTCTCAAAATATTTTTCTAGGGTTTGCAGATTTGTTGCTATAGGCTTACTAGCAGAATACCCGTGCAAATCTAACTAGGTCATCTAACTGAAGCTCATCAACTTGTGGCATCAATAACAAATGCAATGCGAAGTACTAGTGGATTTTTCGATTTTGGAGGAAATTTCATTTTGAACATTTTTAAAAAAACTCCAAGGATACGAACATACAAGGAATAACATTTCCGAAACAAAACGATTGAGACACAAGCGGAAGTCTATACATTCATATAATTGATATGTCCGGCACAGCGTTAGTTCCTATAAACTAAAGATTGTAATGTTTCGTTTTGACAACGCCTTCACGAAAAATCGTCAGAAACACGAGCGTCGCTTCTACTAACACGTGGAAGGCACAGTAGGTATTATACAGCTTGTAGCCTCCACTTTATCTATGTAGGCAGTGTATCAGAACCAATTTATGTTGGTGGACATGGATGTATGTTTATCCAACAACAACTATTACAAAACCTACCAAAAACTCATTCATTAGTGTATGTATTTACTCTTCATGTAAGTAATGCATTCATTATCACTACCTACTTCTGCAGGCTCGACAATCACCCCATAAGGATTAACTAATCTTCATTCAACACGAAGGTTAAGTAGATTGCAACGAGCAAATTGAAAGTACTGAGGGCTCAAGTAACCAGTCCCATGAAACTCCTCTGTGATAGCAAATACCATGGAAACTGGAGAAAGAAGGGAACGAATTAGACGGAAACGCATACGCTCACCAGAAGAATGTAAGTACCTACATAGAACTCTACACTTTTCTAGTAAGAAAACTGCATGAACGATGCAGGCAGCTCTGTGGTTACTTCGGAGAGTAAAGCAGTAGATAAGAGGGCAGGCGAGCAAAATACCTCCACAACTCGACTTGGGCCGTTTTCCGATTTGGAAGCCATTTTGCCATACAATGTTTCGAAAGTCAAAGACAAGTTCTAAAACTTTGTCATCGTTATTGACTTCGTACCACGTCCTTCAACTACCTCGTGAAGTATGCATACTGACAGTATCGTAACGATTTTCAAACTTCACTTTCACTTTCACTTTCACTTTAAAAAAAAGTTGATGAAAAGATATTTTTAAGTAATACAGAACTACGCACCTAAGTAATCACAGCAATTTTGATGTGTTGCAGGGAGTGACGGTCAATAAAAATACACACACATTAACATTCCTCACTGCACCCTGGACTAGAAGAACTGAAGTGGCGTGGAAACGAAATGTGTTTCAGGTTTTGTGCCAGAATTCCCGAAGGTGACCACAGCATAAAATTGCCCATAATTATTAGCCGGTATTTATAATTTCATTTTACTTCAAAAATTGAAGGGTTGCTAAAAAGAAAACATCTGGATGCCATACAACTAAGATGATAATTGAGTATTTGTATACTTTATAGAACAAAAATGGTTGTTAATTTGTGAACCATACAACCTCTGGTTTTGCCAGGTTAGGGGAGTAAACTAAATAAATCAGCATTAATCATTTTTATAAGGCTTCCAGCCAGTCTGAGCCTCAAAATGGAACGAAACTCTTGTTTACACGCAGACTGTGGTTGTACAAATCGAAAACGCTATTAGAACATAATAATCCCTCCCCCTAATATTATCCCTGAGGGATACCCAATGGCAATTAATTTAGAAAATGACTCATTTGTGACATAATTATTATTTGCGGGATCAGTAGTCGGCGATCTTGATGAGCAGTGGGATGTAATGAAATTCAACACACCAAGCTACTAATTCGGATCATACAAACTATTTAAAACCCCATACGGGATCAAGAGAAATGGGATTCCATTATTCAATGGACCAAGGATTCTGTGGGCGACTTAATGGAGGAGGTACGTGTGGGCCTTGGCAGAGAAGGTCAAAACCAAGTAACGTTTTATCGTGATCGTGGCCGAGGATTGCAAGTAACTGCGGATGAAACAAGCTGCCAAGGGGCTATACGGCAGTGATGGCAGATTAGTATGGGATGGTAGTCAATTTAGTCAACCCAAAAGACTCAATATATATGTCAAGTCTAACAAGGTCTCTGGGGAGGAAGAACATTGTCCTGCAAAATCAAAATGTTTACTCGCCTGTCATGTACCTACGTGTTCGCAGAACCTTGTCATGAGCATGCCATGCAACACGCAAGAATGGTTGTTGTGAGCTGGCATTTGGAGACTACGTATTCAGGCTACAGTCCCATATCAATATCATCAACATCGGATAGATTCGTCCATGCCACGCTCGTAACTACTCATGTAGGCACCATTAGTTTACCTTTGCCAAGGTACCTACGAAAATTAGGAAAGCGCAAAAATAAAATATTAATGCCAGTATACTTCTGGATAACTATGTACGTTTTGCAGAAGCAGATGCAACTGAACGCGTAATTATTTTCTCGCACATGGGGATGCTTGATGCGAAACTCATATATTTCTTCTACACAGAGCAGTACCACCACGTCTTTCGTCCCCCAAATCGGCCAAAAAACGAGGCTGGGGGATTGAGACCCCTTTTAATATTTCTTGCTTCAAATGATAATGTTCGGCTATGCCACCGTAGACATCTGAATGAAATAACAAGACAAACCAATTGAAATTTAGAGGATAGGCTATGGAAACTAGTCTACAGATGATTTCTAGAATTCCCAAAATTTGATTTTTCTTTGATCGGATCTCCATCGACGAAACCATAACTCTTACTGGTCACTTTCCAGGAATTAAAAACTTCCTCGTGATCTAAGCTTTCAATCCTTTACGCGCAGGGTGTAGCATCTCATGGCAATTCGGTAGACCAACTAAGTGGAACAAAGAACTATGAAAGAAATTATTATTCTTCTTCTTTCCTTCAACTCCTGGGGGTCACCCTCCTCAATTTTGACTCAACCAAACAATTTGGTTCCGTGTTTTGCCGACATCTCTTATTTAGAACTGCACACGCAATTTCACCCATTTGGCAGACGTTTGAGGCCAAATGCGTTTTTCTTCTAGATTTCAGTAGAAATCGGTAAATGTTTTGGTAAATTGTACTGATGCTGCCCAGTTACCGTAATAATTTATGCCTATCATTCGTAGTTCCTCGGGTACTCGCCAATTTAGGACGCTATCTGTCTTTGTTCTATTGAAAGATGGCACTTGGACGATGGAGTTGAAGCAGTCATGCATTCATCCCTCTCAATGCCCCGACCTAACCTTCAACGTTCATTTCTTTTGAATGTAAGACCATGAATAACGTTCTAATTCCAGGGGTATGCCTGAGGTTAGTGATCGCCATTTATATCTTTTGGCAATTTGCCTAATTATCTAAAGTAGAAACAAAAAAGTCTCATTCTTCTAAGGGGACGCGTGGCAGAGGTCCAAACGGGACCCAATAGTTGTTGATCAAGCATGAATCAGTTGCTTATATACTGCAACTAGATGAAATATTATTCTAAATATTTTTCAATCAGTGCAACATCAAAACTCAAAAATCCTGATAATCTGCACCATCGATTATTTCAAACAACACAAATGCTGTGCGGTTCATTTCAAGTCACGATCAATGGCATTGATCGGAATGGTCGTTGGAACATGGTGGTGGGACCATGGTACGTCTGCACATTTTGCGAACTCCATTCTGTTTTATCTAATTTCTTCCTAACATAACGTACCTACCACACCACACAATTAGACGCAACGTAACATGAAAACTGAAGGGAGCCTGTAACTTTCAATTCAAATGAGGAATATGTCAAAATAATATTCAGAAGGCTTGGAAAAGTGGTAGTCTGAAGCCCGATTTCAAGAACAAGTGAAATTTTTTAAATGAGGGTGCCTGAAAGTAAAAATGCTGCAAGAAATGACGTATCAGGTCTATTGACATACAATGATTGGCTATTGGCCCAAAGGTGTCGGAGCGAAGTTTTGGAGGTGAGGGTTCTCAATGCTGCCAACGACCCAACATCAGAAATGGCAACTTAGCAACTTCAAGAACCTATGCTGTGAATATTTGTGGACCTCCCCCACCGTTTGATTTTGAGGACATGTTTTTTAAATTTAATTATACATTTGCGGTTCCATCCATCCATCCACTGCAGTTCTGTACATCATTTAAAGTTACGCACTAGCACTCCAAGCGGGATTTGATTTAAACTACTCGGTGATTTACCTAAAACGTCAATACTAGTGGTAACTCGGAAATTTAAATGTCACACTTCACGTGGTAAATAATTGTTGATTTCTGTTATTGATCAGAATTAGGCAAACAAAAAATGGGAACTTGTAACCCACAAAAATTGCCCATTATCGATAAAAGCTATATCTTTACACCCAAAAACGATGGGCAAATAAATTCCTGAAATAAGTTAGTGTTTCTAACCCAATCTTGGAGATGAAAACCGCATGTCTTGTAGCTCAAACATCCAGCTCCAGATAGCTTTTGATTACTCGTTACTTGGTTAACGCCTGGTGGACGTAGGTAGGAGGTATATTGGGATGAACGTCAGTTACACGGACCCGAGGTCGAATATCAGTCGAATGGAATGTTACATTGAAAACTAACAACCGCAAATAATCTTCGCCAAACTGTTTGAATGAGTATGCTCTGAGTTTCTATTTATAGCTCGATCTGAAATTGGTGAACCGAAAGTTATATCTACACAATACCTTCACCACGTAGAATAGTAGGTACCTACTTACCGATTCACCACGCAACACCCTTCCAAAAACCTCGCGGTCAATCAATAAACCTCATCAAATAAATGCGTCAAATAAATACAGGGTGAGAGGTGATAGGCTCCTAGTGTCTGAGCTTCTGTTATGCAATAAGGTAACGCTCAAGCTGTAATTTCAACCTCAACGGTAGAACAAATTCGTTTCACATGAAGGTGCAGTTGTATGGTACCTTCCCAACTGAATTTTCGTCAAGATATAACTGATCAACGAAGCCAGTGGTTAGTCAGGCAACTGAGACACTAACGGAAACAACTTTTCTGTGGATATCGACAGGAAAGATTGTAGGTAGTGATGTGCAGTGCATGTGACAATATGAACTATAATTATTATTAGGAACTGCATATGATAACAGTTGCCAGGACGCTGCATTAGTTTGGAGAATTGTAAAAGTTTGAGTTGTTGGTTGCTTTTGGATTACAAAAAGGTCGTTCTTGATTCTGCCAAGTATTTCAGTAGCTACCTAAAAGGATATTCTTTAGGTAATCAGCGATCTTGGTGCCTTCACTGACACCTAGCTAACTTGGTGTTCCCATGCCTCCCGTTCAAAACATTTGAAAATTATATTTTACTGAAAGTAAAGCCGAGCTTCGCGGATCATTTAGATCCCAAATGGGACCTACACACCAAATTTCATTAATTGGACGGTGATATACACAAACCGGCCAAGCGCCATTTTTACATTTTCGAGAAAATCGCGATCAAAGATTTTGCGCGTTTTTTTGCTACCTAACCTCTCCAGTTGGTTGTAAAAATTTGGAAATAATGTCCCCCATGTTTTTTGGTGCGTAAAATCGAATGGTAACGTCAGGAAGTTGATTACATCGATATTTTCCGAGTTATGGCGGTTACCTGGTTTGTGCAAAACTCAAATATTACAAAACGAATTATGCACATCCCGGCCAAACGGCAAAATGTTCGACTGGCTACAATTTGATTTGCACAAAACGGCCAAGCGCCTCACATGGCCGTTTTGTGCAAATCGACTGCAGCAGTTTTAGTAGAAAATCCCTGCACAACGGTTTATTATTTTGTATAGAATACCCTCCTGTTACAGATCACAGCTCTATGTATAGATAACCCTTCTATATAATATGATATGTACTATTCTATTATATACATATTATGTAGATCGCAGACCCTCCGTAGGTTAGTACCTAACCCCGTACTCGTTACTAGGTACCTACCTAAATCACGAGTTAAATGTTGCTAAAATAATTCTGCCGATGACAAACAGTACCTAACAAAAAGAAACACACATAATGAAGTTCTGAAAAGAAATTGTTGATGAGGAGTGAAAAAAGTTGCAAAAGTACCTACCAACAAACTCCAGCCCCTTCTACGTAGATGGTATAATGAACCGTTGTGTAATAATTTACCGTTGAGTAATGATTTACCGTAGTAATAATTTACCCATCAATAATACTTCAACGTTTGTTCAAGTTTCACTACCTACCAACAAACTCCAAAAGAGCCATCATTTTTCAGGCGAAATAATATCACAGAACAACCAACTCGACTTCATACTCCGCCAATATAATCAGGTGATCCCTACCAATGATTGGCCGTATTCACAAATTCCTATTTTGGGCGCGTCTCTGGTTACGAGATTTGGTTTGAATTGTATACAATTTCATTGACACTGGAGTCGAAAATGCCTGTCGGTGCAAACTTCGGGGCCTTACTGTGAACGAACGGCTGGACGTACGATGCTCCGGATGGTCTTTAAAAACTCGCAAGTTCAAGAACTATTTAAAACCGTAAAAATATTTACGTAAAAAAATGGTATAGGCGTTTTGAAAATTGCAACCCCTATTTTGAACCCCTTAGAGATGACTCACAGTAACGTCGAGCTTCGAGGACCAACTAGACGCCGAACGGAACCTATAACCCGAATTTCATCCATTTTTTTTCATGGTAACTAAGAAAAGTGGCCCGTACGGCGTACGGCGTACCCCGTACGGCGTACGGCGGACAGACAGAAATATTTGTATTGCAGTTTTGGATTCTACATACCTTGAAACGTAAACCATCGAATTTTGAGGGGGGGTAAGAATTTTTTTTTTCATGCTCGATTCCAATGGTTCATTATTGAAAATAATAAACCAAAATTAAGAGCAAAAGAAGAAAAATAATCTGAATTTAGTGGAAAACTAGGTATTATTTCTTCCTCACTGCCGGAAGGTAGGGAAGCCTTGGATTCGTGAGTTAAAAAAAAAAAGTCTCCCAAAATGATAATTTCCCCTACCATTTCGTGTTCGGAGATCAAGGAACATTTTGGTTCCTTGTCTGTCTGTCTGTATGTACGACTGTCTGTCTCTCTGTGGTCAACTCCTTGTAACGCCCATAATTACTAGAAAAATAATGGCCGAAAGGCTGAAATTTGGTGGGTTGGTGCGGGTTGGATCACAGATGATCCCACACCAAAATCGGTGAATAAGAAACTACTGTACCTCTCGTCTGCTCATGCACAAACGTGAAATACTTGAAACGCCCATACCTACATTAAATATCGTCGAAATTGGTTCAAACTTGGAGGATCTATCAGGAATCATATTACGTTGACAATATTTCGATCTTACTGTAACTTTCGTCTGCGCGTGCGCGAACTTGAAATGTTGACCATTTCCTTCCTAGTCGTAGAGCTGAAATTTTGAGGGTACACGCGGGTTGGATCGCGGATGGTCCCATATCAAAATCATTGAAATCTTACAGGACCTAACTTCCGTCTGCACATGCGCAAGCGCCAGATCCTCGTAGCGCCCATAACACTGCAGATCATCGCAGTGGTGAAATTTGTAAGACAGATGGATGAGAGTTGTTGGACGGTCTCAAATGAATTCCATCAAAATCGATATTTTACCAACTGATTCTATACCTAAGTCCATGTTACAATCAGTAGTGAGGAAGCTATACTGCCCACCTAACTTGGCAAACTTTTATTGTTCAGAACGTAATACACCAGTAAAATAGGCTCGGGGGGAGGGGGATAAATTTAATTTGCCTCTAAACTTGGTTACGTTTCAAAGGAACGCAATAGTCCAATAAAAGCAATATTTTGCTTTAACTTTCGAACAAATCTGGCAGTTCGCACACAAGTTGGCTATTTACCTCCGTAGCCCGATCTGCCTATAAATGAATAGGATTAGTGATAAACTTACGTAAATGAAAAAAAATGTCAAGGAAATTAATACAACATTGTTTTTTTAAACTTCTTATTAAACTTTTCATTTTTATTTTAAACTGAACACTGAAATAATAATTGTAAAATTTGGTGCTCACAAAAATCAAAACCTATTCTTAACGCAATATCGTACAAATTTAAGTAGATCAGCAAGCTGAAATAACATAGATTCAGGGAAGAGGCTAGAATAGGAAACTAAATAAGGAGTATGCCGAGGAAACACCTGAATCAATGCAGCTGAGTTTTGCACAGACCGACCAAACGACTGGTGTGGCGTCTTTTGGCCGCTTTGTGCGAAATACGGAAGCCCTGAATACCGGGATGACGCTTGGCCGGTTTGTGCAAATTACTGACCTTCTAAAAAACGTTTTGCACAAACAGTCTATCAACCCTAGCTTGTCTGAAAATTAACAGAGGGCGCTGAAATCGAGAAATTATGAAAGAACTCGTCGAGACGAATCGATTGATACCAAAAACTCGATTTTTGACATTTTGGCGCTTGGCCGGTTTGTGCATATCGCCGTCCAATTATGGTCAACGGTAACTAAGGAAAGTGCGAAAGTACGGAGCACAGTGGGACGAAACAGGGTTTTTCTGGACATGGCAGAAAGCGACAGAAAACAACTTTTTTTATTTAAATTTAGCAATATACAGCCCTGAAGCATCAATCAAAAAATTTTCCGCCCAACAGGAAAGTTGTAGGAAATTAAATTCTGAGTCAAACGAGACCATCGCCAGCTCTCCAGGAATGATTCAGAGGTTCTTTATAAAGAATAAAACTATAAGTAACTGGAGAGACGTCAGAAATAATTTGAAATTCGGTACCTTAATATTTTCAATGGCGGGGAACACGATTACATTATGCACTCAGAGTTGGAAACTTTATATTCAAAAATGGAGAAAAATCATGAATTTTTGTGGTATTTTTGAAATTGGACTATAATATAAATGAGAACGTGGTACGGACGCTCGCCACGAAGAATGACAATAAACCAGATCAGTTGCGGTATAGCGAATCATAAGTGGTAGATGAAGTTTGAACAAATCGAGTGTTACGCCAATAACAATTCCACTTGTTCAAACAGGTATGCGAGCACACGAGCGGATCGCGGCGGATGCGACTGTATTTTTTCTCACCGAATACCTAAGGAAAAGGAGGACGAAGCCCGTTTTCTGGCAGAACTTGACAATCTTTTTAAATCGCTGTTTGTAAAAATTACATTTGAAAACGCTGCAAATGATTACAAAACGGTTTATTATTTACCTCTACAGCTGCCCCTTCGGCGTAGATCACCGTTTTTTGCGGTCAATACCTACCCTCGAGCTCCCCCCAGGAAAGCCTAAATCGAGCCTGGAGCCGAATTACGGTTTCATAAAAATGCGCGGGATTCAATAATTCTATCATTAATGTTATTTTTTTAATTCATTCAGCAAAAGGTATACCGTTGAGTAATAAACAGTTCTGGAACAAACGTTGTATAATAAACCGATATGTAAGACCCCGAACGGGACCCACAAACCAAATTTCATTGATTTCGGTTCATGGTAACTAAGAAAAGTGCGAAGTGCGGCGTACGGAAAGAAATTTGTTTATCCCATTTCGGATTCTACGTAACTTGAAACGGAAGGAAACCATCAAATTTTGAGGACGGTTAAATTTTTTTTCCATGCTCTTTTTTTGCTTTTTTTCATGCTCGATTCTAAAAGACTATTTTACACAACAAAAAATAAAAAAACGCTGCAAATCCCTGCACAACGGTTTATTATTTTGTATAGAATACCCTTCTGTTACAGATCACAGCTCTATGTATAGATAACCCGTCTATATAATATGATAATATGTACTATTCTATTATATGCATATTATGTAGATCGCAGACACTCCGTAGGTTAGTACCTAACCCCGTACTCGTTACTAGGTACCTACCTAAATCACGAGTTAAATGTTGCTAAAATAATTCTGCCGATGACAAACAGTACCTAACAAAAAGAAACACACATAATGAAGTTCTGAAAAGAAATTGTTGATGAGGAGTGAAAAAAGTTGCAAAAGTACCTACCAACAAACTCCAGCCCCTTCTACGTAGATGGTATAATTTACCGTTGTGTAATAATTTACCGTTGAGTAATGATTTACCGTAGTAATAATTTACCCATCAATAATACTTCAACGTTTGTTCAAGTTTCACTACCTACCAACAAACTCCAATAGAGCCATCATTTTTCAAATTAAATAATATCACAGAACAACCAACTCGACTACATACTCCGCCAATATAATCAGGTGATCCCTACCAATGATTGGCCGTATTCACAAATTCCTATTGTGGGCGCGTCTCTGGTTACGAGATTTGGTTTGAATTGTATACAATTTCATTCACACTGGAGTCGAAAATGCCTGTCGGTGCAAACTTCGGGGCCTTACTGTGAACGAACGGCTGGACGTACGATGCTCCGGATGGTCTTAAAAAACTCGCAAGTTCAAGAACTATTTAAAACCGTAAAAATATTTACGTAAAAAAATGGTATAGGCGTTTTGAAAATTTCAA
Source organism: Leptopterna dolabrata (assembly GCA_954871275.1). Taxonomy (NCBI): domain Eukaryota; kingdom Metazoa; phylum Arthropoda; class Insecta; order Hemiptera; family Miridae; genus Leptopterna; species Leptopterna dolabrata. The sequence goes on along the minus strand of OX940977.1, from coordinate 36,253,230 downwards.
CCCCTATTTTGAACCCCTTAGAGATGACTCACAGTAACGTCGAGCTTCGAGGACCAACTAGACGCCGAACGGAACCTATAACCCGAATTTCATCAATTTTTTTTCATGGTAACTAAGAAAAGTGGCCCGTACGGCGTACGGCGTACGGTGTACGGCGTACGGCGTACGGCGTACGGCGGACAGACAGAAATATTTTTATTGCAGTTTTGGATTCTACATATCTTGAAACGTAAACCATCAAATTTTGAGGGGGGGTAAGAATTTTTTTTTCATGCTCGATTCCAATGGTTCATTATTGAAAATAATAAACCAAAAGGTACCAAAAACACGTTTAGGAAATGGATAGTATATGTTTTAGTGTCGCAGAATGACGAAAAATCATGAAATCTTTGAAAGGGAAAAATAATCAACCCCCTGCTCAAACAAAACAATATGAAAAACGCTGCAAAGTCCTTGTCACATGGTTTTGTTATTCTACTGGACATACGAACAGAAACGATGGCTGTTCATTTATTGTTTCTTTCGTGTGAAATAACTGAAATAGCTATTTCTGATGGTTTCCATCAATTTTGGCCCCCAAAACACGAATTAGGTACGCTCCTTTTTTTCTTTAAATTATATTTGGTTATTGGCAGTGCTACTTAATCGTCTTGATTCACGTGTTCTGACAATTTTTCTAATGTTATTATACAAACTGATGGTGGTATCAGACGATTTCCCAGGTTTTTGACTCATAAAAAATCAATTTTTGGAGCTGAACCTTTGGTAGAACCTCAATTTTCCACTGGTCAAAATCGACTTCATATTCGGTCTTCTCGTCCCAAAAAACATGGAAAACGATCTTGATGAGCGTTCGAGTTTGATACTAATTTAATGTTGGGAACAGAGAAGGCAGTGAGTGCATGGTCAGTTTCTCGTCTGCTCTATCTTCCGTGTACTGGAATGATGATCAGAAAACTGGCGTCGGATAGTCAGGAAAACACTGCAAAGAGTCCGAGAATCACTGCGAACGACAAAACGCCTTTCTGTCAGCTGACAGATAAACGTCAGATGGTCACTGTGCAAAAACTTATTTAATACTAATACTAAGCCTTAGGGCAGGGGTAAGGAATGTAAATTAGGACTACATGACCCACTCTTTTGGTTTATTATTCTGTGAATAATAAACCTATGTAATCGCTCAGCAAAAAATTTTTATAACACCCCCTCAAAATTTTTTCTTTTACGTTTCAAGGTGCATAGACTCCAAAAATGCCTGTCCGCCGTACCATGTGTACCGGCTTCATTTTCGGTCTAAAAAATTCGTTCTTTCGCACATATGCTCCATTTGGGCCCTAGTTGTGTCCCGAAACTTAGCAGCCAGATCGGAATATACCCAGGGGTGTTATGAGTGAAAATGTGTATAAAAATAGGTACTTTTTGTGTTTTAGTAACATGTTAGTAACATGAGCTTTTGAGGTATTGTTTTCCATGTTTTTGGGACGAGAAAACCGAATATGAAGACGATTTTGACCAAAGAGTGAAAAATTGAGGTTCTAAGGAACTTTCAGCCTTAAATTTACGTTAAATTATGGTCTAAAATCGTCGTTTTTCCGCACACAGTTCGGGTCCCAATTTGGGTCCTAGTTGTGCTCCGAAGCACGGCAGCCCGATCGGCATACACCCAGGGGTGATATGGGAGAAAAATGAGTGTAAAAACAGGGATTTTCGAGGGATTTTTGAGGCTTTAGTGAACATGAGCTTGTGATATATAGTTTTCTATGTTTTTTAGGGCGAGAAGACCGAATATTTGGTTGATTTTGACCGAAGAGTGAAAAATTGAGGTTGTAACGAAGGTTAAGCTCCCGAAATTCATTTTTTATGAGTCAAAAACATGGGAAATTGTCTGAAATCATCATCAATTTGTATAATGACACAAGAAATAGTATCAACAGGTGAACCAAGACAAATTAAATGGTACTACCAATGATCAAAAATAATCTGTTGAAAGGAAAAGCCGAGTGTAATTCGTGTTTTTGGATGCCAAAACTGGTGGAATCCATCAAAAATAGCCATTTCAATAATTGCACATGAAAGAAACAATAAATGAACAGCCAAAATTTCTGTACGTCTAGTAGAATAATAAACCCATGTGACAAGGACTTTGCAGAGTTTTTTGTTGTTGTAATTTCAATACTAAGTAAATATTTAAAAATAAAACAATAAAAATATTTAAGTTAAAATACTGAAGGTAGAACACTAAAATACTACCCCTTAGGACTGGGCAAGGAAAGTAAAATTATGACTACATGACCTATACTCAGACACAGACACACCTGCTGGTTGCCCCATGACCAATAATTTTACATACGCCTGTCTTTTTTTCATTTTTCATTGCTGTCCGATGGGAGCCCTAGCTCAGAGTATACCTATTTGCCTTCGGGCGCTCCACGCTTTACATGTGATGCCGAACCATCTCGTTAGGTAGTTTGCTGATGCTTGGGTGTGGAATTACCACTCACCCCTTCCCTCTGCCAATGAACTTTCTAACTAACAGAGCGACACACATGAGTGTCCCATCGGAATCTCATCAGGATGTCTCATCTAAGTTCAGTGGGCTCTCGGCGGTTAGCCTTAATTATGTTGTTCCATAAATGACTATCGGACCACCTATTCCTCTTACTCCACCATCCACCTATTTCACTTATTTGCATTCAAGTTAATCTTTGTTCTTGTGATTTCACAAAGCCACAAATATACTGCTAATCTTGAAATTTGTATTTCTACATACATGAGGTCCCCAGAGACCTTTTTTTTTTAATTTTGCCAATTTGTTTTTCTGTAATTATATAATATCAACAACGAGAAAGAAGAAATGGAGAAAAGAAACAAACGACAGAAAAATGAGTTCATATTTGTATCACTTTCACTCAATCGTGTAATCCTTAACACGTGCATAATTAAACACACAAAATAATTTCTTCAAGAAATAACATTTGGACGGTAGGTATAAGTTGAACCGATGGTCCCGTATGAATATCAATTTCACGAAAATCGGAATGTAACTTTCGCCTGCGAAAACGTGACAGTCCTCTACGCGCCCAAGTCTATACGAAAGAATGGTCGTATTGAACTGAAATTTGTGTTGGTGAGGGTCAGTTCCTAGATGGTTACTAATCATTAACTTTTCAACGATTTAAAATTTCGTCTGCGCATGCGCGAACGCCCAACTAGCCGGCTCTAATCTACCAATTCTCATGTTATTCAATTAGGTACCCAGATGGCCACACTAGAATTAACCAAGAGTGGACAATAAGCCTCCCCTGGGCATGCGTCATATCGGGAGCTTACAGGGCTTGTGGCATACACGCATCGGTTTTACCCACTGTAAAACAGATGGAAGGTTCTGATCCCATATCCATGACAGATCAAAGGAATGAAAAGTCAGCAAGTCTAAAGTTACGCGAACCATCTCGATGACTGGCCTTCTAACGGCTGCTAATTTATCACACAACACTGCTCGACTAGATCTGCCAAGAAATCCTTCAAATGATCCATTTCCCTCTCGGGCGAAACAGGGGCTTTTGGGTCAACGGGCTCATTGGTTATGCAAGTGCCATTTTTAGCGAATTAGCCGCTCCACCATTATGGGATGCCAAGCCGGGATGGAAGGCCGTGAATTTTTCATTGCCTAGCCACCACTTGCTTTTCCACTAGCTAAATTTGGCGGCCTCTTGACATCATGGCCACACTGGAAGGTGTATCCCATTAGGGTGTACAAAAGGTGACAAGCTGCTCAAATTAGGTATCGATTTTGTAACAAAGGGGAATTTTCGTCAAACTTTTTTGTTGGAAAAAAATATTCTGAACTCTTGGAAAAGTGGTAGTTTGACGCCTGTTTTCACAAACAAGCGATATTTTTAAAATGAGGGTGATTTTAAAACTGAGAACGCAGCAAGAAAATAATGACGTATGAGGTCTATTGACACCTGATTGGCTGTCGGCCCAAGGAGGCGGAACGAAGATTCAGAGGCGAAGGTTCTCAATGCAGTGAACAACCCAACATTACAAACGACGAATCTTCCTGACAACCTTCTTTGCTGAGACTTTTCGTGAGCCTCCTTCCGGTTTGATTTTGAGGAAGTGTTTTTAAATTTATTTATAAATTTGCGTTTCCATCCATCCATCCATTGCATCCATGGATCCATTCCATCCATCTAGCGCTCCAAGAGGGATTTGGACCGACCAATAAAAATGTTGTGCAGTTCATTTCAAGTCACGATCAATGGCAATGACCATCGGACAGAGATGGTGGTGGGACCATGGTACGTCTGAACATTTTGTGAACTCCATTCAGTTTAGTACCTACTATCTAATTTCTTCCTAACAAAACTTACCTACCACACCACCTAATTAGACGAAACATAACATGAAAATTGACAGGAGCCTATAAATTTAAATTCAAATGGGGAATTTGTCAAAACATTTTCTTGGAAAAAAATATTCAGAACGCTTGGAAGCCCGTTTTCAAAAATAGGTGGAATTTTTTAAATGAGGGTGGTCGAAAATAAAAATGCGGCAAGAAATGACGTATCAGGTGTACTGACCTATTATGATTGCCAAATAGCCCCAAGGAGGTGGAGCCAAGGTTTGTAAGCGAGGGTTCTCAATGCTGCCAACAACCCAACATCAGAAATGGCAAACCTTCTTGGCAACCTTCAAGAACCTTGTGAACCTCCCCTCGGTTTGATTTTGATGGCATGTTTTTAAAATGTATTTATAAATTTGCGGTTTCATCCATCTATCCACTTCAGTTCTGCACACAGTTTAAAGTGATGCACTAGTGCTCCAAGCGGGATTTGAGTTAAACTACTCGGTGATTTACCTCATTTACAATAGTTCTCTGCCTGGGCTGTCCGACATTGACACCTCATTATGTGGTCAATAAGTGTTAATTTCTGTTATTCAAAAATTTGGCCTAAAAACAGACAATCTGTAACCTATAAAAATTGCCCTTTTTTAATGGGTAGGTTTACTTAGTTTTATCGGTTGTTTATGGCGTTCCTTGTTCTATGTCCTTCACAATACATTATGCACCTATTCTGTATGGGCAGAGAAAAAGAAAAAGTTGTTGAAGGGATCGCCACCATTCCTCTATCAACTTGCGCCCAATTAAGTTGTATGCGCCGTGCTGCTTTATGCCGTAGCGACTTTTAACAATCCGCCAGAACCCTTCAATCGTTTGTTTGCGGGCTACTGTGGCTGTGTCAACAACATTTTCGGATGTTGCTCAGAACCATGCGCTCAGGGTTATTACCGGTGGAGCCATCTCGACCCCAATCCCAGCAATGGAGTTACAAACTGGGATAGAGCCGCAGCGGGCGAGGCGGGAGTCGGCTGCCTTAGCTTTTGGTGAGCGGCTGAAGAGAAATGATGTCGGGTTTTGGCGGTCTTACACTCCCGCTACTGGTCGGCTTGTCACCCAAACGACGTTCCTCTCTAAGGTTGAGTTCCTGCGGGATGAGTACGGCATTGCGGGTTTGCTCCACAACCCCGAGCTTTTCCCAACAGTTGGGGATCAAGTACCGCGCTGTACTGCCGCATACTTCACAACGCTGACTATGCCTGTCTCAAAGCATACCACCCCTGCTGCCGAGCTGAAGGCCATTGCCTTGGAGACCATGCACACCCGCTTTCCTGAAAACGAATGGCTGCGGGTGTTTACTGACGGTTCAGCAGCTGGAGGAAGGCGGAATGGAGGCGCTGGAGTGTACTCGGCAATAAGATCAATTGCCGCACCAGTTGGTGCACTTGCCAGCAATTTTGATGGAGAGATTCGCGCCGTGGTCCTTGCTCTTGACATGCTTCTGTCGATGGAGTTTGCCCGTGCTGTCATCCTGTGTGACTCCCAGGCAGCCATAGTCAGCCTCTGCACCAATAGCCCGACAGACTCCCGGGATGTGTTGGAGGGAAGGTGCCTGGTGGAGCGGTTGCTGGCAACGGGAGCTACTGTGGCTATACAGTGGATCCCGTCTCACGTTGGAATCTGGGGAAATGAACGTGCAGATGCGCTAGCCAAGGAAGGCTCCCAGATGCCCATGCCAGATGCACCAGTCAGCTTTGTCGCAGCCAGATCTTTAATTAAATCCTGCATTAACGACAAAATTCGGCAGGGCCACGAGCGTTCGGCGGAGTGCAAGCAATGGGCTGCTCTCCTCAGTCCGACCGATCTTATTCCGCCCGACCTCCCCCGTCATGAATCGGTAGCAGCCTTCAGATCCATCACTGGCCATGACTACATGAACTCTCACCTCCACAGACTTCGGATGAGGGATGACCCGTCCTGCTCTCTATGCAGCACATCCGAGCCCATGACTTCCACCCACCTTTTTGACTGTCCACAACTCGAGGACATACGACTTGCTTTTACTGCTGACGACACCAACTGGTCGAAAATTGCAAAACTATATTGGGCTGCCAGAAGTCAACTAATGGCTCAAGAGCCATGACTGATCGGCGTAGGGTAAAAAAAAAAACAACATTTTCGGAATGGTTAACAGTCTTATGAGTATAAACTCTGGCACTAAGGGCCCGCCAGCAATCTGAGACAATTGTGGATACGACTTGGATGTCTCTTTGTATGAGTGGCAGCAAAGTGGCCCTATCTAGCTTCTCCACAACAAAAAATCTAACAGTAGATCAAAACGTAGATAACAACTTCATTCAACGTGGTAAACAGCATATTGATCGAGTACCTCTGGTTCCGTGTCTGCCTGCAAACCCTTGCCACACGCATCACTACTTGTACACAAAAGAATGTTCGTTATGAGTATAAATTCGGAGGAAAGGTGTGGGTTGGGCCATAGGTGGTCCCTTATAAATGTCATCAAAATTGGACAGTAACTTTCGTCTGAGCATACGCGGACTAGAAACCCTTGCCGCGAACATAACTCCGGTTCTGATGTACCTACTGACTGAGACGAAGTTCACCGGGACCTATTTATAAATTCTACGAAAATCAGGGGGCCACTGCAGAATCTGTCTCACATATTATATAAACTGTGATTATTATTTATCGATAGATTTGATTTCATTCAGTAGTAGCCATGCATATATTGAATTAATATAGTCCTTGCGATCAAATATAATGATTACGAGGAAGCTATGTGCCACGCCGTTTTACTGTGCAAACGTTTTATTGTATAAGGAAGTTTTCATCAACTAGAACCTAGACTCAGAAGACTTACGCGGCGATTCGAGCTCCGGAGTGCGATGTAATGTAATAAAATGGATTTTGATTTTCTGTTAGGTCTTCAACTACCCTTCATTAACGCACGAACTCCAACTGGGTTAAATTTCAGGATACTAAATAAGTGCAAATTGAACAGGGATTTATTATTTTCATGGATTCACCACTTCTACCTTGATCAGTTCGCGATACCCTTGGAACTGCCACAACTGCTCGAATAAAGTAATGAGGAATGGACGTGCTTCTAGGTCTAACGGCGAGCTTTCCAAATAGGCGCTATAATAATAGTATGCTTATGATGAAAGCGAGCGACATTGTCGCATTTCCCTTTCGCTCCTGCACGTGGAAACAGAGTGAGAGGAAAATATACATTATGTATACATCATACATATACGATGACGTCACGCGTTCTTGTCTTTAGCTTATTCCCGCCAAACTACTCGGATTTGAAAATTGGGTTTTCTACTTTTCTTTTACTATATTTTGAATCTGAATAAATATTCTTCTTCTTTGCCTCCTCCGGAACATTTTGTTTTCATAATAATTTATAATTATACTGGCTCGTTTCTTCATTCTTACTTACTTTTTGAACGAGTATGGTGAGTGGTCTTGAAGTTACCAAAAGAGGTTACCTACTTGAGCCAAGTGAATAATTAGTGCATAGGCATGGTAATTATATATACAAATTTAAGCCAACCGAATTTAATTTTTCAATTACCAAACCAAATTAATTTCCTTTTAAGAATTAAAGTGAATCAATTTAAGCCTGCATAATGACTCAATTGTTCGGTGCACAGTACCTACATCATTATCAAAATCTAGGCTGGTCCAATATGAGCTCCCTAACCAGACTTTCCAATTTAAACGAGAATGTTACTTACTAAAGCTAACACCAATATTTTGATAAGGGCAGGATCAAGTAAGTATGCACATAAATATTTATAATACATCTACCTACGGCGAATCGGCAGCATAACGATTCAAGTTTTTGTCGACTGAACTGCACGGAAGTAGGTACCTTAGCTTTATTATGTGAAGAGAAGTAGGTGCGTTCACCTATATTTTGCAGGAGTAAAATGCAAAGAGGATGAGTGAAGGTTCCTGTAGAGGAAGTAGCATGCAACTCTTCCTTTATAACTCCAGTACCTTTCAGAATACCTGAATCAGCCCAGAAATTTGTATCGCTAATATTGACTGAAATGAGTAGCTAATGCCATGAGAAAATACTGTTGATAACAATGAGCAATAATAATATAAAGCCAACGCCTAATCGGTGCAAAAGAAACCTACCACACAACATCGGGAGAAGGAAATCAATACGAGACAACTGAAAATATGGGCCACGACCCAACTCGGGAGATAAGTAGAGCAGCAAACCTCAGGTAAATTTGTGTTTCTCAATGAATAACGAAGCTGGGATATGAGGTAACAATGGGATGGAATGTGGAATTATAAGAATGGAGGTACCTAGGTCTGAAAAAAACTGCAAAACTTACCTTGCCACTTTCGGCGGCAGGTGAATTTTCGACGATGTCATAGATGATCGGTGGCAGCCCAGGAGTCCCCAGAAGGGAAAATCCGAGACCGCAAGTGGGGTCTTTTTTGTTAAGGACCACAAGGAGTTCTTCAGCCATGTCTGGAAGAGACTGGAATCATAGCGAAAAATTCCTTTTGAGATCTCTCGACTTCGGATGAGTGTTTGACAGATGTTCGTCTAAACTCGCGTTCTTGCGACTTTTGCCGGTCGGTCGGCTTCAAACCCCGTACCACACCGGAGAGACATGTGAAAAATGAATTTCCGTCACTGGTAGAACACAAAAACCGCAAAATTCTAGATTTTGAGACCGAGAAAAACAAACGGTTTTGAAAAAAAAGGGCAAGTTTGGATAAGCAAGTTGCGAGAGCAACCCCGTCACACACACTTTCTAGGAATCTCCAGTGCCATCAAGACAACAGCAGTGGGGGTTGGTGGGGCGAAAGTTGTTTACGTGATGAAAAACTGCACTTTATATGAATCTTATTTCTGTGATAAAATCAACAGAACTGGAAAAAATATTTAAGAACGTACGTTGAGCAAAAGTTGAAAAAAAACTTGTGGGAAGTGGTGGAAAGCAGCAGGTCTGAGGGTTAACGTTGGTAGCACTGGCTTAAAGCGCGAAGCGAGCCAAGTTTAAATAAATGCCAGACTCGCTGCGACTGTAGCTACAGAGCTACAGCCTAGAAAACGAAATGTTTGTCAGCCAAATTAATAGGTCTATCGTGTTTGTCGCCGAAGGGCGAACTATGAACAGGTAAAGTGAGGGTCTGGTAGGGAGATAAGGGCAACACTAACGCCAACTAGCAGGTACATCGCAAACCAACTAAAGGATAAGATAGGGTGTTCCAGCCAAAGACGAGTTAGTAATGTTTCGGGCGCGAGTGCAAGAAGAGTCACGTAAGTCAATCATTTCACTAGATGATTATCAATGATGTCGATTTTCACTAAGTTAACTATTTTACTTATGATTGGTAATAATGACTTTCTTTAGGTATTAAATCTTGGGTTCGCCTGTCTCTTGTGACAGGGGAACGATACGTTGGGGCTAGTACAGTTGCTTCCAGGGATAAATGGTGGATTTATCCCTGCTCCAGGTGGAGAAACAGTAGATAAAATGGTTTCCATGTAAATGGATTCGACTACCCCAGCGTATCACAGTGGCAGTTCAGAGACGAACTTGCATATATCATAGTTGCAGTACCACGATGCACTATGCAGTTAGAGTCCAGAGACGGACTAAAGTATCATAGTTGCAGTACCACGATGCACTGTGCAGTTAGAGTCCAGAGACGGACTAAAGTATCATAGTTGCAGTACCATGATGTAACTATACAATTTGCGTCCAGCAGTGGACTAGAGTATCATAGCGGCAGTACAACGATGCGCTATGTGGTTGGGGTCCAGTAGTGGACTCTTAACAGTTTGGTTCTAATGATACTAGACACTAGTATGATATAGCTGTGCGAGGACAGGGACGGTTGTAAGGGGAGGTTGGAGACCGTCGGGGTGAAGCCCCATTCAGGATTGGGATGAAGGGAGTCACCAGTCAAACAGTGCAAACATATAATTCAGGACTGGAGATTTGTTCATCCCAATCACACAGTTTGTCAATTTCAAGTTGTGCATGAAGTACAAGATTTACTATCCCAAGTAGATACAATTTTGCACCTGCTCGTATGACACGACTGATTAATCTCAGGCACTCAGTAATTTAGTTAATACTATCGTTATTCCCTAGTTAATTCCTGTTAAGGATTATAAGTATTATGATTGCGATAGAGTTGGTAAATGAAGAGCATTTACTACATGGTGGAGATGCTGGGATGGAACGCTGATACTCGTATGAATTACTGGTATTAGAAAAGGAATAAGGAATATTTAGTGCGCGTAGTTGAGTTCTAAAACGTAATTTTCACTCAAGCAGGTAGTAAAAGGGTCCAGTGACTTGTTTTTGAGAGGGTCCGACTTCACTTTCACCGACTTCGCTTTCACTGAAGGGTGAGGTGAGCTATCCTTGAGTGAGACAGAAAATAGGTTGGAAATGAGAGGGTAGACGTCCCCCTTCTTTTGAAGAATTTTCTTCTACCTTTCTGTCTTCTATCACGAAGAGTTCAGGACAGCCTAGTCGAGCCAAAGCCATGTTTATCGTGTTTGTGAACATTCATTCTATCATTCCCACCCTGCGGTGTGGGGGTCTGGCCAACCCTATACACTTGGGGGAATAGGGAATTCATAATTAACTTCTGTTGAGTTTTATAATTTAAGTTTTTTTCCCTAATTGTTTTATCTTTTTTCAAAGATTGTAATGTGAGCGAATTGGTTCGACTGGTTGTCTGAGACGGTGGGAGTGTAGTAATGTCCTATTCCGCCTTTATCTAGTCGCTTTCTACTCCGCTTCGCCTAGGGCTGGTGCCAAATAAATTAGGATGATGCAGTATCCTACAACATACATATAAGGAAGCCCTTTTGAGTTATGTAGTGTTCTGGCGTACCAAGTTTAGATAGAAAATTCGAATTTTTCTTGTTGCAGATGAAATCCGATTGAGCAGAAAACAATAGAATGGAGGGATTTTACATTAAACGATTGACTAGTTTAGGAGGTAGAGTGCGTGATGGGGTGGGGGCTTGCAAGGAGATATTGAATCTCCTTGGATCGGGTCAGCCTTGCAGTACCGATCAAGAAATTGAGATTGGTAAATTAAAAACCTCCACTGACAGTCTTTTGACAGAGGTTCGGGAGGTACTCCGAAATGTGCCAGACAGTAATAATGACGAGTTGGCGGTGCTGTTGGATGAGTCCACAGACACGCAATTGGAGGCGGAGCAGATAGTGGTGGAACTGAGCGTTCGACTAAAGAGCGTTAAAGAAAGGATGACTCAACACTCACTACACCCACCACACAGTTCAAATAGTCGCCTCCCGAAACTAGAGTTGTCAAAATTCAATGGAGACGTACTAAAATGGACAGAATTTTGGGACCGGTTCACCTCTACAGTGGACGGCAGACAAGACATAGCCGAAGTAGACAAACTATCCTACCTCGTAGGCTCTCTGGATGGGGTAGCCAGGCAGTCGATTGAAGGCCTAGAGATAACAAATGCGAATTACCAGATCGCAATTGAGAAGCTCAAGGAACGGTTTGGGAAGCCCAACTTGATAATTGATGCCCATTATGTTGCTCTATACCGAATACCTACAGCACCAAACAACACACAAGACTGTAGGAGGGTCTTTGACGAAGTAGAAAGACACCTGAGGATTTTAGAGACTATGGAAGAAGACATTAACCACAACCAGTTACGAACCACTATCATGGAAAAGTTTCCACAAGAAATAATTTACGAACTTCGCATGGCAATGGAAACAGGAGGATATTCGGTTCAGACAATAAGGAAGTCCCTAGAAAAGATTATTTCAGCTAGAGAAACTTCATTTGCCATCTCCCAAACCAGGTCTTCAGGAAACCTATCGTTCAATAATGAACCCGATTACAACCATTTCACCACAGAGACGCTCTTCTCTGCGGGTCCATCTCAGTCATATCAAGTTAATTCATCTAAAAAGCCACACAAAGACAGTACATCAAATAAAAATAAGAGGAAGAGAGATTCCTCTAATTATCAACCTAAACAGAAATCTACTCAATTGTTTACCAACAAACAACCCTCAGAACCGCCTTACAAGAGGAAGAAATTGGAATGTATTTTTTGTACCGGTAATCACTTTAATGATGAATGTCGGAAATACACTACACTTGAGGAACGGAAGAAACAATTGAAAGGCAATTGCTACCAATGTTTCCGGAAGGATCATAAAGCTGATCAGTGCAACAACAAACGAAAGTGTTTTCATTGTGGCCTATTAGGAAAATTCGTTCAGACAATAAGGAAGTCCCTAGAAAAGATTATTTCAGCTTGAGAAACTTCATTTGCCATCTCCCAAACCAGGTCTTCAGGAAACCTATCGTTCAATAATGAACCCGATTACAACCATTTCACCACAGAGACGCTCTTCTCTGCGGGTCCATCTCAGTCATATCAAGTTAATTCATCTAAAAAGCCACACAAAGACAGTACATCAAATAAAAATAAGAGGAAGAGAGATTCCTCTAATTATCAACCTAAACAGAAATCTACTCAATTGTTTACCAACAAACAACCCTCAGAACCGCCTTACAAGAGGAAGAAATTGGAATGTATTTTTTGTACCGGTAATCACTTTAATGATGAATGTCGGAAATACACTACACTTGAGGAACGGAAGAAACAATTGAAAGGCAATTGCTACCAATGTTTCCGGAAGGATCATAAAGCTGATCAGTGCAACAACAAACGAAAGTGTTTTCATTGTGGCCTATTAGGAAAACACAATCGTAGTTTATGTCCCACAAAATTCAAGAGTCACAACAGAGAGGTATCAAACTCCTTGTTTTCAGATACCAAACAAGATACTATTCTCCAAACAACCCTGGTTAATTTACCGAACAGAACCAAAACAATTTCATTTCCAGTCAGGCTTCTTTTTGATACAGGAAGTCAGCGAAGTTATGTAACGGCATCATTAGCCAAACAGTTACAACTACAGCCAATAGAAGATAGCAATTTAACCGTATATACCTTTGGGAGTATGAAACCTAAGACCATTAAAACCTCTCTTGTACCTCTAAACATACAAAATAAACGCTGACAAATCAATCGAGATTCAAGCATACATTATACCGAAAATTACTGGCACTATCTCGTCAAACTTTGATTTCAAGAAAATTGTAGCCAAACTCCATCCTGATTTAGATTTTGCCAAAGATAGTCTGACAGATTGTCCGGTTGATTTGCTTATTGGGAACGATTATTATTATTCATTTTTCACAGGACAGACTAAACAGATTCAAGGTGGCCTATTTCTTGTTCATTCAAAACTGGGCTGGATTTTATCGGGGCTACCTAATACCCCCTCATCAAAGGAAACTCTTTCCTTTTTGACCTATGTACAAGGAGGATGCAAAAGGTGCAATTCTCAGTTCACAATACCTGACCCACCAATAAATGACCACGATATTAAAAACTTGTGGGAACTTGAGGCAATAGGGATACAGGATTCTCCCAAAATCCTTCAAGAAGACGAGATAATTGAGTTTTTCAACAAAACCACTAAATTTGAGAACAACAGATACCTTGTAAAGTGGCCATGGATCCAGTATCCTTCAGACCTCCCTCTTAACTTTGGACTTGTTGTGGGTAGGTTAACAAGCCTCATCAAGCGAACAGACAGTGAAGTCTTAAAACAATACGACCAAGTTTTAAAGGACCAGCTAAAAAAGGGTGTGATCGAGGTAATCGAAGATGCATCCCTACCGTCCTCACATCCTGTTCATTACCTACCACATCATTGTGTGATCCAAGAGGGGAAAACCACAAAATTGCGGATAGTTTATGATGCCTCAGCCAAGACAAAGGGTCACTGTAGCTTGAACGAATATCTCTACAAGGGTCCTCATATGTTAGAAGATCTTGTAGGGCTCCTTCTGTGTTTCAGAATGCACCAAATTGGCATCACAGCAGACATAGAGAAGGCATTTTTGCAAGTCGGTTTACAATCTGAGGATCGAGATGTAACTAGATTTGTCTGGTTGAAAGACTTAACAAAAGGGGTGCATGAAAGTAACCTCCAGCATTTACGCTTTTGTCGAGTCCCATTTGGGATAATATCAAGTCCGTACATTCTTGCAGCGACTATCAAATTCCACCTTTCACAAAAGGATTCGGTAGAGGCTACCCTGATTGCCAACAGCCTCTATGTCGACAACCTAATCACTAGCGCTAGTTCTGTGGAAGCAGCCCATGCGATTTACTCTGAAGCCAGGAGTTCATTCAATGAACTCTCCATGAATATAAGAGAATGGAAATCAAATTCACCAGAACTCATGAGCAGAATAACCACAGATCAGAGAAACATTGATAGCTGTACTTCAGTGCTAGGCCTCATCTGGGACACTGAACAGGATAACCTATCAATTTCCTTCAAGATGCCCTTGTTGACTGAATCCGGCATTACCAAACGAAGTATCCTTCGCACTGTGGCATCGGTGTTTGACCCATGCGGGTTTGTTGCACCATTCACATTACCAGCCAGACTTTTGCTCCAGGAACTGTGGCAGGAAAAGTACAAGTGGGACGATCCATTGTCGGAGGACAGAGTTGAGAATTGGAAACAGTGTGTGCCTCTACTTGAGGCTGTGAATGAATTTTCTATTAACCGAGCCTATTGTCACTTTTCAGGGTGTCCACCTCCCTCTAAAGTGGAATATGAGCTGCATTGCTTCACAGATGCATCACAAAAAGCTTATGCCGCAGTAGTATATCTCCGCATTACCCTGGATAAATCAAACACCACAAGCTTTGTCATGTCTAAGTCAAGACTGGCACCTCTACGTCAGAAAGAACACATGACCATCCCTAAGTTAGAGTTAATGGGAGTCCTAATAGGTACCCGTCTCATTACATATGTCCAGCAAAGTCTCAACCTTGCAACTGCCAAATTGTTTTTATGGACTGATAGCCAAGTAATCCTTGGTTGGTTGAAATCAGACAGACTATTACCACCCTTTGTCAGCCGCCGGCTTTCAGAAATTAAGGCAGCAAAAAACCTGCAGTTTAGATACATCAAAACTGACTCCAACCCAGCAGACATAGCTACACGCCAGCTTCAAATTACTCAATTGCCTGACCTATGGACTGTGGGTCCGCCTTTCCTAACCCAGGAAGCAGTACAGTGGCCGGGTGATCCCACAATACAATATTCCTCTGCGCTGACCTCATTGACAGAGAAGGATGAGCCTCAGGCAGATACCCAGGAATGCGGTTTAACGACAGGAACTGGTAATGTTAGCAGTGGAGAACACACTGATATCCCGGCAACCTCACCAAGTGTGCATGACTCAGACTCAATCCATGAACTCCCACACAGAGTCGGGGATACACTTCCAGTGTGTGTCAGCCCAGAAGGACAGAATCCTACTGATCAGGCCAACCCAACACATACTGACTTAGAGGAGCACACCCACAAACGTAGTATTAAGGAACTCCAGAAAGTGCATTTCCCCAGAGAAATTCAGGGGAAATCAACGGACCTAACCAAGTCATTGCGGCTCTTTCAGGATGATAGTGGAGTCTTGAGGTGCCTAGGGAAGTTACAGAATGCACTCATACCATATGAGCAGAAGTTTCCGATACTTCTTCCAAAAAACACTGATTTTACAACAGCCATTATCAAGAAAATCCATGAGGATAACCATCATGTTGGCACCTCCCACACGCTTGCACTTCTCCGAAAACAGTATTGGGTGCCCCAAGGTCGAGCACAGGTAGCCAGAGTCTTACGGGCGTGTCCCAAATGTATCAAGTATGGTGGTGGGCCCTTTAGGCTCCCAGACATGCCACCCTTGCCCAAAGAACGGGTAGCAGTGTGCCCCCCTTTCACATACACGGGTTTAGATTACTTTGGGCCTCTCACTGTCCTCAATGGGGGTACGCCTCAAAAACGATGGTGTTGTTTATTTACCTGTATGGCGGTGCGGGCAATCCATCTGGAGTTGGTGGCGGACATGTCTGCTGAAGAATTCCTCAACTGCCTCAGACGCTTTGTGGCTGCACGAGGAGTGCCAGTGGTGATTGTTTCTGATAATGCCACCCAATTTAAGCTCACTTCAGCTGTCATACAGGCACCCCTTTGCCTTGACAATGGGATCCAGTGGAGATTTATACCTGCCCTTTCACCATGGCAAGGAGGTTTCTATGAGCGCCTTGTGGGGTTGGTGAAACATTGTCTCCGCCGCACCCTTGACAAGATACTGTTGACTGACACACAGCTCCTCACCATCCTTAAAGAAATAGAAGCTACTTTGAATACCCGTCCTCTGGTAACAGTTGGCCAAGACTTGGATCATATACTGACTCCCATAGACTTTCTTCGGCCTATTGGGCCAATGTCTCTCACTCCCCCAGATGATGGTGCTCATGGCACAATGACTGTGACAAAATCTGACCTCATCAACAGTTGGAAGAACAGTAGAGTTGCATTTGATGAGTTCCAGAAAATGTTTACTGACCGCTACTTAACGTGCTTACAGGAGAGGGCACAGTTCACCCACAAACAACCACGAATTGTGGCTGGTGAAAAGCCAGGCATAGGCGATGTGGTTCAGGTCAAAGATGACATTCGCTCACGAGCTCACTGGCGAGTGGGTCGCATTACTGAATTGGTTCCTAGTAAAGATGGCCAAACGAGAGTGGCCCGAGTAACTTTCCCGTCAGGTCAAATCCTCACTCGGTCAGTATCGCACCTGTACCCCTTGGAAATGGGTTCTGATCCGCCTGCCATATCTAGTTCTGCTCCAGCCTGCTCTGATCCCATAAGTTCTCTGCCCAATGATGCCCCCACTCTACCTCCAGAGCCACTCCCTCACGCCACAACTGACTCCCCAGGTCAGGCCTCTATTTCCAACAGGATCGGGGAGGGACACAGCACAAATGAGCAGATGCCTCCTCGCCCCAGGCGTCAAGCTGCAACCGACGCAAGAGCCAGGATCCAGCAGTGGACAAGGCAGCTCTTGGCCATTGCGGCTGCTGCCACCAGAAGTTCTCCATTGTCAGACAACGATACAGTTATCCTTCCTGCTAACACTTGACCGTTGGTCCTTGTTCTTCTTTTTACTCTTCAATAAATTTCTTCAATGCTTAAACAACAGCTATCTGCTTTCTTGACCTTGTCCTGGGGGAGGGCGCTAGGCGATTCAATTTCAGTTCATCTCAGCATATTACACATAACAATTTGATGATTTAAGTTACCACAGATCCAAATAAAGCATCACCTCTGTCTTGGGAGTGTCGCCGAAGGGCGAACTATGAACAGGTAAAGTGAGGGTCTGGTAGGGAGATAAGGGCAACACTAACGCCAACTAGCAGGTACATCGCAAACCAACTAAAGGATAAGATAGGGTGTTCCAGCCAAAGACGAGTTAGTAATGTTTCGGGCGCGAGTGCAAGAAGAGTCACGTAAGTCAATCATTTCACTAGATGATTATCAATGATGTCGATTTTCACTAAGTTAACTATTTTACTTATGATTGGTAATAATGACTTTCTTTAGGTATTAAATCTTGGGTTCGCCTGTCTCTTGTGACAGGGGAACGATACGTTGGGGCTAGTACAGTTGCTTCCAGGGATAAATGGTGGATTTATCCCTGCTCCAGGTGGAGAAACAGTAGATAAAATGGTTTCCATGTAAATGGATTCGACTACCCCAGCGTATCACAGTGGCAGTTCAGAGACGAACTTGCATATATCATAGTTGCAGTACCACGATGCACTATGCAGTTAGAGTCCAGAGACGGACTAAAGTATCATAGTTGCAGTACCACGATGCACTGTGCAGTTAGAGTCCAGAGACGGACTAAAGTATCATAGTTGCAGTACCATGATGTAACTATACAATTTGCGTCCAGCAGTGGACTAGAGTATCATAGCGGCAGTACAACGATGCGCTATGTGGTTGGGGTCCAGTAGTGGACTCTTAACAGTTTGGTTCTAATGATACTAGACACTAGTATGATATAGCTGTGCGAGGACAGGGACGGTTGTAAGGGGAGGTTGGAGACCGTCGGGGTGAAGCCCCATTCAGGATTGGGATGAAGGGAGTCACCAGTCAAACAGTGCAAACATATAATTCAGGACTGGAGATTTGTTCATCCCAATCACACAGTTTGTCAATTTCAAGTTGTGCATGAAGTACAAGATTTACTATCCCAAGTAGATACAATTTTGCACCTGCTCGTATGACACGACTGATTAATCTCAGGCACTCAGTAATTTAGTTAATACTATCGTTATTCCCTAGTTAATTCCTGTTAAGGATTATAAGTATTATGATTGCGATAGAGTTGGTAAATGAAGAGCATTTACTACAGTGTTCATCATAAGTGAAATTGTTCTGTCATTCGATTTGGGCTGCTTCAGTCCATTCGTTTGCTTCTCTGCTGTTTCCCTTCCTCTGCTGAAACCCCCTTTCATCAAGCTATAATTATAGATAAATATTTATAGATAAATATTTATAGATAAATTGGACGAAAGAGCAGGAGGTACCTAATACCTACGAGTGTGGATGGTCTTCAACGTTTGGGCATGTGGATCTTAATAATCGTTTGCGCAGGTGCATCTTTGCGTAATGCGCAATCTTAATTCTTAACTCATTCCAGGACCATCTAGGGAAATGAATTTAAATAGGTGGTAGGTACCTACCTTAGCTTATTATTTTCTATATACAGTAAAAATGGTAGGTACGTAGGTAGGTACCTATATGAAAAACGTCGATCTTATATAGATATGCATTCGATTCTTATATGTGCTTCATTATTTATGTACAACAACGGGAACTAGATCCAAGAGACGGAAAGAATCTCCGCCACAGTGTGAGTGGCTATATCCAGGAGCTTCTTATGAAGGCTCTTTGAGTCACATCCCTGACATTCCCTGGCAGATCTTCTTCTTTCTAAGGCCTTTCGCCTTAATGCCTGACGCCAAGACTCCTTGTTCTGCCACTCGTGGTCATCCAAGTCTAGCCTACGCATTGCGCTAGCTACCCCTCCTCTGCAGGTGGCCCGTGGCCTCCCCTTTTTTCCTCCTTCCGGGGGGGGGGGGGGGGGGGGGGGGACCAATACAGGACTCTCTGAGGCCATCTTCCCTCGGGCATTCTCCGCACATGCCCATACCACTCCAAGCTACTACTCTCCAATCGATCCACAACTGACTGCAGCTGGCCAATCATCTCCCGTACGGTATCATTCCGAACTCTATCAAGCCGTGATACTCTGCAACTTCTTCTTAAGCCATCCATTTCCACTGCGCACAAACACTGTCTTTGACGTTGGTTAAGAGACCAGCCCTCTCCTCCATAAGTCAAAATGCTTTCACTGCTCCATAAGTCAAAATGTTTTCACTGCTCCATAAGTCAAAATGTCAATGCGTGCAGAATCCTCCGTGCTCCGTGCTCCGCAGAATACTGTTGAGACACCGTAGGGAACTCCTACTTTGTTCCATATAAATATCACTCTCACACGTACCAGATGCATTCATGAAGGAACCGAGATACTTACTCCTCAACAGTCTTAATGGTTCCTAATCTTGTGATCTGCATTATCCTCGCCTTTTCCACTCATAACCAGGTACTCAGTTTTGGCAGCATTAACCTTAAGGCCAGAGGACGCAAACGCTTCTACCAACTTTCTCAACATGTACCTACTCTGTGTCATGCCTATCCCAAGCAAGGAGAATCTGGTCACCGGCGAACAGCAAGGAATGCATCACCTCGTCTCTTATTGGAACTCCCTGTCCCATACCCCAACATGATTCGTTCCAACCCAGCTTAACTGATGCCCTGGCTCCGTTGTACAATCTTTGGATCAGGTAAGTCAGGGAGCTATCTACATTAAGATTCTTCAAAGCATTCCACAAACGAGTGATTGGTACCGTGTCATACGCTTTCTCCAGGTCGATAAAAATCAAATGGAGTTCCTGCCCTTTGGCGACCATTTTCTCCGATAACTGGCAAATTATAAAATGTTGTCCATACATGATCGCTCTTTCGTAAATCCAGCCTGCTGCTCAGATATCTCACCATGAATCTGGTCTTCCAGTCGATACTTCACAACTTTACAGAGGAGCCTACTTGAGGATGCCATCATGCTGATTCCACGAAAGTTATTTGGGTCTTTCTTGCTGCCTTTCTTGTGTATTGATGTAAGTAATATATGATAACTCTGGCAGATCACTGAAGAGAAAGAGAGTGATGCCCCAATAGTTCGAGCTCCTCCTCAAGACGTGTAGTCTATTGTATGCCTGTGTCTGGCATACAACATTTGGGACGTGTCATGCCCATGTGGTACATCAGACGGCCTAGCCCCTACCCCTCGAATTCCCCACTGTTTGCCCTTATCCTGCTAAGAAGGGCCATGACACAGCACAGGCACAGGTGGTAGGTGTGCAGAGTTCATCGAAAAATGGCTTAGTACGTTAGTACCTTGGTGGGTAAACCTGGACATGTATGGTTAAGCTGGACAAAGGCACCAAATCCTGGTTTGCCTCCACCAGGCTCTTCCAGGACAACTTTTTAGGTTTTTTTTCCTTTTTCTTTTCATTCATCATTCGACAACTTGATTGTTGGAGGATGTGATAGCAAAGTGGATGTGATAGGCAAGAAGAAATTTAATTAATAAAGCAAGAGACGGCAAGAATACGCATCAACAAAATAGAAAAACACGATACCTAAATACACATACACTTTTTGACTCGACCTTTTTTTCTCCATAATGTGCGATTAGAAATTGTTTTCATAAGTCCGTTTCTTTCTCATGCAAGCATGTAAATAGTAGGAAACCCCTTAACAATGATTTTTGGCTATTAATGAGTTTGCTACTCATTGATGAAACGAAGACCCCATAGTAGGTACCTAAGATACCTCAGATACCTCCCTAAAGCATGATGGAATGGGAAGAGTTCTTGACTGCTTGTGAACCAGTCTTTTATTATCGATATTTGCATAAAATTGCATTTGGATTATAATACATATAAGTAGGTATATTACAAAGTCAAATAGGTGAAATAATAGGTAATTTGGATTGTAACTTTCTTTGGTACACCAAACCTTCTCTTGCTGCATTTTGGAGTGATTCGAGATAGGTTCCTTCAGTAAATGTGATATAGGTACATAGGTATAGCTACGTTAGTGCCGCAGGAGCACTTAAGTTTTACTAAAATATTTCTGTGGTATTAACAAAATGTAAAGAATTGGTTTCGTATTGTTCGTTGTCTAATTAGTCTTTGAAATAATGTGTAACAATAAGTACAACAACAACAATATGTAACAATCTAGGTACTGCAAGTTGTTGGGGGTATTTCCGGCCTCCAAGATCTAATTTTTTAACAGACTTCAAAACAAGGTTCGCCATTCGACCTGATCCCCCCCCCCCCCCCCCCCGAAACTACTGGACCGATTTCAATGAATCTTTGTTCAAATGAAAGAGGATCATCCCCCGGTGGTCCCATTCCAGTTTTTTAAGTAAAAAAGTAGTAATGGGCCAGTTATACCTACTGTTCGATTTCTGGTGCCTTGCCAGACTGCGCGATTTGACGACAGAAAATAATCTGCGAACGTTTGTGAATGCCCCAGTAATGATGGCATCAGCGACCAGCCCTTGATAGTATGATGCTATCACTAAAGCCTATCGCATTAAAAAGCAACAACAACAAAAATAACGAAAAACAAACCGAATTAAAAAAAGAGGCATGAAACTAAGAATTGAAGAATAATTTTTATGCTGAACAAACGAACATTAATTTTTTTTAAAGCCAACACAACAGAATTTTTGAAGTTGGCGCCCCAATTCAACTACCCCCCCCCCCCCCCCACAGCCTCCATATTGTATCGCTTGGTTTTAGATTTTTTTTAGATTACCATTTTAGATAAAGTTTGACGCCGACTTCAAAAATTTTTTGTATCGGCTTTGAATAAATTATGTTTCTTTGTTCAAAATAAAAAAATATTCTTCCCTTTTTAGTTTTATACAGCTTTTTTTGAAGTCGGATTCAATCATTAATTATTTTTTATTATTCACGAAGCATAACGTTAGTTCAAGTTACAAAAGTAGGTAGGTACCTATAACAACATCCAAAACAGCCATTACTTATTCTTCAAACGAAATATCACAGATCAACCAACTCCATTGCATACAGCCATCTGTGATTATTATACAGGTGTTCCCTAGCAATGATATCTGGGCCGCACTTATACCGTTTCATTCACGACCATGTTGATGAAGCTATTGTGCAAACAAACGGCTGGTCGTAAAATGCTCCGGTTGGTCTCAATAAATTCTTTAATTCGAGATCAATTTAAAAACGTTAAAAAACCATACCCTCCTATTGAAAGTTTTCCAGGGGTTTCCTTCGGGAAAACCCCTATTTCGGTGCAAGCCCCTTCGACCCCTATTTTTAACCCCTCAGAGATGACTGACTGACAGTAACGCCGAGCTTCGCGGACCAACTAGTCCCCAAACGGGACCCACACACCAAATTTCATTAATTTTGGTTCATGGTAACTAAGGAAAGTGCGAAGTACGGCGTACGGCATTACGTTCATTAATGTACATTATTGTCAATAATGAACCTTGGAATTGAGCATGGACAAAAAAATTAAACCCCCCTCAAAATTTGAATGTTTCCGGTTCAAGGTATGTAGAATCCGAAAATGGAATAAAAGAATTCTGTCCGTCCGCCGCACTTACCACTTTTCTTAGTTACCATGAACCGAAATCAATGAAATTTGGTTTGTAGGTCCTAGTCATCTCTAAGGGGTTAAAAATAGGTACCTATTCAATTTTTCAGCTCGAAACTTTTGATTGAAGGGTATGGTTTTTTTACGTTTTACATTCTCATTAAAGGATTTCTTGAGACCACCCGGTGTATTGTACTTCCAGCTGTTCGATTGCACCGAAAAGCTTCGTCAACATGATCGTGAATAAAACGGTATACATCCAGCACAGATATCATTGCTAGGGAACACCTGATTATAGTCACGGATGGATGCATGAAATCGAGTTGGTTGTTCTGTGATATTTCATTTGAAGAATGAATGGCTCTTCTGGATTTTGTTGATAGTTAGGTACTTCTGTAACTTGAGCAAACTTACGCTTCATGAATGACAAAAAATAATTAATTATTGAATCCCGTGCATTTTTATAAAACTGTAATTCCCGGGCCGGCTCCAGTACTCGATCTGGGGATTTCCTGGGGGGATCACGAGTGTAGGCAGGGGAAGGTGGGGTAAGATGACGAATGGGGAAAGACGACGAATTCAGAATTTCTCCTGGTTGCTCACACATAGCAGCATCTGCGATGTAGCATCAGAGTCCCCTGCTGCCGCCCTTGACACTCAATGCAAGAAATCCGCTTCCGCACACTGTCACAGGAGCCCGAATGTGTTTTTAGAGAAAGTCCATGCCATTTTCGGCCCCCGAATCCTAAGGATTCAGAAGAAATTCTGGTTTGGAATCAATTTAAAAATGTCACTAAAACCTTACCAATTGAAAGTTCCTCCTGTTTTTGTTAAGTTCTTGCCAAACCCGTTCTTTGTATCTACTCCTGAAGTTTGAGGGGTTTCCAAGTTAGCGCGGGTTTCCAAATTCCATGTTCCAGTGGTTTCCAGGTTAGCCAGTTTGCTAGTCACCCGTGAAACCCACAGTAAACAAATAGACAGGTTTACAAACCAAAAACGCTGCAAATTATTACCCCACAGTTTATTATTTCCCTGCATAGATGCCCCTTCTGCGTAGATTAACTGTTTTCTGAGGTCAATACCCTCTTGCTCTCCATAGGAAAGACCTAAGTCCAGTCTGGAGCCAGCCCGGGAATTAGATTTCATAAAAATGCGTGGGATTCAATAATTCTATCGTTAATTATTTGTTGTTTTCATGATGCATAACGTTTGTTCAATTTGCAAAAGTACCTATGAACAAAAGCCAAAACAGCCATAATTTTTCAAACGAAATAATGTCACAGAACAACCAACTCGACTTTATACAGCCATCCGTGATTATAATCAGGTGCTCCCTAGCAATGATATCTGGGCCGCATTCATACCGTTTCATTCACGATCGTGTTGACGAAGCTTTTCGGTGCAAACTGAACGGCTGTACTACGTACAATACTCCGGGTGGTGACAGAAAATGCTTTAGTTCAAGATCAATTTAAAAAGTAAAAAAAAAAGATACCTACCCTTCTATTGAAATGTTTTGAGCTACGGCGTTCTGCAAATTTCAACCCCTATTTTTCACCCCTTAGAGATGACTGACAGTAACACCGAGCTTCGCGGACCAACTAGTCCCCAAACGGGACCTTCAAACCAAATCTGATTAATCTGGTTCATGGTAACTAAGGAAAGTGCGAAGTCCGGCGTACGGACAGACTTTTTTATTCGATTTTTGGATTCTACGTAGGTACTACCTTGAAACGGAAATAATCTAATTTTGAAGGGTGGGATAAATTTTGTTTCATGCTCATAAAAAATGAATTTTGGTAGCTGAACCTTCGTTACAACCTTCTTCACTCTTTGGTCAAATTCAACTTCATATTTGGTCTTCTCGCCCTAAAAAACGTGGAAAACGGATGGGGATATATTTAACTGCACGGCAAAAAAAGGTATTTTCCCTTCTGCGAATCTCCATCTAAAAAGATTATCTTCACTTCAGAAAAAGTAAAACTCCCAGCATAAAGTAAACGTCAATATTGACTCCAATCACGGCTAAATAGGTGATCAATACCAGCGTATTATTCAATCACACATCAGAAAAGGGGTTGGCACAGCAAAAAAGGGGTTTGCACAGCTATTTCAAGTTGTTCTCACATTTCTACTGTGAGAATCCTTCTTCTGCCGTTATAATCAATTTCTGGAAGGGCAATAACAAATTTGAACGTTGAATCACCTTATTAGACGGGCGTCTCCCAAATTAGCCGTGCGACTCCCAAATTAGCCGTGCGATTCCCTTTTTTGATGTGCGAAGTATTTTATGCCCGCCTTTTATGTAGGGAGTAACCTCTATTTTGCCGGGCCGATAAATCACACCCAAAACGATGTCTCTCAAGGTCATGTTCACTAAAACCTCAAAACCCAATTTTTCACCCGTAACACCCCTGGGTATATTCCGATCGGGCTACAAAGTTTTGGGACACAACTAGGGCCCAAATGGAGCTTCTGTGCGAAAGAATAAATTTTTTAGACCGAAAATAAAGTACATTGGATGATACGGCGTACGGACTTGGATTTGGGTTTATTATTGTATAAATAATACACCTATTTATTCGCTCAGCGAAAAAGTTGTATAACACCCCCTCAAAATTGTTTCTTTTACGTTTCAAAATGCGTAGATTCCCAAAATGCAATGTCCGTCCGCGGTATCCATGCATATCTACTTCATTTTCGGCCTAAAAAATTCGTTCTTTCTCACACATGCTCCATTTGGGCCCTAGTTGTGTCCCGAAACTGCAGCCCGATCGTAATATACCCAAGGGTGTTATGGGTGTAAAAGTAGGGTTTTTTTGGTGTTCTAGTGACACGAGCTTTTAAGGTATTGTTTTCCATGTTTAATAGGACGAGGAGACCCAATATGAAGTCGATTTTAACCGACGACTAGAAAATTGAGGTTCTAACGAAGTTTCAGCCTTAATTTTACGTTAAATTTTGGTCTAAAATCGTCGTTGTTCCGTACACAGTTTGGGTCCCCATTTGGGTCCTAGTTGTGCTACGAAGCTCGGCAGCCCGATCGGAATTCACCCGAAGTGTTATGGGGGAAAAATGTGTGTAAAAATAGGGTTTTAGTGAACGTGAGCTGGTGAGGTATCGTTTTCCATATTTTTTTTAGGGTGAGAAGACCGATATGAAGTCGATTTTGATCAGAGTGAAAAATTGAGGTTGGTTCAGCTCCCAGAATTCTTTTCTATGAGTTAAAAACGTGGGGTAATTGGTCTGAAATCACCATAAATTTATGTTTATGGGACATATACGTCCCACCAGGGGCGAAAGGGCTAAACAGTTGCTTTTGATATACGGTACCTACGTTACCCATTAACAAAATCGATTTCATCCAGCGTCTCGAAGTCATAACTTTTCTCTCTATATCACTGGGGTCAGCGAATGATTAAATCGTCGTCGTCCAACAATAATCGATAAGTTTTAACTAATCTCCCACAGCTTTGTAGAGGTAGGAAAAAGAAATCAGAATATGATTGGTGGGGAAGTATGAAAAATAATGGAACTTTATGATGAATAGAAGTGGTGTACCTACGCCCAAAATCGACTGATTACTTTTTTGATCGTTGATTTATATATCAAACGAGGTTAGCGAAATCAAACATCGCCATTCAAGAACTGGAGACCTTTGGTTCAGTACCTACCTACACAAGTAGGTACCTACCTACTTGAGTAAACGTCGATTAAGACATCGGTGAAACCGGCCCTAAATCGTCAGTCAGTATTTTAACGGTACAGGACGTGGAAGTCAGAGCATGAAGGGCTTGAAATGTCCTGTTCCCAATCAATTTCGGGCGAAAACAACGAGGATAAAAATACATTTCAACCCAACAAGGGCGAACGATTCCATTCAAACCTACTCAAAGGGCTCTTTTCGACAGACCCCCAACAATCTAGGTCGAGTATTTTATTTATTTGTATTTATTTTAAACTTTCTGCGGTACAATTTCAACTCTGACAGAACACAAACTCTACAACTTTGTCAAATACTCAGAATATAAAAACCGAAAACAGTGAAGTTACCTCTTTTCTTGTAAGTACCTACCTACAATCAAACAATTCAGGTTCATATGACATCTATACAATGCTACGAGTAACATTGTGGGAAATGAAATAATTCAGCATCGAATGGGACCGATTACAGCTCATAGTTTTGAGTTTAACCGAGAAAATAGGCTTTCATAATTGTCTGGGTCTATTAACAGTAGGTCTATTGAAAATCAGATGTCACCTAATGAGTCTGCATTAAAAGATTCCGAATAGGTAAGTCGAAGTGGATGAATGAAAAATAACAAATAAAATTGAACTTAATTTATTTATAAAACATTCATGTCATGGCCTCTAGGGCTGGCTCCTAAAACGGAGCCTATAAGAAACTCAACGTAATTGCGAGCAGCTATCTCACTGTAATTTCGCATACAATTACATAATAATCTTCTCCCAGACGTATTTATACATAGGTACATTTCATGAGATCACACAACTAGCCTTTCTTATTTCTAACAGTGGGCTATTTACTAGTCATATAACAACACAATTTTTACGCACAACAAATTTTTTTGCAAGGGATATTGATTTTCTGAAGAGCGTACAATTGAAATAAGGATTTCAAGTCCTTTGTTTGAAACGCGACATGTAGAAGTCACAATCTGCACAGTAGATGGCAGGCTGCGCGATGGGTTTTTTGCGGCACAAATGACACATCAACGTCCGTCCAGGAGCATTGTTAGGTGGAGGATTTTTGTTGGAGTCCATCTGCCTCGGGGGCGGAGGATGCTGGTAAGGTGAGTATTTCTGCTGGGCTTGCTGCATCATTTGCTGTTGGGGCTGCTGTTGCACAGGGATTTGGGAGTATGGGCCAGGCTGAAGAGATCCAGGTTGGAACCCAGCGGTCAGGCCATTCGCGGGTCCGTGCCCGTTTAAATTGGGCGGATACTCTCCCTGGAGTGGTCCCATCGGGTTGGGCACTCTTTGATAAACGCCGTGCAATTGCTCCTTCCTCTGAGCGGCATCTTGCACTGCAGACTCATGATGGTAGACCGTTTGGGGTCGCGGTTTCGTGTTTGGGACAGCTAAACCGTTTGAAGAAGTCCTCATCTTCTGCGGGAGAGGCATATAACACGATTGGTTCATTTGGTTCTGGGATTTCAATGAGAGACTTGGAGAAGGTGCTACATTCCCTATTACAGGAACAGGAGTAGCATTTCCTTGGTTGGTCATTGCTGTACCAGACGGTTGGCTATATGCAATTTGTGCTTGACCATGCTGGGTATTCAGTTGCTGCTGATGCGCATAAGCACTCTGTTGCAGTTGATGCGCATATGGCCTGAGCTGAGGATTGCAACTTGGCATTTGTTGATGCTGCTCTACAAGGAATGATGCAGGAACCGGGCTAGGGTTCTTGATACTATGATTTATCTGGTAACCCTGAGACTGTGCATTGGAGGAACTGTTATTCATATGAGCTATCTGCCGCATTTGAGTCTGATTGAGCTGACTGTGCACAACGGGAGACGGCTGATTCCTCGGAGGTCCACTGGGGGGCAAAGAGTTATTTTGCATTTGCTGATTGTTAGCTGCCTGCTGCCTCGGTTGCTGAGACATCAAGTTTTGACTCATGGAGAGCATTGACGGCGGGCCGTTTCCATTCACCTGACTGTAAGTTGCTGGAAGTGGAACTGTCTGATAAGGATTCTGCCCAACAGGACCATTCACAGCTGGCATATTGGAATTGGATACACTTTTTGTCAGAGCAACATTATGCGACTGTACGGGATTGTTCACTTGATTGTAAATACTCTGATTATAAATTGGCTGTTGCATAAGATTGAGCTGATTATGACTGATCACCTGTTGAATATGTTGCTGACTGACTTGCTGAGCATGAGCAACGCTCATATGATTATAAGTACCTGAGCTTTCAGAAACAGGAGTAATATCCCCCATTTGTTTGTAAACTGATTGGGCACTGACACTGTTCTCAAGGTCGCTATGATTGTCCAGTTTCATGTTAGTATGGTTTGCTAAATACCTGTTGACTTCACTTTCAGACACCATACTACAATGGTTCTGTGTTGGATTCTCCCTCAATCCTCCATTGCTTAATTGATGATTTCTTGACATATCTTCATGATAGTAAGGGAGGGAGCTCATACCACTGTTATAGTAGTTATTGGAATTCTGATCAGATGCAGGGTTCTGTTGTTGATAAATAACCTGTCCATAAGGATTGTAAATGTTATTAACACCACTGGACACAGGAGTCATTCTTGACACGAGTCTGTTAGGCATTGGGGAAGGCATCATCCTAGCGAAACCTCTCACTGAACCATTCTGATGCTGGTTTTCCACCTGAGCTGTTTCCTGCTTTTGAACCATCTGAATTCGATCCTGAGGGTCGACTGGCGTCCCAACTTCATCCTCGAATATTTCTCTGATTTCTGTAGGAGTTCTAGCAGCGCACTGTCCATAGCTTCCGGAATCATTTCTTTTGAGCGGTACTACTGAATGCACTGCAATTTCTTTAGTCTCCTGATGAGGGGGATCTCTGTGGAGGACAGAGCGCAACACTCTTTCCAGAATAGGATTTGGGATGTAACTGTTGGATTTGTCTTCTTCTGCAGTTGCGACCAGAACTACTTGCTCGCAAAACGTCACATTCTTTTTCTTACTCGACTTTCGCCTGATATCATCAAACTTGTTTGCGCACACCAAATTGCTTTTCATTTCTTCAGGTTTTGGACTGTCATCGATTTTGCCGTCATTTACAGAAGTGGACAAAACTGGAGAGTTAGTCATATTCTGAACAGTAAGAGGAGATGTACAGCTTTTAAGTCTCTCGATAATTGAGGTTTCAGATTTGTTTTTATCATTTGGCTGAACAGTAATATTTTCAAATCTTGATTTCAGGTCCTTAACGCTGCTGACCAAGTCGTCTTTCTTCTCAGCTGATTCTGGCTTCACAGCCGGTTGGGCTTTAGGTTTGTCATCCATCATTTGATGATACACCTTTTCTTGTGGCATGGGTCTGCAACAATCGACTTCGTCGCGGCTTTTAATTGCCTCTTGTTTGGCTTGCAGCTCTTTGAGCCATAACTCCTGTTGTTGCATGGAAGCCTGATGCCGTGTTGGCTGAGTAGGGCCACAACCATCAACTACGTCAACTGCATCTTTGAATCCATTGTCATGCAAAATTTGTTGCCGTTTCAACTGCAGCTGTTCAAGCAGAGTGCTGAAACCCTGAGTTGTTTCGATCTCAGCAGGCGGAGGAGGGAACTCCTCGCTTGGCTGACGGGAATGAACCACTGAGTTCAACGGTGATGGGTATGGTGGAAGCACAAAATCTTCATCACTGCCAGTGCGTTTGATCTCATTCACAGGCGACCCCACTTGGTGAACCTGAGCAACAGTAACCAGTTTGTTCTGGTTCTCCTCCCCGTTCATCATGAACCCTCCATTTGCATAAGTCACTGAATCGGTGGTGCGTGGATTATAGTGAGACATTGGAGGCAGGCTCTGCGGCTGGTCATCCCAAGTCTGGTACATGCCACCAGGAAGAGGAAACATTGGGCGGTCGCTCTTACTCAACTGGGATGTAGTCCTTAGTGGTGGTGGTGGAGGAACTTTGGCCATGTGAATGACTTTACTTCCATGAAAACTCTTCCTCATAAGCTTGCTTCTTTCCAAATTCGGGTTCCCTGAATACTCCAGATGCCCTTCGGATAGGTAGCCAGACAGACTTCCTTGAGACTCCACTTTACCTAAACTAGAATCATCTTTAGAGCCACCTTTAATCTGTACTTCATCTTCTCTCAAATCAGGCATAGATCGATTTTTTCGGCGTATCAAGCCACCCATTAGCAGTTTCCTTCTTACTTTATGTTGTTTATTGTTTTTCTTCTCCTCGGCTTTTGCCTGTTTTTTAGCTTCTTTAGAGAGCTGATTTGAAATGAACTCCTTTTCCTTCTCTTTTTCCTTAGAAGATTTATTCCGCTCCTCACTTCGGGCTCTTTTCTCTTCTTTCTTTCCATTTGGTGGCTTAGCACGTCCCAAACTCCTGCCAGGCCTGTCAGTCATAAGATATTCTTCATCTTCGACCGTGTTCTTCACTTTTGACGAAGATCGAGACAACAATCCTTTCCTGCTTTTAGGAAGGGTAGCGTAGATTTCTATGCTCTTCTCAGGCGTCTTTTCTGGAGGTTTTTCGGGGGCTGGCGCTGGCTCTGGTGCAGGGGCTGCTGTGAGCAGTTCTCGGCTGTTCTGCCGGGAATGGTTCCCTTTGTCCCTGGAGCCTTGTCTGGAATGCGAGCCGTTTGAGCCTCTGTTACTGCAACCACTGCCTTCGCGGCTATGTCTGCCCTCGGCATCTGAAACAAAATAAACATGTGCTCTTTAACTTTGTGTGTACTACCCCTAAATATCAACTCCAGCAGTTTAGAACGTAGACAGGCGTCAAATATTCAAAAAATTATCTGGATGGATCCTAGGGTACAATATTTTGTGACTTCACTGTCTGAAGGTATTTTGTGAGAACTCACGTCTCGGTCCATTGGGCTCCTCTAGCCGTTTGTGAAGGCTTCTGGCTTGCATTATGCAGGTGTTGTGCTTCATACGAGCAGCTGATGCAGCCTGAGGGTTGCTGTAAGGGGCGTCCATAGCTTGCCTCGCTTTTCCCACTGCGGCATTGGCAAACGTCAATGCTTTCTGAAGATCGTCAGTGGCTTGAGAATGCTGAAGAAGTAAGTCCGCTTCCTCGCACAAGCGTTCGCATTCTGTAACAAGGATATTTATACTGTCAACCAAGTAGTTACCAACTGACTGAGTAGTTAGGTCAGTATATTGATAAATCGCTAAATTCACAGTAATCCTAGGTACCTATGCAATTAGTTTTTGTGGAATTTTGCTAGCAAGACTGAATGCGGCTGCATTACTTACCTGATTGTCCACTTTTTTGTTGCAGCTGTAAACTTGCTAGAACTGGTGACTGATGACCTTCCGGTATCTGTGCCAGCTGAAAGTAGAAACATGTTCACCGTTATCTGATATGAAAGTATTCGAGATTTTGAATAACACTGCACAGTTATACCATCAACATGAGAATTAGTCGAGAGTGGTACCTACCTACTGGCCCTAGTTTACTAGCTAGGTATGCCTTTCGCCCATTGGCTAGTTTGTATGCAGCAGGTCCAATGGACCATAAATTTTAACAAACTAGGTAGTTAATTTTTAAGAAAATGATTCGATTTTGCACGCAATGCAATTGGTTTTAGGACGTGGAGAAGTAGGTACTTATGCAAGATTTCAGCAATGACAGCTCCTGGTTTGATAAATTTGCTGGAATCTAGTAGTAAGCCATTAGCAGTTATTTATGGACAACAAAAGACTTTGATACGATTTCTCATGAACTTTTATTCAGGTAACTAAGTAGATATAAAGAATAAGCATACAGGTATTGCTGCCTTAGTTGCCTCAGCAATCGTAAACTGATGGTATGAGAGTCAAGTTGGACGGAATCCTGGGTGACATTCGAAATAGGTACCCTTTTCGCAGAAGGCAATCACACGATTCTACAAAGCCATATCACGAAGGTACATAATAATACCCGTAAATACTATAATAATTAGGTAGTTCAGTAATTTACCGAAACAATGAGAATTTTCCTTGCTTGAGAAGAGAAGACCAAGGACAGGATAAAAGGTTTTAAAACGCACTTCCATTCATTATAGGCACTTCAATTCATTATTGATTAGCAGTAAACTAAAAATATAATAACAGTATGACTGGGCATAACTGGTCAATGGCAAATCAACATTTAAATTTCCCTGATGGTACTCTGTAACATTTTGAAGAATACAACCACACAAATAACTCAAAACGATTTAGGTACTTTCGAAATATTCATCGAGTATTGCTTGACGTTTCAAAATCTATCTAGCGCACAGAAATACGGCATGAAATCAACATTTTTATGGGCGTAGTGTAAAATATCTCACCTGCAGGTTGTGTTTCAGGGTTTGCTGCAGGGGAAGACTGTCAGTTGAAGAGAGAGAGTATGAGTCGTACCCAGGATCACATTGGCTGCCGCCTGAACTGGACTCCCCGCCTTTCAAGCTTGTTGGGCTCCTTGGCACGATTTGTCCTCTGCTGATGAGTAAAAGAATGGAATACCATCAGATTATGAACAAGAGAATATGTGAAAACATATTCGTAATCTTAACTTATCGTTAAAACATAATTTGTAATCTTGGAATACAAAAGTCAAATAATATTTCTATGGCAAAACTGAGGTTATTAACTAGGATCTGTAAAACACTTGCATTCTGCACTATACACACAAAAAAAAAAAACGCTGCAAAGTCTTTGTAACATGGGTTTATTATTCTACTGGACATACCTACAGAAGTGCTGGCTGTTCATTTATTGTTACTTTCATGTAAAATAATTGAAATAGCTATTTCTGGAGGTTTCCACCAACTTTGGCCCCTAAAACTTGAATTAGGTACGCTCCTTTTTTTTCCAAATTATCTTTGATCATTGATTGTGCCATTTAATCGTCTTGATCCACGTGCTGAAACTTTTCCTAGTGCTATTCTACAAATTGATGGTGATTTCAGACGATTTCGCAGGTTTTTGACTCATAAAAAATCAATTTTGGGAGCTGAACATCTGGTACAACCTCAATTTTCCACTCCATGGTCAAAATCGACTTCATATACGGTCTTCTCGTCCACACAAACATGGAAAACGGTACCTCAAAAGCTCATTTTATTAACATGTTACTAAAACACAAAAGTACCTATTTTTATACACATTTTCACTAATTACACCCCTGGGTATATTCCGATCGGGCTGAAAAGTTTCGGGACACAACTAGGGCCCAAATGGAGCATGTGTGCGAAAGAACGAATTTTTTAGACCGAAAATGAGGCCAGTACACGTGATACGGCGTACGGCGGACAGACATTGTATTTTTGGAATCTACGCACCTTGAAACGGAAAAGAAAAAATTTTGAGGGGGTGTTATCAAAAGTTTTTGCTGAGCGAATACATAGGTGTATTATTCACAGAATAATAAACCAATACACCTGTGACGTGATTTTTTATAAAGGAGGAAGCACCATAATATTATAGTGCCGATATAATATTATGAAAACCCTGCTGTTTTTTGAGTAGTCCAAGTGTAATACCTACTGCTGGGGAACAACATCGCGCTTGGATGGTGTTTTACAGTGGAATGTGTCCACAGCGCGCCCCAAAACGACGGATCTATATTGGAGTTTACGTGCGACATGATTTGTGACAGACCGTGAGTTCTATTCTCACCTGGTTTGCATTTTACCAATGATATATTGGTAGGGGTTCTCCAGCGATGTGGAAGAGGAGGAACTGGCGCTGTTCCTGTCACCGCTCCAGTTGCCGGAGTCTCTCCTAACCAGTTCAGCGCCGCCCACCCCACGGCGCACTCCACCAAACTGGCTGTTCCAACCAGCTCCAGTCCTTGTGGGGGAGGACAGCGGCGAGGGTATGCCCTTTTGGATCATCTGCGACACGTTCTGGTACTCACTAATGATGCCGTTCTGCTTCTGAAGCTGTCAAAGACAAGAAAACACATTGCATTATCTATATTTTTCGCCCAATAGTATTACATGAATCTTCAAGTAGGAAAGTGCGCCGCACAGACACGTTACACGAGGTGAAGTACCACCAAAAATGAGAAAGCTGTACTGCGGAGCCAATCAGTAAGGATTCCAATCACAGCAGTATATAATACAAAGGAATCCGCAAACAAAAATGAACGCGGAGGAGCAAAGAACCGGAGTCCTGGAGCCAGAGGTGGTGACTTTCAGCCTATAAGGCCTCAGGCCTGGCCATTATGATTGTTGAAGTAGAATAATCAGTTGTTTGCCGGGCAAAGAGAATTTTGACAACCGGAAGGACAAGAACAAATGGGGGTTTTTTTAAGAGGCACCTTACGCCATATAAGTACAAAAGATCATCTCGATCATGGAACTACAAGAATTTCATTACAAGTAGGTAGTTAATGTAAATAGGCGAGAAACGGGTAGCTTTCTAACTAGCATCATGTTCTATAATTTCAAGTAGCGGTAGACATATGAATGAAGAAGCTTGATAGATAAGAAAATAGTAACCTGAAAGTGAGGATCTATAGGTTGCTGCTGAGGATTGGGAGTCAATGCCCTCCTCTGCTGGAGAGCTCCCAAGTTGGGCTTCTCTGGGCTTGGCGTGAGTGATCTCCTGGCCTGCTGAGCGGCTGGCCCGTTTTGCTCGGTCGACTTGGTCATGCCGAGGGCTCTCTGCGCCACTGTGGTACTCCTGGGAGCGGTCGACGGATCCACTGGGGTTCCGTCAGGAGCGGCAAAAAGCAGTAGTAGCGGTTGGTATCGTCCTCGTCTGCACTTCTCCACTACCTGGAAGGATATTAAATTGAATCGAAAATTGAGAAAAAAGAATTCATAAGGAGGTTATACAGTTTACAGGCCCAACGTTTAATACAATTATTCTCATTTGTACGCCTCTACTCTTACATCCTAGACAGCGCTTCACAAACTTAAATTGGTTGATAATAGAGCGTATAAACGGTGAGTAGGTGATATAGCAAAGGAGTTCACCATAACTCAAGTAACATTTCAAACAGGTCTCTTTCTCTATCTCGAAATTCTTAAATGTGGTATTTAAATCTTGAAATCTCACCTGTTCCCATCTGGGTCCAACTTCGCGGACGTTAGCATCATCGAAATATATCCAAATCTTGAGTTTAGTATGGAAAAAGAAGGTCGAGTAGTGTTTGCCATAGTACGTGACGACCCCGACGAGCTGGTGGCTGCTTTTGGAAGGAGTCGGCAAAGGTGGCGGAGTATGGAAGACGTCAGACAGACGAAGAGTTGTTCTCAGCGTCACCAGGAGCGACATGATGTGCTCCAGAGACGGCCTGTCAGAGTCCCACACGATCCCAACAGAAACGATTTCCGGGTGATTCGTAAGAGTACGTCGTATTTGAATTTTTGCACCACACGCACTCTGTGACAGAAACAGATTATTCACAAATGATGTATTATACATGTAAGCAAACGAAAATTAACGTAGGCACCAACTTGGTATATATACGAGAATACACAAAGTCACTGTGTCATTAAAAAAATAAAAAATCAGTCATGCAGCATGACTTAATGAGCGAATTTTCAAAGAAATATTCGAATTAATGGCTATGGTTTTGAATAAAGGAAAACTTCGGTCTAAAATTTGGTTTTCTATGTATATTCTCTTCGTATTTATTTTAATTTGTACGTTTTGTCCATCCTGATTCTACCGTTTGTTTATTACGTAATTGTACTAAGTGCTTATTTATTTGATCGCTGTGGGTAAATTCAAGGAGTTGTACTAATCGTTTGCCTCCCCCTTTTTTGCTTCGAACTCTCGTCTTCAATTAATACTTCTCACATTTTTCAATCTGACCACTCTAAGGGGGTGGGGGTAAGAGTTTAAAGATTATCCTAGTTTTGGGTAATTTTTGCGCACTTTAAATGCTCTAATTTAAGAACGGATTTAGATATCTAAAATCCGATTTCACTATCGTGTTCAGCGTGCAAAAACCTTTAAAATGAGGGGTCACTTGTTAGAAAATAACATTTTGGGGATTTTTGGGTAATTTTTGCGCACTTTAAATGCTCTAATTTGAGAACGGATCAAGATATCTAAAATCCGATTCCACCATCGTGTTCAGCGTGCAAAAACCTTTAAAATGAGGGGTCACTTGTTGGAAAATAACATTTTGGGGATTTTTGGGTAATTTTTGCGCACTTTAAATGCTCTAATTTGAGAACGGATCAAGATATCTAAAATCCGATTCCACCATCGTGTTCAGCGTGCAAAAACCTTTAAAATGAGGGGTCACTTGTTAGAAAATAACATTTTGGGGATTTTTAGGTAATTTTTGCGCACTTTAAATGCTCTAATTTGAGAACGGATCAAGATATCTAAAATCCGATTCCACCATCGTGTTCAGCGTGCAAAAACCTTTAAAATGAGGGGTCACTTGTTGGAAAATAACATTTTGGGGATTTTTGGGTAATTTTTGCGCACTTTAAATGCGCCAAAACCCTCCTTAGAGTAGGCCAATTTCGCCCATCTTCGAACTTAGCCTTTCGATTGCCAAGATAGATTTTTTGTGCAAATTTGAGCTGTTTATCTCAATTCTATCGAGAGTTATCGTCTGGAGTGACACATATATAAATAAATATATATATATATATATATATATATACATATAAAAAAGTGTTAAATTTCAGGAATCGTTTTAGAATGGTCTGAAACGGATTTCTATGAAGAAAATTTCCAAAAATTTATATTATTTAAATTTCGAAGCCATTGCAATAGCTTCATTTTCTTTGAAAATTCGCTAAAAAGGAGTTTCAGGCAGGATCATAAGGCGTGGGGATTCTTAAGGCCGGTTTACACGCTCCAATAAATTGGAGCAATTTATCGTAGCAATCGAGTTGTTACAATAAATCGTTAGGTGTAAATGGGACATCGTAGCGATTTATTGGAGTTGGAGTTGGATTGGATGGTTGATCCCGGCCGGGATCAATTTCCGCGAATCGTAGCGACATGTTGGAGCGTGTAAACGAGGGGAACGCATTTCTCGCTACGATTTCTCTCAGTTTGCAATCTTGTAGTGCGACAGGTACCACTACCTTCCTTGTCTCAACGATTTCGTGCATTTTTCTTGTCTATATGGCAGATCATATATCAAAACAGACTCCTCGCGAGTTTCTAACGGAGTTCATTGAACTATACAGAAGTTTTCCTTGCTTGTGGCTCGTCAAGAGCAAGGAATACTCCGACAGAAACAAAAAAGACTTAGCTTATATAAGAAAAAAATATATAGCTTAGAGGAGAAACTAAGCTGAGCAGCTCAAGATATGTCCCCTCGTCCATCCTCAAATAATTTCGCCAATCATTTGGCTCAGTCCGCGTCTCCTTTAACCCTCCGGAAGGAACATCGGTATCACATACCTCTATGGTTCCTATTTTGAGTGGTGGCGGTGCGAGGGGAAGACGGAGGCGGCTGGGTCCCTCTGACATCTTCAGTCAGGTACCGGCAAGGGCGGGTAGAACGTCGGAGGAATTTTCGCGCCGTTTTTTCCCACGGTAAGTTGCTTATTTGTAAAATGTTGTCGGTATCACATACCGATGTTCCTTCTAATCGATCAAAAGGTCGTCGGTATCACATACCGATGTTCCTTCTAATATCATTACTCAACAACTTTCATTTTTTTTCTGTAAATCAAACATTTTTCATGTTGTCTCTGAGTACCTACCATGCAATTTATGGGCATCCAAGTGTTTTTGCTTACACGAGGAAGGTTTTTTATGTTTTGTTATAGGTAGCGATGGCATCAAACTTTCCTGTTTCCTCTCGTACAAAACGCCTTGTAACTCTCGCACTGATGAAGAACCCTCTCTGATTCAGAATTCAAACATGAGAATAGTATTTTTCTACCATTTGATATTATTTTAATTTTGTACTCTTTACCTAGTCCAGCAGGCTTTTTTTGTTGTTATCAGAATAAGACTGACAACGAAACATTATGACTGAGTATAGGTAGGTACGTAGGAATTGTGTGTCATTTTTATTAGGTACATACTTTTGATCTCATTGAGTCCTTCCTATAAGTATGGTTACCAATGTACACGAATTATTGTACATACGAGTAAATATAAGTACCTACTTATCTGAATAAACGTTTATTGCATTGAATAACGTTCCTGAATAATCCCTATACATTCCCGAATCCTAAATAAAATGTTAGAGTTGTTAAAAGTTGCAAATATTTATGAAAAATACAGACTTTCTGAAATAGCGGTATCACATACCGACGTTCCCACTAACCGTCAAAAGAAAGATGTTCCTTCCGAAGGGTTAATAATTTCACATGAGACAATTCTCTCTTCTTCAATAACCACTCGCGGCTCCACTTAGGGTACAAGTATGTTATAGCCCCGCCAATATCGATTGTATCGATTATCTCAAATACATCGATCCTTGTGGTATCGATGACGTGTATCAGACAAGACGGTGGGTGTACAAGAAGTTTAGTTCCCATTCCGCCGCTCGCATTGTCAAGCGATCTGGATGCTCGCTGGCGCTCGCATCTCAAAAAAGGTAAACAATCCCAGAAACTATCCCGTGAATGAGCAGGTTGTTTGGGACTTCTGAATAGATGGTACAAGTATGTTATAGTCACTCTTATTTTTTGGTGTCCTTACAATGGTCTTCCCGTATTCATTTTGAAAGTTGATATCGGCACCCTGTAGGCATCGGGACGCCATATTGAGCCGTCATCGATACCACAAGGATCGATGTATTTGAGATAATCGATACAATCGATATTGGCGGGGCTATAACATACTTGTACCCCACTTAGATCTAGGTTTTCGCGATCTTTCCGTTTTTTTGGCTAAACATCCGATCATCAAACTCAACAACACTACTTCGTCCATGGCTTCGTCCAACACTACTTCGTCCAGCTTTTCAAAATTCTTTTTTAAATGGGGTCGATAGCTGGAGACGAGAAGAAATCGTTACAATTGATTGGAGCGTGTAAATGACTCTCCACTCTTCAATTTATTGGTGCAATTCACAGCTCAATCTTGACGTCGAGAAATCGCTACGATATATCGTAGCGTGTAAACCGGCCTTTACTCATGCTACCGCGTTTGGGTATGAGTGAAGGAAATGGTTAGGGAACGTCCTCAGTGATGGTGTTGGTTAAGTAGAGGTAGGCGTTGACATCTGACATCTTTACCTACAAACAGGTACCTAACCCTAGTCGCATCCCACCAGTAGGTAGTAGGAGTAAGTAGCTGCACTGCACATTTGTCCAGGTATAATAACTATCGTTTTGGGTTTAAAACAACTACCCATGAAACAAAAACAAATAAGTCTGCCAATTCGAGTAGGCAGTATAGCTTCCTCACTTGAATCACAAGAACATATAGGATAGTTGTGTAGGTTCATTCAGTGGGCAGGTTTCAGCTCTCTACGACTATTTTTCGCGTAGTTAGAAGCGTTTTAAGGAAATGGTCAGCATTTCATGTTCGCGCATGCGCAGACGGAAGTTACAGTACGATTCCAATGACACTCATATGGAACTATCAAATTATTATTCCTGATCGACCCTCCAAGTGTGAACTCATTTCAACGGTATTTAAGGTAGCTATGGGCGTTTCAAGTATCTCACGTTTGCGCATACGCAGTTACGAAAGTTACAGTACTTTTTCAATGATTTTGGTGTGGGACCATCTGCGACCCAACCCACGCCTATCCTCCAAATGTCAGCCCATTTCGACCACTATTTCGGATAGTTATAGGCGTTACAAGGAATTGACCACAGACAGACAGACACGGAATCAAAAATGTTCCTTGATGTCTGAAACGCAAAATAATAGTGGAAACTTTCAATTTGGAGAACATAATTAAATTTTTTTACTCAAACACGCATCCAAGGCTTCCCTACCTAAGGCTGCTAGTGAGGAAGCAATAACACGTCATGCCCATGAGTTTACGAAACATTACAGATTCAACAAAACAACGGCTCATGCACTGAGTCTACCATTGCTTCCATTACAAACAGTGGAACATTAATAAATTCATCCGGGACCATCCGCAAACCTGTCAAAATCCAAATGGGTCCATCCGACATCTCCCACAACGTATAAAGTGACTGAAATAGGCACAGGGGTGTGGATAAAGTTTGGGTATTGAGGGGGCTGTAATTTTTCGCTATTCCACAGAATTATAGCTACTCCATAAATGTTCATACAGTTCATTAGTTCCAACATGAATCTTGTCGACTGATTCACTGGTACTCGAGCGGCTTCTGTAAACAAGTGAAAACCGGAAAAACTTACTGGACAGTCCCTGATGTCTCCCATACCCCCGGCTTTCTTGAGAAGCTGGCCAAACAAATCGGGATGTGTTGGGCTAGGAGCTTGTCGAGCTTGGGAGATCAACGCAGAAGCTGAGACGTAATGGACCATCTGAAACACACAAACAGCGATGACCTTTAGGAGGGAGTGTGAGGAGGTAGTATTTTGGTGTCAACTGAAAACATAACGGGAGACTTCTGGAGTCAGAACGTTTTAGAAATGTAGGTATCTATCGTACTGGAAAATTCAACATTATAACCCCACTGAATTGACCACCAAATTCAGGCCAGAAAAGCTGGCTAGAGACATTTACCTGAGTGAAAGGAAGTGGTTCAGATGTGGCGCCACAGGCTCCACAAACGCTCTGTTCGACCAGTGTCATGGCGAACTTGACGTGGGGGATGCAGTGGCGGGCACTGCAGAGGTCTTCAGCCTCGTCGCATGCCAAATGGAAATGGATTCGTAAAAGGATGTTTTCCTGAAAATAAGCCACACCATTGATAATATGATAGGTTCAATTATGCTGGATAATAAATAAGTACCCACCCGTATGAATGACTAAGTGGTAGGTCTAGGTAATAGGGAAACAGTGATAATTGATAGCTGATGGAGCATCAATAAAGCTAGAAATGGAGGAGGAACCCCCCTCCCCCCTCACCAAAACAGTATCTGCCACTGCTACCATGCACTACTCAGGGACAGGCTACTTCAGCAACAGGATTATTTACAGGAGGAAGATTGTAGGTGGACTATAACATTATATTATGTTCAGAAAAGATGGACGGATGAATCAGTAGTACGACACGGGTCAGTCGGGTTATAACACGAAATATTGATGATAATCAGCGTGTGGATGAACCATTACTTAGAAGATTAAGCGATTATGATGAGTCCCCAAAATTTCTATATAACCAACATATTTATGGAAACATCCAATGATCTATTTTATGGGGCCCGTGGTAATCTCATAATGAACTAGGTACTGGAGGTTATTATTTGATTTGTAATTACTTGTAATTAATTATTTGATTTGAAATTACTTAGACTACTTACTAGACTATTACTTAGACTATTTGAGATTAATTTTAAATTACTTATTTCTAGTTACACAACACTGGGATATAATACGGAGATAATATTCATATGGGGATAGATGTTCTTGTCGGAATTTTTAGGTCCAAAGTTTTTGATCTGCAATTCATTTATTTTGCGGTTCTCAGGAGGTTCTTCCTGAACCAAGTGGAGTCCTGAAGTGCACTCAGGTTTTGATTATTTTCTGACATGAATGATGGAATTAGATATTATTATAGTCCACAATCATCACGGTAGGTAGTTATTTTAGATACCTATCACACATCAAATTTTGGAAACTTCTCGAAAGTAGATCAATTCAACACCTTTTAGGCTGATGAAGATAACGTTGATTATCGGAACATTGTGTAGATAGAACCTGGGAACCTCAACTGAATGAATATTAATAACAGGAGTTCTTAACTGAAGTTCTAACAACATTATTTTGTTCGAGAAAGGTAAACAAAAAGGACAGCGTCATCACAGAAGTTAGGCAGGTACTGAACCGAGTAATGAGGAACCGATCAGCCCGGCTCGTAAAACTCAAACAGATTTCTTTTAACAATGAGAGAGATCGGTATCACAATAAGCAGAAAATTCTTTTAAAATGACTCACGAAACATTCAGCAGCGTCGTCCATGAATCCCAACTGGAACCTCTGCTGATCGAAAAATGATTCGGCGAGAGCTCGCCTGAGAGCGTCCGGAGGGAGGGCGCTTTCATGACTGAACTGCAGCTGGGCGAAGAGTTCCTGCAACAATGGAAAACACACAATAAAATTTAGTTAGGCGACTCGAGGCAGGTATAATTCTGGTCGATAATACATTTAAATGAATCTATTTTTCGTTCTTCCTCCCATCCTGGGATGGGATGAGAAGTAGAGGGTCGTTGTTCTTTGGCAAGAGACCATGGGAAAGCCTGAGGGAAGCTTTTATTAATGAGTGGGAGTAATAGGTTTTCCGGTCCCACGCTCTGTTATACTGGCTGTCGAGATGGTATCTCCGTTTTTCGAACGAAGAAAAACCACGTTTTAGAAACAATAAGAAAACTGGCGAAACAGATAGAACGAGGTTCTTTCCCTTAGGATTCAAGGCAAAAAAGTTCTACAAAGTTAGACGAGCTGTCCGAAGCCATATTAACAGGAGGTAGTTTGCGTGTACACCTCTGT
The DNA here is from genome assembly GCA_954871275.1 of Leptopterna dolabrata. Taxonomy (NCBI): domain Eukaryota; kingdom Metazoa; phylum Arthropoda; class Insecta; order Hemiptera; family Miridae; genus Leptopterna; species Leptopterna dolabrata. The sequence goes on along the minus strand of OX940977.1, from coordinate 36,209,924 downwards.
AACGTCTATATATGGGTAAGTTAGCACAGGTAGACCTTGGAGTTCACCAAGAAATGGGACAGTGCGAAAAGGGTAAATTGGAGTGACGGGAAGGGGTTGGGAGGGAATGCTCTCTGCTCCAAGCATAATACGAAATTTCGCGATGATTCTGAATATTATAACCTATTCCAATACACGGGAGTACCAAAGAATTAGAATTGGCACCAAGTAGGTAAACTGGTTTTTGTAAACTCCGATATCGTCCCGGAAAATAGTGTACCTAGGTAAATATTATTGGCTGTGAACTATGGTTTGTGAAAATGTCGTTCCGCATCGACCAGATAATAATCAACGTTCAAGAAACATTTTGCGAAGTTTCGTAGATGAAGAAAAGCCTCTCCTAAGAAATAATACAGAGCATCCAATAAACTGGGCGAGTTGGTTGTTGAAAAAAAAACCTAATTGGATTAGATTTTGCAGTTTTCATTCAAGACCTTGTCGAGATGACCAATGGATTCCAATAGGTGAGGCAGGGTAAGGTGACCATAGGACCTGGACAGGATGTTACGTAGGTATGTCACAAGGGGAGGCCAAAAATAATGAATCAGAGGTGGGTGACACACATGTAACTGGGAAGTGAAAGCAGTTCTTAGAACGCAACAGTGACAAGAATTCTGCCTGTCAAGAGCGGGCGACCTCCAGCGAAAATTCTTGGATATGCCTATACCTATCTACTCCAATCGTGAATTGGAATTGTACAGGTGAACCACAGCCAAGTAGAAGATCCTGTTCAGGACAGTAGCATATGGCTCATCAGTCCGTCAGTTTAGCAGCTGGCTCGCGTTTGTGGTACGTGGTAACCACGAGCCTTCCATCAAGTGAATACAACAAGAAGTCTGTCGGTCTCACAAGGCTAGTTGATAAAAATAAACGAATGAGTGACGGACGCTTCATTGTTATTTAAGTAAAGCAGGATTATAATAGGCCTCGTACACAGTCTCAGGCCATAGCTTACTTCTCTACCTCTTGTTTGTGTTTATTGAAATTGTTCTTCATGAATACCTCTACTCTAAATTCAACTAAATTTCCCTCTTCAAAATTCTCTCAGTTAACTGAAATCCAGTAGGCTTCAATTCAAATATGATAGATATTCTACTCAATAAGTTGGCAACCCTGTGACTGAAAACGAGAAGTACCTATGCAGGTAGGTAGGTAGGTACGTATACTTACATAATATCGACATTCATTGGTTTTCATGGACACCCTAGCATCAAGACTGTTAAATTCAAATTGATTTTCTAACAACCTTCAAACTCTCTTGGCCAACTAAAACCTAGTATCCATATTCTAGTGGTTCTGCTACTCAGTGATTAATATAAAAATAAATAGGCATTCTGCGTATTTCTTCCAAGGATTTTTTTCCCCAGCAACGCCATTTCCAACCCAGTTCTTGAACAATGATTGTCAGTTGGAGGATGCACATTGAATTTCATAAGTTGCGTATCCTACCCCAAGGCAAATCAGCACAAAAGAGATTCATCAGACCGGCAGCTTAAGAAGCAGGGTCTGAAGAAGTGGACATTTTATCGTCAACACGAGACCGGGACGAGACTGCAAAAGAAATAAACGGCATCATCACTATTTACACGCAGCACTTTTCCCCGAGTCAAGTTGTTAGGTCACACGAATCTTAGTCGCCTCACTATTCCCTGCCCTGCCACTCATTATCCACAAAACTCACTCTAATTTAATCCAAGCATCCTACATTTAATCTATCACAAATTTAATTTAAAATTTAATGAATAAATAAATCCAAATTGGTGAACCTGTCTGACCTGCATTTTGGGCAGCACGTTCAATGCCAACCTTTTATGATTAGTATGTGATCCAAAAAACATTGCGATCATTATTACCAACCAGGATTGCCGACTTTTTCCGTGATCATTACAGGTTGGTTCCGGTCTTCCGATGGGATATAATATATTGAACAAGAAATCCGTCAAGATAGATATTGACAACCCTTCTTCCAACATAAATATACGCAGACATAAAATAGGTAGGTGCCTACCTGCTTATTATTGTATAGACAGTCGGAAGTCAGATATTTTGTGATCATTCAATTCTTTTATTTTCGAACTGAGGAAGTTATGCGTGTGGTAAGGATTTGCAGACACACAGACTCCGAAACAAATTTGTGAAATTTGCAGAAGTAGGTATCTATCAGTAAAATCCGAAATAACCGACTCAAGTTTATAGGTAAATATTCTCGAAATATTAGGTATTTCTCATTTAGAAATAATTAATTTGCGTTACTGTATGACTGTAGGTAAGTAGGCTAACTTTTATTGAGGAAATAAAGAAACATGTAGAAATTGGTAACAGGAATGGAACCAAGTTTGTTCCTTGATGACCAGAACTCATGGATGTACCACTACCTCTTCCGGTAGTGGGGAAGAAAAAGTACAATGCACTAATGACGTCAAAAGATCTATGCATAATTCAGAAGTCGGTCAATCAACTCTACCACCTGTTGAATCTTTTGGGCTTCACGTCCGTTGGTAATTGTCCTGGGAAGGGCCCCTGGTGCTCATTACGCATGGAGAAGTAATGGACGAGTTGAGCTTCCCTTCAGCCTGCACTCTGAGTCGCCACAGACGAAGAGGTTACAAGTCATGGGACCTGAGACGACTCCGGAAACGGGCTCAAGACTCGAACAGGAAGTGTAGCTCAGTCTACCGTAAAGGAGGACCGTGAGTCAAGTGCACTGACTAGTCCACTCACCCTTATCTAAAAGCTGCCTAATGACATCGAAAATCGGGAGGTGGATCATCTCAGCCAAGCCAACTATCTACATTCATATATACCTTGTTTGTAAGCGATTCTATAATACTGGATCGTGTTCGATACATACTTACAGTGACAACGGGGGGCAAGCAGAATGGGAAGGAAAACCTCACGACACCTCCAATAAAATGGAAAAGATCAGCAATAGTAGTCAGAGCAGTAGTCAGCAATCGCAACCCATTGTCGGTTGCCCCCTGAGCTAGAGCTAAAACCATCGCTGGAATATTTCCTTGATTTTGGAGGATTGCCCGATGAAATCGCCTGCTTTCCTACTCACACAAAGTACTTAGTATTGGCAAGGATTTGATTAGAAACTGTAGAAAAACCAAAATATTGTGGTTAGAGTTCGGCATGTGAAATTTAAATAGGCTAATTTTCCCCCTTCCCAACCACTGCTCTACTCACCCATCCTTCTCAAGTCAACTGCTTATTTCTTTCATAAAATAATACAATTAGAAACCTAACAAGTTAATCCAAGGATGTTTGGAAACGCAAACCAGTCAACAAGAATTTCAAACAGGTACCATCGATCCCCAAACAAGTTTGACCATCGATTTTGCAAGAGATCTAGCGGTCCTGAGAAACGAATTTTTAAAGAACCAAGCTGAAAAGCCACTCAGTAACTCCTTAGAAATCAATTTGAATTATTGTATTAATTATTAAACACTTATGATTTCTCGTATAGGTACCTACCCCTTCCGCGTAGATCACCGTTTTCTTACCCAGGTGCAGGAAAGTCCTAAATCGAGTACCGGATCCGGCCGGGCAATTATAGCTAGGTAAGTAACTATGCATTTACCACCGCCCCCATCTCCTGTAACGCGCCATTACGGCCCCATAAATTCCCCACCCGTTCATTTTTGATATTTTGATGGTCTCTGAACCTAAGTAGGACCATCGACATATTCATAACTTTTCAAATATTTTCGATGATTCGTTTGGCCGGACAAACGTACCTTTCAACAAATAGGTAAATAGGTTCCTGCCAACAAAATCCAAAAAACCATCTTTCTTCAAATGAAATAATATTACAGAACGACAAACTCGATTTCATAAACAGGTGTTCTGATTATAATCAGGCGTTCTGATCATCCCACGATATCTGGGATGATTTTATGAATAACGTGTGAACCATACGTTATTCATAACTTCATCCCAGACGAAGCTTTTCAGTACCTTCACACTTCAGGGCCTCATACTGTGAACGGGTAAACGCTCTCAAGAGGTGGTCTTGAAAAAACCTAAGTTCGGAATCAACGGTCTAACAACAATACCCTTCTACTGAAAGTTTTTGAGCAAAGGCATTTTGAAACTTTAAACCCTTACTTTTGATCCGTTTAAGGTGACTGACTGAGCAATGCAGCTTCGAGGACCAACTAGACACCAAATGGAACCTAAGAACCAAATTTCGTTAATTTTGGTTCATGGTAACTAAGGAAAGTAGAAGTAGGTATAAGCGGGGACGGCAAATGTTGGTTTATTATTTTCAATAATATTATTAACCTTTGGAATAGAGCATGAAAAATAATATTTAACCCCCCCCCCCACACCTCAAAATTTGATGGTATCCGTTTCAAGGTAGGTACGTAGAATCCGAAAACGGAATTTAAGGTACCTACTTCGCACATTCCTTAGTTTCCATGAATAAAAATTAATGAAATTTGGTTTGTACCTACGTCCCGTTTGGAGTCTAGGTGGTCCGCAAAGCTCGGCGTTACTGTCAGTCATCTCTAAGGGGAGCAAAATAGGGGTTGACATTTTAAGAACGCCGCAGCTCGAAACCTTTAAATAGAAGGGTATCTTTTTTTTAACGTTTTTAAACTGACCTCAAACTAAAGCATTTTTTGAGACCACCCGGACCATTGTACGTCCATTCGTTCGTTTGCATCGAAAAGCTTCGTCAACACGATCGTGAATGAAACGGTATAAATCCAGCGCAGATATCATTGCTAGGGAACACCTGATTATAATCACGGAGGATGGCTGTATGAAATCGAGTTGGTTGTTCTGTGATATTATTTCATTAGAAAAATGAATGGCTCTTTTGGATTTTGTTGATGGTACTTTTCTAACTTGAACAAACCTTATGCTTCATGAATAACAAAAAGTAATAAATTATAGAATTCTTGAATCCATCGCATACTATCGAAACTGAATTCCCGGGCCGGCTCCAGTACTCGATTTAGGGCTTTCCTGGCGGGAGCTCGATGGTAGGTATTGACCACAGAAAACAGTGATCTACCCAGAACGGGCATCTATACAGGAAAATAATAAACTGTTGTGTAATAATTTCCAGCGTTTTCATTCCACTTTCGGATTCTACGTATATCAACGAAAGATCGACAAAGGAGCTTATGAAAAAAAAAAAATGGTAAAACACGTAGGCCCTTGTGCATTATTCATGCTCCAAATATAAGGAGCGACAAAAGTTATGTGGCTAAGGCCTGGTTCATACACAAAGATATCGGGGCCAATCATCCGATATTTTCCACTCCCGTTATTTTAATGAGGCCTCCACCAAGTCCACTACCATTTATTTATTTATTTATTTATTTATTTTATTTATTTATTTATTTAAAATTTACGGGTAGAACCCATTTTACATACAATAATTAAAGATAGGATACAAATAAACTAGGTAGGTGCAAAATACATAGAACAGCAATGAATGTGCAAAAAGGATAATAGATCAAGCATAAGTGTCAAGCGATCCCCTCAAAAAAGATTTAAATTTAGAAAAGGATAAGGAGAAATCTAGATCAGGACAATTTAACAAATTAGCAGAACGTTGCATACGGGGTACTGGAGAGTTTTTTAAATAATTTGTTGACTGGAAAGGAATATCGAAAAGTTTGGGGAATCTACTAGAAAAATAGGGGATGTGAAAATTCAAAGAATTTAAAATGTCCGGACAATCTAACAAGTTGTTAATGATTTTGAAAAGGGTGATCAAGTCAGTGAAGCTGCGACGCGATTCAAGTGAGGGCAAACCAACCGATTCAGCTAACTCAGCGTAATTTAGATCATCAATCCTAATGCCCCGACGAAATCCCAAAGTACGAAGAAACCTATGCTGAACCCTCTCTATGCCATGGATATCCACCAGATAATATGGGGACCAGATTGGGGAGCAGTACTCTACCCGAGATCTAACGAGAGTAATGTAGAGAAGCTTCAGCACAAATTCATTAGTAAAATCACTAGTGTTTCTACAAATAAAACCCAACATTCGCAGTGCACTGGAGGTGATTTGGTTGTAATGTTGTTTAAATGTAAGGCCTGAATCGAAAAGTACACCCAAATCACGCACAACTTCACATCGGGAGACACAGAATGAATTTATATTATAATCAAATATTAAAGGCGAAGTTAGCTTATGAAATGTGATCACTTGACACTTCTGCAGATTCAAGTTAAGACCATTACTCGAAACCCAATCAACAAATTTATCGATATTAGACTGTAACATGGTAGAATCATCAAAGGTAGAAACACATTTAAAAATTTTCACGTCATCAGCATAGATCAAACAATGTACATCGGAAAAAATTAAAGAAACATCATTAATGAACAACAAAAACAAAAGTGGGCCAAGGTGAGACCCTTGAGGAACACCTGATGGTGCACCAAAAGGATCAGAAAAAGAACGACCAACCTTAACTATAAGAGTACGACTGGACAGGTAGCTATGCAGCCACTTCAAGAAAGCACCATGGACCCCAATACACTTGAGCTTATCAATAAGACGAGCATGATGTACCCTATCAAAAGCTTTAGACATGTCAGAGTAGAAAACGTCCACTTGGAACTTCTTCTCAATAGCATTAAATAGGAAAGCCTCGTAGGTCAGCAAATTTGATTTGCTGATGACCATTCCACCACATCCATTACCGATGGTCTTCTCCTTCAGCGGCGCTACTGCTCGGCCAGAGCGTGATTCTCCGGGGTCAGTGGCTTCCGTCGGTGCCCGCCCTCCGGGTACTTTCCCGCTCTCATCCCATCATAAGGAAAAAGAGAACTTGGTCTGGGAGCTATGCACTTGCCCTTTGAGCGGGAAGCCAAAACGCGCGGGAAGCTGCGGGCTTGGGCGGGAAGCGGCAACGACTTTTTCTTGTTATGTCTGGACCTGCTCCCCGCACCCGCAGTCTCTGCAACCAACTCGAGTTTACGATCGCATGCACCCTGGGTCACCATCTGCATAATCCCATTTCACTTTCGATGTGATAACATCGTTCGTAAACAATATCAGGTGGCTGGAAACACAAGAAGCACAGCAGATCATGAAATTCCAGATCCAATGCCCATGCCACTAAAGGGTGTCTGCAAGCAGCTTGCTTATCTAGAGGTTGTCCTGACTTCAGGGTATACCCCTGAAGTAGAAATGCCGCACGATACCAAAGACATGTTTTTTGTGGAGTGACAAAAGAACCAATCTGAAAGGCAAAAGATAAAACTAGGCCGAACAGTCTCATGAACAAGACTTCCTTGTTACAATGATGGCTCAAGAACTGAAACCGAAACGAAGACGTACGTAGTATCAAGAGGTGGCAATACTAGACATTTTGAACAGCAACTAGGCAGACACGCAACTGTTTCAAAGTGAAGTCATAATTATGTTCAGAAGATAGGTAGGTACTCTAACCCCGGAGAAAATAACCTGAATGACGAATATAGACGCAAGTTTAAATACATTTCAAATCCCTGATCATCGGAAGGACATACTCGAATGAGTAGGGTAAGGTGCTGTACCTTGAGCCACTTTTTGGATTACGATTTTTCCTGAAGTTAATAATGATCCGATTTCATGGATACTAGTCCACATCCATTGAGAAACTAGTTGGCCACAATCCCCAGTCATTAAAATATTTTCCTCATCATTCCTGTACGTGCAGCATCCATTTTCCTAAAACCTTCCAAAGTAGCTCAAGGTACAGACATAGGTTGTACCTGGAGCCACCCATGAATGTACCTTGAGCCACCCTTGTTTTGTAGTTAGTTTTCGAAAAATAGTAGGGAAATAAAGCAAGCATTACAGAATACGATTTTTTTAATTGTAATTTGACTAAAAATTAACTCCAGAAATAGTTTAAAAAAATTAGTTTGCCTGAAAAACTTGACTTAGAAAGACTTGGAAATTACGAGTAATATCGGAAAATATGTCATTTTTCAATGAACAAAAGAAATGAACGACGACTTAAATTATCAGTATTTAAAGTCGTAAAAGACGTATCAGTCTTGCAATATTGAAATAGTCAAAAACTTGGTTGATTCATTTTGAATCTATTTCCAAAAATAGAAATAAAGGTAACATATCTAGTTGTCACCCTCCACAATCAAATAAAAAGGAACTTAATTACATTACACGCAATGAGAGATTAAATATTATATCTCCTCTCCTTCCAATTTTCGGAGAGGGGAGAATCTTTTCAAAATCGGCAATTCTTCCCTGACACACGTCTTCAACAACAGGCCAGATAAACACTGGCCCTTTCTTTCTTGCAAACTTAACAGAAGCTTGGAAGTTATCATAGATGCCCATGATTTGCCCTACATAAAATTTTTGACCATTCGAGCACAAGAATTTAACAAGGACCCATTTGCCCACATTGTTGTTAGGAGACTCTTCATCCCATGCAATATCACCTGCACTTTCATCATCATTCAGGATCATTCCGAAGCTACTCCGTCAAAATCAAGCTCGCTTTCAGAAGAGGAGTCACGATTCAAATGATAGAAAACAATTTTGGTCATTCCACAAAAAATGTTTGTACCATGAGCCAGGTACCTTGAGTCGGCTCATGGTACAAACGCAAAAGTGGCTCAAGGTACAGACATTTCCCTAAAACATGAAAACAGGGCAGGAACGACATCTGTCGATGAATTAATAAAAACTGGCTTGATTATCTGTTAGATGGAACATTCCTCTGTGCATTACACGCTAATTAAAAAAAAATTCGTATTTACTGGGGTCCTGAACACCTCACTAAGGCCCGCCCAAGATGTACATCACAACACTGAAAAAACTTTGAAACCGTCTAAGAAGATAATATTCACGTCCACCATCTCGAAGTTATTTTCACACCTCATGGTATTGACAAGGCTATGGAATCAACGAATAGAAATTTTTTATCCTTTCTCTCAACTCGGGAAATCCAGGGTGGCTCCAGGTACAAGCTTGTGCAAGGTACAGCACCTTACCCTACAGTATGTACACAATCATTTACGAGAATCGGCTGTATGGTGAGGTGGAGATGATGCGATCCGATGGACTCTTAACTAAGCCATCGACCAACAGATAACTATGGCCATAATAATTAGGTAGCCACAGATAATCTGTCTATCGATAGGCATTATAATACTACTTGGAAATCAATACGCAAATGCTCTAACCTCTACCCTAGGCACTTTGGACTCAACCGTATAGCTTTTGACAGTAAGACTCAATTCAAGATTGACCATGTACTTTTGGTAAATGTAAATATGCATTTTGTACTAAAATTACGTACTTTCGGTAAATGTTCCTATGGTTGAACCAATCACACTCTTTTTTTCTTTATAGACGGTGCACTTCCTCAATCCTCAGCATCTACTCACTGATCTGCGGACACCGCGAACAAACGACCGTCAATGACTTGGAACTCCCAGATCTAAGCAATCCAGTTTGTCACCAATGACACTATCCTACGACGAAGTGCTGCAGGGGGTGGGGCGATAAAAATCCCTTCCTGCCTGTGAGGATTTCTTTTATTTACACATATGGTACCGGTTTCAATCCGTCTTCTTGGATCTTCAACAGCCAACAAGGATCTACGAGCATCCTTCTGATAGCAGACAGCATAATATCGCCCCACCCCCTGCAGGACTGCAAGACGAACGGGACATTTTCTTTGCAGAGTGAGAGGTCAAGGTGTGATTTGACTATTGATCTTTAATAATAATATGTAGGTATCTCCGCTTCACGCGTTGAGTGTAAGTTCTTGTATTTTAACCCCCCCCCCCCCCCTTGTAGTATTTATTTTATAATAGCTACCGGTTTGGTCTATAATGATTGTGTGTGCGCGGTACAGGAGTGTAGGTAATACATAACTTGAGGTTTCCACAATATTGGTCAAGGTTTTAGAATTATTCCTGTTGGCTGATTATTCAGGCTCATCATGAATCCACCCAAACTTTGTTTCTGTAATCGCGTTGGAACTGTGATATCACTTTCCCAATCAATTCATTGACAACAAGGAGTATCTTAATTATGTTATGCAGCGATCATGGTCACTATCACCCATTTTCACTCTACTGCGACCAGGTTCCAAATAATTCCAAAATTTACGTGTTTAAGATTTGCTACAGGAGCAAATCTGAGCAATTCTGTAGGCGTGGCCCTACCGGCGTGGCCACCTACTTCTAGGTAACATCGATACAAAAAAATTGCATTTTATTCATTTTTAGTCACAAGGGCGTCTCAAGCATTTACCTAGTGTGGGCAGCAAACCGTTGCGTGTAGGCCGTTCAGAGGGTACTCTGAGCGGCCTACACACAACTGTTGCACTCTTTTCTTCACATCACGTTAGATAATTCTGGCGACATGGGAAAGAATAAAAATGGAACCGATCACTCGTGCGAATGGTCTGATTTCGTTTTGTTGGTTTCAAACGGAATGACACTGATGTCTGATCCGATTGCTATTTGTGAGGTGTTTTGTTGATACCCACGTCAAAGATGAAATTATGAGCCCTCATAACTCGCCCACACGTTGCTTAGGAAGAGTCGACAAATGACCGCATTTCCCGACCTTGGTAGCTGAATATACATACATTCAAGGGTGAACCGGATCTCGATAATTACGCATAATAAGTTCCAACGCCTCTGTCAGAATTGAGTTTTCAACACCTCCTGATTATCCAGACCATCTGATAATCTTCCTAGTTATTTATCTAATTCTATACCATCTACTAAATTCAAAATAATTAATTAATTCGCATTTTAGCAATTTGCATTAACTTTATCCTAGGTATTAATTTAAATGTATTCTTTATCCTTTTCGAAAAAAACAGCTGATTAAAATGCGTGGTTTATGAAATCGAGATTGTTGTTCAGGGATCCCCTTTGAGCTCAAGAAAAGAAGGTAATTTTGGATATTTCTTGCTAATACGTAAGTAGGTATTTCTTGACGAAAACAACTTTATGACATAAGTAGGTAGGTACTTGGTGCCCATCAGTAGGTACCAATAAAAATATTCAGGTCTACTGCAGTTCACGAATGATCCCGCATTTAATTAGGAAATTCACGAATCCATCAGATATGATGTATTTTACATGGGACAAACCTGAGCTTAGACTAAAAATTTCTCCTCTTTAATACTCGTGCCTACCTATCTTTTGAATAGTAATGAAAATGTAAGCAGTGATCCTGACAGAGGGTTATCTTCACAGCAAAAATGGCAAACCTTTATGGAAGGATTCGCAGCGTTTTATAAAATTTGTTTCTCGGATTATACGTATCTTGAAACTTAAAAAGCATCCATTTTTGGGTGGGTAAAACGCAAAAGATCAACTTTTTTCAAGCTCTGTCTCTAAGGTCCATTACTGAAAATGATAAACCAAAAATAATTATTCTGGATCTCACGGCTGGGCCACTATCTCAAGCTCTGACTTCATGATACTGACACGAATGTGAATCATTTAGGTAGGACGGTTTTCCAATACCGATCCGAATAAAGCCCGAGTCGATGATATCTTCTGCAACATCCCTCATGATAAATAACTGGAAGCTCCTCGCAGTTCTAGTGAATGCCTTCAACGCATCCCGTTTTGTGCTGTTTTTCAACCACAATGGAGACCAGGTCCCGTCAACCAAAGAAATCCAAAAAATGGCAGGATAAAACCGAAGAGTTTTTATTTACATCAGCAAGAAGAGTTTTTCGTCGCGGGTCGTCGTTTATCTGAACCCTCTTCTCATATGACGGGGTGTGTAGTAACTGTGGGAGGTCTAATCAGATACGCCATCGTCTGAACCAATGAAAAAGCGTAAGCCTTTTTCAACTCTTACAGTTTCAGAAGGTTTCTCTGGTGCGTACCCAACTCAGTCACATCTTTCTTTGCCGAGTTCATTTGCCTTGTATGCAGATGCTTATTTTTGAGCTTTTATAACTTCAACAATGCCCAATAACGGAACTGGTCCTGCGTAATACCGGCAACTTATGTAGGTACTTACTTCCTTTCAACTTGCTGCATTAAACTCAGAAATGCGGTCCAGAGCTCAAAAACATTTACAATCATAACAAAAATACGCTTCTAACGAATGAAAACCAACAGCCAGGATTTGCTAGCATTTTTTTTATAGCGAGAGAAAGGAGTAGTTTGTATTGTTATAGAATATGGGTAGAAATCGGCAAGTAGCTAAGGTATTACTGGCAGTTGCAGACCGCAGAAATTTCTATCCCACTTTCTGCACTTGAGTGAGCCTGTAGTTCCGAGTGCATGCCATTAACACATATTTCACGGTTTTCGCTTTCTCCCAGAATCTTAACCGTCCACCCGGCCCGGTTACCGGGGGCTCTTCATTTCACTTGCTCTCTGCATGTAAATCGATCTACGATTTTCGCAATGAATCTTTCTGCTCTCTTTTTCTCTTGGAAAACACGTTCTCATAGATAACTTCACAGGCCAGTTCCCCCGCATGATGTTTATGGATGAAAGATTCATTAGTTGAGCACTGCCGCACTACTGCAACGATGTAAGAAAACGTCGGAATCAATAGTCGTGACTGACCGAAACAAAATCCACGAAAAAGGATGTCACTTTTGGAATTTGGCAAAAAAAAATATGATTGACACGTGAGTAATGGACAAAACCATACAAAATCGGACATTCCAATAACTGTGGGGTGGTTTTGTAAAACCCTACATCGCCCTACCGATAATTCTCCTAAATCGAAAAACTAGGTATAGATTTTAGTTGATCCATCGAATGGAAGTGGAAAACGATTTTTTAAAGTTGTATTTTAGTGTTACAGAGGATATTTTCATGTGTGTCCGTGATGAAATTATAAATCCCATTTGCTTAAAAATCAATTACCTAAATATATAAGTCGGACGGTTTCGCGAAACCCGACAAATCCAGAAGTCGTGATTTTCAGCAAAAGAGGAGGACTAGCATTTTTTTAGATAAATATATGATTCGTAAATTTTAGCAAAAATCGTTCAGAAAAAAATGTGGAAACCTAAAGGATTTGTCGGATTTTGTACGACCGTCCAAACGTTTCTTTACCTTTGAATCAGTCGAAGTCTGAAAAACAGCCATTTCACCATTCGATGGAGTTTGAAATTTCATTTAAAAATCGATTTTCTGTATTTTGGCGCTTGTCGGGCAGACACTGCGTACTTCATACATCCTCAGAAATATCTGTGTGACTAGAAAGTCAAGCTGACTCAACATTCGAGATTCCTGGGATTAGTTTTCGGTGTCCGGCGGACTAAGGAAGGGCAGCTACTTACAGCCTGTTATTACAGAAATATTTGGTGGACGACTGGATAGGTGAGGTGGTGGACAGGTGGGCTTTCACTCCCTACTTAATTACGGGTTGTCCGCTCCTCGTTCTTCTTCTTCTATGATTGAAGGAGGGAAGATGGGGAGATGAGATGATGCACGAAAGTGGCAACACACCTCGGATCATTCCAAGGCCAAACCCAATCAAGAGAATCAAAGTAGGCATCGACCAATTGTAAGACACTGACGGATGATGATTTGGTATTGTAGGCAGCTACAGGCATAATATGTAATTCTTGCAGACTCATTAGACGGGACAGATTATTAATTACTTGTTTCGAGAAGTGGGGGTTATGGCTTGGCAATGACTGGAGGGTGCCAAAAATAGTAATCTTTCATCGCCGTGACAAAGATCACCACCAAGTCTGAGCCTGCACACCAAGACAAACGCAATGTCAAGAAGTAGCTTCTTACCGATTGCAAATAATATAATTTAATTTCCTTAGAAAACGTGCATCAATAAAGTTCCATTGTAGGGAAGTTTTTAAATCAATAATTTGACGCCCAAATCTGATAACGCCTCGTGGCCCCATCATTTGGTCGCACGCCATAGATTTTAACCTAATTGATGATAAAAGAGGTTGAACAGTATCACAATAGTCATCCTTAGTGATCCACTCATCATGATCGGAGTGCTACTGACGCAATGTCAAGAAGACAGTATGTAGTTCACTAATTTCTCACAGAATCTCGGCAGCTTATTATCCTCAGGCTGCTGAGGCCAACCGATGTCTAGAGTGTAGGTACAGCTTTTACCATGATTAACTGGTACAACAGGTTGATTTACTGATCGACTTCTTCATGATCTGAATGCTGAAGAAGTCATATTTCACCAATTTCAATTAGGTAGTTTAGGTATATCTCAGGCTGCTATATGGCCAACTGTCATAACGGATGACAAGGAAGTAGCAACGCGCGCTTGCTCAAAGGGGGATACCCACGAAATTTTTCCATTTTTCAGTGTGAAAGAAGACCCTGAGATGAGATGGTAGGTATCTAGCTCTCCTTTGGGAAGAGACAGCAGCTGATTTATGCAAGTTTGATGACGTCATTGCCGGGTTTCTATGGCTACAGCTTGTTTGATATAATCCACGATGTTGAGGCGAACATCCATGTTGGCCCAGCCAGAGAACATCCATGTTGGAGAAAAGGGTAGTTTGCTGATTGCTGTACATTAAGGCGTTTCCACTCTGTGTTTGATGACGGTGAATATTTCATTTTTTAAAGTCGCCAACCAATACGGGCAATAGAATCCGTAAGGATTTTGTGGCAGCGGAATGAGCAAGATTGGAGGAGACAAAAACACGACGTTATCAGTTTCAGGGAGCACCTGTTGGGCATCAGAACTAAAACCTAACGTTATGAGCAAAGTTTAACGGAGATGGTTTGATCCTAAATTAATTACAAGCTAAGTAGTAGATACCGTAGCCACATAACGTAAGGGCTTGAAAACATTAGTAAGGGCTCCAAGTAATCGAGTGAAGAGTATCATCTGGACAAGGTTTATTCGGGGCGCCGTAATGCAATGCTCAATCCAACAACTCACGCTAGGCTTGGTTTAATATTTCTCTGATATCAATTCGCTCTTCATGGCGAAGTTGCCATTTAAGCCCCTGTATAGCTGTAGCCTGGAATAAAGGCCGCGCTAATGTACTATGGGAGCTAAAAACATTGAACCTCTTCAGGCAGGGCGTGCGACTAGCTCTCTCGCTTTGTGTTCGGAAGAAACTAATTAACTTGGAGTACAATAGGCCATTGTCGCCGTGAAGGGGTATCAATGCTCACATGAATAGATCATGTCTGGCGCGAAAGGCCTTTTTCGTAGGTCTTTCGAAGAGCGCGTGGCCCGCGTGCAATATTCAACACATACGACCCTGACCGCTGGTTGAAGTCTCCGGGCAATCAACGTTTTTGCTTCCTCACTAACCCCTGGATAGGGTCAATCATGAGAACATTTGGTAGCAAACGGTTTGGGCAATGGAAAAGCAAAAAACTAGCTAGCTACCTATTCGTAAAGTTCAGATTTTTACAACGCGTGTGCCACACATTAAGCCACACCTTGACGACGTTGTATTTTAGATTTGTGAGATATAGGTAGCCTATAAATCATTAGAAATCACGATAGTTGATTGCAGAATTAGTACGCAAACTCTATATAACATAGGAACGAATCAGTGTAGAGAGAAGTTGGGATAACGGTCAGACCATGCAGCACGTTAAACGTATATTATTATAATATTATTATAATGGCATAAATGACACGTGCGCTGTACAGGACAGCAGTAATTTATGTCATACTGATAACATTCGAAGTACCAATGAAGCTAGGAGGTCCTAAATGGAATGTTTACAATAATCTGGAAACTAATTTTTTCGTAGTGTCATTCAAATCGGACAATCGAAATGGATACACGATGGATTCATGGATATGATGTTATATAACTTAGGTAGGTAGGAACTGCCAAGTTTTGACACGACCTCTTTCTCAAATTTCAGTCAACCTTGCACTCGAGTCGAACTTGAACTCTTGATGAAATCATCTCTAATTCAAATCGAATAAAAGAAATCAGGAACCTACCCATTCGACAACAACCATGCCGACCCCTCATCCAGTCTCAATAAAACCACGCAGGTCTGATTCTACCAATTATTCTGATCACCTCAGATTTAAAATAGGATTGTCCAATTTGTTCATATTTCATTCATATCTTAACGTTTAACCTAATTCCTTGATCATTGCACGAACAGACAGAGGACAATTGAGACAATGGTGTCAGTCATCTTCAAAGAGGGATAATAAATGTGAAATTTCGTGATTAAATTCAATGCACACGCCAGAATTATGATTTTAATCACATAATAGTAGAGTATAATGGAAACCACGCAATTTCTAATTAGGTAAGTAGGTAAAAGACTACCCTATATGGGTGGCCGGCAATGAGCGACGCAAATATAATTATACTATTTAACCTTTATATATTTAACCTTCACGAAGGAAGTTTGGAAATAAGTAGGTACCTAGGCATTTGCGTATAGTATGCTCCATAAGGTACATACCGGTCTACCAAAATATAAAACAGACAGGTATCTAGGCTTACCAAGATGAACTTTTCTCTTGGCATAAAGTAGAGAATGGTCGCATACTAGCGGTTACTTTTTGAAGGGAACTCCTTCCAGCAGAGGGGAAAAGAAAGATTTTTTCGATGGATCCAACCTTGAAAAGCTTGAACGACAACGTGAAAAGAACTGTGTCCAATTGCTTTGAAGAAGAGAGCTCCATGCGACGGTTTAATATAAGAGACTTCCACCCGGACGAATCCGGAGAAAAACCTGGTGGAGAAGACGGTCAATACTCCCAGGACGAGAGGATCCCGTAAGCTGCAACGAACATGAGGTATGAGAGGAGGCTTTAGTGAAAACTGCATTGTCGTGGAGATTTCTTCGATATTATTCCATCAAGCAGGATGAAATGGGTGATTCGAAGCAACTTCTTCTTATAGGTGCCTCATCGACAACAAGAATTGTACCGAGTTTTAGAAGGAGATAGTAAATTCAATCTAGTTGAAATGACATAGCTCATTTTACCGTTGTATGTGGTTATGAACAGTAAACACAGAACGAACAGTAAACAGTGGGGTAAACAGTGTGTGGCCAATAACAGTAAATGAGTCATGAGACAAACTGGATCTATGAGTACAGATCTGTCCTCCAGTGTGTCCTAATATGTGTTCCTCTATTCCTCCAAATGATCTCAGGGGGAACATTAAAAAAAGAAGTGATTATGTGGGATGTCAAAAAATTTAAAGGAGGTAAAAATAGGGTTTGAAAATTCTGCCAGATGTGGTCTCAAAAATTTCATACTTCAGCTTAAAATTGGAAGTTGAAGTTGGAAAGTTAAAGCTGGAAGTTGTTTCGCGGGTATTGAAAGTGTAAGAGTTCCAAGATTTTCTTGGGGGTAAAGGGAAGATTTCACTAAACACATTTGTGTGCGTTAGGAATTTGGGTGCCTTCCACGTTTCATGAAGGTTACGATTGAATCACAATTCTGTTAATTAAAAGTAAGCTCCGGTAGCGCCGAGCCCGCTTCGTTCTAGTGAGCATCGCTAGATGAGGTCACAAAAACTAATAAAACCATAGAAAATGTGACCATAAATCATTACTTGGAGGTGGGCAAACTTGTGTGCAGGTTTAAATGAGAACAATATAAAATACCAAAATCTTCCGGCTTCGGAGGAGAATATCGGGATGTGGCACGTCTTCATGCCACCAGAACTAATGTACGTTTAGGTGCTTCTGTATTTATGTAGAAAGACGATCGAGTTCAGGTGACCCTATCATTCGCAAATTGAATAAAAAGAAAATGCAATGATGATGATGTCTTTCTGAAATGAACACATTCATGAGAATCGTACGGCGGGAATAGCGAGGACTTGGTGTTACAGCATATGCCAACCAATCAGATTTGAGGTTAAGATGCCGAAGTGGAGGGGAGAGGGGTGATTGGTTGACCTCTTTCTCCCCACTCGGGGTCGGCGTTCGACTTGCCTCAAGACCGGGTAGCCCTGACTTTACCGAGGGGGTCTGTTGGCCTTTTGAAAGTGTTCCTTGTTTATACGCTTCGCCTTCTATACCCGGCATCGTCTACTGCTTAAGCCCTCGATTTGGCGTCTCACCCGAAAAACTTTCTCCCGCGTCTTGTCCCTCGCAGCCCGTCTTGGAAAATCCCGGTGAAAGACCTCCAAGCAAACGTCATCAGGAGTAATAATGAGAAATGAAGAAATTAGTCCGGAGACAACGGGACGAGACCTGGTCTCACGAGTCGTAGAAAGAAATTACCCCAACTCAGGCGGAGAGGCATCAGAACCATGTCTGACATGTGCTGTTTTTCGTGTAACTCGTCGTCTTATGGCTTCATCAAACTTAATGACCACACGTCTGCCAATTAGCCCCAACTTTACACATCCCTCAAAAGATACGAAGATTTGAGAAATATCACAGAAGTTTCATCCTGGATAATTACGTTCCTCGGCTGGACCGACATAAATGAAGCCTCGGTGAAAGAGCTCAGTAAGGATAAGAATGGCAAGGTCCTTCTGTGGAGCACAGTGAGATGTTTTCAACCAATGAGACTGAAATTTGACATGTCGTCTATTCGGGACTGGGGGGTGGGTGAGACTAGGACTCGATCAGCTGAGTGTTAACAGGCGGGGTTGTTGACAGGGTTGTTCTGTTAACTTTGAAGATAACGTATCAGTTATGAGTTGAAAATAACTCAATGTATGAGTTGAAATAACTCAATGTATGAGTTATGCATGGGTTACCAATACATTATCATAATCCACCATAACAAGGTACAAATGTGAAAAAGAGCTTGATTAGGCAGAAAGTACTTGTCTTTTAATTTATTCACATTGATAAGCCCAGAAAACATTTATAACAAAATGTACAAAAGATAGAACTCACAGAACATGAAACTTTTTTAAGACGCCGCGCCCTTAAAGCTTAAATTAGCACCCAAAAACTCGTTACTGCACATGTTTATTACAGGGAACCATGAATAAATCCGTGAAATGCGAAAACCAGGTAGTGTTTATGTGAGATAACTGCAAACGTACCCGCCCATCGGGAGAAGAAAGCAAGCGAAATGATATCAAATGGGGGGAAAACCTTCAATTTACAAAACTCAACCGCAAAATTGAATTCTGAACGTTGTTAACAATTAACAGCGTGTAACAACGCACACACTTCACCACACGAACAAATAACCCCCGACGTCACCAGGGATGGCTAGTTTGACAAATACGGAGGAATTCAGGAGGTGAAACAAATAGACATATTAAACCTCCCTTGGGCAGTTCCAATAATTTTGCAAAAACGGCAATAAAATCCGTCCAACCTTAAAGCGTGAACCTCTTAGAATTACCCATTTACAGTATAGATACTGAGAAACCAACGATTCTGTAGCTTACTCTAGGTTACTGGACGGTGCATTATAATAACCTACACTGGGATAACTGTACCTTACCTAACGGCTGGATTTCGACTTCAAGAACCGCACTTGAGACAGTTAAGCAGGTGCATAAGTTAACATGGCGTAAAGAATCTTGGATCAAGTCGGTCAAGAGAAAAACACGAGAGCAAGAAAAACAACATTGCATCATAGGTACTACTTCATTATGCTTGGTATGAGCAACCGCTAGGAATGCAGGGAACACCTCAACTCCGCTCGAGCTGTTAACTTACTTGGTCTCCATCGCGGGTATTACGTGGATCATAATTGAGTAGAAATTACAACGTTTCAGATTTCAAAAGCTAGATAATCAAATCCCATATAAAACGAACATCTTTGAGCAATTTGATTTTTTTTAATCAAAAATATCAAATTTTTGGGTTTTTTTTATAACTTTGTTGTGGGTAGGAGTAAACAACAGGACTGGGTCCCCTTGCGAAGATCGCAATTTCGGATGATTTTTAGTAACTAGGCAGAACTCACCCAAGATATCGAGGCAGTTACCGTACATAGTAAATAATGATATAGGCATTCTCCGATATATGAGTGCTTCGAATGGGGCAACGATCGCGAAGACGAAAAGAAAGTTTCAGGCCTATGCGATTCAATCCCGTGGGGACTGAGTAATGAATCCACATTCCTTGAGAAGTGGGTCTCCACCTGCTGGATTCTCACGTCGTTGGAGACGTAACATTTGGCACAACATACAAAACGGTGTCGCGTGGAGGTTTTTCTCACGGGTTCTCATCAATGGGTTGGTTTTTTCTACGTACCTACATAAATATACCTAACGTAGGAGCGGTTGTTGACGAAACTGAGTATTGAACTGAACCCACTGTAATAGCTGAACTTTCCTCCTTCAAATTTCAACAGCTGATTAATAATACTAACAGCTATAATCATAATAGGTAGTTAATTATTCTCAAAAGCCATCAAGAATATTTAATAAATTCAATATGGCATCGGAAATGCGTAATACAATGACAGTACCTAAACATGAAAAACACAGTATGTTAGGTTTGTCCGCAGTGACCAACTGACAGTTATCTGACCATCAGAAATGTGTTGGCTGTTCGCCGTCTTTTCCTGACTATTCAAAGCCAGTTTTCTGATCGTCATTCCAGTCCACAGAAAATAGGGCGGACGAGAACTGGCCATGAACTGCCTTCTTGGATCATGGTACCATGGTCGATGGTATCTTGCGGCTTTCTAGGAGTCAGCTAACACTCAGAAAAAGCCAGTGCGAACGAACTGTTGTCTCGTCGTGTGGTGGACACTTGCCTAATTATTCCACGCGAAAATTAAAATACACCAGCAATTATTACTACCTACTTCCAGGACACTGTGGATCCCATCTCGTAAAAAGTGTAAATAATGCGTTATCAGACAGAGTATAGAGGAGATCGAAGCAGCAGACAGGTCTAGGGAAGTCCTAGATTCAGGATCGGAACAGAGAAGATGCGCTCAAAACTCAATAACGCGAAAAGAAATTCTTCTACGGTCAACCGCGAATGTCTGCTGTCACAGCTCACTGAATGGTTCAACAGCCTCACTCAGACCGGAAAGGAAAATTGATCGGCAATAACACCAGTTGTATTGGACTTTTACTAAACTACCACCCAGCTACGTTCTGTATCATCCATTTCTGACTGAAAAAACTTACTGAAAACCAACCAAGCAGCTACGATCTGTGCTATTAGTGGCACAAAACCTGAGAACACAGAATTACGATCCACAAAATACCAGACGCACCCACGGGATTAGCATTTACGGACCAACCTGACAGGAAGGTCTGATTCAAATGAACCATAGCGAATAATATATCGATGGTAATTCCAAATAAAATCCAGTTGATGGCTTATCGAGTGAACCGCAAAGGCACGGCTCCAAACGTCCGTAACTAACGATGTTATACGGGAACGTGTAAGAACGATAAAGCACGGCAGAAAAAAAAGTATGTATGTATACAAGTTAGACGTTCTACCCACCTACTAGCAGTTATAAAAGAATTTGCCAGCGAGCGTTTAAAAAGGCGGGGCCCGTGAAATCGTAAGCGACTCCTGGATCACTAGATACTCGTTCAGGGAGTCGCTGAGGCCTCAGGTGTCATTAGCCTGGCGTCCATGTCCACGATAAAAGCCCCCGAATCGTTTTGAATTCCATTCCCTAATTGCTAGACAGTCTACCAGGAGTTTTGGAGCACGTTAATCGAGCTTATTTCTTACAGTCAAAGGGAGAAAGTGGTTGAGGAATTATCCTTAGTAGACCTTCGATGTGAAGTGGAAACAGAAGCAGACATTTACAGAATTATGGGCAGTGTTTCGGCCTCGGGAGGGTCCATTTCGGTCTTATATTACATAATAATATATTTCACTGTAACGACTGAATTTATAACATGCAGGATTTATGCAAATTCGTCCTGGGAACCTTAACGTTGTAAACAGATAGACACTAATATATACATCAGTATCCATGTTAATCTATCAGTATCAATGTTAGCAATAGCATCAGACAATAAAATTAGAAGCTAGGTACATAAAGAAGAAGTTTGACTGACCTTGAGGGCACAGAATATGCAAGAATCAAGCATGCAGGTGTGGCCGGAAAGCTCCCTGAAGCTCCTCCTGAAGATGTCCAGGTGCCATAATACCTGTAACAGAATATACTGAGTTACCACTTTCATTTACCTACTACATATTCATTATCTCGTCATCATGGTGGACTACTTAGCATGAACCTTTTTTGTCTCGAAATAACCAATATAGGCAAAGCCGCTGTACACCCCACTTATACATAGGTTTACTATCCTACAATACAGCAAGATTATGGCTGAAGTGTGCTCAAGGATTTGAAAACGAGAATTTTAAGGCTAAAAATTCATTTTTAACCATTTTCGGAACGAAGAGGTCAAATACGACTTTAATTTAGAACAAAAATGTTGGAGAAAATTGGAGGGACAATTGGATCAAATTTGTTTATTTCCAGATCCACAATGATCATAAACTTTTTGGCAAGCATAGTTGGGTTTCAAGTTTGAAACTAAAACCCAGCTGTGGTTAATTCTGTTAAAACTGGATCTCTTTACATGAGAAACACTGGCTAGGGATCGCACATAATATTCACAGGCTAATAATTATTACATCTCACTGCTATCCACGCTATTAAAGCGCTACGTACGCAAAACGGTTTATTATTTACCTGTATAGATGCCCCTTCTGCGTAGATCACTGTTTTCTGTGGTCAGCACCTACCTCGTGCTTCCCACAAGAGAGCCCTAAATCGAATACTGGAACCATCCGGCCATTTTATAAATATATGCGATGGAATAAAGAATTCTATAATTATTTATTTGTTGTTATTCATGAAGTATAAAGTTTATTCAACGTGAAAAAGTACCTATCAACTGAATTCAAAATAACCATCACTTGTCAAATGAAATAATACCTCGGAAAACCAACTCGACTTCATACAGCCATCCGTGATTATTATCAGCTTCCTAGCGATGATATCTGGGCCGGAATTATACCTTTTCATTCACGATCACACTGAAGAAGCTTTTCGGTGCAAACGAACGGCTGGACGTACAATGCTCCGGGTGGTCTCAAAAATTGCTCAAGTTCGAGATCAATTAAAAACCTTAAAAAAAACCACATCCTTCTATTGAAAGTTTTCGGGCAACGGAGCGGGAAATGTCAACCCCTATTTTTCACCCCTTAGAAATGATTGACAGTAACGCCGAGCTTCGCGGACTAACTATACTTACCCCAAATGGGGCCTACAAACCAAATTTCATTAATTTTGGTTCATATTAACTAAGGAAAATGCGAAGTACGGTGTACGGTGGACGGACAAAAATTGTTGCGCAAACATCTTGAAACGTAGTGACGAAATTTTAGAGTTGGTGGCTGGGGGTGCTCCGAACCGATGCCATAGGACTTTATTATTCGGCGAATAATATACTAAAATCACTCGTCCCACCATGGCAAGGAAATGGAGCAGTTTTCATTGGTAACCATTTCTACATTTAAGCAGATTGCTGAATAGTAGTCCGCGCATGTCTAACTATTTCATTCATTCCAAGATTCACCTTTTGTCTTCCAGCAACTCTCGGGATTAATTTCAGAATTACTACACCTGGCAATAATGCGGCCCGCTAATCGCCTTGTAACCTCACAACTCTCCATTGCCAGTCTCATGTTCTCCACTTGTTTCACCGCGATGGAAATCTTTTAGGTCGGCAGAGAAGATTGTGAAAAAGCTCGCTTTTACTCTGGATTTTTTGTCGGCCGAGGCTGGACGGTTGATAATGACGTTTCGCTCTATTGGTTTACACTCACTTCTAGCTATACGCCCCCGCAAGAAAACCGGAGTGATCTGACATTATTATACTTTACCTAGTCTCGTCACAGTTTTTCTTATTTACTTTCTCCATACCTAGTGGAAGTATTCTCCGTGCGATCATACGCTCAGATTATAATGTGCGAGAAATGGCATGACTTGGGATGCAGGAGGTGAAGTACCTACCGGCCGCTAAAGAACGGTAGAAATTGACAAATCGTTGTTATTTGAATAACCATAAATTGACTGTCTGGATGAGAATAACTTGATTATGTAGGTATAGTAGGTACCTTGCATCCAGTAACAATTAAAAATAAATTAATAAAAACTGCAAATTATTACACAACGGTTCATTTTTTACCCTCCGCGTAGGTCACTGTTTTCTGTGGCCAATACCTACCTCCCCAGCTTACCCCCTGAAAGCCCTAAATCGAGTACTGGAGCCAGCTCATAAATATGCGGTGGATTCAAGAATTCTATCATTAATATTATATTTGTTGTTATTCATGAAGCATAACTTTTGTTCAAATTGAAAACGCCACAAAAAGTAGCCATCAACAAAATCCAAAATAACCATCATTCTTCAAATGAAATAATATCATCCAACAACCAAATCTATTTCATACAGCCATGCGTGATTATAATCAGCGGTTACCTAACTGGACATATCTGGGCTGGATGATATCGTCAATCGTATGATTCACGATCATGTCGACGAAGCTTTACGGCGCGAATTTCATGGCCTTAGTGTGAATGAACGGCTGGGCGTGCAATGCTCAGGGTGGTCTCCAAGTTCGAAAACTACTTAAAAACGCAAAAAAATTGAAATAATGGCGTCTTGGAAGTTGCAACCCCCTACGAGTCACCCCTTGGAGATGACTGACAGTCATGGGACCACAAAATGGGACCTACAAAACAAATTTCATTGATTTTGGTTCACGGTAACTAAGAAAATTGCTAAGTACGGCGTACGGGCAGAAATTTTGGTTTTTTATTTCCAATAATGAACCTCCGGAATCCGTACGTAGAATCCGAAAATGAAATAAACCGTTGTGGAAGAACTTGCATTGTTTTTTCTGATCACGAGTTACCACTCTTTGTACATAAAATACACCACAATTGTTTAGGTCGGGACCGTTTTCCACCTGTACGTTCTCTTTAAAGGTATCAATGAGTATTAATTTAATAATCCCGTCTTGAATAAAAGACATTTCCCATAGCTTAGAGTCACGGTTTTTTTAATTTTTTAAAGATAGAATTGCTAATTGGCCAGTAATAAGGAACCGCATGTCCGCTCCTCTCACTTCCACAGGAAGTCAACTCAGGAGTTCTGACAGGAGAGGTTGGCGCTCTAATAATGAGGCTCCTTGCTCTTCTATACGAGATTGAGTTCAGGCCACGTAGAGATTGCGGTATGCAAGTTGTAATACTTGGTCGAATTGCGAGGAGCAGGTAGCGGGTAGACGAAGAACGAAACCTATCATCAGACGGATGATGTAAAAGTAGTGAAATCCGTGAGGTTGACAGTTCGATGTACGATACCGTTGTCCATGTGATTACCACTGAGTCACCATTTCGACAGTGGAAAGTGAACCTAACCCGCATCCTGAATTATATTAAGTAATAAAGAGCATCAAATTCGCTAAGTTATATCAAAAGTGACCAACATAACTCTAAAATGAGACGCACGGACTAATCCCCGGAGGACAAGGTAAGCGGCAAATTGAAGGTCCCAGTTATGTAACGCAGTATAATACCGACATTTTCCAAATATTACCTAAAGATTCATATTCACGGGACTATAGGAGAGAGAAGTGACCACCCCACATTATCCTCATTCGTAACTGTCAAGTTTTATTTCGTCCTTGCGTTTCGTCATCAGTCCAGTTAGAAAGTACATTGTGACAATTTTAGCTCAAAAGTTCGTAGCCATAAAACGTGCGGAAAGTTTCTGTGCGACATGGAGTACTTCGGTCATTAATCGAAATTTCAACACCAGTCTTCCCAGTATGAAGCGCCATCTTAGAACTGCCAGAGCCAGCGATTTTGGGATTTTGGTTTATTATTTTCAGTAATGAACCTTTGGAATCGAGTATGAAAAAAATTAACCCCCCCCCCCCCCCCTCCAATTCAAAATTTGAAGGTTTACGTTTCAAGGTGCATAGAATCTGAAAGTGGAATTTACAAAAATTCCTGTCGTCAGCCGTACTTCGCACTTTTCTTAGTTACCATGAACCAAAATTAATGAAATTTGGATTGTAGGTCCCGTTTGGGGTACAGCCACGTGGGGGTCCATGAAGCTCGGCTTACTGTCAGTCATCTCTAAGGGATGAAAAATAGGGGTTGAAATTTTCATAACGCCGTAGCTTGAAAACTTTCAATAGAAGGATGTGGTTTTTTTTAACGTTTTTAACTGATCTTGAACTAAAGAATTTGTTGAAACCACCCGGAGCATTGTACGACCAGCCGTTAGTTTGCACCGAGAAGCTTCATCAACATGATCGTAAATCAAACGGTATAAATCCGGCCCAGATATCATTGCTAGGGCTCACCTGATTAAATCACGGATGGCTGTATGAAATCAAGTTGGTTGTTCTGTGATATTATTTCATTCGAAAAACGATGGATATTTTGGATTTTGTTGATAGGTACTACTGGAACTTGAACAAACGTTATGCTTTATGAATAACTACAAATAATTAATGATCAAATTATTAAATCCCGCGCATTTTTATGAAAATTTGATTCCCGGGCTGGCTCCAATACTCGATTTAGGGCTTTCCTAGGGGGAGCACGAGGGTAGGTACTACCCACAGAAAACAGTGATCTACGCAGATCTGTAAAGGTAAATTATTACACAACGGTTTATTATTTTCCTTCTGCTTCATGAATTAACATAAATTAATTAATGATCGAATGGCTGAATCCCGCGCATTTTCATGAAACTTTAATTTATTCCTGGGCCGGCTCCAGTACTCGATTTAGGGCTCTCCTGGGCGCAGCTCGAGGGTAGGTGCTGACCACAGAAAACAGTGATCTACGCAGAAGGGGCATCTATACAGGTAAATAATAAACCGTTGTGTATTTATTTGCAGCGCTTTCTTTTTAATTTGGTGTTAAAATTTTTTCGCTGCTCACACCATTCATCTTGTAATTTGAGAACACTTTTCTTCAATTATTTTGCGAAAGCTCGATCTTTATAATTTAGATTGAATATAAAATTAATAAGGTGCCCCCAAGCGGGGTTGGGAGTCGATGACGTCGTAACACATGTGGTCGCCATCTAAAGCCATCTTGTTATTTTCGTTCTTCGTTGTTGCTTTGTACATATTTAAGGAGAGGTCTAGTTTCCTGGTTATGTGCAAACTTAACAATAAATTGAAATTGAAATAGGATCTACAAGACGGTTTCCGTCCACTACATAATATTACAGCACGTTTTGGACAGCTCTCTCACTTTAATCTAACAGACAAACGAAACAATAACGAATAGGGGGTCCACTTCAATATGTACCTAGCTGTATTCAAATGATTCGAAGCTTTCACTATTTCAAAACAATAGCAATGCCTTTTGGCCAGGGGTGAAAGTCTCAGGGCGTTGCATTGGCGATCTTTTCTCATCTTGGTTAGGGTTCCTGCAGACTGGCCATAATGTAATACTCTTGGTTAGATCGACTCCGATGATGCTGACCGCCTTGGAGGGATGACTCAATGCCCTTCGCTCCACCTGATTCTTAGAATCCTGGCCTGGGAAATACGGGTTACCTACCTCTGCAGGCCGAGATACCTCTTCTGGACATTCCCAGTTAGTCGTATAATAACTTACATAAGGATGAATAATGCTTTTTTAATTTGGAAGCAACACTGGTATGCGATGAACCTGGTTCGTCTTTACGTTACTTACCTACTGATGGTGTAGCAGACCATCGAAGGTTCAGAATGTAATTGAAAGTAGTCATAGGTGGTGGATATTGCCAATAACAATCTTTATCTAACTGGTAACTACTGTCTAAAAAAAGTCTGCCAAGTTGGGTGGGCAGTTGTATACCTACTGTAAAACGGACGTATATAATCTGTAGTTTTGCCTGTGACAACCAGTTTCAGATTTGCGCATGCGCAATGGCTATTACTGATCCAATCACTTCGAAAATCATAGGCAACCGGCTTGAAGCCTCACCAAACTAATTTTGAGCGAAATCGGCTAGATTTTCGGGCGAAATGTTTAGGAACTGAGAAATTGTTGTATTAAGAAATTCACGTTTGCGCATGCTCACATGCTACCGTTGGTCCGACGGCGATAAAATTCACAGGGAACCGTCTAGGGGGTAACCCGCACAACCCCTGAAAATTTCATCAAAATCGGACCACAATTTCGTGAGTTTTTCCCGGGACAAGAAATTGACCACAGACGGAGAAGACACGGAACCAAAATTGTTCAGAAAGCTTTGAAATGCAAAAAGCAAGTGGAAATTTTGCTTGTGGAGGACTTTTGGTTTATTATTCTCTGAATAATACACCTATGTAATCGCTCAGCAAAAAATTTTTATAACCCCCCCTCAAACTTTTTTCTTTTCCGTTTCAAGGTGCGTAGATTCAAAAAACGCTGCAAAGTCCTTGTCACATGGGGTTTATTATTCTACAGAAATGTTGGCTGTACATTTATTGTTTGTTTCATGTGAAATAATTGAAATAGCTATTTCTGATGGTTTCCACCAAATTTGGCCCCCAAAACACAAATTAGGTAGGTACGATTTTTTTTTTTTTTTTTTCAAATTATCCATGATCATTGGTAGTGCCACTTAATCGTCTTGATCTACGTGTTGAAACTTTTCCTAGTGCTATTCTACAAATTGATGGTGATTTCAGACGATTTCGCAGGTTTTTGCCTCATAAAAAATCAATTTTGGGATCTGAACATCTGGTACAACCTCAATTTTCCACTCCTTGGCCAAAATCGACCTCATATTCGATCTTCTCGTCCCCAAAAACATGGAAAACGATACCTCAAAAGCTCATGTTACCAACATGTTGCTAAAACGCAAAAAGTACCTATTTTTACACACATTTTCACTCACAACACCCCTGGGTATATTCCGATCGGGCTGAAAAGTTTCGGGACACAACTAGGGCCCAAATAGAGCATGTGTGCGAAAGAACGACTTTTTTAGACCGAAAATGAAGCCTGTACACGTGATACGGCGGACGGACATTGCATTTTTTGAATCTACGCACCTTGAAACGGAAAAGAAAAAAGTTTGAGGGGGGGTTATACAAATTTTTTGCTGAGCGATTACATAGGTGTATTATTCGGAGAATAATAAACCAAAATGCAATGTCCGTCCGCCGTATCACGTGTACAGGCTTCATTTTCGGTCTAAAAAAGTCGTTCTTTCGCACACATGCTCTATTTGGGCCCTAGTTGTGTCCCGAAACTTTTCAGCCCGATCGGAATATACCCAGGGGTGTTGTGAGTGAAAATGTTTGTAAAAATATGTACTTTTTGCGTTTTAGCAACATGTTGGTAACATGAGCTTTTGAGGTATCGTTTTCCATGTTTTTGGGGACGAGAAGATCGAATATGAGGTCGATTTTGGCCAAGGAGTGGAAAATTGAGGTTGTACCAGATGTTCAGCTCCCAAAATTGATTTGTTATGAGGCAAAAACCTGCGAAATCGTCTGAAATCACCATCAATTTGTAGAATAGCACTAGGAAAAGTTTCAACACGTAGATCAAGACGATTAAGTGGCACTACCAATGATCATGGATAATTTGAAAAAAAAAAAAAGATCGTACCTACCTAATTTGTGTTTTGGGGGCCAAAATTGGTGGAAACCATCAGAAATAGCTATTTCAATTATTTCACATGAAACAAACAATAAATCTAGGTACAGCCAACATTTCTGTAGAATAATAAACCCCATGTGACAAGGACTTTGCAGCGTTTTTTTCTTATAACTTCTTAAGGCGGCTCCACACATGCGCTACTTGCCAAGTACCGAGTAACTCGGTGACTCGCCAAGTTACTTGGCGAGTGACGAGCTCCTTGCTCCACAAATTCGTGGATCGTCCCGCGCAAGACTCGCCTCGGGAAAGAGGCGAGTCACTCGCAGTTGCTCGCGAGCCAAGGTAAATGATGGACGACGAAGTAGGTAATTGCAGCGGCTGCTTTTTTTGTGATGAGTGCGGCCTACCTCCAGATAATGTTGTGTTGAAGAATTAAAATAATACCAATTTGAAAAAAAATCATTGATGTTTCGATGTATCGAAACATCGATATTTTTTCTCCGATGTTTTTTAGACATCGATGTTTCTTGAGGAAAAAACATCGATGTGCAAACATCGATGTTTTCTTCATCGATACCCATCCCTAAAGAGAACTAACTATGTGGATCACTAACTAGACAGTAGGGTGGTCACAAAAAGTCAACTTTCGAAATTCAATCGTGGCAACCCCCTAAAAGGTGCCATTTGACTAGAAAATGAGATTCCCAAAGTTTTAGGTCGATCGGATATCATTAACCCGTGCCGCATCGAGGTTGAAGTTTAGAAAAACTCACTTTTTTCATGAAAATATTATTTCTTTCCTCATAACATAGTAACCATTTGTCCTAGAGACTTGAAATTGGTCTTATTTTATTTGAAATGTTATCTTCTTCAACTTTTACTCCAATAATGTTTTCGCTAGATCCTATAGATTTTATGTTATTCAGCTTTTCCCATCTCAAAACGTGGTCCGTTTCAACAAATGTGCCTTTTTACGCATACCCCTAAAAACCACACTCCAGTCAATGAAATCGACCTCTAGGCAATTTGATACTTCTTTATCACTCTGGTATATTGAAAATTGATACATTTGAATCTAATATATAATAATATATGGAGGGGGTAGGGGGGAGATGGGTGGGTGGTGGGTGCTATGAAATGCACAAAAAACAATAAAAATTATGTAAAAAGTGTTTTAATAATACAAATTGAAAGTTTTTTGTATAGAAAATAATAGCCTGGAACTTATTTTACAACACAATATATCTATTCCAACACCACTGAATTTAGAACTACATTAATGGCTTAGATAGTGAGGCTTTATCGACATCAGGGTAAATTTTCCTACATTCTGACACAACTTGTAATAAAAATTGGCGCTGTTCTTCGTCTTTTGTCAAGCAAGAGTTGAAGTCTTGTATCGATTTCACTCCTCTTTCAGCAGTGTCGTTGACTACCCTTAAACCGTTCACTATGTTTTTAGCATTCAAATAATGAGGATTTTTGTTCCATAAGCGTGTATCGGTGTTTAAAAAATCTGTCTCTATGGAAAACCGCTTGAAAAAATTCAAGGTTTGAGAGGTGACAAAAAAATCAAGTTGCTTATCCAAAATTTGCTCTACATGTGCAAAATCTAAAATCGCATTTCTATCCCTACCATCAATTTCACTGTCGGGTTCACCTAGGGAAAATAATTTCATGGCCATACTTTTAGCGAATTTTCGAAGAAAAGGAAGCTATTTTTAATGTTGTCGTCTAAAGTGTGGTCGAAAAACGAGAACGCTATTTTCTCTGAGCTGAGGTACCACAGATGGTTTACAAATTTTGACAAAGACTTATCTACTATTTCTGTGTCAATTTTCCTATACTCTACTAATGCTTTCAACATTTCCAGATCTTGTTTAGGGGCCAAAGCAGGTTTGGGGGTATTGAACCATGCCTTGGCGTAAATATTTATTATAAAAACACAAATTTCTTCTATTCCTTTCATTTCTTTTTGAGTTAATAACAATTGGTCTCTAAAAAGATAAATTTTGAGGCAGTAAATTGCTTTGGCCATCCACCTGGCGTGATGAATTGCACAAGGTGCTTTAAAAGAAAAGTTTTGGGGACGAAACCCTATAAACACTAAACAAAGTTGAAGAAACTCTTTGTAATCCTCTCTGGGCTGCAGGGTTTCCAAATGTTCCATTAAAAAAAGTGAAACTTGATTAATGTTACTAATTTTGCATCTAATACTCGTATTATCATCATGTAGACTAGTTTTGTATTTAGTTTGGTCGAACTTAGGCCACCCAACTTGAAATTTTTTGAAAACGCTAGGTTCAGGACCAGTGGTCGAGAATCGATGATTCACAGTAATAGAGATAACAGATAACAGCGAATACAAAGCTAAAGGTCACACTTCCTTACGTTTCACCGGTCTAAATACCCTTCATTACCTAGATCCCCCCCCCCCCCTTATTACAGCCTCAACCTTTACATTTATACCTGAAACATACTCATTTTCAATAAACCAGAGTGATAAAGAAGTGTCAAATCGCCTGGAGGTCGATTTCATTGACTGGAGTGTGGTTTTTAGGGGTATGCGTAAAAAGGCACATTTGCTGAAACGGACTACGTTTTGAGATGGGAAAAGCTGAATAACATAAAATCTACAGGATGTAGCGAAAAAATTATGGCAGTAAAAGTTGAAGAAGATAACATTTTAAATAAAATGAGACCAATTTCAAGTCTCTAGGACATGGTTACTATGTTATGAGGAAAAAAGAGTATTTTTATGAAACAAAGTGAGTTTTTCATGATCTTCAACCTCAATGCGGCAAGGGTTAACGTTATCCTATCGACCTAAAACTTTGCGAATCTCATTTTCTAGTCAAATGGCACCTTTTAGGGGGTTGCCAGAAGTGATTTTCTCAAAAAAAATTATGCCTATTGCCTTGTGACCACCCTACTAGACAGTGAAGGGACAGAGGGTGATGAGATTCACAGAAAAATACCTCGACCATCGGCCCCTTGCGTCCCGCATGTGTGGAGCGGGGCAGTTACTCGCTACTTGGCGCGTACTTGTCTCCTTTGAAGCGGGGAAAAAACCGACACTGGACGGAGCCTCCCCAAGTACTGTTACTCGTGACTCGGCGAGTACCGAGTAACCCATCCACACTACTGGAAATCGGCAAGTATCGACTCGGTACTCGCCAGGTACCGAGTCGGTACTTGCCGATTTCCTAGTAGTGTGGATGGGTTACTCGGTACTCGGCGAGTCACGAGTATGTAACAGTACTTGGGGAGGCTCCGTCCAGTGTCGGTTTTTTCCCCGCTTCAAAGGAGACAAGTACGCTCGCTTTCCCGAGGCGAGTCTTGCGCGGGACGATCCACGAATGTGTGGAGCAAGGAGCTCGTCACTCGCCAAGTAACTTGGCGAGTCACCGAGTTACTCGGTACTTGGCAAGTACCGCATGTGTGGAGCCGCCTAAGGCACCCTACCTTCGGTTGTGAAGAAGCAAAGTGGGAATTCAAGTGTATTTCTTCAATAATTATTTTTAGGATCAACCTCAAATCCGAGAATTAGGTACTTTTGAGACGACCTTCGTCGATTCCAAGTATCGATCGAAGCCCGTTCGAATCTCTAATTGCGACAAACATAGCGAGCGAAACGTTCAAACTGGTCAACAAAAATCATTAAACCTGCAAGTTTCTTTATCTGCGACTGTTAGGTGGAAACTGAATGGATTTCCTGCTTAGGAAGTGATCAAAATGGAAACAAGGACGCCAAAAAGAGTGTGATACATCACTGGACAATGAAGGAGTGTTTCCAGTGAAGGAAGAGGAAGATCCGGTGACAGTGGCACAATTAACAGACCTAGTTTGGCATGGTGTCAGGCGACAAAGGATGACTGAATTCTTCGTTTCGGATTGCCGCCCCTCGTTCACAGGCTGGCCAACTAACGGAGTCAAAAATGATAGGAAGGAAAAACTATTTGATGAGTTGACGGGGAAAGAATTCGAACGAACAGGTCCAAAGCCAACTGGGAACGATGTGATAATTCCCATAAGAATGTCTATCAGACTGAGATAGAAAAAAGAGGAATTTTCGTCCAGAAGTACTTAACTACGTATTCTGGGAACCGTATAAATCACGTGGTAGGTAGGTACCTACCTACCTACTGAGCGTATGTCAGGCACGGCTAGTCAATCCAACGAAGTGGTACCTACCTAAAGTGTTTTTTTTTCAACTTCTATTTGTGGTAACCCAATTTTGGGTGTCATTTTCAATTCTGGAGCTTCCATCTGTTTTTGCTTATTCCCCAACTGTTTTGGCTTCACTTGATCTTTGAATGGATCAGTGGTGAAGAGCTAAGCTACCAGGATATGAAAGTACACGCAAGTTTTTCTACACTTGTACTGGGTACCTGGCGGAACTTTTCTCTATCACGAGATAAGGAACCTTAAGTAACTAAGTCCACTCGGCCACCCTAGCCCCCTCTACCTAAAGTCTGTAATTCTAAACCTTCCAATTCCAACCAACTAAACTTCCTCACTGCTGGAACCAATAAAGCCAAAACTCTTCCGATTTTATAGCTGATCGCCAAAATTGTAGTCAGTAGGTATAATAGCTAAGCAGACAAAATTAACAAACAAAGATTAAAGACTTATTAATCACACCGATACTCGACACACACAAACAGGATGAACTAGAGAACTTCTAAATAACTACCTACTCTACCTAGGTTCATTTCCAAAACCGGCCGCCAAACAAAATCAGCGGAAACAGCAGAGAAGAAAAAATTTTCGGAAAAATCCCAAACAATGACGAAACGGAAAAACAAGAGGTTTTTGAATTTCACGTAGGCGCATCGATAGAATCTTCCATTGGGTGATTGAACCATCAAACCTCTAGTTATCCCCACTACAAGTCCCCTCGCTGTTATGAGGTTCCTACGCTATATTTTACCGCTCCATTAGATTCCCCGCAATCTTGGTGGATCTGGTCGTGGCTGTTTATCCGACTTCCAAGTATCCTCTGTCCCGCCCGCTAGTTTCTCTCCCTCGCCACTTCTCTTCCTTACCTTCCATTCTCCCCCATCTCTTTTCAAGGTTTTTCTCCTTGGAGGAGACAATGGGCGACTCGGAGACCCTTTCCGTCCCTCCTACAGAGTTTAGCGGTTAGTAAAAACCTTGAACTTTGCGAAGACAATGACCGCACACTCCTGAAGTTCAATATAAAACAGTTTGCAGCGAGGTCATCATGGTCGGATTTTTAGTCCAAGAGGACAGTTGGTTGGTAAAAGAATCAACAGGGAAATAAGAGCCAGTCAGTCAACTGTTTAGTCAACAGATGTCTGCTAACATTCAACAGAAGACAGGATCCCTCGTCAATTTTTAGCGTCAGGCCAGGCGGTGCCGTCAAATTCAAATCCTAAACGCAAGACCATAATAATTTGCTGTACATAAGTTTTTGTACCAACACAGCGACAAGGAATGGCGCTGAAGTGCCGCAGTATGAAAAATGCTGCAAATCCCTACACAACGGTTCATTATTTTGCACAGAACCCCCTTCTCTTACGGATCACACTTCTTTGTACAGAACACCCTTCTGTTACAGATCACAGCTCTCTGTATGGAAAACCCTTCTATATAAAGATCGCAGACCCCCCCTTACTAGGTAGCTTAGTACCTAACCCCGTACTCGTTACTAGGTACCTACCTAAATCACTTTTAAATTTTGCTAAATAATTCTATCACCGACAAACAATAGCCAAAATGGAAAAAAGAAACACAAATAAAGTTGAAACTGGGGGGTGGAAACTGTTGATGTGGAGTGAAGAAAAAAACATTCAGTCCCGGTTGGGTTTCGATCTCGGGAACTTCGGCGTCCCAGTCCATCGCTTAGGCCACTGCGCTACAGCGCCAACCTGGCCGAGGGATCAATGATGCGCGCTCTCAACTTACCCTGCTCTTTAGTGCAGATTTCATAGCAAATTGTATGGCAACATCGTAGAATGCTCCGGATGGTCTCAAAAATTCAGAAAATTTCGAACTTTTTAAAAACGCACACCTCAAAATCAAATTTTCGGAGATAGGGGTACTCCGGATATTCAACTCCTATTTTTCACCCCTTAGATCTGAGTGACAGAAACGAGCTTCGAGGACCAACTAGAGCCCAAACGGGACCCATATACAAATTTCGTGAAAAACTGTTTGGTGATCCCTGTATAGGAACCTCGGAAATACTGACCGATTGCTCTTCGCCACTTTTTTCTGTACTACAGAAAAAATAATCTGTTAATCCTGTATTCAGTTTGTGTCAATTTGACTACATTATGTGTCAATTTGTATATATGCCACCCAAAGGTGCCACTGATACCAGAAAAAGACAATTCTCGCCCAGCTCGGGTAAGACTCGCGTTCCTTCCAGTCTGCACTCACCCGAGGTCATCAAAGGTTAGCTGTTCCACAAAATCACGAGATTCCTTTGCCCAGCAGTATTTTAAACAGCTCTGGAGCATGAGGAACAAAGCCTCACTTGTCAAACGGTCCATGACATTTTGATGGCAAAATATGGGTGGGTCATTCCACCTGATACGCTATTGACCTTTCTCGACAGAAGCGTCGTTCCTGAAGCCACCTGGCCTCGCGATGACTCAAAAATACACCCAGTACGCATGTGAGTTCTCGGACCATGTCGCCTATGTATCAACCTACCGGAAGAGATCTTCCGCCCTTCCCGAAAAAAATGGTTCAATTATATGGAGCCATGTTAACTCACTTTACACCCACTCTGTCGAGGGCTGGAAGGAAAGTGGTCACAAGCAGCTGGTATCATACAAATCATCAAGTACCTACTACATTTCTCACATCAGAATGAATATGAATATTGACACTGAACATGATTGCTACCTTCAAGGACGGGAAGACTTGTATAGTTTCAATTTTTGTATGATATAATGTGACTGGCTGTTGGAGTGAACGGGACTGAGAAAGTGGTGTTCACGGAGCCAGAGCTTACCAAAGTTCGTAACTGAAAAAGAATTTGCTTCTTACAAGAACATGGTTTTCTTGTTACACGCTCAAGCCCACGTGAACAATTCGATTTTAAGAATACACCAGTTATATCTTGTAGGTAAGTAAAATATTATTTTACCTTCAAAAATAAGAACCCGACGAAGATTTGAGGTCAGGTATGTTTTTACTGTTTTTGTGACCCACTGTGTATGCAGGTACCCTTTAGATGACCAATTTCCGCCGATTTCAACTGAACTCTTCCCAACACACGGTATAAAAAGCCCAAGAGTCTCTTGAGTCACAAATTCTCATAAGCCATTAATGTTGAAGGATGCTGGAATTTACTGATGGGCATTTCACAAGCATGTTTCTGATCAATGTTCAGTCAGCACAATAATGTAAATAAACTGAGGGTTTCACGAGAGAAAAAGAAAGAACAACTGTAAGGTAATTGGATAGGTAGTACCATTTAGCTCACTCGCGCTGACAACAGTTGCACAAAACGGGAGTGTTCAAACCCTGTTAAATATTCATGAACTGGTAAAGCTGTGCTCTCCCTGTTTATCATTCATCCGAGATCACAATAGTTGTAAACTATACTCACAATCAGTCTCTCTCCGGAAGTAAGTGAGGGTTTCTCAAACAACTCACGACGGTGGGGCGCATACTAATCGACTGGTGTCGTCATTCACGGACGAAAATGGCGGGGCTTTTCGTACTATTCCAGGTTAAAGATGAATGGATCTGCTGGATAGAGAAGGTTCAGACCTATAATGGGATATACAGGTATTATGCGATGGACGAGGTCCCAAATGAGCAAAATTATCAAAGAATTCAATCGAAAGATTTGAATTTAATTCCCGAGCTCATATCCAACACAAACACGCACACGTGGGTACTCACTACCCAAATCCACATCCATGCAACTACGACATGAATTACGAAGTTCTTCGCAAATACAGAACTTGAGTGGTTCCTTGTTTATAGGAACAAAACGACGGTTTCACTAACCCAACCATCTGATGTGAACAAGAGAAATCACGATCTGGGGGTGAAAACGCGGCAAATTATTACACAACGGTTTATTATTTACTTGTAGGTATAGATGCAGGCCCCGATTTCAAATAGTTAGCGCCCTGGGCAGATAATATTTAGCCCCCCCCCCTCTTTTTTCAGCTCCCCCAAACATTATACAATTTTACAAGTTCCAGCTTAATTATCATCATCTTTAAAACAGCACATTATACCAAGGTTTTTTAAAACCAAAGGCGTTAGTCTTTTTTCCTTGTTTAGTAAATTGTTGCTGCAGTTTGATACAACTGTTATAACTAACGTTAATAAAACATGAGTTATAATCTATGGCTCTTAAATATATTTCAAACGTATTTAGTTTTGGGCCTAATATTTTTAAGCGCAATGAAACAGTAACTACATTTCTCTTACGGCAAGCGCGAGGATATTACACGTACCTTTTTCCGTTGTGCTTTAAATTTTGGGATTTTAAATGTATTTTTGAAAATCAAAACATCTCCTACCGTACATTAAAAAACTTATTTTTCCCATCTCTCAAATTGTTGTTGTCCTATTTTATTTCGCGCCTCAAATTCCCCCGCCCCTCGACAACTGACGCTCTGGGCGAACACCCAGTTGGACCGTTTGTAAATCGGAGCCTGTGTATATAGATGCCCCTTCTGCGTATACATCACTGTTTTCTGTGGTCAATACCAACCCCCGTGCTCACCCCAGGAAAGCCCTAAATCGAGTACCATCTGGAGCCGGCCGGACAATTATTACAGTTTCATAAATATGCGGGGGGATTAAAGAATTCTATAATTAACTGAACAAAATTTGTTCAAGTTACAATTATTAACAAAATGCAAAATAGCCACCATTCTTAATAATGAAAAATGGTATCATGGAACTACCAACTCAATTTCATACAGCCATGCGTGATTATAATCAGCTGTCCTCTACCAATGATATCTGGGCTGGATGTACATACATTATTATACTGTATCATTATTTTCATTCGCACTTATGTTAACGAAGACAAACTTCAGTGTGAACGAACGGCTGGACCTACAAATGCTCCGGGTGGCCTCTAAATCCCCAAGTTCGGAATCAATTTAAAAATGTAAAAAACATACCGTTCCATTAATAGTTGACGATTCTATTTTCGGACTCAACGTAACTCTCAACGGAAACCACAAAGTTTTGAGGGGCGTTAAACTGTTTTTTCATGTTCGATTCCAATGTTTAGGTATTATTGAAAATAAATAATAAACCAAAATTGAAGTTTGTCTGAGCTGGGTAAGTACCTACAAGTTATGATGTAACACATGATCCTGCACTGATATACTTACTTAGGTACCTACGTAGATAATGCAATTAAGGTGAGGGACAATAGGTACCCACCTATTGACTAAAATTAACGAAGCAGAATGCTTTTGGAAAGAGTAAGGTGGTTCCCACCCATAATTTATTTTCACGTCCCAAAGAAGAGGCAGAACGGAGTGGAGCGTGACAGGCAGGTAGGCCTAGGGTCAGGATAACAGGTAACAGGTGCGACAGGTTTTCTGGAAGGGGAGCAGCAGAGGCCCTCTGGTCCTTTCGTCAGAAAGGGAGTCAGGAACTGAGAGGTGGAAACAAACACAGCACTGCCTTGCACAGCTAACTCGAGGCCTACCTGCCTCTCATAAAAACAAAGGTAAAACTGGTATCATCTTCACAACAGCTAAGTCTGGGTTTGGCACAAATATTGTGATTGGTAAGTATATTTTTAACGAAGCGAAATAATTTCACTTTTCAAACAGTAAACAGTCATACATTTTTTCAAAATCCGGATTTTTAAAGACAAAGAGGGCAAAGATAAAACCTCGTGTTCTTCAAATTATTCAAACACCACCAGGTCCTTTCACTTATAAACTGAGAAAATTTTCAGAGAAAACATGCTAATGCAATGGGTCCAATGAATGCAATGAGTGAAACCACAATGGATCTTATAGGTCGCAGTGGATGGGAACTGATACAGACCCCACAAAAATCCCCCCCGGACAAACCTTAGTAAAACAAAAACGCAATGGGTGTATCTGAAATGTTATTTATTTTCTGTTTCAGAGCATTCCGAATTGATACAAAGATTTAAACAGAAATAATGTACCTATATTTTTATGTAATTTCCGACGATAACACTGTTTGGCTACGAGATGATTCACAGTCATTTCTCCGAAATTTTCGCCAAAATGTTTGTACGTGTAAGTACCTACCAACCTAATGTCGAAAGAAATGTTTTTAGAACATGGGAAATTTAAAAAATAAAAAGTGGGCCAAATTTGTCTTATCTGGGTAAAAAAATGGCAGAATATCACTGAAAGTGAACTGCAATAGGCTATTTTGACAGTCATCAAAATAAAAAAAGTTAAATTCAAATTTTTCGGGATCGAATCCGTGAAAATTCTAAAATCACCGAAGGTGATTTAGGTAGAATGGTTAATCGAAAAAATTAATGATCAATAGTGGCTCTGCTGCGAGTTCTGGGGGACATCAATTATTGCCAATAATTAGTAAAAACTGCTACGAAAATGCCAAAAATGTTACAGGATGGTACCTACTTTTAGAATTCCCATTTATAGTCTGGACTGGCACTTTTTTACTACTCACAGACGGCATAAATTAGGAAAGCAATGATGCTATGCTGGTAACGATAATCCATCCAACGAATAATACGGACAATAAGTTCGAGTCCGCCAAGTCATTCCGCCTATTGTTTGAAACAGACTATTCATCACGAAGGGAGTGGAATACCCATTTTGAGCTTCGCGTGGAATCATTGTTTTCAATAAAAAAATGCAACAAGGGCCAGTCGGCAGTATCGGACCTCTGTTTTAGCGAATTTTCAAAGAAAATGAAGCTATTGCAATGGCTTCGAAATTTAAATAATATAAATTTTTGGAAATTTTCTTCATAGAAATCCGTTTCAGACCATTCTAAAACGATTCCTGAAATTTAACACTTTTTTATATGTATATATATATATATATATTTATATATATATTTATTTATATATGTGTCACTCCAGACGATAACTCTCGATAGAATTGAGATAAACAGCTCAAATTTGCACAAAAAATCTATCTTGGCAATCGAAAGGCTAAGTTCGAAGATGGGCGAAATTGGCCTACTCTAAGGAGGGTTTTGGCGCATTTAAAGTGCGCAAAAATTACCCAAAAATCCCCAAAATGTTATTTTCCAACAAGTGACCCCTCATTTTAAAGGGTTTTGCACGCTGAACACGATGGTGGAATCGGATTTTAGATATCTTGATCCGTTCTCAAATTAGAGCATTTAAAGTGCGCAAAAATTACCTAAAAATCCCCAAAATGTTATTTTCTAACAAGTGACCCCTCATTTTAAAGGTTTTTGCACGCTGAACACGATGGTGGAATCGGATTTTAGATATCTTGATCCGTTCTCAAATTAGAGCATTTAAAGTGCGCAAAAATTACCCAAAAATCCCCAAAATGTTATTTTCCAACAAGTGACCCCTCATTTTAAAGGTTTTTGCACGCTGAACACGATGGTGGAATCGGATTTTAGATATCTTGATCCGTTCTCAAATTAGAGCATTTAAAGTGCGCAAAAATTACCCAAAAATCCCCAAAATGTTATTTTCTAACAAGTGACCCCTCATTTTAAAGGTTTTTGCACGCTGAACACGATAGTGAAATCGGATTTTAGATATCTAAATCCGTTCTTAAATTAGAGCATTTAAAGTGCGCAAAAATTACCCAAAACTAGGATAATCTTTAAACTCTTACCCCCACCCCCTTAGAGTGGTCAGATTGAAAAATGTGAGAAGTATTAATTGAAGACGAGAGTTCGAAGCAAAAAAGGGGGAGGCAAACGATTAGTACAACTCCTTGAATTTACCCACAGCGATCAAATAAATAAGCACTTAGTACAATTACGTAATAAACAAACGGTAGAATCAGGATGGACAAAACGTACAAATTAAAATAAATACGAAGAGAATATACATAGAAAACCAAATTTTAGACCGAAGTTTTCCTTTATTCAAAACCATAGCCATTAATTCGAATATTTCTTTGAAAATTCGCTCATTAAGTCATGCTGCATGACTGATTTTTTTTATTTTCTCTCAGTTCCTACTACAGGTGAGACCACATAACGCGTATGGGCATAACAAGGGCATAACTTTGCATAAGGTAAATTAGGAGTGTAAATCAAACGTTAGAGCATCGATAAAAACATTACTGCAGCGAGAATATAAGCGAGGTGTAGGAATCTAAGAGGGGCCTCAGCCATAAATTTCAGTCCGTCACCGGCGAAGGAGGGCCGAGAATGGGTGGGATAGCTTGACTACCACGACAAAGCTTTCATATACAACAATGAAAATAATAAAGGGCCAACAACGGAAACTGGAGAACCATTTATCAAGGTTACCTTGCTTGACGACAGTAAGTAGTACAGTAGCCAAAACAAAGAAACAAAAACAAAAAAGTTCCAGTCATGCAGCATGGCTATAAGAGCGAATTTCCAAAGAAACATTTGTGCTACTGTGTAAAAAGTTGATACATCGAGAAACCATGCCACTTTTCGTAAAATTATATCATTTTTCGTCATTTCAGCAATTTTTGCCGGTTTTTGACTCTTACAATGTCAACTTTGACCCACTCTTTTTTTATACAAATATTTCCAACATCGAAAAAGTCCTCTTTCTTTCGTGAATCACCATCCCAAACAACATAAGGCGAATTAATATTGACTTTAGCCCTTGGTATTACTGTCAGCAATTGGTATTAAGGGCTAAAGTCAATATTAATTCACCTTACGTTGTGTGGGATGGTGATTCACGGCAGAAAGAGGACTTTTTCGATGTTGAAAATAATACCAATGGCTGGCCCTCAAAAATCCAAATCTGACCCCTTATTCTGTTCGAAAAACAACTGAAATTGTCTTTCTGTCTTTACTCACCCTTCCATACCACTTTCCGTAATTTTAAATCAATTTTTCGCAATTTTAGCCATTGTTACAGATTTTAACCCCTTAAAAACTCCAACTTGACCACCTTAGAATTTTTGAAAATTGCTCATCTTCGAACTCATCCTTTTATTGGCAATACGAACATTTTGGCGAAATTTGGAATTTTTATCTTGTATCCAAGGACAGAGTCGTCTGGAGCACACACACACACGCGCGCGCGCACACATACGCACGCACACACATGTTTGTTAACATCTAGGAATGAATTCAGGATGCTCTGAAACGGATCTGCCTATAAAAATAAATCAAAAATTCAAGTTTTGAAAATTTTGGACCCATTACAATAGCTTCATTTCTTTGAAAAATCGGTAACT
The DNA here is from genome assembly GCA_954871275.1 of Leptopterna dolabrata. Classification (NCBI taxonomy): domain Eukaryota; kingdom Metazoa; phylum Arthropoda; class Insecta; order Hemiptera; family Miridae; genus Leptopterna; species Leptopterna dolabrata. Next base: position 36,167,066 of record OX940977.1, on the reverse strand, counting down.
GCCAAAAATCACACACACAGGTGGAAAATTCCTTTTTTAGATCACCTCCGACGCGGGATTTATTCATCTCCATAATAAAAGACCAGTTTGGTCGGTACCGATGGGAAATGATGAGAATTTTTGATAAATATAAACCTATCAACCTGTAACTATTACAGAATCAATGCAACGTACATTTCCTGATTAGTCAAGCGTAGTTTTTCCAAAATGGAGATACCTACCTACCAGATATCTTGTTACCCCTCAGCGCAGCGCCGGCAATAGCACTGCAAAATGCAAACAGCAGCCAGCTTTGGGTCATACGACTGGAAGTTTCACCACTGTGTTGTTCCAGATTATGATAGGTCGAATTTTCGCGCAACCCCACAACTTTTGCAGCTACCTACTTGAAGGAGGTTCAGAGAAAGAGGTCGCATGGCGACCCCGTTATTTTTGTATTCCCAGCTCCCAAGTTCCCGCGGCCAGTGAATCGGATTTCCCAATTTCCCATCATTATACGATTTTGGCATTGAATGCCTTTGGGAAGCAAATGTTCAGCCGCGCAAGTGGTTTAATTGGTCAGCGAAGACGAACAGAGGATGAAGTGGGTGCTTGAAACATTATGAAGATGCTGGCGGTCAGATGATGTAGTGATTGGCACCTTCATATTACACAAACAGTCACAGACGATTGATATTATGAGCCATTAAATTTGGCAAGATCTTCAACACAGTGAGAAGTCTGTAGGTTTAGTGAACCCCACACCCCCTGTCAAGGTTGTCAAATTTGGTGTGGTGGGGAGACAATGCCTGGTGGATACGAACTCTTACGCCATGGAACGACCTATCTGAGAATATTTCAAGGAGACTAATTTTTTTATTTTTATGGAACAAGGTGAAAGGTGATAAGGTTAATAAAGAACATAGACCTAGTAGACGAGAAAGCAATGTCACCTCCTGCCTAATCCGGAGAAATCGCCTCCATCCATTCGATTTTAAGCCAATCCCGGAACTATTTATTATTTCAAGGGAACCAAATGAGATCCAGAATAGCTTGGAATTTTTTGGGAACCCTTGAGACAGAAGGGCCAACAGTAATTCAGACGAGATTTTTATTTAAAAAATTTGAAGAGCAATACGATCCTCTTTGGAAGTGGTGGAAATGTCACCTAAGGAAAAACGAGCAAAGTCCTTGTCACATGGGTTTATTATTCTGTTGGACATACCTAAAGAAATTTAGGCTGTTCAGTTACTGTTTCTTTCGTGTGCAACAACTGAAATAGCTATTTTTGATGGTTTCACCAATTTTGGCCCCAAACACTCGAATCAGGCTTCTATTTTTGACAAGTTTGATCATTCATAGTGCCATTTAATTTTCTTGATCCACCTGTTGATAACACTTACATGTTACCATAAAAAAGTATAGTTATTTCAAACATTTCCCAGGTTTTTGACTCATAAAAAATAATTTTGGGAGCTGAAACTTCGTTAGAACCTCAATTTTCCACACTATGGTCAAAATCGACTTCATATTCGGCCTCCTCGGTAGGGAGAAACATGGAAAACGATTACTCACAAGCTCTTGCTACTAGAACAGAAAACCCCTATTTTTACACCCATTTTTCACCCATAGCACTCTTGGGTATATTCCAGTCGGGCTGCAGTTTCGGGACACAACTAGGGCCCAAATGGAGCCTGTGTGCGAAGCAATGAATTTTTTTTAGACCGAAAATATAGTAGTATGGATGATACGGCGGACATTACATTTTTGGAATCTACGTACCTTGAAATGTAAAAGAAAAATTGTTGAGGATTTTATACACATTTTTTCTGAGCGAATACATAGGTGTATTCATAGAATAATAAACCAAAACATAAGGCGCGAGGCATTACTCAAATTTTCTAGCTGCTTACCTGTACGTGAGGTGGTTTCCTGTGCACAAATAAATCTATTACCACATTGGGGTAATATATAAATAAAGAATAGACAAACAGAAGTCCTACATGAACATATATTAAAAATTATTTTTGGTAAAGACGAGAAAGAGATTCTCAACATCCGATCTGTACGAAGAAAACTGGTCTCCTATCATTCAGACCAGCACAGCCAGCAACACAGCAATACCAGATTCAGTTCTCTTAACATTCCCCGTAAAAGGTTGTCTAGCACAAAAACATATCAACTGCATCGGTCCTAAATCCTAAACTGAGCAACAATTTCATTCTTTGCAATCCTACATTAATAAATTCTTCCACATTAAATTCGCGTACGTTGATCAACAAAGAATTAGTATTAAAATAGTACGAACATAAAAATTGCAAAAATCACAACATACTTCGTTAAAAACAGAAAATGCATTTATGGTTGTACAACTATAAATCACTAGCACTATACAGCCTAGTCTTTCTCCGACAAATCATGTATTGCATAAAAGTTACATCTCCACGTACCTAACGACTTTCAAGAAGTTCCTTCAAGAGAATTTATGGAAATAATTGAAAATTGAATTCAAATACATAATATGTGATTATTATATAACTTTATGTTATTATACCTAACAAGCTGACATGTAGTCCCCGCTGTCAGGCCTTGCCTTTGAAGGATTTCTGACTCAAATGTGTAAAATTTGTGGTGAATTAACTGTTATTACGTTGTCATGTTCATGTTATGTTGCTCACAAATAAACAAATTCTCTCTCTCTCTCTCCCTATTCAAGCGATCATGGTTGCGGGTAGCTAAAGGTTGAGAAAACCATGAGAATATTATTTCTATTGAAATAGTAGGGTAGGTATTATATTCCTGTACTGGTATATTGAATGTATATTGAAATAGTAGGTATATTTACCACGTTGGTGAATTGAAGTATTTTTGGTTTATTATTTTCAATAATGAACCATTGGAATCGAGCAAGAAAAAAAAAAAATCTTACCCCCCCTCAAAAGTTGATGGTTTACGTTTCAAGGTACGTAGAATCCGAAAATGCAATAAAAATATTTCTGTCTGTTCGCCGTACGCCGTACTGGCCACTTTTCTTAGTTAACATGAAACGAAATTGATGAAATTCGGGTTATAGGTTCCGTTCGGGGTCTAGTTGGTCCTCGAAGCTCGACGTTACTGTCAGTCATCTCTAAGGGGCTCAAAATAGGGGTTGCAATTTTCAGAACGCCGTATCTCGAAAACTTACGATTGAAGGGTATGGTTTTTTTACGATATTAAATTTGTCTTGAGCTAAATAATTTTTTGAGACCACCCGGAGCACTGTACGTCCAGCCGTTCGTGTGCGCCAAAAAGCTTCGTCAACACGATCGTGAATCAAACGGTATAAATCCGGCCGGGATTTCATCACTAAGGAGCACCTGATTATAATCAAGGATGGCTGTATGAAGTCGAGTTGTCTGTTCTACGATATTATTTCATTTGACAAGTGATGGACTACTGGTTTTTGTTGGTAGGTCTGTACTTCTGAAACTTGAACGAACGTTGAAGTATTACTGATGGGTAAATATTATTAAACAATGGCAAATTATTGCACACCGGCAAATTATTAAACAACGGTGAATTATTACACAACGGTAAATTATTACACAACGGTAAATTATTACACAACGGCTCATCTACCCAGAAGGGGCTGGATTTTGTTGATAGGTACTTTTGCAACTTGAACAACCGTTGAAGTATTATTGATGGGTAAATTATTACACAATAGCAAATTATTACACAACGGTAAATTATTACACAACGGTAAATTATTACACAACGGCTCATCTACCAAGAAGGGGCTGGATTTTGTTGATAGGTACTTTCGCAACTTGAACAACCGTTGAAGTATTATTGATGGGCAAATTATTACACAACGGTTCATTATTCTATCTCCGTAGAAGGGGAACCTATACAGGGAAATTATTACACAACGGTTTAGGTAGGTACCTAGTAACGAGTACGGGGTTAGGTACGGAGGATCTGCGATCCACATAATATGTACAGAGTAGTACATATTAGGTATATTATATAGACGGGTTATCTATACGGAGACCTGTGATCTGTAACAGGAGGGTATTCTGTACAAAATAATAAACCGTTGTGCAGGGATTTGCAGCGTTTTTGTGATTTTCAACAAACGAGGTAAGTCAATTTTAGAATATTGCAAGTTCGCCATACAAAAAATCATTTGACCCCAAGCTAGCTATTTCTAATTTATTGTTAAAGATTATACCTTGTTATATTAGCCGCTTAACCTACCAAGTATATGAATGTGTTTCACAAATAAGTGAAGGTTCAAATCGATAGGATTCAGGGGTTATGAGTGTGACGCTCGGAGGAGACCGGTTATGCTAAGCCCGCAACGCCGTCGGAGCTGGACCCCGAGCTTGCAACTGCGCCCGCCTTCACCGCATCCCTTGGACTTACCTTGGTGATCTGGAAAATAGCCTTCTTCGTTCGCGTTCGGTCCTTCATATCGAGAAACTCGTAATCCCAAAGAAGAGGAAAAGGATCACTTAATCCGCATCCCGGTATTTTTTTTTAACGGGAGAAGTCACGAAAACCGTAAGAAATTCAGTGAGGAAACATTAAAAAACCACCAAACGCGGGACTGAGTGACGCGAGAGACCAAGTTCACAGGTGAGGCAGCCTTTGTTTACTGAAGGTGAAGGGGGGCTTTGGAGGAAGAGTGCGATGGTGGGGACCGGTTGGTGGGGGCTGACATGCGATAGGTAGACGAGGTGATACAGGAGGAGAGGGGAGGGGTGGTAGCGGGACGTGGCCGCGCAGGGCCCAGGTAGGTCCATCAACACGAGACGAAATACGAATGCACAACAACACAGGTTCGAGTTTCCTACTTTCCACGAGCAGTGAAACAGCCTGTTGAGTGCACATAGGTCAGGTGACCTGGAAAAGCCAAATGGTCCCTGAGGTTCGGCTACTTTTCCTGGTCATAGCACTCACCAGAAATCCTGCCAAGCGAAACCTAAAATTATTCTGAAACACAGAACCTCAATCAATCAATCAATTTATTCATAATATTGTCTGGTAGGCTAATGTGGGGAGGGAGTTGTGTTTGGGTATGTTATATGTTGCTTGGATCGTGTCATGATGATGTGCGTATTTATAGGATGGTTGGATCTGAATTGTCTCTCAGCTGTCTCCTCTTCAATCGACAACTAGCTAGTGAAGTAGATGGCTGAATTTTGCTTGTCTCCCGCATTCCACTGCCAAGTCTAGAAATTCTTGCTGGCAGACGAAATGGACAATTTTCGTGGGTTAAAACACAATTTTGGGCCAAATTCTGCTCAAAAACGGGAATTACAACTTACTGACCACATAATGAGGTGTTCATGTCGGAAGGTCAGCAGAAAACGAGTGTGAAATTTGAACTTCCGAGTTCCCGCTAAAAATGACGTATCAGGTAAATCACAGAGTATTTCAACTCAAATCCCGCGTAAAGCGCTAGTGCTTCACTTTAAACGATTTACAGAACCGCAGTGGATGGCACTGCAAATTTATAAATAGATTTAAAAAACGTCTCCGCAAAATCAAACCAAGGGGAGGCTCACGAAGTCTCATCAAAGGTTCTTGAAGGTTGCCAGTAAGGTTTGCCATTTCTAATGTTGGGTTGTTGGCAGCACTGTTCATCAAAGGCATAACTGACTACCTACATTTTTTTTAAAATTATTCTTCGTTCATTTATTTATTTATTTTATTTTGTTGTTGTTCATAACTGACGATGAAATCAGAGCAGAAGTTTGAAGGCAAATGGCAGAAGAGGGGGTTGAGAAGATGAAGGAGTCTACATTGATGAACATGCGGGGCAAGAACTGGATGAATAAGTGAAGATGGTGTGTTCGAAAATGATGACAACATTGGAGACCAATTCGATTTTTTGCCTGTCGATGAAGAGCTGGGGGGGGGGGGGGGGGAGATGGCGATGGAGACTGTTTTGCAGTTGGATCCCGACAGCAGTGACAGAAATTTCATTTTGGGTAAAGATGGACAAACTATTTGGATAGACACTCCTGTGATCATCAGTGCAAAGTGTGAGGGATTTCGAGGTTCAGACAAGAAATGATGTAACTTTCTTCGAGGCCAACGTTTCGGTTTATTTGTAAACCATCATCAGGGCTACAAAAAACACCCAGAGGATATTAGGTATAGGTAGCTGTATTAGACGTAATGGACGTACATAACTATGTTAAAATTTATGGTAAAATTATATACAAATTTATGGTTATTGGTTACTGGTTTACGTGAGTGTGACTGACCAGAAGTATTAATAATAATTTTACCAAGCATTTTAACATAGTTACGTCCATCACGTCTCATACTACTACCTATACCCTAACTCAAGGTGTTCTTTATAGCCCTGATGATGGTTTACAAATAAACCGAAACGTTGGCCTCGAAGAAAGTTACATCATTGCTTGACTGAACCTCGAAACCCCTCACACTTTGTGTTCAACAGTTTGCAGTCGAAAAATCCAGCCTTATTTGATATTTCTGCGGTCAAAAGAAGTTCCGGGGTTCCATCTAGATCTAGAAAGTCGATCATTCTGTAGGTAGGTATCGCTGAATGATCCTACCAACCAACAGGTTTGTTCGCAGTGACCATCTGACGGTTATCTGACCGTCAGAAGGGCGTTTGGCCGTTCGCAGACTCTTTTCGGCCTGTATAGCATCCATGAACGGCTGTTCGTAAGGTTTTACTGACTATCCAACGCCAGTTTTCTGATCGTCAGTCATTTCAATACACAGAGAATAGGGCGGGCACTGCCTTATCCATTCCCAACCATTATCAAACTTAACCCTTCTAAAACGCAACGCTTATCAAGACGGTGACGGATGGTTTCTTAAAGTTTTCTGGGAGTCAGCTGTCAGAAAAAGCCACAGCGAACAAAGCTAATGTATCCTTCCAAAGAAATTGTAAAAATTCGAAGTTCAAGACATTGCGGCCAAAAATCATCATTTCGGAGTCGAAATTTTGTTAAATAAAAATGATTTTCAAGTGAAATAAAGGATGTTTATTCAAACTGTTGTGCTTATGTTGTTCCAACCCTAAGGGTACTTGAGGAACGCAGGAAAAATGGATGGGGGAGTTGTAGGAAAATCAACGTATCTACTAGGGCTACATATTTCAACCCTCCACGATGTATATTTATGGTGCTGCATGAAAGCTCCTCAGATCGAAATCGGGACCAAATAGGAGGTCAGGAGGAATTAGCGAATTTTCGAAAAAATAAGCTATTGTGCAATTGGTCCGAAACTTCTGTGCCATAATCCTAACCTACCCTCCGACACGGACAATTTTTATGACCATCGTTAACTACGACACATTAAGGTAGGTATGGCAGTATGAGGAGGTATCTAGATTGGTGTCTCCATTTCATGCTAACACGCATAATTAGTTGTGGGTAAGAGCAGTTCATCTGAGGGACTCAAGTTATTTCACTCCTTGAAAGGAGTAGTTCTTTTGAGTTACCCAGTAGTTCCTTTCCAGTTCCTTTTTTTCCAATCACAGGACACAAACACTGAACTAGAACGAACATATTATAGGATACCAACTTAGCTCCTTATTCCTTTGAACGGTCGGTCGTTCCGTGATACTATAAACTCATTATGTAGTATCCACCCCATCTGAACTCAGATCTAAATAACTCCTAATGAACTAAAGGAACTATCGTTCAGTGATACCAGCAACTCCTCATTATTAATAATTAATAATTAATGGGAGAATTATTCACCCCATCTAATCCCCTAATGAACTAAAGGAACTATCGTTCAGTGATACCAGCAACTCCTCATGTAGTATCCTATGAACCACAAGTTCCTATGAACTACAAGAACTTACTCACTCGCCTTGTGAGTGAGGGAGTTACTAGTTCTTTACTTCTTAGCTCATAATGCACAGAGCGATAGTTCTTTCGTTCCCCCTTCATACCTCCACCTCTAGACACTGGGCCCTTCTTTTACTCTACGGTCGTAGTGAACGAACGTTCATTGAAGTGAACTAAGTCGAGGAGTTGTTCAGTTGGCTGAATAAGTTCTTCAAGAGCAGTTCAGTCAGGAACGCATAATATCAGGTGCCATACCTCACATCTACATTGAAGACGAGGTTTCTAGGTGCTTCATTACAAAATCATAACAAAAACGAAGGAATCAATATGCACCACAGGCACAAATGGTATATAATATATAAGAAGGAGGTGTTCGTGGTCTGTGGTACCTTCCTCAGTATGGTTACAAAGTACAGAGTGGAAGAGTAAAGGTTAGAAAGTGCAGAGAGCAACTACCTTCGAAAGTTCAGCCATATTTCAACTTTCCACACTAAATCTCTCAGATCCTTCAAAAACCTACGGAAGACTGGAGAACGTGTGTTGACGAAACCCAATGATACGGCAATAAAAGAATCGAGGGAAATATATATACCCAAACTAAATATACAGGTGACAGGTCAAGGGATATAAGTTCATGCTTAGCATATATAAACAAAATACGCCGAGTCAAAAAGACTACACAGATAACCCGCTGAGGAGGATGTTGGGGTTATCTATCTCCAATATTTGTTCGCACAACACCCATTTGGTTGTGAGACAGGTACGACTTCCGTCAACTACATAGAGTTAGCTATTTCACCGGTCAATCTCTTACTTCCATATGAGTACTTGTAATACAGTGAAAACTCCCAACAGGTAGGTAGTAAGACTGTTGAGAAATGCTGATTTTCTTCCTTCAGGTTTCTTCCTTCAGGTTTCTTCCTTCAGGTTGTAATCCCAAAAAGTATTATCCCCGATTTTGAACCCCCCCCCCCCCCCCCCAAAAAAAACAACGATTATTAGAATAATGGAAGGAAAATCGCGCCGAGAACATACTTTGCCATTACTGAAGAAATTAAAATACGTAATCTCCGTCAGCTATACATTTAAGTCCTCTATAATTCAGCTCATTGAGGAGTCCAAAATTAAAGTCATCACACATGACATACCAACTCGTTCCAAGGAACATGGGTTGGTGCCTATACCCCGCTATACATTTGCTACGTCGCAGAGTCAATATGTTTTTGCTGGCGTTAAATACTTTAATAAACTTCCTTTAATAATATTATAACTGCCAAAAACCAGAAAAATTTCAAGACCGACCTATCTCCGGGTTCTAGATTGAAAATGAAGTTTTGTACATTTTTCCGCTTTCTTCTTTTATTTTATTTCTTTCAACTGAAGTTAATATGTAATGTAGTTAACAGGTAATACACTGGAGAACTTATATTGTTTGTATGTTTAATTTGAAGTAGGTATTCAGATTTGTACCACTTTTTGTATCGCTTGTTTTGTAGGTACCAATTCTTATAATTTTAATTTTTTCTTCGACTCCTTCCTCTGTGCACGGTTCGCAATACAGAGGAATTATATTTCCGTAACACCTCAAATAATCAATTAATTTAAGGTTTATATTAATAATTGTACACACTGCATACTAATCTTTGTATTTTTTTTATGGAAATGAAATATTTAAAAAAAATAATCCTGCCTCGTCTCGGTGAACTGGAACCTAAGGTACAGCCGGGTGCACGATAAGACGTAGCCGAAGCAGCGCAGTGCAGGGCAGGGTGGGGCAGTTTTTGCGCACATGTTCGAGGGCGAGTGCCCACTGAGGCGCTCCACGTGTCGACTGTACCACACTTACGTCCCGTGCTGAGCTGCCCGTGCTGCGTGACACAGCTCAACGTGCGCCTTAGCTAACTGGTAGTTTTCAGGCAATCTTTCCCCCATTCCTCCACCATGTTGACTTAGGCGCGATGCAATTTCCCCTCCAATGGATAAGTACCTATCAACAAAATCCAAAAGAGCCTTCATCCTTCAAATGAAATAATATCACCAACTCGACTTCTTACAGCCAACCGTGATTATGATCAGGTGTTCCCTAGCAATGATAACTGGCCGATTTAATAACGTTTCATTCACGATCATGTTGATGAAGCTTTTCGGTGCAAACAAACGGCTGGTCGTACAATGCTCCGGGCGCTCTCAAAAAATACATTAGTTCGATATCAATTTAAAAACGTTAAGGAAGCTTGAATGTTTTCGAGCTACGGCGTTCTGAAAATTTCAACCCCTATTTTTCATCCTTTAGAGATGAATGACAGTAACGCCGAGCCTCGCGGACCAACTATACCCCAAATGGGACCTACAAACCAAATTTCATTAATTTTGGTTCACGGTAGCTAAGGAAAGTGCGAAGTACGGCGTACGTTGGATGGACGGAAATTTTGTTATTCCATTTTCGTTGAAACGGAAACCATCAAATTTTGAAGGGGGGGGGGGGGGGGGGGGTTAAACTTTTTTTTCCATGCTCGATTCCAAAGGCACATTATTGAAATTAATAAACCAAAAGTACGCACCAACCATCCTAAAATATTTTGGGTGAGGTGCGCAAGTGGTCCAGAGGGTCTGTGGATTACTTAAATAGCTGTTAATCTGGTGTTCTAGTCTAGGAATAAACCCTGCTGCTTCGGTGTTTGCAAACCTCGAGCACAAAGGCCTCTGAAATTATCGCAGCGAAGATGCAACACCTAGAAAAAGGGGTCTGCGGTTCGTCCGAGTATTAATAGATGGATTGTTATCGTGGGAACCCCACCAATTTAATTTTAATCACCCTCCCTGCTTAATTGGTGATTGTATCAAGAAGCGAGTGAAAAATCTTTCTGTGCAGGTAAGTACTTACCTACCTACCTTCCTACACTCTACTGCCGTCTAAGCCGTCACGCATGAATCATTATGTAAACTGAAACAGCAAGTATTTTCTTTCCAAATGTGAGAATCGAAATCTTTTGAATGGTAACACTGCACGGGTTTCTCCACTGTTTGTAGCGCGCGCATGTAAAAGAAGAAGAAGGCACTTTACGCAACACCGATGTAGTATAGAGGAGATATTATTGGAAAATATGGAAACACTCCAAGTGAAAAAAACTCTGCAAAGTTCATTGGACATACCTACAGAAATGTTGGCTGTTCATTTTTTATTGTTTCCTTCATGGGCAACAGTTGAAATAGCTATTTTTGATGGTTTCCACCATTTTTGGCCCCCAAAAACAAGAATTCATTTCCTATTTTTGACAGAAATCTTTGATCTTTGATAGTGCCATTTAATTGTCGTGATTCACCTGCTGATACTACTTCTAGTGTTATTATACAAATTTATGGTGATTTCAGACAATTTCCCAGGTTTTTTACTCATAAAAATGAATCCTGGGAGCTGAACCTTCGTTACAACCACAATTCTCCACTCTTTGGTCAAAACCCATTTCATATTCGGTCTTCTCGCCCTAAAAAACATGGAAAAAGATACCTCACAAACTCATGTTCACTAAAATCTCAACAAAAAATACACTGCCAAGGTGATGGCACAGGAGCTTCCTCGTCACAATCAGAGTGACCCATTATAAAATACACTGCCAAGGTGATGGCACAGGAGCTTCCTCGTCACAATCAGAGTGGCCCATTATAAAATAGAACAGACTCGGAAGCAAAATAACATAACATTACATTACATTACATAACATTGCATAACGTTAAATATACATATTACATAACATTACATTACATTACATAACAGTACATTACATTACATAACATTACATAACATTACATGAAATATACATATTATACATAACATGACTTCCATAATACATTACGTCCATTATACATAACTAGCCTGACCGCTCGCTTCGCTCGCTATCCGAGATTCGCTGTACGCAGTATCGTGGAACCAACAAACGACGGAAAAATCCCATACCCTACCGGGTATTTGTGCCCAATTTTATCAAAATCCGTCAAGCCATACAGGAGTTGACCATGGTCGACCATATTTCCGCTATGGTCAGGGAATTAAAAATGCGCCTACGTTCAACTTGGGAGGCTACCGGATATTGGTGCCAAATTTGGTCGATATCCGTTGAGCAATTCGGGATTCGACCATGGAGGGGCCCATGGATGCGCTAAGGTCGACCGCGGGGGTAGTCCGAAAGGTCGATCGTAGATAGAATTTCACGTAGATTACGAATACGCGATAAAAAATAGGGGTTACCATTTCAATTAACGAAGTTGACCATGGTCGACCATAGTTCCGCTATGGTCAGGGAATTAAAAATGCGACGTTGCACAACTTGGGAGCCTACTGGATACTCGCGCCAAATTTGGTCGATATCCGTCAAGCCATTCAGGAGTTGACCATGGTCGACCATAGTTCCGCTATGGTCAGGGAATTAAAAATGCGACGTTGCACAACTTGGGAGCCTACTGGATATTCGGGCCAAATTTGGACGATATCCGTTGAGCAATTCGGGATTCGACCATGGAGGGGCCCATGGATGCGCTATGGTCGACCGCGGGGGTAGTCCGAAGGGTCGATCGTAGATAGAATTTCACGTAGATTACGAATACGCGATAAAAAATAGGGGTTACCATTTCAATTAACGAAGTTGACCATGGTCGACCATAGTTCCGCTATGGTCAGGGAATTAAAAATGCGACGTTGCACAACTTGGGAGCCTACTGGATATTCGTGCCAAATTTGGTCGATATCCATCAAGCCATTCAGGAGTTGACCATGGTCGACCATAGTTCCGCTATGGTCAGGGAATTAAAAATGTGACGTTGCACAACTTGGGAGCCTACTGGATATTCGTGCCAAATTTGGTCGATATCCGTCAAGCCATTCAGGAGTTGACCATGGTCGACCATAGTTCCGCTATGGTCAGGGAATTGAAAATGCGACGTTGCACAACTTGGGAGCCTACTGGATATTCGTGCCAAATTTGGTCGATATCCGTCGAGCCGTTTGGCCGTGCATAGAAGGACAGACAGACAGACAGACAGAGCGCATGCGCAGGGCGAACCGCTGGCTCTATCATGTTGAAATTTATATGGGACCTCAATGGGCCCTACCCGCTTAATCCCTGAGAATTACATTGAAATTGGGTGAAATCTTTGGTTACTACGGCTGTAACAAGGAAATTGAATCTATTTCACGCCAGCGCATGCGCAGAGCGCACCGAGGGTCCGATCATGCTGAAATTCATACTGGAACTCACTAGGCCTTGTCCAAACAACCCTTGAAAATTCGAGCGAAATTGAATCAAAATTGTGAAAGTTATGCGTGTTTGTTGAATTTAACGTTAGCGCATGCGCAGGGCGTACCGCTGGATCAATCATGTTGAAATTTATATGGGACCTCAAGGGGCCTTATCCGCACCATCCCTCAAAATTTGAGCTGAATCAATTCAAAATCGTGGAAGTTATGGCTGTAACAAGGAAATGCGGACAGACTCACAGACTCACAGACTCACAGACTCACAGACTCACAGATTCACAGACTCACAGACTCACAGACTCACAGACTCACAGACCGACAGACACGGAACCAAATTTGTTCAGTAGGCTTTGAAACGCAAAATGCAAGTGGAAATTTTGATTTCTGAAGACAAAAATTTTTTGGCTCACGAAAGTGAACACAAGGCTTCCGCTGCTTCGCAGACTCGGAAGCAATAGAACAGTCTCGGAAGCAAAATAACATAACATTACAGTACATTACATAACATTACATTACATTACATAACATTACATTACATAACGTGAAATATACATATTACATAACATTGCATAACATTACATGAAATATACATATTACATAACATGACGTCCATAATACATTACGTCCATTATACATAATTGCGAAAGTTATGCGTGTTTGAAGAATTTCACCTTAGCGCATGCGCAGGGCGAACCGCTGGCTCTATCATGTTGAAATTTATATGGGACCTCAATGGGCCCTACCCGCTTAATCCCTGAGAATTACATTGAAATTGGGTGAAATCTTTGGTTACTACGGCTGTAACAAGGAAATTGAATCTATTTCACGCCAGCGCATGCGCAGAGCGCACCGAGGGTCCGATCATGCTGAAATTCATACTGGAACTCACTAGGCCTTGTCCAAACAACCCTTGAAAATTTGAGCGAAATTGAATCAAAATTGTGAAAGTTATGCGTGTTTGTTGAATTTAACGTTAGCGCATGCGCAGGGCGTACCGCTGGATCAATCATGTTGAAATTTGTATGGGACCTCAAGGGGCCTTATCCGCACCATCCCTCAAAATTTGAGCTGAATCAATTTAAAACCGTGGAAGTTATGGCTGTAACAAGGAAATGCGGACAGACTCACAGACTCACAGACCCACAGACCGACAGACACGGAACCAAATTTGTTCAGTAGGCTTTGAAACGCAAAATGCAAGTGGAAATTTTGATTTCTGAAGACAAAAATTTTTTGGCTCATGAAAGTGAACACAAGGCTTCCGCTGCTTCGCAGACTCGGAAGCAAAATCTGGAAAACCCCTATTTTTACACCCCATTTAACACCCCTGGGTGTATTCCAATGGGGCTGCCGAGCTTCAGAGCGCAACTAGAACCCAAATGGAGCCTATGTGAGGAAGAACGACGATTTTAGACCAAAATTTAACGTAAATTTAAAGCTGACACTTCATTAGAACCAATCCTTCACTCAGTGGTCAAAACCAACTTCATATTTTTTTGCCTCCTTGCCCTAAAAAACATGAAAAAAGATACATCACAAGCCCTAGTTCACTAAAACCTCGAAAATACCTAATACCCATTTTCACCCACAACGCCCCTGGTATATTTCGATCGGGCTGCGAAGTTTCGGGACAAAACGGGCCCAAATGGTGCCTGTGTGCGAAAGAACGAATTTTTTTAGACCGAAATTAGAGTAGATATGGATGATGCAGCGCACGGCGGGCGGACATTATCATTTGTGGAATCTACGCACTTTGAAACGCAAAAGAAAACATTTTGAGAGGGTGTTATAAAAATTTGTTGCTGAGCGAATACATAGGCGTATTAGTCACAGAATAATAAACCAAAATGGTTTTAGTAGGGAAATATGATCCGCAGGTTCGAAGTGTCCCACGTAGAACTCGTTAATAATTATTATGTACCGTCAGTGATTCTTCCATCATTATCCACCACTTTAACCAGCTAACAATTGTGTGTCGGTCCCCCTTTTCCGCTAGGGCGTGCTTCCGGTCAGCCGACCGTTCTGCTCGGCAATTCACCTCTTATGTGACCCGTCCAAAAATCAAAAATAATAATATTCAGTCTATTCCCTACCCAAAACACTACTGCCACATATCTGCCACAAATGCACACGAATTAACTATGGTGCACATTCTTCTATGCGGGTTAACTTATTATTTTTTATATATACGCTGCTGTATAGGACAGTGTTCTGTGCAATACTATCAAAAGTGAGCCAGTATTCAGCATTTCTTATTGGCTCCTATTTTTCATATTGGACGCCACTATAATAATTATCACAGCACCAAGAATTATGGCCCTAATATAACTGTAGTCGTCTCTCGAGGTGTTCAACGTCGAGTAGACGTTCATTCAGACTCCATTGATAAGTCTATGTCTGCCGGTGGGCCGTCGCAAATCTTGATCCACTTATATATCAAATTTCACCGCAAGCGTAAGATGTGGTAAGCCATCATAAGATACATGTAGAGAATAAAACAAATGAGCCTTTCGTTTACCACAATGAATGTATATCGTTTACCACAATATTCAGCACGAAGCTTTTCACTCAGGTTCTGATCATCCTCAGGTATGTACAAATACAACTCAGTTGTATTATTTGTACCTCAGGATGCTCAGAATCTAAGTGAAAAGCTTCGTGCTGAAATATACATTGTGGCAAACGAAATGTTTGTTTTATTCTCTGGATTTTGATCCATTTCCCCTCAGAGGTCTCAGCGGATGTTTTCATTATGAATATACCGACCAGGGCGCATTGACAACGTTCAGAATGAGTAAGTAATTTGATGCAGGTAATGGAATTTTTCCACTGCTTATTTCAGTATTACTTTTGGAAGCACTATTGTTCGTAGGACAGATATCGTAGTTCCCCGCTCTTTCTCTTGACGTGAACATTCCAGCGCGGTTGGTCATGAGAAAAATTTAATAATCTCTTTTGCTTCTTCACTGCCGACTAGGAAAGCGGTGTATTCGCGCAAGAGTCGAAAAAATGTATGCCCTCCAAAAAGAAAATTTCCTCTCGCATTTTACGTTTCAGGCATCAGTCTGTCTGTATGTGGTCAATTCCTTGTCCCGGGCAAAACTATATACGAATTAATAGCGTAATGAGTTGAAATTCGGAGGGTAGATGCGGGTTTGGCCACAGATGGTCCCGTATCAAATTCATTACAAAGTACTGTAACTTTCATCTGCGCATGCGCAAACGTGAAATCCTTGTAAAGCTCGTAACCACCCTAGAAATCGTCGAAAACAGCTGAAAGTTGGACCTAGCTGCAGAATGTTACCCTGATGGTGCCTTATAGAGTTCATCAAATTTGGACAGTAACAATCGGATGCGCACGCGCAAACACGAAATGTTTGCCAATTCCTTGTAACGCCCATAGCTAACCGACAAAATAGTCGTAGTGAGTTGAAATTCGGAGGGTAGGGGGCGGGTTAGAACACAGATGGTCCCATATCAAATACGCTGAAAAAAGTGCTTTCAATTTCGTCTGCGCATGCGCCAACGTGAAATCCTTCTACAGCCCACAACTACCCTAGAAGTCGTCGTGAGCGATGAGGTTTGGAGGTTAGATGGGGCCACAGATAGTCCCACATTAATGTCGATCGTAAAGTAATTTTTGTCTGCGGATGCGCAAAAGTGAACTCCTAGTAAAGCCCACAACTACCATAGAAACTGTAATGCACTGAGATTTGAAGGGTAGGTGGGGGTTAGGTGTCGGATGTTGTCAAAGGCAAAGCTCCTAAACTACAAGACCAATTTTTAGGGATTGTGCGTGGAGGCTCTTAGACGGCCCCCTATGAATTTCATTGCCGTCGGACCAGTGGTAGCTCTACAACACAGGTAATCAAAAATCGATGTTTTACCAACTGATTCTGTACGTCCATGTTACAATAAGTGAGGAAGCTATACTTTCCACCCAACTTGGCAGCAAATTCCTGGCACCTAACTGGCTCACCGATGGGTTCTGGAAACTTCCAGAAACATCAAGCATTAAAATTTGCTGTGCTGTTGGTATCATGACGGCAAGGACCGGCAATGGCGCCTCTAATTTCTGATACAACGGCTAGTTTTGGGTATAGGACTTGAAATTCTATGAGTGTACTGGGTGGACCATCACAATTTGCTGTTGGTGCCACGGCGACCACTCATTCCAGTAATACAGAAGGAAAGGAAATGTTCAACCACTACGGTACGTTGTGTATTTTTTGTGTGTCACAACCATGCCGGACCACAGAATATAAAACCAGGTACATAAAAATATGACCTGTCCATGGACAATATTGCAGTCAATTCCTCGTTTCCATTCGGATCAGGCCACTTTGAGGATTTCTCAGAGGCTTACAATTCAATTGGCACGGGCGACTGGAGCGTCTTCAAGAGAGGTTATGCAAATGAAGTGAACGGAGATCCAACACCGCAGGGCTCTGTTGCTCATCTTCAGGCCCAAGGTGAGTTGAGAAGGAGGCCGGGGTGAAAGGGCGAATCACTGTGCGTTTTGAAGGAGCTTTAAATCCTAATAGTAAAAAATGAGGAGGTGTAATAGATCTTCATTAGTGAGTCCTTGTCCGAGGATCCTGGAACAATGAGCTAAGCAACGGAGTAATGAGGAGAGGCGTAGGGGACATAAGAGCAATAAATTAGGAACCATAATAATAATCAGTTGTAACATTTTACAATTTGTAGCGTCAAACTACTAGTCGACCTTCCAGTCCTCTGCTAAAATTTTTTTGCTAACCAAATTTTGCCGGGGGGGGGATATATTTTCATGAAATATTTATGATGTAAAATATTAAACAAAAAAACGCTGCAAATCCCTGCACAACGGTTTATTATTTTGTACAGAATACCCTTCTGTTACAGATCACAGCTCTCTGTATAGATAACCCTTCATATAATATATGTACTATTCTATACATATTATGTAGATCGCAGACCCTCCGTAGGTTAGTACCTAACCCCTTACTCGTTACTAGGTACCTACATAAATCACGAGTTAAGTGTTACTAAAATAATTCTGTCGATGACAAAAAGTAACTAAAACGGCAAAAAGAAACGCAATAATGAAGTTCTAAAGGAAAATTGTTGATGTAGAGTGAAACAGATGCCCCTTCTGCGTAGATCACTGTTTTCTGTGGTCAATACCTACCGATGTGGTCAAGTATAATGAGCCGTTGTGTAATAACTTGCCCATCAATAATACTTCAACGGTTGGTCAAGTTGCAAAAGTACCGATCAACAAAATCCAGCCCCTTCTCAGTAGATGAACCGTTGTGTAATAATTTGCCGTTGTTCAATAATTTACCGTTGTGTAATAATTTGCCGTTGTGTAATAATTTGCCATTGTGTATTAATTTACCCATCAATAATACTTCAACGTTTGTTCAAGTTTCACAAGTACCTACCAACAAAATCCAATAGTCCATCACTTATCAAATGAAATAATATCGCAGCACAACCAACTCGACTTCATACAGCCATCCTTGATTATAATCATGTGCTCCCTAGTGATGATATCCCGGCCGGATTTATACCGTTTGATTCACGATCGTGTTGACGAAGCTTTTTGGTGTACACGAACGGCTGGACGAACAATGCTCCGGGTGGTCTCAAAAAATGGTTTAGCTCAAGACAAATTTAATAACGTAAAAAAACCATACCCTTCTATCAAAAGTTTTCGAGATACAGCGTTCTGAAAATTTCAACGCCTATTTTGAACCCCTTAGAGGTGACTGACAGTAACGTCGAGCTTCGAGCACCAACTAGGCCTTGAACGGAACCTATAACCCGAATTTCATCAATTTCGTTTCATGGTAACTAAGAAAAGTGGCCAGTACGGCGTACGGCGAACAGACAGAAATATTTTTATTGCATTTTCGGATTCTACGTACCTTGAAACGTAAACCATCAAATTTTGAGGGGGGTTAGAATTTTTTTTTTTTTTTTCATGCTCGATTCCAATGGTTCATTATTGAAAATAATAAACCAAAAATTTAAAAAAACTATTCGGTAAAAGTGTAATGATATTTTTGTGATGTAGATTAGTTCAATCTCCTTAATCTCAAGTACAAACCTAGTTTTTTATTGGTGAAGTATACAGGTATGGGAATATACCGAATTTCTCTCTTCATGGACTCAGAAAGGGTTTGAGTTTCGGGGGCAGATAGGACTTGGGCTTGGGCTTGGGTTCTAGAAAGGGCATGTACGAAATATGACTCCAGTCCGACAATTAGGGCGCGGTGGAGGGAAAAAATACCGTAACTGGCCACTAAGCGATGAACATAAGAAGACGTCAACTCGACACATATTACAATAAAAATAATCGAAAATATTACAATAAAACCGAATAACATAGTACGGAGCTTTAGCAGTGGTAGAATCTTGAAGGTGGTACAAAACCAAATCACAACACACAACCATTGATTGAGTTGGTAGGCAGGAACGAAATTTTCCGTTTCATTTGACCTGCCATAGTATTTTCCTGTTCATCTTCGTACCATTTCCAAATAATCATGAAAATGCACAGTTTGGAACTGCTTGTGCCACCAAAGTCAGATCTCCTGACTTGGATTCTCCAGTTTCACCTCCACATCCTACCATTTGCCATGGCTTAAACCTAGGAGAAAGTGCGTATCTCATCACTTTGCAACAAGATAATAAATTAATAGCTATTTAGTTTAAAAAAAATGCACCTACCCCTGCGTTGCTATAAGTAGTTTTGCTACCTAAAATGTTTCATAATTACCTGTATGTTTAATGATGATTACCCTCGACTTTGTAGTTATTTAAAGAAATATTACTTACAATAAATCAAACTAACAAAGTCGCACGTACCTTTAGTAGTGTGTACAATCCGAGAATGAAGGTAGAATCCAGTTCGTAGCACTAACCGCATACACAACCACTGATCAACGCACGCCAATCAGTGCACACACGTTATTCATCGGATTGCCCATACCACTTCGCGGGCAATCGGCGGATCATTCCGAGGCGATTCGAGAAAAAACACAAAAACACAATAATCTAGTCCAGGAATTATTGTTTAAAGATGAATTTTGACGAAAAACTACCACAAACCTACCATCCGTCGCGGGTGATCGAGGGTCTGACTATAGAGAGGGGCGGCAAGGTGGGGAAGGTGGTGGGGAGGGGAAAGTAGGCACTTAGGTACTTGTAACTTTAATTATTTTTCCCTTCATTTTACCCGACTTATTGTCTTTACCTGTTTTTACCCTTTTCCAAAAAAATCCACGAAATGATTGAAGTTACCAATCTACGTGGCACTGGGTCTGCCCGCCAGAGCTTAAACTCTCCAGATGTAGGTTAATACTTGGAATTTTCCATCTATTTTATTGGAATTGGTCATTAATGCGATCTTGAATTTCAATAAACCACCAATAGTTGTATAGTTGGTGTTTTAATCGTTCCAAGTGACTCATGTTGTGAACTGATGCCCTCGTGGCACAACCAGTGCCACATAGATTAGTAACTTGTATATTATTTCTTCGATTGTTTGAAGCAGTTAGGAAAAGAAAAACACAATGAAAATGCAGGTAAAAAAATAAATGAATAAATAAATAAATAGATAAAAATCGAGTGAATACCTACCTACCCCACCACGCCCAGCCACATCACCTTCCCCACCCTGCCGCCCCTCTCTATTAGTCAGTCTGGCCCGATCACCCGCGACGGATGGTAGGTAAGTGGTAGTTTTTATTCCAAATTCATCATAGAAGAATAATTCCTGGACTAAATTTTACTGTGTTATTATGAGTTTTCTCCTCGAATCGCTTCGGTATCCGCCGATTTAAACGGGAGAAGTGATATGGGCAATTCGAAAACCAACGTGGGTGCATTGCCGGCCCGCGCCGATGATGATTGTGTTTAGTGCTGCGATTTGGATTCCACCACCTTCATTCTCCGACCGTCCAATACTAAAGGTACCGTAAAATTATGTTATTTAGGTTTATTCTAAGTAATATTTTCTTTATAATTTATCACGTCGAGGATAGTAATTATGAATTTAGGTACCTATCTACCTACTTGGAAGTTTCGACCTATTTGATTTGAATTTCCAAAAACCATCTATAAGAGTTTTTAGTGTTCTCATCGTTCCGAGTACCTGTGTGAATCAGGAGAATCGATGCTCTGGTGGCACACCCCATGCCACGTAGACATACCTACCTACCTTACCTAGACATTTCTCTAATTGTCTGGATAAGTTACGAACCGAAAAATAAATTGAGAATTCAGATAAATGAAAGGGGAAAATATTAAGTAAATATACCTACCAAGGCCCACCCAGCTGATACTTTCTGAAGTCAGTCCGTTGATCACCCGCTACTGGTTGGTATGCGGTCGTCAAAATGCGTCTTTATTCCTGGATTACATTATATATAAATTATTTTTGGTGTGCTTTCTCCTGGAATCGTCTCGGTATTATCCGCCGAATAACCGCGAGAAGTGATATGGACACTCCGATACCTCACGTGAGTGCAGGTTGGCCCGTATTGACCAGTGATTGTGGTTTTGATTATTAGTGATGCGATTTGGAATCTACCACCTTCATTCACGGATCATCCGCTACTAAAGGTAAGTACAACTCTGTTATTTCCCTTGATTTAAGTAATATTTCCCTATAACTATAAACGCGAGTGTAACAAAATCACGAATTCAGGTATCTACTTGGGAGGTCCTACATATTTGATTGAACTTCGTGGTTAACACGATCTTGAATTTCCAAAAACTACTGATAAGGGACCTATACGGTGTTCTCATCGTTCCAAGTACCTGTCTGAATCAGGAGAATCGATGCTCTGGTGGCACAGCCCATGCCACGTAGACATACCTACCTACCTTACCTAGACATTTCTCTAATTGTCTGGATAAGTTACGAACCGAAAAATAGATTGAGAATTCAGATAAATGAAAGGGGAAAATATGAAGTATAAACCTACCAAGGCCCACTCTGCTGATACTTTCTGAAGTCAGTCCCTAGATCGCTCGCAACTGGTTGGTATGCGGTAGTTTTTCGTCAAAATTCATCTTTAAACAATAATTCCTGGACTAGATTATAAATTTTGGTGTGTTTTCTCCTGGAATTGCCCCAGTATTATCCGCCGAATAACCGCGAGAAGTGATATGGGCACTCCGATACCTTACGTGAGTGCAGGTTGGCCCGTATTGATCAGTGTTTTTGATTATTAGTGATGCGATTTGGAATCTACCACCTTCATTCACGGATCATCCGCTACTAAAGGTAAGTACAACTCTGTTATTTCCCTTTATTTTAAGTCGTATTTCCCTGTAACTATGAACAGGAGAGTAGTAAAATCACGAATTTAGGTAGGTATCTACTTGGGAGGTTCTACATATTTGATTGAACTTCGTGGTTAACACGATCTTGAATTTCCAACAACTACTGATAAGGGACCTATACGGTGTTCTCATCGTTCCAAGTACCTGTCTGAATCAGGAGAATCGTTGCTCTGGTGGCACACCCCATGCCACGTAGACATACCTACCTACCTTACCTAGACATTTCTCTAATTGTCTGGATAAGTTACGAACCGAAAAATAAATTGAGAATTCAGATAAATGAAAGGGGAAAATATTAAGTAAATATACCTACCAAGACCCACCCTGCTGATACTTTCTGAAGTCAGTCCGTTGATCACCCGCTACTGGTTGGTATGCGGTAGTTTTTCGTCAAAATTCATCTTTAAACAATAATTCCTGGACTAGATTATAAATTTGGTGTGTTTTCTCCTGGAATTGCCTCAGTATTATCCGCCGAATAACCGCGAGAAGAGATATATGGACACTCCGATACCTTACGTGAGTGCCAGGTTGGCCCGAATTGATCAGTGTTACAATAATTCCTGGACTAGATTATAAATTTTGGTGTGTTTTCTCCTGGAATCGCCTCGGTATTATCCGCCGAATAACCGCGAGAAGTGATATATGGACACTCCGATACCTCACGTGAGTGCCAGGTTGGCCCGAATTGATCAGTGTTACAATAATTCCTGGACTAGATTATAAATTTGGTGTGTTTTCTCCTGGAATTGCCTCAGTATTATCCGCCGAATAACCGCGAGAAGAGATATATGGACACTCCGATACCTTACGTGAGTGCCAGGTTGGCCCGAATTGATCAGTGTTACAATAATTCCTGGACTAGATTATAAATTTGGTGTGTTTTCTCCTGGAATCGCCTCGGTATTATCCGCCGAATAACCGCGAGAAGTGATATATGGACACTCCGATACCTCACGTGAGTGCAGGTTGGCCCGAATTGATCAGTGTTACAATAATTCCTGGACTAGATTATAAATTTGGTGTGTTTTCTCCTGGAATTGCCTCAGTATTATCCGCCGAATAACCGCGAGAAGAGATATATGGACACTCCGATACCTTACGTGAGTGCCAGGTTGGCCCGAATTGATCAGTGTTACAATAATTCCTGGACTAGATTATAAATTTGGTGTGTTTTCTCCTGGAATTGCCTCAGTATTATCCGCCGAATAACCGCGAGAAGAGATATATGGACACTCCGATACCTTACGTGAGTGCCAGGTTGGCCCGAATTGATCAGTGTTACAATAATTCCTGGACTAGATTATAAATTTTGGTGTGTTTTCTCCTGGAATCGCCTCAGTATTATCCGCCGAATAACCGCGAGAAGTGATATATGGACACTCCGATACCTCACGTGAGTGCAGGTTGGCCCGTATTGACCAGTGATTGTGGTTTTGATTATTAGTGATGCGATTTGGAATCTACCACCTTCATTCACGGATCATCCGCTACTAAAGGTAAGTACAACTCTGTTATTTCCCTTGATTTAAGTAATATTTCCCTATAACTATAAACGCGAGTGTAACAAAATCACGAATTCAGGTATCTACTTGGGAGGTCCTACATATTTGATTGAACTTCGTGGTTAACACGATCTTGAATTTCCAAAAACTACTGATAAGGGACCTATACGGTGTTCTCATCGTTCCAAGTACCTGTCTGAATCAGGAGAATCGATGCTCTGGTGGCACAGCCCATGCCACGTAGACATACCTACCTACCTTACCTAGACATTTCTCTAATTGTCTGGATAAGTTACGAACCGAAAAATAGATTGAGAATTCAGATAAATGAAAGGGGAAAATATGAAGTATAAACCTACCAAGGCCCACTCTGCTGATACTTTCTGAAGTCAGTCCCTAGATCGCTCGCAACTGGTTGGTATGCGGTAGTTTTTCGTCAAAATTCATCTTTAAACAATAATTCCTGGACTAGATTATAAATTTTGGTGTGTTTTCTCCTGGAATTGCCCCAGTATTATCCGCCGAATAACCGCGAGAAGTGATATGGGCACTCCGATACCTTACGTGAGTGCAGGTTGGCCCGTATTGATCAGTGTTTTTGATTATTAGTGATGCGATTTGGAATCTACCACCTTCATTCACGGATCATCCGCTACTAAAGGTAAGTACAACTCTGTTATTTCCCTTTATTTTAAGTCGTATTTCCCTGTAACTATGAACAGGAGAGTAGTAAAATCACGAATTTAGGTAGGTATCTACTTGGGAGGTTCTACATATTTGATTGAACTTCGTGGTTAACACGATCTTGAATTTCCAACAACTACTGATAAGGGACCTATACGGTGTTCTCATCGTTCCAAGTACCTGTCTGAATCAGGAGAATCGTTGCTCTGGTGGCACACCCCATGCCACGTAGACATACCTACCTACCTTACCTAGACATTTCTCTAATTGTCTGGATAAGTTACGAACCGAAAAATAAATTGAGAATTCAGATAAATGAAAGGGGAAAATATTAAGTAAATATACCTACCAAGACCCACCCTGCTGATACTTTCTGAAGTCAGTCCGTTGATCACCCGCTACTGGTTGGTATGCGGTAGTTTTTCGTCAAAATTCATCTTTAAACAATAATTCCTGGACTAGATTATAAATTTGGTGTGTTTTCTCCTGGAATTGCCTCAGTATTATCCGCCGAATAACCGCGAGAAGAGATATATGGACACTCCGATACCTTACGTGAGTGCCAGGTTGGCCCGAATTGATCAGTGTTACAATAATTCCTGGACTAGATTATAAATTTTGGTGTGTTTTCTCCTGGAATCGCCTCGGTATTATCCGCCGAATAACCGCGAGAAGTGATATATGGACACTCCGATACCTCACGTGAGTGCCAGGTTGGCCCGAATTGATCAGTGTTACAATAATTCCTGGACTAGATTATAAATTTGGTGTGTTTTCTCCTGGAATTGCCTCAGTATTATCCGCCGAATAACCGCGAGAAGAGATATATGGACACTCCGATACCTTACGTGAGTGCCAGGTTGGCCCGAATTGATCAGTGTTACAATAATTCCTGGACTAGATTATAAATTTGGTGTGTTTTCTCCTGGAATTGCCTCAGTATTATCCGCCGAATAACCGCGAGAAGAGATATATGGACACTCCGATACCTTACGTGAGTGCCAGGTTGGCCCGAATTGATCAGTGTTACAATAATTCCTGGACTAGATTATAAATTTGGTGTGTTTTCTCCTGGAATTGCCTCAGTATTATCCGCCGAATAACCGCGAGAAGAGATATATGGACACTCCGATACCTTACGTGAGTGCCAGGTTGGCCCGAATTGATCAGTGTTACAATAATTCCTGGACTAGATTATAAATTTGGTGTGTTTTCTCCTGGAATCGCCTCGGTATTATCCGCCGAATAACCGCGAGAAGTGATATATGGACACTCCGATACCTCACGTGAGTGCAGGTTGGCCCGAATTGATCAGTGTTACAATAATTCCTGGACTAGATTATAAATTTGGTGTGTTTTCTCCTGGAATTGCCTCAGTATTATCCGCCGAATAACCGCGAGAAGAGATATATGGACACTCCGATACCTTACGTGAGTGCCAGGTTGGCCCGAATTGATCAGTGTTACAATAATTCCTGGACTAGATTATAAATTTGGTGTGTTTTCTCCTGGAATTGCCTCAGTATTATCCGCCGAATAACCGCGAGAAGAGATATATGGACACTCCGATACCTTACGTGAGTGCCAGGTTGGCCCGAATTGATCAGTGTTACAATAATTCCTGGACTAGATTATAAATTTTGGTGTGTTTTCTCCTGGAATCGCCTCAGTATTATCCGCCGAATAACCGCGAGAAGTGATATATGGACACTCCGATACCTCACGTGAGTGCCAGGTTGGCCCGTATTGACCAGTGATTGTGGTTTTGATTATTAGTGATGCGATTTGGGTTCTACCACCTTCATTCCCGGATCATCCGCTACTAAAGGTAAGTACAACTTTGTTACTTCCCTTGATTGTAAGTAATATTTCCTTATAACTATAAACGTGAGTGTAGTAAAATCACGAATTTAGGTATCTGCTTGGACGTTTCTACATATTTGATTGAACTTCGTGATTAACACGATCTTGAATTTCCAAAAACTACTGATAAGGGACCTATACGGTGTTCTCATCGTTCCAAGTACCTGTCTGAATCAGGAGAATCGATCCTCTGGTGGCACAGCCCATGCCACGTAGACATACCTACCTACCTTACATATAAATTTCTTTAATTGTCTGGATAAGTTACGAACCGAAAACATGGAAAATTATATCTCAGAAGCTCATGTTACCAATATGTTACTAAAACGCAAAAAGTACCTATTTTTAGACACATTTTCACTCATAACACCCCTGGGTATATTCCGATCGGGCTGAAAAGTTTCGGGACACAACTAGGGCCCAAATGGAGCATGTGTGCGAAAGAAAGATTTTTTTAGACCGAAAATGAAGCCTGTAGACGTGATACGGCGGACGGCGTACGGCGGACGGCGGACGGTCATTGCATTTTTGGTTTATTATTCTGTGAATAATACACCTATGTATTCGCTCAGCAAAAAATTTTTATAACACCCCCTCAAAATTTTTTCTTTTCCGTTTCAAGGTGCGTAGATTCAAAAAATGCAATGTCCGTCCGCCGTACGCCGTCCGCCGTACGCCGTCCGCCGTCCGCCGTACGCCGTCCGCCGTATCACGTGTACAGGCTTCATTTTTGGTCTAAAAAAATCGTTCTTTCGCACACATGCTCCATTTGGGCCCTAGTTGTGTCCCGAAACTTTTCAGCCCGATCGGAATATACCCAGGGGTGTTATGAGTGAAAATGTGTGTAAAAATAGGTACTTTTTTGCGTTTTAGCAACATGTTAGTAAAATGAGCTTTTGAGGTATCGTTTTTCATGTTTGTGGGGACGAGAAGACCGAATATGAAGTCGATTTTGACCAAAGAGTGGAAAATTGAGGTTGTACCAGATGTTCAGCTCCCAAAATTGATTTTTATAAGTCAAAAACCTGGAAAATCGTCTGAAATCACCATCAATTTGTAGAATAACACTAGAAAAAGTATCAAGAGGTGGATCAAGACGATTAAATGGCACTATCAATGATCAAAGATAATTTGAAAAAAAAAAAAAAAAAAAGGAGCGTACCTGATTCGTGTTTTGGGGGCCAGAATTGGTGGAAACCATCAGAAATAGCTATTTAAATTATTTTATATGAATGAAGCAATAAATGAACAGCCAACGTTTCTGTAGGTATGTCCAATAGAATAATAAACCCATGTGACAAGGACTTTGCAGCGTTTTTGAATCTACGCACCTTGAAACGGAAAAGAAAAAAGTTTGAGGGGGTGCTATAAAAATTTTTTGCTGAGCGAATACATAGGTGTATTATTCACAGAATAATAAACCAAAACGCTGCAAAGTCCTTGTCTCATGGGTTTATTATTCTATTGGACCTACAGAGATTTTGGCTGTTTATTTATTGTTTCTTTCATATAAAATAATTGAAATAGCTATCTCTGGTGGTTTCCACCAATTTTGGCCCCCAAAACACAAATAAGGTACGCTCCTTTTTTTCATTTATTTTATTTTATTAAATCATCTCTGATCATTGATAGTACCATTTAATCGTGTTGATCCACCTGTTGACACTTTTTCCAGTGTTATTCTACAAATTGATGGTGATTTCAGACGATTTCCCAGGTTTTTGACTCATAAAAAATCAATTTCGGGAGCTGAACATCTGGTAGAACCTCAATTTTCTATGCTTTGGTCAAAATAGACTTCATATTCGGTCTTCTCGTCCCCAAAAACATGAAAAACGATACCTTAAAAGCTCATGTTACCAACATTTCGCTAAAACGCAAAAAGTACCTATTTTTACACACATTTTCACTCATAACACCCCTGGGTATATTCCGATCGGGCTGAAAAGTTTCGGGACACAACTAGGGCCCAAATGGAGCATCTGTGCGAAAGAACGAATTTTTTAGACCGAAAATGAAGCCTGTACACGTTATACGGCGGACGGCGGACGGACATTGCATTTTTGGAATCTACGCACCTTGGAACGGAAAAGAACAAATTTTGAGGGGGTGATATAAAAAATTTTTGCTGAGCGAATACATAGGTGTATTATTCACAGAATAATAAACCAAAATGGTGCGAATGATGTCAAAACTTCTATACCTAATTCAACACCCATTTTCCTCATAAATAACTTTTTGGAAATTTCTCGATGGAAAAACACAGAATGATCAAGCGTACTTCCATCCAGTTCGACTTTTGGTTTATTATTCTGTGAATAATACACCTATGTATTCGCTCAGCAAAAAATTTTTATAACACCCCCTCAAACTTTTTTTCTTTTCCGTTTCAAGGCGCGTAGATTCCAAAAATGCAATGTCCGTCCGCCGTCCCCCGTACGGCGTCCGCCGTACGCCGTCCGCCGTATCACGTGTACAGGCTTCATTTTAGATCTAAAAAAGTCGTTCTTTCGCACACATGCTCCATTTGGGCCCTAGTTGTGTCCAGAAACTTTTCAGCCCGATCGGAATATACCCAGGTGTGTTATGAGTGAAAATTTGTGTAAAAATAGGTACTTTTTGCGTTTTAACAACATGTTAGTAACATGAGCTTTTGAGGTATCTTTTTCCATGTTTTTGAGGACGAGAAGACCGAATATGAAGTAGATTTTGACCAAAGACGCGGAAATTGAGGTTTTACCAAAGGTTCAGCTCCCAAAATTGGTTTTTTATGAGTCAAAAACCTGGAAAACTGTCTGAAATCACCATCAATGTGTATACTAACATTATAAAAAGTGTAAACAGCTGAATCAAGACCATTAAATCGCACTACCAATGATCAAAGATGATCTGGGGGGAAAAAAACGCTGCAAAGTCCTTGTCACATGGGGTTTATTATTCTACAGAAATGTTGGCTGTACATTTATTGTTTGTTTCATGTGAAATAATTGAAATAGCTATTTCTGATGGTTTCCAACAATTTTGGCCCCCAAAACACAAATTAGGTAGGTAGGTACGATCTTTTTTTTTTTTTTTTTTCAAATTAACTTTGATCATTGGTAGTGCCATTTAATCGTCTTGATCCACGTGTTGACACTTTTTCTAGTGTTATTCTACAAACTGATGGTGATTTCAGACGATTTCGCAGGTTTTTGACTCATACAAAATCAATTTTGGGAGCTGAACATCTGGTACAACCTCAATTTTCCTCTCCTTGGCCAAAATCGACCTCATATTCGATCTTCTCGTCCCCAAAAACATGGAAAACGATACCTCAAAAGCTCATGTTACCAACATGTTGCTAAAACGCAAAAAGTACCTATTTTTACACACATTTTCACTCATAACACCCCTGGGAATATTCCGATCGGGCTGAAAAGTTTCGGGACACAACTAGGGCCCAAATGGAGCATGTGTGCGAAAGAACGACTTTTTTAGACCGAAAATGAAGCCTGTACACGTGATACGGCGGACGGCGTACGGCGGACGGACATTGCATTTTTGGAATCTACGCACCTTGAAACGGAAAAGAAAAAAGTTTGAGGGGGGGTTATAAAAATTTTTTGCTGAGCGATTACATAGGTGTATTATTCAGAGAATAATAAACCAAAAGTGTACCTATTTCATGTTTTGGGGGCCAAAATTGGTGGAAATCATCAGGAATAGCTAATTCAATCATTCCACATGAAGGAAACAATAAATTTAACTGCCAACAAGAATCTCTAGAACTCCAATAGAATAATAAACCCATGTGACAAGGACTTTGCAGCGTTTTTCTGATGGCATTCACTTTGTGCCAGTGCTGCCAAGCTGGTCTCTAGTACTTGGTAGGTATTCTTGTTCCTCAAATTGAGGTTCAATTTAATTTGAAACCCCGCCTATTTATTGGTTTATTATTCTGTGAATAATACACCTATGTATTCGCTCAGCAAAAAATTTTTATAACACCTCCTCAAAATTTTTTCTTTTCCGTTTGAAGGTGTGTAGATTCCAAAAATGCAATGTCCGTCCGCCGTCCGCCGTACGCCGTACGCCGTATCACGTGTACAGGCTTCATTTTCGGTCTAAAAAAGTCGTTCTTTCGCACACATGCTCCATTTGGGCCCTAGTTGTGTCCCGAAACTTTTCAGCCCGATCAGAATATATCCAGGGGAGTTATGAGTGAAAATGCGTGTAAAAATAGGTACTTTTTGTGTTTTAGTAACATGTTAGTAAAATGAGCTTTTGAGGTATCGTTTACCATGTTTTTGGGGACGAGAAGACCGAATATGAATTCGATTTTGATCAAGGAGTGGAAAATTGAGGTTGTACCAGATGTTCAGCTCCCAAAATTGATTTTTTATGTCAAAAACCTGTGAAATCGTCTGAAATCACCATCAATTTGTATAATAACACTAGAAAAAGTGTCAACACGTGGATCAAGACGATTAAATGGTACAATCAATGATCAAAGGTAATTTGAAAAAAAAAAAAGGAGCGTAGTACCTACCTAATTCAAGTTCTGGGGGCCAAAATTTGTGGAAACCACCAGAAACAGCCATTTCAATTATTTTACATGAAAGAAACAATAAATAAACAGCCAGCATTTCTGTAGACCAATAAAATAATAGAATAATAAACCCATGTGACAAGGACTTTGCAGCGTTTTTATTTTGCAATGAGCTCTTCAACCTGTTCGACTGTGATTGGAATAGGCAGGTAAAATTTAATATCAATACCAGTAAAAATTATACAGGTTGTCACTGCAAAAGTTGTTGCGTGTACACTTATTTTGTGTTACTAAGTTATAAGTTGTTACGTGTACACTTATTTTGTGTTATAAGTTATAAGGTTTTGTGTTATAAGGAAAGCCCTAAATCGAGTACTAGAGCCGGCTCATAAAAATGAGCAGGATTCAACAATTCTATCATTAATTTACTATCTGTTGTTATTCATGAAGCACAACTTTTGTTCATGTTACAAAACTCGACTTCATACAGCCAGCCATCCGTGATTATAATCAGGTGTTCCCCATTTGGACCGGATTTATACCGTTCCATTCACGATCATGTGGACGAAGCTTTTCGTTGCAAACGAACGGCTTACGTTCGTACAGTACGGACGTACAGTGATTCAGATGGTCTCAAAAAATACTTTAGTTCAAGATCAATATAAAAATGCAAAAAAACTACCCTTCTATTGAACGTTTTCGAGCTACGGCGCTGCGGCGCGGGAAATTTCATTCCCTATTTTTCAACTAGACCCCAAACGGGACCTACAAACCAAATTTAATTAATTTTGGTTCATGGTAACTAAGAAAGGTGAAAGTAATAAACTAAGGAAAGATTTGCCTATTGTCAGCTTTGTGGAATTAATTGTGAAAGGCACTGTACCTACCAGTATTATTGTTACAAATATATACTGTTATGTATCAAAAGTTAATTCCATGTAAGGAACATGTATATTCAAATACATTAAATAAATACATAGATAAAGGTATTGGCCAAAACCCATATGACTTCATCATTTGTCTTCATTTTTGAAAAGAAAATGGCGGTGACTTTTAAGAGAGAAAAAAACAAAAAAACAGATCACGTCAAATGTCTTAACAAAACAGCTAGCCAGTGATTTTGTTTTAGTTTCTTGCTATTTCGAAATATTAGCAAGCGCTGTTTTTATTAGAATAAATTACTGTTCTCAAAAAAACTGATCTAATCAACTGGAACAAAGGTGGCGTCACATGACCACAGGACTTGAAAATCCGAAGTTTAAAGCACCGATCACATCGGCGAAGGCGAAGCAACACCAGTTTGCCTTGGCACTCGCTGCGACGCGGAGTTGCTCAACCACCCGAATGCTCAAATCAGCCCGAAGTTACCTACTAGCTACATCTACCCACATACCTACGCATCCAATTATTTTCAGAAAAACTTGCGCATACCCAATATCCCGGAGATAGTGATATCTTTCATCAGACTCAATTCACCTATCCCTACCACTGAAAAGAGAGTAGAGAACCCAATATATAACAACTGATTGGCCGAATTTTGAAAATGGGAATTCTTCTGAGTGTTCTTCTGAAAGAGGCACTGTGTGTTCCCTCTGGAGTCGATGTGAATAAAAACACAGTATCTATTCAGAACTGACCGTCATTCGGTTCAACGGCATGCAGCAGTGAACAGAAAGATATTTAATGCATAATATTTACACATTTACAATAATTATACAATCCAAGAACCGTTGCGTATGAGGGGTTCAACCTTCAACCCTCATCTTCGAGTTTGGTAAGACTTTTTGTGATACACGCTGTATCGCTTATATAATTTGAGATCCTTCCGTACCATGTTCTTCCTCTTTGTGTATCTTTTATACTATTATTTTGAGAAATATAGGAAAGCCGAACAGGTAAGTAAATGCTGACAGACTCCGTATGGGAATTTCGGAAGTAATGAATGGCTGATTGAATGAAGTAATGTATGAGCAATGAATGGCCCAGTATGTATGGCCCAGGCCATACTGTCGCACTAACGGTCGAAGCTGAAAAAATGTGAATGTTTCATAGCCACCAGATGTCATCCGGCAGATGATCTAAAGCCAGCGTAGGTGCCTTCCAACAAACCTTATTCCTTCCACCCAACAGAATTGTTGATGACTATCGAAACCATTTCGAACCAACTGCCCGCGACTGGTGCGGAGAAGCCTATATTCGGAAAATGGAGGTTTTTATTAGTCAGGCAGTGGCTACTGTTTTGGTTGTGCGCCCACTCAGGTTTTGGGTGGGCAGCGGAAGCGTGGGTCCCTGTTAAATTGCATTTTCCATACCGATCTCTATCGCCCCCACCCCGCTTCACTAAGAAGAAAAAAAGCTGCTGGGAGCAGTAGGATTTAATCATTTTACTTCGCTCAAACCAGTAAAATATGAGTAGACGATGATTTGAATGTCTATACTTCTAGAGTTTTGGGAGTTGAAGCGGCGTAAATATCAATGAACACCAAACATTCACGAAAACAAAAATTCGTCCAATGGGCCCCACATATGCACATGTGAAAAAACGCTGCAAATTATTACACAACAGTTCTAAGCCCCTTCTGCTTAGATCACTATTTTGACTGTGGTCAATACCCACCCTCGTTCTTCCCCCAGGAATCCTTAAATCGAGTACTAGAGCCAACCAGGCAAGTTTCACAAAATATGAGGTGGATTCAATAATTCTACCTATAATATTATTTGTTGTTGTGCATGTTATTTTGTTCAATTACCTACACATGTGTTCCTTAGCAATGATACCTGAGCTGGATGTACACCGTTTCATTCACACTCACGCTGACACTGCTGTTGATTCTTCAAATCGAACAAAAGCAGGCTGAAGGCCCAGCATTCTAATTACATTATATAAGTCTAATTACATTGCAGTTAATTCACAGTTCATAGTAAAGTCATCACAGTTCATCTTCCAACAGTCTCTTTATTGATGCTATCGGTGATGCATAGGTACCAACAACTGGCAATGGGTTGTTTTAAATAATGAAGCTGCTTTTACCTAGGTAGGTACCTCGACATCAAAGGAGAGTTATTGTTTGTTACTGAACATGGTTTGATCACCGAAACCGGTATAACAGTGTATTTTTCGTATATTAGTGGAAACAGACAACCTTTCAATAAATCCGTTTTTATTCTTCGAAAAGAGAGAAGTACAGTTTTGATTTTGCGTCGTAAATTACAGCTGTCCTAAATATTCCTTGCGAATGCATCAAGAAGAACTTCATTACTTACAATAAGTAAATGTTTAGCTGTTCGTCTCATATTCATTGTATTTGTCGATTGTCGGAGAATTGAAAGTCCACAAGGATGTCGGTTCTCTTGTTACTGGAGAAGGAGCAGCTTCGAAATGAGAAGTTCGAATAACCGGTTACCTAGTAGTTTTTTATTATCAACAAACCCCCTTTTTTTAGAGACACCTGTGCTCGGGCACCTCCCCAAGTAGTTGTTGCCTTCAGGAGTCAGTTGGCAGCCCTGAGGAAGAGGTTTTTGTTAGGTCCAGTTGGTAGAAATGACGTCTCTGCCGGGATTCGCTTTTACTACGCTTCTACTACGAAGCACGTGGGAGGGGCATATACGCGGGGAACCGGTTTACCAGCGACTCCTAGCTCCTACAGCTATACTCAAAGGTACACCTAACTATAGTTGGTACTACCCGGGCTCAAAACATGAGGTAGTGTACCTTAGGAGTCTTCCTGAGCGACAAGAAGTTAAAAACCTGGTCCCCCGTCGTCCTCAGCAGTTAACGGTAAACTTTACATGGGAGCCACTTCTGAGGACGGACCGTGAAAAAACGGGTTGTGACTATGAATTTTATAGGTTTAATGATGATTACACGGTAGGAGGGAACAAGCGGGACACTGAGCCAAAACACGAGGTTGTAGGTTGGATAGGAAGTTTTAAGCTCAGTCTTCAGTCGAAATCCAGCAAGAGTCAGAATTATGTTCCCTGCATGGTAGACAGTCGGGATTCAAACAAATTACTAGGTATCTACCAATGATGCGCATCTGACTATTAAGCAGTAGAGCAGAATGGGTAATTTTCGTGGGTTACAAATTCTCATTGTTTTGCCAAATTCTGTTCAATAACGGAAATTAACACTTATTGACCACACAGTGAGGTATTATCTGCAAGTCCAGGCAGAAAACGAGTGTGAAATTTGAATTTCCGAGTTCCCGCTAGAAATGACGTCAGGTAAATTGCCGAGTAGTTCAACTCAAATCCCGCTTAGAGCGCTAGTGCGTCAATTTAAACAATGTACAAAACCGCAATGGATGGATGGATGGAACCGCAAATTAATAAATACATTTAAAAAACACTTCCTCAAAATCAAGTCGAGGGAAAGGTCACGTCAAAGGTTCTTGAAGGTTGCCTGGAAGGTTTGCCATTTCCAATGTTGTGTTGTTGGCAGCATTGAGAACCTTCGCCTCCCATGCTTCGCTCTGCCTCCTTAGGCCAACAGCCAATCAGATATCAATAGACCTCATACGTCATTTTTGCCACATTTTTACTTTTAAAACGCTTATTTTTGAAAACAGGCTTCAATGTACCATTTTTCCAAGAGTTCCGAATATTTTTTGTCAAAAAGAAATTTTGACGAAATTCCCCATTATCTCTACAGCTTCACAGACAAAGGATTTTATAGCAAGGATTAGAAACCTTCCTGCACAAAACTGCGAACTGTTGTGAAGCTACTTGTGACTGCATGTTCCCCTGACCTATCAGACCTACATGTACAAGGACTACAGTCTAAGTACAAACCTACTAGAGCTGATAAGGGTGTGAGCCTTACATATTTACAACTTCGTTACAGGAACACAGGTAGGGATTTTGGTACCAAAGGTCAACTTCAGTGTTTTTAGGTTCGTGTATGTAATGATAATCCTTTTGTCGGTAGAAAGAAAGACCTTTTGCGATGAAAGGTTGTCTACCTGGTGATACTAAATTTTGTGTTTCTATCCTTCATTTTGTTTTCCTACAAATAACAACAGTCAGACATTTTTCCATCCGCAGGAAAAATTTGGCTGATCTGAATCCGAACCATGTGTATACCTATTCAATGTATTAGGAATGTAGAAGCGACTCATAATGATCATAATGCAACCATCATTTTGCCATTCAGAAGGAATGCGTTTGTGGAAGATGTACATCATGATTATACTCTTTCATAACGACGATTCAAACATCGGTTCGGTTTTAAACATCTTTGTAGGTTGGTTCACGCTATTCTTTACCCTTACCCTGTGCTATTCACGACGAAAGGCATACCTGAAACAATGAAAAAAGCAGATTTAGTATCTAGTTATGATTCTGTGGGGAACATTAATTCACAAACCAAGTAGGTAAATATTATGGTTTTGTAGAAGTCAGTTATATTCTAAATCCAATAGCCTAAAGAACCAAGTATAGGAAGTAATAACACATTGCTAGCAATTTTTGAATTTCCAATGCATTTGGGATGCACAAATTTGTAATCTAATCATAAAGCAATGTAATGCATTAAAGCATAAAAACGCTGCAAAGTCCTTGCCACACGGGTTTCTTATTCTATTGGACATACCTACAGAAATGATGGCTGTTCATTTATTGCTTCTGTCATGCGCAATAATTGAACTAGCCATTGTTGATGGTTGACACCAATTTTGGCCCCCAAAAACACGAATTAGGCTCCTATTCTTGACAAATTATCTTTGATCATTGATAGTGCCATTTGATTGCCTTGATAATCGCCTGTTGATAATAATTCTAGTGTTACTATACAAGTTTATGGTGATTTGAGACAATTTCCCAGGTTTTTGACTTATAAAAAATAAATTTTGGGAGCTGAGCCTTGTTACAACATCAATTCTTCCCCTTTGGTCAAAATCAACTTCATATTCGGTCTTCTCGGCCGTAAAACCATGGAAAACGATACCTTACGAGCTCATGTTTACTAAAACCTCAAAAAACCTTATTATTACATCCACTTATCACTTGTAACACCACTGGGTGTATTCCGATCAGGCTGCCGAGCTTCGGAGCACAACTAGGAGCCAAATGTGTTCCAAAATTTTTTTTGTAGACCAAATTTCAACGTAAATTTAAGGCTGAAACTTCGTTAGAACCTTGATTTTCCACTGTTTCGTCAAAATCGATTTCATACTCCGTCTCCTCGTCCTAAAAAACACGGAAAAAGATACCTCACGAGCCCAAGTTCACTAAAACCTCAAAAATACCTAATTCTGCACACATTTTTCACCCATATCACCCCTGGGTGTATTCCGATCGGGCTGCAAAGTTTCGGGACACAACTAGGACCTAAACGGAGCCTGTGTGTGAAAGAAAGAATTTTTTGGACCGAAATTAAAGTAGATGTGGATGATACGGCGGACGGCGTACGGAGTTGCATTTTTGGAATCTACGCACCTTGAAACGTAAAAGAAAAAATTTGGAGGGGGCTTTATTACATTTTTTTGCTGCGAATTTTTCACAGAATAATAAACCAATAATTATGAATCTATGGGGCAGTTCTAGGTTCTAGTACTAAGTCCTAGGTGACAATGGGTTAGGAGAATAATATACTGAATTGTAAAGCTTAGAACTGAATATAATGCACTTAGGCTGTTACAGCAGAGAACGTGTCTGCAGAAAATATAGGTTGCAACGTAGAGCGTGTTGTATGGACTGAACTGTACCTATCTACCTATCATTCGGAAGCATCATCCACAATTAGTGAGGGAATCAGAATGATGGAGCACATTGTCGACACCACCTGGAGACGTACAGCACACTGAGATTGAGACATATAGCTCCCCTACCACCAATTATCATCGCATTAAAGTCGTACGTTGACGTATTACGGCCGACGACCCCCTTCTTTCACACCTCATTTCCTTCTACCTCGAGCGTTCTCAGGACAAATGACGATCGTTTTGTCGGGGGCTGCCTCACAGGAAGGCCCGTCCGTCATTATGAAACGAGAAATGACTTTTGACTCGAAATCAACGATACATCGGAGGCCTGATCGGTTTAGAAAGTTCCAGTTGTCGCCCACCTCCTGTGAACTCGAAGGGCGGTAAAAGGTCACGGATTTTTTTTCTAGATCGCCTGTAACAACTGCCACCCAACCCAACTCACGGTCCATTTGGACAAATTTCGAATGATGTGGAGCACTTTTAACAAAACTGACGGAGGTGACCGTCAGCAGTGTCATGACGGCTCGTACTTCTGGACATCCTTCGCACGACTCACCTCCATAGCTGCATACTTGGCAAAAAACGCTGCAAAGTCCTTGTCACATGAGTTTATTATTGTCGTGGCCCAGATACCACAGCTCTTGTACGTAGAAATAAGATCTCGCCAGATAAACTTAGAAGTGGGGACAGACGACGCTGGAGAGCCGAGGGCCAGCCTGGAGATCCCCACCATCCTCTACCAGCTGGAGGATGGAGGGAGACAGCTCCCAAGTCTATAATATATACTCGCCTCCTTCGCCTTTTTAACCATTCTACGCTCTCCTCTAGTCGCTGACTACTCTCTTTCCTCCTTACCTCGTCTCTCTCCTTCACCTAAAATATCTTGGGCATGGTGGTGAATCGCTCATAACCAAACCAAGCAAACTACCCTAAAAGATCTCGGGCATGGTGGTGGTCCGCCCATAGCCAAACCGAGCACACTCCAAAAAGATGCTGGGCATGGTGGTGGTCCGCCCATAACCAAACCAGGCAACGCTCCCAAAAGATTCCGTGTATGGTGGTGGTCCGCCCATAACCAAACCGGGCACATCCTCCCTCGACGCCGCTGGTAGTGGATGTGCGTCAAATTTCGCATTCACTACAATTATTCTACTGGACATACCTACAGAAATGTTGGCTGTTCATTTTTGTTTCATTCATGTGAAATAACTGAAATAGCAATTTCTGATGGTTTCCACCAATTTTGGCCACCAAAAAACACGAATTCGGTACGAATTTTTGGTTTATTATTTTCAATACCTAATGAACCATTGGAATCGAGCACGGAAAAAAAATTCTAACTCCCCCCTCAAAATTTGATGGTTTACGTTTCAAGGTACGAAGAATCCGAAAAAGCAATAAAAATATTTCTGTCTGTCCGCAGTACGCCGTACGGGCCACTTTTTTTTTTTTTTTTTCATATTATCTTTGATCATTGGTAGTACCATTTAATCGCCTTGATCCACGTGCTGACACTTTTTCGAGTGTTACCATACAAATTGATGATGATTTCAGACGATTTTCCAGGTTTTTGACTCATAAAAAATCAATTTTGGGAGCTGAACATTTCGTAGAACCTTAATTTTCCACTCTTTGGTCAAAATCGACTTCATATTCGGTCTTCTCGTCCCAAAAACATGGAGAACGACACATCAAAAGCTCATGTTACTAAAACACAAAAAGTACCTATTTTTATACACATTTTCACTCATAACACCCCTGGGTATATTCCGATCGGGCTGCAAAATTTCGGGACACAACAAGGGCCCAAATGGAGCATGTGTGCGAAAGAAAGAATTTTTTAGACCGAAAATGAAGCCGGTACACGTGATACGGCGGGAGGACATTGTATTTTTGGAATCTACGCACCTTGAAACAGAAAAGAAAAAATTTTTGAGGGGGTGTTATAAAAATTTTTTGCTGAGCGAATAGATGTGTGTTATTCACAGAATAATAAACCAAAACGCTGTAAAGTCCTTGTCACATGGGTTTATTATTCTATTGGACATTCCTACAGAAATGCTGGAAATAAATTTATTGTTTCTTTCATGTGAAATTATTGAAATAGCTATTGTTGATGGTTTCCACCAATTTTGGCTTCTAGTGTTATTCTTATTATACAAGTTTATGGTAATTATTTAGCTGGTTGTTCCACGCAGTGATATCAGAAAGATCAAGAGAAAGGTTGGATGGATGTACGTAATCTCTTCTGTATATAGGTATGGCGTATTTTTTTGCACGTTTCATGTACTCTGAGATACGAATGTAAGGAAATAATTGCGCGCGAGTGTCTTAGCCCACCTTCGGGAAATCGCCGAAAAAGTACGTACAGTAAATACATATATGTATATTTATATCACTCTGAGGGACGCTCCACGGTGCAGAAACTGATTGGACTTCTTGCTTGAAGGAGTTTATAAATTAAACTAAATTAGGAAGACATTCTCTGTCAGCGACCAAGCGTTCAATAGACCAGGAATGACAGCATGTTTATCATACCAGGTTACTGGACCACTGCGCGTCTTCCAGTATGAAGAAAGTGTATAGGTACATAGTTCCACTCGCACATTAACGGTTTCACCTTAAATTCCTTATTTCATATTTTTTTATACTTCCAACACGATAACTAGAATCTTTCTAGTTTTTCCAAAAATAATGAAAGGGAAGGAAGTTAAATCAATTCCGAGATACGGTCAAGTAAGAATCAGGCATCAGCCATCATCCATAATGAACCTTATCTGTTACAACTAAGATTTTGGTACTTTTTCTTTGTATAGTAGGTAAATAGCGATTTGTTGAGTTTGGAAATACCTTAGGTGTTCCTTATGAAGGATCTCTTTTGTTGTTCTCCTTGCTGCCTTTCCACATATCAGGACATCTGTAGTAATGAAATTTTGTCATCTAGATTTACTTTGAGATTGTGTCGCCGATCACCTTCACGAGCGGTAATTTGTTTTCACCGCTTGTATTTAATAGCGAAACAAAGAATTATTCTCCAGATTAGAACCGGTTCACGATGGAAGGCAGATTCAGGATCCCGTCTTCAAGATTCCTTCTGGGCCTACGAGGAATCCGGTTGATTGAGAAATCTTGGGGAAATAGAACGAGGTACGTGCTGACAAGGCTGGCTTTCCAACAATAGACATCTTCGGTAACAATTGAGGTTATCCGTCCAGCCAAGTACCTACCTATCTACTCTGTCTTGTGATTGGTGTATTGTGGTGTGTATTGTGCATTGGTGGGATAAAAAGAGTTCAAAAAATTACCATGACCTCCTCTTTAGTGCTTTTTGCTAAGTATTTTCGCACTGAATGCTAGCAGCGTGTCGATTTAACCCTCTACTGGTGGTACGGTGGTTTGGGGAGGCCATGCAAGGTACGGTGGGGTCACATCCGACTCAACCTACTATTAACGGGGTTTTACGCAAAAATTGCACAATAAGCATTCTAATAATCACAATAATCATAATCTCTATTACCTACAAATTAGTTCAAAAACAAAAATTGGGAAATAAACTTAGCATTTTATGAAAAATATAATCTTGCTCAACTATAGATCTTATTGTAAGAATTGTTACTAGGTACCTAATAAATCTTATTGTAAATAAATCAGAACATTCTAATATTATAGAAGGACTGTTGTTATTGGACAAACTCTAGGAATTCAATATGAAAAATATAATATCCAAAAACTATGCAAAAATGCAAAAAAAAGTGCTAATATACCTACCAAAAATGAGAGATTATAGGCAGAAATTACCAGCCAATGGGAAGAAAAAGAAAACGCAAAATATTCACATATTTCTACTAGGAATCAATTAGCACAAACACGTTTTTTAGGAAAATTTTTCCACAAAAGGACACCCGTATCACAAAACAATATCCATTATAATACAATAAACTGTGCTGAAACGACTTTCTACCTCCTCTCCCTCGTCAGAATCCCTGGCCTGTTGACGAGTAATTCCTCTAATATCTCCTTCCTCAGGTTCACTATACTTGTTTCAGAACTATGTTTTAGTCTCAAATGCACAAAAAGTGATGAAATCGTACCTATTAAAATTTTTAAATTTACTGGTGGTCGAGTCGGATGCGCTGTTTTTCGGTAAGCAAATGGCACTTACCAAGTAGCTGTCTCGTCAGCTTCCGTGGTGGTAAATGGTAGGGTGACTGGCCACTAGGAACCCATTTGAAGCGATGGGGGACGAAGGGTTGGAACCGACCACCAGGGGCGTTGCGTCCATAAGGCCACTTGGGCCACTGCCCCGGCATCCAGAAACACAAAAAACTCCAAAAAAATGCCAACCATTTGTTTAGCTGGCATTCGAATTTCCCTCCGTATACTGTACCCTAGTATTTTTCACGAAGTTCAACAGCGACTCGACATCCTACGTTTTTGAAACTAATAGGTCCCAGGACCGGGTGTAGCCATAGTAACGGAGAAAAGTGGCCCGTCCG
This sequence comes from Leptopterna dolabrata, assembly GCA_954871275.1. NCBI lineage: Eukaryota > Metazoa > Arthropoda > Insecta > Hemiptera > Miridae > Leptopterna > Leptopterna dolabrata. The sequence goes on along the minus strand of OX940977.1, from coordinate 36,124,891 downwards.
CGCAAGCTCAGTAGAGTAAAAATTTGGTTAGTCACGCTTCTTTTGGGCCCGTGGCCCACATTTCCATCCAAAAATCGTTTGTGTTCACAATCGATTGGATTGTTTCAATTCATGTTGTTATCTCGATACGAGATGCTTGTCCTTCTACCTGTCCTCCCCTAAAAATTCTTATCACTTTCGCCGTTCTGGTCCCATGTTGAGTTTTAATTTTCTGCTTACGTTTCGAATTTTGTATGTTCCCATTCGAGTTCCCGGGACAGATTTGGATTTGCGATAATTAAGTGCGTTGTGTCCTGTCTGTGGTCTTGTGGATTGATCAACGTCAACATACACACAGACAAGTACCTGGCTTCTAGTCTGATTCTCCATCCAAGTAGGTACTGGCCGGCGGGTCATTACTTCGTTGTATTTTAGTCTAGTTCGTTGTTTTTAGTGGTTGTTTAATTTATTTGCTTCTGTATTTTTGTACCACATGAATTCGGTGGCTAACTTACAGTCGATATTTTCGACGTTTTCCCACGAGGATAGAGTGATGATTAAAAGTTTAGGGAGAGATAGGCCTTTGCTGAGTATTAGTCAGTATGAAGCTATAGAACTTTTAGCTTCTGGTAATCCCGGGTACTGGTCAGAACTATTGTGAACACAGTGCTTACATTCTGACTTGCTAAGAGCTGCGGTTGATTAAAATCCACCCATTTCTCATAAGAAGACTCCACTGTTGGAAAACATTTACATGTATTTTGTAGAAAAAGCTGTTAATTTGTGTTCCGGTTTGGTGGCCCACCATTTTCAGAGCCCACGCACCGCTACTGCCGACCACCCACCGTACCAGTAAAGGGTTAAAAAGTGCGTGTTGAAGACTGGAAACGCAAAACTCGCACAGAAACTTCGTTTCAAGAGTATAAATTCTCCTCCCTCCCACCAAGGCTGGGACTAAGTATCCGGCAGCAGATAGCAACCACTACAATTCATTAGGGAAGAACAATATTGAAAATTACCCGAACAGTGTGACTTTGAAGTCTTGGGAATTTTCTACCTACCTGGGCTCTTCAGGCAGGTACACGCATCCATTAAAATTTCGGAAACCCGATTTTATATACCTAAAATTAAAAATTTGGTAAATCTTTGCTAAATTTTCCTTTTTATTGAGATGTTCAATGATGCCCCTCCCCCCTTTACACCAAAGTCTTACCGATAAGGAGGCCAGGAGAAGGATGAGTTCGTCGTTCTGACCTGTACGTGCTGCGCTGATCCTACACGAAATAAATGTCCATCATCACTGAGGCAGGAAATTTCAAATCGGTACCTAATGAGCAATGAGTAAAGCACTCCCTTAGAAATCACATGTTTGAATTTTCCTCCACTTTCTTCTGGTCAAGTCCTTCATAAACTCTTAAGTTTGTATTAATACGTATTATTCCCTCATTTTTTCCAAACCTGCCAATTTCCCTGATTTCCAAAACTAACTCCTCGTTGTCGGGTCAAACAGAAGCACAAGTAATACGGAAAATGGGCCGGTGATAAATTCGATACCTTCTGTCTTTAATCATGTAACACGGTCAGGTTTACTATATAGGTGGTGATAGGTACGAAAACTTCGTATATTTGATGCAGATTTGTAGTAAAGATCTAACGGAAACGTGCAGGTGTCGGAGGTTGTTTTTTCTATCACTAGTGTTGAAGATGGTTATGTCAGGAAATCAAGTTTGCAAGTTTGCAACGAGCAAGAAGCTAGGTTGGCATTTTGGTGTCTACAGAGCGGGATTTATGTATCTTTGAGGAATGACTTTGAAAGTATGCTCGCAGTTCTTGGTCAGGATGATAAACCCTCCCTCCAAATCGTATCTATGGGTAGTCAAAATGAAAATCATTGAACCATCTGTGCTGCCAGGAATGTAGGTCGGCTGCCCTTGGAGGCCAAAGACCTTATGGTAACATGTCGTCACCAAACCTGGCGCCATAGAAACATGGACAGGTAGATGGACAGGTAAAGGTAGTAGATGATGTTGCTTTCAGTCGGAAGGGCAGTCAATCTTCGTTGGCTTCTCTGGTGTTCCTCTACGCCTAATGGAAAGGAAATGGTCATGCACCGATAGACACCCTTTCGGCGCCAATCCGTGGAAATCCTTAACAGGTCCTTCCGAACACTCACCTATTCCCACATCCGCACTCTGTCTCCTTCGTCAACGTATCATTCACCTCAAATGCACCATCTTCAGGATGTATGTAATATTACCACCCTCAAGTAAGCCACTTGCATCCTGGATACCTAAATGGATAATGTGGCGTTGAGTGCTGAAGACCTGCCAGTGTTGGCGGATGGTCCGCAGAATAGATTGAGCAGGATGTCAGTTGGAAGTTATAGAAATAGAACCTTCGCATAATAACAATAAATTTATTCCAGGAGGTTACCTATCATTTGCCCCCCCCCCCCCCCCCTGCAATTCCGTTTTGAAGAACAAAGTGAACCAAAGGGAAATAAGCGTAGTTTTAGTATGGAACATGCTTTTTTTCAGACTGACGGGCTCAAAAGTGTCACGAAACTTGTTACAAAAGAAGCAAACAACCATTAGTCCCCGTATTCTAAGTTGTTTACCCTTTATATTATAGTGAGTGAACCCTGAGGATAATTTCTTCCTATTCAACCTACGATGCTGAAGTTTGAAGCTGAGACTCTTTGGGACTGCTGGGTATGAAAGAATCATTTTAGCAACATTTAACTCGTGATTTAGGTAGGTACCTAGTAACGAGTACGGGGGTTAGGTACTAACCTACGGAGGGTCTGCGATCCACATATGTATAGAACAGTACATAACATATAATATAATATATTTTATTATATTATATATGTACTATCTGAGCTGTGATCTGTAACAGAAGGGTGTTCTGCACAAAGAAGTGTGATCCGTAGAAGGGGGTTCTGGACAAAATAATAAACCGTTGTGCAGGGATTTGCAGCGTTTTTTAAAATCAATTTTAGAATGAAACAGCAAATTTTTCTGTGCAATATAAAAATATAAAAACATCAGAAATGTTGAAGTGAATGAAACTGAAGTACTTTTTCAAAATTCAGGATCTCAACTCATGATATACCTAATAGAATACCACGTATAAAAACCTTCCTAGTGTTTTGTTGCGAGGTGTGAGGTATTTATGGAAGGTAATAGAGCGTAATTAGTTGACAAGTGTGCGCATAAATCCTCAGGAGCGCCTACGCGATGGTTCGAGCCTCGCGCGCTGCTGCCTTGTCGGCAAGTCAACTTATATGTTGTATGACTGGACTGTCTGGCGGGCTGCGGTCGAGTCGAATCACCTCCCGTGTAGCCAGTCATCATCTTCCATCATCTCATCAACCTTTACGCTCCACCGGTCCCTCTGAGCCGGACTTTTTTGTGGCTAAGAAGAAAAGGTTGGTCACCTCTCCAACTTATTATAAAAGTGACTCGAGCCAATCGCGAACAAAAAGGAGATAAAAGATATATTGTCCAAGGCAGTAGTAGAAGAAAGTAGGTAGGCCAAGTGGTTCTTCGTGCCCTGTGCCCATAGGTAGGGAAGTTCCTAATTGACATTTTGTTGATAATGAACGTATTGCGGATCAGTAGGCGTCATGAAGATTTCAATACGATTTTCCGTTGATTTTGAATACACAAATAATTTCATTTCTACGGCGTTGTCTTATAACGTAGGTAGGTAATGTAAAAAAACTACAGGATAAAAATAGAAATAGTATATTTCCACGTCAAACTAAAAAACTGTAGACCGGTTTCGGTTGTTACACCATCATCAGTACACGATAGACTATCGGATAAAAATAGAAATAGTCTATTTCCACGTCAAACTAAAAAACTGTAGACCGGTTTCGGTTGTTACACCATCATCAGTACACGATAGACTATCGGATAAAAATAGAAATAGTCTATTTCCACGTCAAACTAAAAAACTGTACACCGGTTTCGGTTGTTACACCATCATCAGTACACGATAGTCTATCGTGTACTGATGATGGTGTAACAACCGAAACCGGTCTACAGTTTGTTGGTTTGACGTGGAAATATACTATTTCTATTTTTATCCTGTAGTTTTTTGCTATGGATTTCCACTACTCCGCCGCAAGTGATTTAAGTTATATAGGTAACGTCAGTCACTAGCCCAAAAACAGCAGTTCGAAAACAATAATTAATTCCAATATCTAAATAAAACTTTTTGAGCGCTAAGTACTTACACACGAGGAAAAATATTTTTGACTATCGAAACAAACGTATTACGTCTGGAGTCACCATTCTACACCAACTGCTATTCTACATTGAACTATTTTGTTGAACTTATATCCAGTTTTTGTGATTTTTGCAAATTTTGACCAGTTTTACAGGTTTTTTTTTTTTACTCAAACTTAACCCACTGTTTGTTTTCGAAATTTGCTAATCTTCAAACTCATCCTTTTGGATGCCATTTAGTACAAACATTTTGGCAAAATTTGGAATTTTTTATATCGTAACCAAAGTCAAATACTGTCTGGAGTAACACATGCATTAATACCTATATATGTATGCCCATATATTTACGATACATACATACACATCATAACATTTTTTGCTGAAATTCAGGGTTGGATTCAGAGTACTCTGAAACGGAGAAGAATCGAAAAAAGTATCTAAAATTCATCACCTACATACCGTAAATTTTGTACCAATTGCAACAGCGTATTTTTTCTCTTCGAATTCGATTCAAAAATCCGCTAAAAATTAAAAATCTTCTCGCTGGCTTGTGTCTACATCACTCTCCGTCACACTATCATCGCCCAGTGAACGACCCCATTCTGAAGTAATGCTGAACAAGTGATTCCTGGGTGGATTAGGTCAAGGATAAGGGTTAGTGGGTTTTTAGAGGGTGAAGCCACACACTGTTGAGGAGTGCGGACCTTCCAATGCGATAGTCTTTTTCGAGGTTTTCCCACTGTTTCCCTCGCAAAAAAACGCTGCAAATTACTACAAAACGGTTTACTAATTATTTGTATAGATGCCCCTTCTTCGTAGATCACTGTTTTATGTGGTCAATACCCACGAGCTCCCCCCAGGAAAGCCCTAAATGGAGCACTGTAGCCTGCCCGGGAATTACACATTCATAAAAATGCGCGTGATTCAATAATTAATTTATTATTTTTTGTTATTCATGAAGCATAAGGTAAATAATAAACCGCATCTACGCAAAAGGACATCTATACAGGTAAATTATTACACAACGGTTTATTGTTTGCTTCAAGAATAACTACAAATAATTAGTTATTGAAATGTTGAATCCCGCTTATTTGTACGAAACTTTAACTCCAGGGCCGGCTAAAGTAGTCGATTTAGGGCTTTCCTTGGGGGGATCTCGATGGTAGGTATTGACCACAGAAAACAGTGATCTACGCGGAAGGGGCATCTATACAGGTAAATAATAAACCGTTGTGTAATAATTTGCAGCGTTTTTCATTTTCGGATTCTATTACATACCTTGAAACGGAAACCACCAAATGGTGGGGGGTGGGGTTAAAAAATTTCGATCCCAAAGGTTAATTAATGAAAATAATAAACCAAAACCCAGTATCACAACTAAGCCTTGTGTGGGGGGGGGGGGGGGGGGGGGGGGCTCTAAGTCGTGCAGTATTTTTTTTTTTTAAATTACCTACCGTATTATTCTACCTGACCTTTTAGGGTGACCACGAGCGCTGACAGGTCGGTAGGTACCGATTAGGATTCGATCCGAGACTCACTCAGAAGCTGAGTTTTTCATTTCTTCTTCGTTTTTGAAAGATTAGACCTAATGGATCGAATAATCACCCGTGACGTCATTAATTTATGAACTGCACGTTTTTATGGAGAAGGCACTGAATTCTGCCAAGGACTCTAAAAACAAACATTTCATCATATTGAAGGTCTTCGACCCGCAGCTTTGCGACTTTTTCCGAACAGAAGCAGGTATCTGGCGCTTGTTAGGAACGGAAACAGAAGTATTTTCGTCAATCTTGAACTCATATAGGCAATCATCTTTTTCTCACAAAATGACCCGTTGTGTACAGGTTTCTTGCTCCTTCGTGTCTTCCTAACTCCTTGCTCCTTCGGATCACAGGGACTTGAACCGCCATAAATATATCATTGGACAATATACCTCTCAACGGTGCCGACAGAAAGAGAAATGTTTGAAGTTCTTCGTGAACCAAACCAATTTGCACTAACGTAAAACACCTGCCCGGGAGAACAATATTACCGACAGCTGCGAGCGAGATGTTGCATCGGCGTCATCACGAAGAGATGATGCTATGAGTATAATAACTAACCACCATCCATCTACTCGAAATTCTGTTACACCTCTCCTGCCATTTCGTGGGATATAAATTGAATACCTCTAAAGCATAATTATAAATGTTACCAAATGTTACCTAAAAATGTTACCAAATCTTGGAAAATGGACCGATCAACATGTGCCGATGAAAAGCCTGCCTATACTGATATTGGTTTTGATCTTGGCTGAAATTTTTAACTTAAGGTAGGATTCCGTACTGGTACCCATGAAAAAATATGTGTGAGAGCAAGTTGATTTTGGGTTTCCGATTCTCGATCATATTTATCATGTTCGATCATATCGTTTTGCAATCGTTTTTTTAAAGCTTAAATTTCGAAAATGTAACCGACTGTTTTTGGCCTGCGGTCTTCATTTCATTAAAATCCAAGAGACTGCACTGAAAATGATTTCGAACGTGTTTTCCCAATGACACATCTATAGTAAGAAAATTGCAGTTCCGCCAGTCAGTAAGTTATCATCACGAAATTTACAGTTTCTTCACTATTATACTGGGTGGAACCGGATAAGTGACGAAATTTTTTTCTGTTAATCTGCATCAAAAATGTAGTAAAAATCCGCCTGAACCAGTGTCCTATCTCTATCTGTTCGAAAGTTATGATTTTTTTCGTGTTTTTTCTACTGAATACAACCATACGTCATAAAATCACTATTTATCAAGTTGTGCGTCACTTATTTCCATTTTTCACCTCATTTTCTGATTCAGCATTAAATTTCCTATAATAATAGATCATTTTCGTTGTTATTTAACTTTAATCAGACTCATTTACAATACAATACAAACGTTAACGTCTTCTACAAAATTGGTCTTAGAGGCTGTCAAATTTCACAAAAACTGCTTCATCTAATACTCTTTCCAATGGTATAATCAGTTTCAATAATAGCTGTTTTCTTTGGTCTATTATTACTGAGCTAGTGCTGAAAAAAAAACGGTTTCAGTGAAAGAAGCGAAGGGGACTGGATGAAGCGTACTCGCATGTCATATTGTTTTTCGGCCGTTGAACTCGCCGGGTAAACTACATATCTGTTCATACTTGTTTCAATAATGAAATGCCTGCCTTAGATGATGTCTTGATTTATTGTTATTTAATAAATAATTATGACATGCGAGTGAGTACGCTTCGTCCAGTCCCCTTCGCTTCTTTCACTGAAACCGTGTTTTTCACCACTAGCTCAGTAATAATATACCAAAGAAAACAGTTATTATTGAAACTGATTATACCACTGGAAAGAGTATTAGATGAAGCAGTTTTTGTGAAATTTGACAGCCTCTAAGACCAATTTTGTGGAAGAGGCTAATTTTTGAAAATTCATGAAAATTCTGAATTTTTAAAAAATTAACGTTTGTATTAAATGAGTCTGATTAAAGTTAAATAACTTCAAAAATGATCTATTATTATAGGAAATTTAATGCTGAATCCGAAAATGAGGTGAAAAATAGAAACAAGTGACGCACAAGTTGAGAAATAGTGATTTTATGACGTAAGGTCTGGTTTAGTCGAAAAAACACGAAAAAAATCATAACTTTCGAACAGATAGAGATAGGACAGTCGTTCAGGCGGGGTTGTACTACGTTTTTGATGCAGATTAACAGAAAAAAAATTTCGTCACTTATCCGGTTCCACCCAGTATATGTAATTTGAATACATTGTTTTTCGGTCTGACTGTAAGTTTGCTCATCACATCTAAACGAGCCGTCCGAATAAGATGAAGCGTCGGGAATATGTTGGGGGTGGTTCAATTTATTATTTGCCACCATCAGATATCCAAAAATCTGACCGGGATGGGGATGATTGCAGGAGAAATGGGAGGGGAAGTGTCAAATTTCATTAAAATATCTAAGAATTGTTACGACATGGTGTGGGACGGGGTGAATGCCAAATTGTACCTGCCTAACGAAATAATCAAGTAGAGATGGCGCATAATAAGTTGGCCAAAATGGATGATGCTTGAAGATGGAGTTCTCCTACTGCGCTTCCTTCGTTTGTGCTTGTTCTGCGATCTCTACGTAGATGACCCGACTGTAATGAAACGTGAAATTCGCAGATCACGTGTCCAGGGCAGCCATTTTCACAATCAGAATGGAAAATGGGTCCTGAAGAAGGTCATGGTATGTTCGACCGTCGGCGTTGTAATTTATTTATGGTTTGATGAGTTTGAAGGCAATAAACCAAAAGCTTTTCCCCGGTTTTTGTTACAAAATATATGCACTTACTTGAATGTACCAACATGCCATCCCCATTAGGAGGTTTTTCGATATCTGCATAATTACAATTATTATTCATTGTCTTATTAACCCGAATTATTAGATACGTAATTCCGAACAATCCTATGCAACGCGCGAGTCTTCCAGCTAGTGATGATAGGAGTTTTAGGGCGGCTTTTACCACCTACAGTTAAGTGCAAGTTAAGGTAAACTTAATGTTACCGAAAAATATGCATTAAAAAATGCATTAATATTTTTTCCTGTAACTCCTTGTTACCGTAACTCGTACTTTAACTCTAGGTAGTGAAACCCGCCTTTAGAGAATCGCAATATGCGAGCTGACTATGGGCTCGTAAAATTGCCATTCGGATTCCAGGTTGAGCCAAATTTTCCACGGATTACAGTGGTCCAAAGGTGAATGGAATCCCATAAATGCTGGAAACATTGTTCTTTGTTGATTGAAGTACTATTTGACTGTTGGGCCGTAGCAAATCTGCAGCTCCACTGGTAACCTGCACCTCAAAGACCACGAACCAGCAGCGACCGGGGTCCCACGCCCTCGTTTTCACCTCTCCCACAACGATCCTTGAAAATAAGCCAGTAATATAATCTCACCGGACGGATCACAGTCTCATTCACAGGCCTCATCTCGTTAGAGGACTTGTCTCAGCAATCCTCGTTTTCCACCACTAAAACATTGTCTTGTCTCAAATTAGGTACTTTAATTACACGCGAAAAATTGAAACTTTTGATGAACGAAAGTTAGGTTGAGTAGGTATGTTCTTAGCAGAACGGGTCGGATCAATGTTTACCGTTGTACAAGTGGGAGAATACTTACTGGGTAAATAGCGATAGACCAACTGGGTAAAAACACAAGCGTCAAAGTGGGTACACGGATCAGTAACATCCCGAAAAGAATTAACTAGTTTTCTTGTAGAAGCTCGGAATGTTGTTCGGATTCTGGATTGACCACGAAACATTTGCTCCATATCTTATGAGCCTGAATTTTTGAGAATGTAGCCTTAGGCTTTCAAGCGATTGCATGTTAGCAAGGAAATTCTTAAAGTTAACGGAAAAGAGTACCTACCTATAGTTTTGGCTATAAATGAAAAAGAATTATGGGCTCAAAAAAAGTAAGAGATATTAAAAATAGACCTTCAGCTTACCACCAAAATTTATTTAACAAAAAGCTTTTCGCTCAATTTTGGTGGTAAGCAGAAGGTCTATTTTTCTTTATTCCACATTGCAAGATGGCTTACCACAAAAGGTCTGCAATTAAATTCGATGACTTGATATAAAAGAGATACTCTTTTATCCTCTTTTTGACCCCAGATGTGTGTGAACGTCAAGTAGCGTGATTAACGAAAGAAATAATTTTAGATGCCACAACCTAACAACATACATCTAATTTTACACGCCACTACAAATAATTTTAAACGTAAATAATTTTAAATAATAAATATGTAGGTAAATAATTTTACATAATAATTTTAAATGTAAATAATTTTACATGCCACAACACACATCTAGTCATCTACTCTCTTTCACAAACACAGATGGAAACAAACAGTGCAAGTCAGCCAACGGGGGAACGGTACGTACCTTATTGTACATACTCGACGAGTATGTACTCGTACATACTCGTAATGTACATACTCGTAATGAGGTAAACGGCTCATTTTTACCCATTTTGTCTGTCGCATGCCTAAAAACGTGTACCCAGTTGGACCGTAGTTTTTTACCCAGCTTGACTATCACATCCCCTTTAATTACCTATTTATTTACTATCACATCCCCTTTAGGCATCCAAGCATAGGCATAGAAAGTATAGTTACCACCGAACTGCGGCGTTTTAAAAAGAATATAATCACTATTCTTTGTTAAGTCAAATCCAGAACGTCAAATTGGTGGTATTTCTATAATATTATCACTTTGTTAAATTACCAAGTTAATCAGGCGACATTTGTCAGGACAGCCAGCAGAAGTTCAACATCGGAAATATTGGGTCAAACCGAAGAGTTCATTACCTGTAGTTACTGAACTCAGAAATGCCTGTAGTGAACTAATTGCGTGTTAGACATGGTCTACAATCTCATTAACCCTCAGTTTTCACCGTTTTTTATTTCAACTTTATACATTTCACTAACTACTTTTAATCGAAAAATGAAAAATGACGCATTGCTGAATAGAAACAGTAATATTCGGGTTTAGGAGTCCAGTCTGAAAAGTTCGGTATGAAAATTGTTATAGTTCACTTACCTGGTAAGTATATGGTGATAATTATTGTCGGGTATAATAAATTATGAATGACAACCAGTTCCAAACAGAACTGATTAGAACGATGATTTCTACCAAAAATTACGGTGCAGGACAAAAGCGCCAATGGCACATGAAAATTGCCCAGAAGCGCCACAGTGCCTTTCCCAAAAGCGCCAATGGCTTATCCATATGCGCCAAAAAAACACTCCCAAATGCGCCACAATATATTTATGCTTCAAAATCAATATTCCCAGATGCGCCAAGTTCGTCCTGAATCAAGGCTTGGTAGGTACTATATTTGAAAAGAAGTAGGTTATGTGAAATTGACTACCGTTTATTATTGAATTAGACAAATTTAGACAGTTGAAATAGACAAAACATTGAAAATCTCACTTTAGGTATCTCGGATTAGGTATTTTTCGCAGGCTTTTTCGTCACCTGTTTCATCAAGCCCACTCGTCTCAACACGTGTGATCTTTGAAGCACTGTACTTTTCCCACAAAGACGAAAGAATGCTGTTACTTTTTTGTTGTTTCTTGCGAACGGGTGGTCCACATGATAGCTCGTTCAATTTTAGGTAGGTAGGTCTCTGCTTGATGTTTCATTAGGGCCTCCACAACCACATGAACTGAGAGATGTGGCGCTTATGAACCTTTCAGTTTGGAATTTCATTTGGCGCTTTTGGGAGTGTTGGTTCTATTTTTCACTGAACATCTATTAATTCAGCTCTGGCGCTTTTGGACGGTGAAATTTCAAGGATTGGCGCATATGGGCTGCAGCCAAAAATCAGGACAGAAAGTGGAGGTTGTCTGATCACACGGTTTATAGAATAGAATTCAATAGCCCGGCCCCTTGATCTCGAATGTTCACCGCTATTCTGATCGTTAACAGAAATTATAATGATGAGCACATGAAACGTCGAACTTAATTAGAACTAATAATAAATTATCCTCCAACCTAGTAAAGGTCGATTCCAAGATAGAGCAACTAAAACGTAAATTAACTTTTTACAGGATTGTTTCGAAAACCCCGCTGGTTGCAACATTTTCGATCAAGTTTCTATAAAAGGAAGAAGAGGAACTTCACCTTGAACAATTCAAGATCAAAAAATTGATAATTTTGATGGCCACAATCATTTGCTTATAAATCGAAAAATATCAATGAAAACAAGGTTCAAACTCATAAAAAGTAAACGTGATAGTATGTTGATATCAGCTTGGTTCATGGTACTTTCCCTCAATATTGCAGCTTCACAAAACCGCTGGTATAGTTGGTATAGTTGTGGACATTTCAAGGGTATTGCGTAAGGAGAGTTGAGAATTATGGAAGGACTCCTTAAATTTACCAGTAAATAATCGACAGTTGGGCACACGACCAGTAATGTTCAAAAGGACACTGGGAATAATGAGAGAAAATTATACGTTTAGAACTAAGGAACCACAACTGGTAGATTTGTTGCCGACCTCACCGTACGGTGTGATTTTCTATGAACGACCAACAAAGCAGCTTCCACGTTATCGTTTAGCCTGTTGGGTGAGCCAGGTGGCTGATTGGCCACGTTTTTTATTTATTTTTTAAACCCACGCCCAGGGTTTCAGTTTTACCTGGGTGATTGCTAACAGCAGAAGGTTCCGTCGATCACAAGTAAAACGAAACCTCTGGCTGTATAGGAAAAGACTGTCTTGGGCCGTCTCGAGCGGTGAAAGGCTCGTGGCAAACTCGACCGTTTGCTTGTTCTTTCGTTGAGTGAGGAGAGCAGATGCATTTTCATTGCAGCACCATGGAGTAGAAAAACTGTAATTGCAGTTGAAGTAGGAACAGTTCGGTAGCGAGTAGCAAAAAAGTTTGAGTACCACCCGGACGGTCAAATTTACATTTAAGATGACGAACAAGATAGCAGTAAAAATATCGCAACTGCTTCAGGAATACTAACACAGCATGTAGCAGTATAACTGGCACATTCATTATGTAAGTTCAACACAGTACGCAGTTTGTTCCTACTGACACGCATCTTCCAGGTTCAGGGCATTGGACTTCTTCCGTCTTTCACGCGAATAACTGAAGATGATTCCAAAAACACTGCGAAGTCCTTGTCAAATGGGTTTATTATTCTATCGGACATACCTACAGAAATTTTGGCTGTTTAGTTATTGTTTCTTTCGTGTGCAATAACTGAAATAGCTATTTTTATGGTTTCCACCAATTTTGGCCTCCAAAAACACGAATTAGACTGCTTTTTTTTTTTTTTTACAAATAATTATCATTGATCATTGATGGTGACATTTAATTGTATTGATTCACCTGTCGATACTACTTCTAGTGTTTTTATACAAATTTATGGTGATTTCAGACTTTTTTTTGGTCTCACAAAAAATGAATTCTGGGAGATGAACCTTCGTTACAACCTCAATTCTTCTCTCTTTGGTCAAAATCAACTTCATATTTGGCCTTTTCGCCCTAAAAAACATGAAAACGATACCTCATAAGCTCATGTTCACTAAAACCTGGGAAAAAACTGGAAAAGTCCGCGAACGGCGTACGACGTTACGACATTGCGTTTTTGGAATCTACGGATCTTGAACGTAAAACAAAACATTTTGAGGGGGTGTTATAAAAATGTTTTGCTGAGTGAATACATAGGTGTATTCTTCACAAAATAATGAACCAAAATCGACATCACATTGTTCTTTAATGAGTGAAAGAGAAGTGGTCGATAAAAATGCTGAAAAAAAATCACATTTAGAAAACCCCGGAAATATAAAAATAGTGTGTAAGCGCTACTTTGCAATGTAATGAGAAAATAAGGTGTACGTAGTGCAGTAAGGACCTGTTATGCTATTATTATCATTCACGATATTTTACAGGTTTCAGCATGCTAAGGAGTCACCGCTGACGATGAATCGCCTTTTTAGGTACACTCCCTCCCACGCCCATAAGCTTGACTTCAACATGAGGAGTTACTGTTGGTGAGGGCAACCCAACGCTAAGGCAATGTAATATATAAGAAGATACACAGCCGTCTCGAGTGCTTCTGAATTCAAATAGGAGTGTGTTTACTGGCGAAGAAATTTTTATGCGACCTCCAGCCACAAATTTTTACTCGATTCTCATAGTTTTTTTCAGTTTTGATTCAGAGAAGAGAATTGAAACTCAGAGAATTTTATTTTATGGAATTTTGGTGATCTGAAAACGATTTTATTTGACCCATTTGAGAAAGAGGAGGGGAAGTCCGATGCGATCCAGGTATCGCGTCGTCAGAAATGACAAAGAAACCGATGATTCAGTAACTGATACAAGTAACTAATTTGAGAGCCTCGGAGGATAAAAAAAAAGAAAGAAAAAAATCTGGTGCATGGCCTTATATAAAAGACTTACGTCTATATAATAATTCATCATGTTGCCACAATATTTATCTCTTTAGCCATGGCATTGCACTGAAATGTTGGCGCCTGATGCTAGGCTACACGAAATACAGACAAGTAAAGCCGTATTGCCTACCCTCACCGAAAGAAGGCTACTCGCACGGAAGCCACAAAACATAATAATGGCGTTCTCTCCAGAACTGGCCCGTGTAATTATGGGAATACGCATTACCTACAGTTAGGTACCGTCAAAATTTCTTCATCGTAACCAGTTTTTAACCACCCCCCCCCCCCCCCCCCCAGATCAAGATAACAAAACCGTTTTGTCGTTCCAGTCAATTCTCGAAACCGACCATTCTCACGATCGAAAAACCCGTCAAACACAAAGGAAGCGAGTCAATATTCAGTGAAAAATTCATAACGAGATTGACATGGGAAAATGTGCCTGGATTCAGGTAGATGTATGGGATGAACACACAGTTCGAAATCGGTATTATTCATTTTGCTTCCCAGGTCTACTACGGTTGTGGAAAGTGATCACCTTCGGGAGGAAGACCACTTTTGTCCTGCGCGTAACTATATGAAATAATGGTCGTAAAGAGCTGACATTTATAGGGTTGTGCTTATGAATTTCATCGGAACCGAACAGTTAGATCCTCCTACTTTCGTCTCCATTGTGAAAGATCGTCCATCTCTCAACTCTGTCGCGCACATTCCTTCATCATTCAACGGGTAACAGTTTCTGCTTTCAGAAACCACAGTCTAGGTCGAGGCACCCGATAAAGTAAATTTGACATATTTGCTTGATGAAATAACCTTCTAATAAGTTATGTAATAAGTAATAAGTGACGGCTGACTGATGGGTTTGGTGGTAGCGGAAAACAAATTTGAAGGTTGATGAGTATGATGAGACAAGCAAGTTTGACCGAGGGAGTATTTACTGGAGATAACAGACCTGGGCAGAACACTCTTCAACTTTTCACTTTGCAAGTCTCATTTGCACTCTTCACTTTGCGAATTATTTAAAGTAAGAGAACTTTCTGTTCCTAAAGACTTCGCGCTCCCACTCTGCAGTACCACACGAAACGAAGAGTGTTCTGAAGAGTAACCTTCGTTTTGTGGAGTAACCTCCAGTAAGTGTTAAGTTTATCGTTGGATGTTCAGATCGTTTTATTCCAAATCCGATGTCATCAAGTCTTCCGTCTTTCTGTAAGTTATTACTTGGGATTTGTTTAGCCGAAACAACTCCCTGAAAGTTGTGTGGCTGACGACGAAATTAATTCGCGCTCGATGAATGCGGCCCACTTTCAACATCCTCCTCATCATCATCGTCTTATGAGAAGTATCGGAAAATTTCCGTAAAAAAAAATTAGGTAGGTTTATAGGTCTGTGGTACTGTTACGTGTTGAAGGGGTGTGGGGGTGGAAAAAGTAGAGCTTTTGGGCTGAATTAGGTTTATATTGGTTAAATTGGAAAATGGAATGAAAAGGGGGACCGGTGCTGCGATGAGGGCGCGGCTTGTCGGCTTGGTAGCGTGAATAAGACTCGGGGCGTTGAGGAGGACGGTGGACGGTGGGCTGAGGACTGCTGATGGTGCATAATGCTGTCCCCTCTACAGCCCGCCGTGACAGTACCTAGTTTAATTTACACTTAAGCTTGCAATGATACAGTCGAAGTACAAGCGTGAACTTAACTTTTATTGACAACGTAAATTTCAGGTAAACAAACTAACAGGTGTCACAAACAGGACTGGAATGAAAACACAAAAATTAACTGGAGACCGCTACAAATCACCCCCCTAATAACAAAGATAACTCTCGATCCTTCCGGTGCAGTTTCAGGTACGGAAGCATTGCCATCACGTATCGCATCCATTATGATCACGTCGTGGTCACCAATTTATAGGTCTGTGGTACCTAGTTTAATTTACACTTAAGCTTGCAATGATACAGTCGAAGTACAAGCGTGAACTGAACTTTTATTGACACAATTTTATTGTCACAAACAGGACTGGAATGAAAACACAAAAATTAACTGGAGACCGCTACAGGTTGTCACTTTTTATCCACCACCAACAACAACAACAACAACAACAACCTGTCGCTTTCCTAACCTTTCCTTCCTCCCAAATGTCGAGTATTTTGATAGCCTCAGTGGAGCTAACTTCGATGCTGTTATGTATGCTTGCCCTCACACTAACTGGACCACCTTTAGACCTAATCGAAAGATTGAATTCTCTTCTTTTTAATGGCACTACCAAACATTGAATTTAACGAAGAAATAAAACCTACAAATCTATTTGAAAAGTATGTCATTCTACCGCAGAGTCATTTGGGACTCTGCAAAACTGTTGAAAACTCTTCATTTGAAACGCAGACTCTTCACTTTGCACTTCACGAAAGATAACCTTTAGGAATCACGAGCGTTCTTTAGGAACGGAAATTCGCTCGCTAAGTGCTGAGTGGTGGATTTGAAGAGCGCAGAGTGAAGAGTGGAAGCCTTTAGGAACGGGCCCCAGACAAGAAAGATAAAAAAACCAGTCATGCAGCATGACTTAATGAGCGAATTTTCAAAGAAATATTCGAATTAATGGCTATGGTTTTGAATAAAGGAAAACTTCTTCCTCCTACTGTTAGTACCTAAATTGAATAATTTGAAATAGATTTTTTCTTTCGTCTTCCTTCTAGTAATACGTGGGCCGGTACTTGTCTATCTATGAAGGTATCATAACAATTATATGTCAAATGGGAAATTCAAGGAGTTGTACTAATCGTTTGCCTCCCCCTTTTTTGCTTCGAACTCTCGTCTTCAATTAATACTTCTCACATTTTTCAATCTGACCACTCTAAGGGGGTGGGGGGGGGGGGGGAGGGGGTAAGAGTTTAAAGATTATCCTAGTTTTGGGTAATTTTTGCGCACTTTAAATGCTCTAATTAAGAACGGATTTAGATATCTAAAATCCGATTTCACCATCGTGTTCAGCGTGCAAAAACCTTTAAAATGAGGGGTCACTTGTTAGAAAATAACATTTTGGGGATTTTTGGGTAATTTTTGCGCACTTTAAATGCTCTAATTTGAGAACGGATCAAGATATCTAAAATCCGATTCCACCAACGTGTTCAGCGTGCAAAAACCTTTAAAATGAGGGGTCACTTGTTGGAAAATAACATTTTGGGGATTTTTGGGTAATTTTTGCGCACTTTAAATGCGCCAAAACCCTCCTTAGAGTAGGCCAATTTCGCCCATCTTCGAACTTAGCCTTTCGATTGCCAAGATAGATTTTTTGTGCAAATTTGAGCTGTTTATCTCAATTCTATCGAGAGTTATCGTCTGGAGTGACACATATATATATAAATATATATATACATATAAAAAAGTGTTAAATTTCAGGAATCGTTTTAGAATGGTCTGAAACGGATTTCTATGAAGAAAATTTCCAAAAATTTATATTATTTAAATTTCGAAGCCATTGCAATAGCTTCATTTTCTTTGAAAATTCGCTAAAAGACTAAAGATTGAAATTCAACCGACAGGTCTAATTTTCAAATGTCAACAATCAACTACCCAAGTCAAGTAGGCGTTCTAAAATTAGGATGACAGCTCATAGTGAAGCAAAAGTTTTAGACAAACATCTGTCCGAACTCGGCCCACATAAATGACGCGTGGGCAGGGGCTTATAATGTTCCAGAGCTCATCATGAAACAGCGTGTGGATTCGATGGGGCGACTTGACCCACACGAATCAGTGTGGGGTGGGCAGCTGTCTACGGCCTCTGTAGTTGTTTATTACATAAATTAATTTACTACGAAGGATAAAATAAATCGGAAACCGCCGACTGGGTGGTCTTCGGTACATACACCTTCCTCATACGATTACCCACATGGACGTATGATTATATTAGGTAATACATGTACAGGGTGTCCTGTTCAATACAAACCAGTGGCAATTTCGGCCTTCGGAGAAAATCGCACTCATCCTACTGTGACGGTGGGTAGTTCTCGAGTTGTTTGTGCTTCCAGTGAAGATGGAGCCGGTCAGGCTGAAACCTAATCGCTATTCCTTCTTAGCTGGTGATAATATCGCTGGTCTAGAAGGGGGACTCTCGAGGGTCCACCGTCACTCTTCTCACTCTGTCACATGGTAGCAGAGCGTGGTTTGGTAGTATGCGCTGAGTAACTCACCATACTCCATCCACTTTTTGAGGGCTTACCAGAAGGATAAGCCCAGAGGTTTCCAGAAGGATTCCTTTACAAACATCCTGTCCCTTTTATAATGTACATCTATTGGCCTCGCCTCCTCCCCACCATTCCCCTTTAGAGCTCAGTATAACTATATATATTGAGCTCATTTGAAGCCGATTAATGCCGCGTCCCAATTTACAAGTCCCAATAGTTGTTCCTAACGATGGAGGCTGATCACCTAGAGGTTTCCCAGATGATCAGTTCACTGGACAACAACCTCTGACAACATTTTTCTCCCCCAATACTCTTATGCAGGATCTTTGTTCTCCACCAGTAAATAATATTATTGAGGTAGTATCATTACGATGCAGTTAGTCACCTTGAAGTTGTTCAGATGTCCTTTCCTGAACCAGAATTTCATACTACTTTTCAAACCCACTTTTCCCTCTCACACTTCTGCCTACCCAAGAAGTATGCCATGTGGGGGAGGCGTGTGACGGTGGGCAGTTCTGAGTTGTTTGTGCTTTCAGTGAAGATGGGCAGCCAGGCTGAAACCTAATCGCTATCCCTTCTTAACTGGTGGTAATATCGCTAATCCAGAAGTGGGACTCTCGGAGGCCCACCGTCACTCTTCCCCTTTCAAATTACCGAGATGACTGATTTGCCATAGTAATAAATTAATGATCCTGTGGTGACAGAAACATTAAGGTGTGGCTTGGATAGGTAAGGTTGAGATATGAGTTGTTACAGTTGGATAGCTAGCGTTTAAAAGGTTACACCTATGGCGAAGCCAGGAAGGTTACCACCACTAGAAACGCTAGGGGATGTGCCCAGATGGTTCCACCACGTCGGTTATCACCAGACTGGTTCCACCACTCTGAGCTCTTTTAGGCGAGAAAGGTAAGGAGGTACGAGGAGAGAGAGAGAAGTCATCGACTTGAGGTTTGAGCGTAGAATGGCGAGTTTGGTAATAATAGCGGGTTTTACAGGAGCTCTTCCCCCTCCTCCGGTCCTCCGACGGTCGTTAGGAGCCATTGATAGACCGATGGAAGGAGAGACATAGGTATCCCATTTCAGTCACGTAGACCCTCCGTTCGTTTGGTTTATTAGAACAATCTTTATGTGGACATCGAGTGGTATTCCAGGAGGACACCACAACAGATCCAAATAACCAATATTTGCGTACAACAGCACACGTTTTGCACTTGCATAAGAGCGAAAAAGATTGATATTTGTGATATACACCAAAGACTGGTTTATTTTGAGACATTCTTACATAATTTTGACTAGTTGTAGGTATGGATATTACTCAGGTATATTTCACGTTACGCCTTGTATGAACTTTATAACATCATCAAAAATAACACATGCTCAAACGAAAAAACAAGAGTAAACATCACTGAGAAGTCGTAAAAAAACAAGGAATAAAAAATAACGAGTTGCTTGCCCTCGTGCCACCGTGAGAAGATACCTACCTAATGCATAATGCGATTTCCCACACTAGGATCAATTAGGTTTGAGTTTCCATTCATCGAGTTCTAAGTAAGTAACTGCTTACACTCGGCTGTAATTAATAAGCATCGACCCTAACTAATGCGAAGGAAGTTGAAAATCCTGAAATAAGAGGTTTAAGTAGCCTTAAGAAAAAAAGTTACAGGTGTAATTTGTTTAGATGGTTTTCGGATACGAATACAGAGCTACGCAATTAATTATAAATAAAAATTAAACATTCATCAAAGGTTAGGCTAGGCACAATCATTTTTTAACTTCTACCGCTCTAATTTACCGGAACTTGGCGCTTAGACATAGTGGTGGAGATGATTGGTGAATAAAATGTGTTAATCCGCTACGCTACAACTAATTACCTACCCACCTAGCTATTATTATAATAATTAACATTTTTACAGACGAACTTTCTTGCCCTTTTCAAAATTAACGATACTGCAGATACTAAAAATATCCTGCGCCATATTTCACAACTAAAATGGATTTAACTGATAAGTTGCACATTTTAAAGGAATACGCCTACTTATCTCAGAAATTCTCAAAGAACCATTTCATCTTTCCATTTTGTACTCAAGGATGATGTAGATCATGTTCTACCTAATGATTTTTTATTAACTTCAACGACTTTACCATACTATGAAAATCTCATAAAATTATGTCCACATCGTCAAATATCAAGGAACAACAGTAGGTACAAGTTAATACTCGTATTTATGAACAACGCAAATTAGTGGCTTCAACAGACAAAGAAAAACAAGCAAGCGCTGTATGCGTACAGTTTCAGGGTCCTGAATTTTAAGTAGGCTGTAGGTATGAAATAAGACATAAACATCGGGCTCGCGCTCTACTTCATCGATAAACATCAGCAAATCAATTCCAATGATATTCCTCGCTCCCCGACATCCGCCAGTCTTCCAACGGTCAGCAGATAAACCAGATCCTTCGCCAGAATGCGTCTTCAGGTGAATTAGGTCTCTCGGGAGCGAAGGTAGGTAACCAGGGGTGTGAGGAGTGGCCGATGGGCGGGAATCTGGAGCTCTCCACGCATTTGCAAGTGATTTTGGAACTTGGGAACTTCTAAGGAAGAATGCAGTAATCGCAGTTATATTTTGAAGCCATCTCTAGTGAGATATTATAATGTGACTACAGGCATTTGGAAATTAGTGGGATCTAGCGGTGTTGAGCTTATAATTTCGCCCGGGGATGCTGCGACGTGGTTGGAGGACTTGATTGCTAGTTCAGAGGTTAAACGTATAAATTATCCGATGCGAATCTCAACGGAATATTTTTTTAAAGTCGATCCGCGGGAGGGTGGCGTTTTGTGAGCACCTAACACAAAGTTCAGAACAGATCCTTTGGCACAATTCAACTGGTAATTCAGGGATTGAGGGCGATTGGTTATCAGTACAGGGAATGTGCAGCTCATGAACTACGTGACGTCAACACCTATTACTGTGCATAATTATAATGCAGCGGCATTCTGATGGGCTTTGTAGAAGGTAAAAGTAAGTTTTATGTTGGAAAACTAAGCTAAATCAAAGTTGGGGGTGAAACTGCAGTCAGCAATCACTACTTTTCGAGCTAAAGGAGGACCAGTAAAATTCAATGACAAATCCCCATCGACTGTAGGTACATGTTTACTGAACAATTTGCCTAATTTAACAAGAAATTGTCACTATTTATACAGATTAGGGGAGCCATGCAGATCAGCAATACCATATAATTATAGGACTCGGTATATTTCCGAAAAGGTTTGAGGTCATCTGCTGACAGCAGATAACAAACTTTTGGAAACAACACTTTTTTAGTACACGCTTGGAAGAAAGTGGTTTAATAAAATATATTTTCTTATCTAACGCGAACTAAGAAGTCATATGATCCAGGTGAAGCAACAAAATACCTCGAAATTCCAACTCTTATTCAAAAAACATCGACTCACCCATCAGATAACTCTGGGGTAAAGTGGGTACAAATACCTCGTCTCAACCAACTCAAAGTCCGTTTCAATGGTCACCTACGAGCGTTTGGCAGAACTGCGGCAGTGAGCTGTGCACAAGGAGGTGTACAGCACTGGCGTATGCTGATTCCCCTGGAGCTGGCGTTCAACATGAAGGGACCAAGCATCCACTGAAAAGGAGCTGCAGAGATAAGGGAGAACTAATCAAACAAATTTGGAGGAAAAAACCTAGGTGACGCCGTCCATTCAAGGTAGAGAAGTCCGAATTTCACGAACACACCTTGAATCCGCTTACCTTCCATTGCTACATTACTAACCGCTCCCGAACTCCTTAGTTCATAACGACACGTTTAAAATTATCTGAATAATTATCAACAATTAAAAACGCTGCCCAATTAAAAAGTCCTTGTCACTTGGGTTTATTATTCTACTGGACATACCTACAGAAATGTTGCTGTTCATTTATTGTTTCTTTCATGTGCAACATCTAAAACAGCTATTTGTGATGGTTTCCACCAATTTTGGGCCCAAAAAACACAAATAACGCTTTTCTTCTTCTTCAAATTATCTTTGATCATTGTTAGTGCCATTTAATTGTCTTGATTCACCTGTTGACACTTTTTCTAGTGTTATTATACAAATTGATGGTCATTTCAGACAGTTTTCCGAGGTTTTGGGAGCTGAACCTACGTCAGAACCTCAATTTTCCACTCGTTGGTCAACATCGACTTCATATTCGGTCTTCTCGTCCCAAAAAACATGGAAAACGATACCTCAAAAGCTCATGTAACTAAAACATGAAAAACACAAAAAATACCTATTTTATACCCATTTTTCACTCATAACACCCCTGGGTATATTCCGATCGGGCTGCAAAGTTACGGGACACAACTAGGGCCCAAATAGAGCCTGTGTGCGAAATAACGACTTTTTTAGACCGTAAATGAAGCCGGTATGCATGATACGGCGGACGGACAATGCATTTTCTGAATCTATGCACCTTCAAATGTACAAGAAAACATTGTGAGGGGGTGTTATAAAATTTTTTTGCTGAGCGAATACATAGGTGTATTATTCACAGAATAATAAACCAAAAGCGGCCGGGGTGTCCGAGCGGGCTAGAGCGTCCCATCTTTATATCCCCGTTTGGCGTCACTGGTTCTCGTCTCGGGCGGGCACCAGTACAAGCTTTGAAAAGCTTGCATATGCTTACCCGACCAGCGATTAGCTCTAAGACAATCATGTGGAGCCTTCAGGGACTAAAGATTGAAATAAGGACAAGTCATATCGTTCGAGTAAAAATTCCCCCCGGGATATACCCGAGAGGTCAAATCCACAGTAAATGTCATATTATAATATAAATGTTATATTATATTATTAGAAAATACAATTATCAACAATTTTAGCCTCGTAACGACAGCTTCAAAATTACCTGAATGATTATTAACAATTTTAGTCCAGTTGGTTGGTGAGACAGCTTGGCTTTCAAGGTAGGTACACTCTCACACAACATTCATATGGCGACCTACTCAGGACACGTGTTGGATGAATGTAAAATACCCCACAGTGTGTAAAACTGGAGGTAATCCTCAGCAGGGCAGTTACAAAATAGCACCTAAACCGTGCTTATGCACTTCACGAATAATTTGGAGTAACGCTTGTATTCGCACTCGATCCTATATATTACGGTTACTTGGTACGTTCCACTGCTATGTTGGAACAACACATTGCGATGAACAGGAGGGTGATGGGAAGTTTTGATTTCCCAGAAACAAGGAACAAAACCCCACCAGCAACCAGTTGAAAAATGAGGCACTGAACGGAATAGCAAATAACATAATTAATGTTTTTCTTCTATCGTACTTAGGCTTAATTACTAATGGGCGGAGCAGGTACAATGATGATGCACCAAAATGAAGTTCACGGTCGGGCGCTCGTGGGAGCAGAAAGCTTGAGAGCGGCGTCCCGCCATCACCACAGACCTTATTCAGTTCTGCTGTATGAATCAGGATTAATACTAAAAGCTTGGGCCTGCTCCACCTGACGGAACGTGATGTGACCGGAAGATCGGATTAGATCCAACAAGGGTTCGGAGGAAAAGGATGCACGAGAGGGAAGCCATTGAGGCGAGTCAATTCGTGGGACGCCATCAGAAACAAATCGAATCAATAGAAACGGTGAAGGAAACGTTCAAACATGGTTGGTAACCGACATAACCAGGGCAGAATTCGCGGTCGAGGAAACAAAGATGGCAGTGAGTACAGTAATAGGCCTGTCTTCGCACTGTTCAAAAAGAAACGGACAGAGGAAAAACCAACGAATAATAAAAACCATTCCTATAAAATTTCTTACTCTTATAAAACCATTATTATCAATCTCACCAGCTGATGCAGACTGATTTTTGTTACCTTTCTGCAGAAGCACATTGATGTTAGTGAAGTCATTGGGAGTGTACCTTGCATTATCGTAGAACGAATGTTAACAGTTTTTACACTGGTTGATTTGCCAGCGTTGGAGCACTTGGTTTCTCCTTTTGGTTCATTATTCAGTGAATAATACACCTATGTATTCGCACAACAAAAATTTTTATAACACCCCCTCAAAATTTTTTCTTTTACGTTTCAAGATGCGTAGATTCAGAAAGTGCAATGTCCGTCCGCCGTATCATGCATAACGGCTTCATTTTCGGTCTAAAAAATTCGTTCTTTCGCAAACAGGCTCCACCTGGGCCCTGGTTGTGTTCCGAAATTTTGTAGCCCGATCGGAATATACCCAGGGGTGTTATGAGTGAAAAACGGGTACAGAAGTACCTAGGTATATTTTGTGTTTTAGTAACATGAGCTTTTGATGTATCGTTTTCCATGTTTTGTAGGACGAGAAGACCGTAAATGATGTCGATTTTGACCAATGAGTGGAAAATTGAGGTTCTAACGAAGTTTCAGCCTTAAATTTACGTTAAATTTTCGTCTACAATCGTCGTTCTTCTGCGGACAGTTTGGGCCCCACGTGGATCCTAGTTGTGCTCCAAAGCTCGGCAGCTCGATCGGAATACACCCAGGGGCGTTATGGGAGAAAAATGGGTGTAAAAACAGGGGTTTTCGAGGTTTTAGTGAACAAGAGTGATGTATCGTTTTCCATGTTTTTTAGGGCGAGAAGACCGAATACGAAGTTGATTTTGACCAAAGAGTGAAGAACTGATTAAGTAAAGGTTAAGTAACAAAGGTTAAGCTCCCGAAATTGATTTTTATGAGTCAAAAACCTGGGAAATTGTCTGAAATCACCATAAATTTGTATAATAACACCATAAGTAGTATTATCAGGTGAATCAAGACAATTAAATGGCACTATCAATGTTCAAAGATAATCTGCAGAAAAAAAAAGACGTCTTTTTGGGGGCCGAAATTGGTGGAAACCATCAGAAATAGATATTTCAATTATTGCTCATGATAGAAACAATAAATGAACAGCCAATATGTCTGTAGGTATGTCCATTAGAATAAACCCATGTGACAAGGACTCTGCAGCATTCCCCCCCCCCCCCCTTTTTCTCAATTGAGTGCCATATTCATACGTCAAAAAATACATTTTCCCCATGATCACTCGGTGTATCACCCTCAACTCACGGCTAGATTCTGCAGAAAGATATTAATCCTGCGTATTTCCTGTTCCACTTGTTTGCTCTTCTATAAAATATTTGTTTGCTCTTCTATGAAATATTCCCAGTATCTAGTAAAAATTCATTGGATGAAGAACCTTTAACTAGGTATATCGCTGTGTGTGTTCCACGTTAAAATACCCTCCTAAAGGCTTATTATAACTGCAAATTTTGGAACATCAGATTTGTCTGTGTCAGGAGTACCTGCATATATTTTGGGGGGAAATAGGAAGACAAGTGCTATGATTGTACAATAAAAACATGCTATAACCATCACTCGGTTTATTGTCCATATCGGTAGGTAGTAGATATAATGCAAAGTGCCATTTCACATTCATAGTACCTAAGCACTTTCCTACGCGCCCACCATCGCGATCAATTATCAATATTCTTGTATTTTAGGTCGCACTACTTGTCAAGACTATGAAGATAAATATTTAGTGAAATAAGATCTGAAGAAGGTACATTCTTGCTGAACTGCTCTTCATGATTCATGATGCGTCATACAAATCCCATCCATATTATTCGGGAACGCAGGCCTTTTCTAAACCATTGGAATTGGTACTCCATTCAATCCTGGTCACCCGATTATTTCTGACAGAGAGTTCTAAACTTGTTTCAACGATCTGGAGTCTACTCATGCACGGGGTGGAAACGTCTACTTTCCACGTTTTGTTAGGCAACCGAGCGTGATAACGAGGCTAATAATCAGACGAACATTTTGGAATCTCCTCTCGATCTAAACCTGCAGCCCCCCTACAATTACGCTGCGAGTAGCCAGTGGTATTCTGACGATCGGATGATTGGTCCTGCCACGAAACCCAGATACGACAAGCAACACCCGCTATGAAGTGTAATCATTCAAAAACATCGAGGAGCTTTATGTAACGACATGTGTGATGTGTGACGGCCCAGTGGTACAGCATCCCAGTACCTCAACAGCCATACGTGAAGGGTTTGACGCAATACGCAATTGCACCCAACGTGTTCATCTCGCCAGGATAGCGATCTCACGACTTCCAGCGCATCTTCTGTCGCCGACAATATTACTTGAACTTTCCTCGCTACTCGTGACTTTTTTCAAGGCACGACGTTACCTTACGAATGCTCCTTTATTTATTTTCTTGTTTTTTTCGTCCCTTCCTTGCTCTTTTGAGCTAAAGACCGTCGACGATGATGAGAAACATGCGAATGCTTTGACGAATTTATGAGGCGTTTGACTTTAAACTGACTACCTCATAGTAACATCTGTACCAACTTGAGAAAAAAAATAAGAAAATAAAAATAGAAATTGAGTTCCAATATCTACCAATAACTAAGTTCCAACACCTATGTAAGGTTCCAATATCTACCCTAACTAAATCTAACTAACAAAATCTAAATTGGATAGACTAATTAATCTAGATTAATGCGGTGACGGATTTCTGAAGTTAGAAAGTTTCAAGTTATAACAATTTATAGGTATTTGTGGAGAAATATCGGGAAATATTCAAGAACGAAATCACGAGACTTGACATACATCAGCAATATAATATGTTGAGGACATTGCTATGGCGCTTCAGATGATTCTACGTAGGTACCTTACCTTCCTTTCGTATCATGGCCTACTTAGCTATTGAAGAATTTTTCTGGGTCCTTAGTTGAAGATCCACTAAATTACTACACAATTCAAAAGGAGAGTCACTATCACTGTGATGATTCCATGATATTCATGCCCTATATTCTAAATAACACTTGGTCACCTGTAGCAAAACATGATTTACAATAAATGTTGCGTACCTACATGAAGACGCATTGACCAACAAGGAATGCACGAAACAGTTCGACAGATTTTGCATCAAATCGCGCGAGGATCGACACCGAATTGACGTGGCAGATCTTCAACTACCTAATTCCCATATTGAACTTTGCAAAATGGCTGCATTCTTCAAGCAGAACTACACCGTTTCTTCCTTTACCTACATCCATTTTAACATTAATTTAGATCACTAGAGAAGAGCAAATAAATCCCCGAAAATAATCCTGTGAAAACAATTGATGAAGAATTGCAATAATTTATTGAATTACAAATGGATTACCGATGCTACAGTTGCACTTGTGTCATTCTAAAGGGTTATTTCCGCTAGTGTAAGAAGTAATATTACCACACCTTCCGGGGGAGTCCGTCGTCACTAGCTGTAAGGACATCATCATCAGGTAGTCGACAGAATACTGAGTGTGTAGATTCCAAAAACGCTATGTCCATCCGACGTGCCATCAACATCTACCTTAATTTTCAGTCGAAACAAATCGTTCTGTCGCACATAGGCTCCATTATTTGGGCCCAGTTGTATCCCCATGTCGAGAGAATACAGTATTCTCTCGGCTGTCACTGACTGGTGAAAGGGGGCTGAAAAGACGACAGGGTTGGGATTGCGGCAAGCGCCGGCTTTGGGATCACGTAAAGAGAGCGGAGTTCCGACGAAACTGCTCATGTTTGGTCAGGTGATCAGTTGTTGTCACCTTGTTAGGACTACAACCTGATTGCAAACTTTATGGGTGTACCTTCCACCTGTCGCAAGCGTGGTATCGTCGCATAAAAAAGATCAAGGACCTGGATAAGCACTATAAAAAGAAAACTGGAGTGGGGCTTTGGCTTCGAAATTTTTTCGCCTTCGGTGTATAAGGCCAAGTTCGGTGTATAAGGCCTTCACAACTTCAATGTATGCTGCTCCCACGGAAGGCACGGAATTTAGTTACTACGTCCATACAACCTACATCGAAGAAGACAGCTTATTCCCCCCACCACTTTGGGCCTATGCTCCTAATGACAGCACCTTGAGAACGACGAACGGTGCAGAAGCTTTTCACAGGGATTTTAACAATCAGTTCTACACTCCTCACCCCAATATACATCTTCTTATATCCTTACTTCGAGAAATTCAAATGGAAAGCGAGTTGAAAATATTGAGCGTAAAGAAAGGTATTTAACATTTATAATACAGCCTATATTCAAAATTAAAACCAATCATGCCGTAAACACAGTGAAACTTTGGGACAGACAGTATTTAATTTAGTCAATATTACAATGTACATTAAAAATTATTTTCTAGGGACTGTGAACAAACCAAGGAAGAATTCTACACATATGCTGCAGTACTTGGATGATCTTTGGAAGACGCATGTTGCCGACCATGATATTATGTCGACTGTGAAGGTGCAACACTGCCTAAGTCGATTTCCCCTACTTCCCAGGAGACGCAAAAGACTGTTTAATAACGTTCCTAAGCAATGTAAAATTGATTTTTATCTATGCCCGAGAAATTTCTTTGTGCCTATTTTATTAATTTGTGAGCGATCATTTTTACGCAAGCGTCTAACGTAAGTTGCAAGACTTGGGCAGTGTTGACGGAGCTTTTGCTGACTTGAGCTGTGTTGATACTGAATATTTCCAAGCGAAAACCACGCTAATTCTCAAGTAGTAGGTACTATAAAAATCAAAAATACGCACTTTCTGCTAACTTTGTTTAATTTTCTCAAATAGGTACTCACGGAACAAAAAATAACAAACATGAGGTAGGTCAGTCTCAAAGGGAGCGCGCGTTTCGGTACACATTTTTTTCTTCTTTTTTTACAAAACTGGTAGGTAACTAGGTAGGTTTTTTTCTTTTTTTACAAGGTAACTAGGTAATGCCATCGATGAGTTCATCATGTTCACAACATTCAGGTAGGTTCGCACCTTTCTGGAGGTCGAATTCACGACTTTCTGTTCCATCTGAAACAAGCAGTTGAGGTTGAAAAAATACAATTTTTGGTACCCTGGGAACAGTGAAGTGCCAATGACATTGTGAAATGAGGTGGCAGGTACTTAGAGGCATAACTTGAAACAGCAGGGAGACCATAATATTGGAAAATCATTATTTTTTTATGATCATTCTCTAGGTATGCTTAATGATAGGCTGATTAGACGTAGGTACCTACCTTTGTCTTTCCATGATAATTTTTCCTCGTTCTCTACGATTCCGCTTATGTCAATAATGGGAACTTCTTGAGAGAGAAATTCGGGGAGCTCGCACTCAGACATCTCGATTTTTCGAACTAGGAACGGATAACAGCGGTCGATCTGAAGAACCCAAGGTCTGATTACAGAAAACATTAAATGTATAATTAAATACATTTAATTATAACATATATTACGAATAACATAAATTTTATTAATCATATTCTTCAACAACTGATGACAATATCAGGCATTTCAATCATGGGAAGGTAGGTAAAATGGACACTATTAGTGCCGAAAAATTATCAGGATTGAGAACCTATCAACACAGCCCAAGTCACCCAAGCTAACGAGAAAATGCAGAATCAACAACACCCAAGTCCATCCCCAGTTTCAAACGTTCGTTTTACCAACAAAATCTACTGAAACTGCTTTGATTCAATGCGAAATCGATGGATGAAATAATCATCTTAAATAAACATAGGTTGAACAAAGCATAACCATAATAAAATAACTTGTTACACTTACTTTTTTGAAGAGAGTCCTGTCAAGCTGGGCGCCATCCACAGAAAAGATACCGATCACTCCGATCAGCTGTATACTTTACTTGGGCAGTGTTGACCTTCCATTTTGGTGTGAGCAGTGTTGCTTCAGCCAATTTTTCACGATTTTCTCTTATTCTATTATCAAATTTGACTACACCACTGGATCGAGCGCGTCATTTCCTATAAGGTTATGTCCTTAACTCAAAACGGCCAAAAATCGACTTGGGCAGTGTTGCACCTTCACAGTCGATGAGCTACCTATCGAACGTGAGCACGAGGTATAGCGGTCCATGTGATGAACACAACGATGACGAGTAACCGTAAACATTATTGACGACAATGACAAATTCATTAGAATCATTCTATCAGGTATGCACGCAATCTATTAAACGTTGTTGTTACGCCACGATCCCAAAACCGTTGCTTTTCGAATATTCCATGATCCCAAACCCGTCGCGTTTTCGGCCACATGATCCCAAACCCGGACCGGCCATTCTCTCGACGGCCTGATGATGATGTCCTTACATCGGAAGCGCTCGCCTCCAGTGCTCAACCAGCTATCTGACGACGGGCTCCTCCGGAAGGTATGGTAATATTATTTGTGTCATTCAGTTCAAACAATCGACGCTATACAACAACAACAAATAGCCTGTTGTGCCATAAAAAGTCTTGTTTTCCTCATTATGCTTGGGCGATTCGATGATAAAGTGGTTATTTCGTACCGCTGAATGCAAATTAATTATTCTCAATTGCTCTGAATCAAGTGTGTTGGTAACGAGTAGGTAGGTAAGGATATATTCCTGTATTCAGGGATATTTTTATAATTGTTTCACTTTCCAACGGTTAGAAGCTTAAGGAGGTGGTCATGGGACGAGGGTTACCCCAAATCCTGGGACAACTGTACTGGATACTGATGGGTACCTACTACATTGTACGTATCTTTATGTTTTTTCATTATTTTTGGGTCAGTACGTATTTCTTTTCTCATAAATATAAATTATGTATGCTCAAATAACATTAAAAACGCTGCAAAGTCCTTGTCACATGGGTTTGTTATTCTTCTGGACTTACCTACAGAAATGCTGGAACTGTTTCTTTCATGTGCAATAATTGAAATAGCTATATTCTTAGGAACTATAAATGACAAATTTCATCTTTATTCATAATCATTAATTATCAATCCGCATGGCTCTTTTTATCTTATTATCCTGTTTTTATCGTGTTTACTAATGACTGTAATCACGTTTGACTGGTTATGCTGTGTCGTATGGCAACCCAGACTATGGGCAGCTCGCCGCTTTTATTATAAATAAAGTGGCTGTCCTCTCTCTTTATGGTTCCCACCAATTTTGGCCCCCAAAACACGAATTAGGCCCCTATTTTTGACAAATTATCTTTGATAATTGATAGTGCCGTTTAATTGTCTTGATTCACCTGTTGATGCTACTTCAATTGTCTTGATTCACCTGTTGATGCTACTTCAATTGTCTTGATTCACCTGTTGATGCTACTTCAATTGTCTTGATTCATCTGTTGATGCTACTTCTAGTGTTATTATACAAGTTTATGGTGATTTCAGACAATTTCCCACGTTTTTGACCCATTGAAAATGAATTTTGGGAGCTGAACTTCGTTACTACCTCAATTCTTCTCACTCTGGTCAAAATCGACTTCATACTCGGTCTCCTCGTCCTAAAAAACATGGAAAACGATACCTCACAAGCTCATGTTACTAAAACACACACACACACAAAAAAAAAAAATTTACCCCATTTTCTACCCACAAAACCCTTGGGTATATTCCGATCGAGCTGCAAAGTTTCGGGACACGACTAGGGCCCAAATGGAGCCTGCGTGCGAAAGAACGAATTTTTTAGACCGACATTAAAGTAGATAAATGGATGGGCTACATTTTGGTTTATTATTCTGTGAATAATATACTTATTTATTTGGGATCTACCCATCTTGAAACGTAAAAGAAAAATTTTTGAGAGGGTGTTATAAAATCTTTTGGCTGAGCGAATACATAGTTGTATTCACAGAATAATAAACCAATACAGAGGAAATCACGCGTTAATTATGCGTTAACGAATATACCATGGATATACCTCAAAAGTAGGGACTGGAATTTGCATATGTGTTTTTTATCGTGTACTAGCTGTGTACCCGCGCTTCGCAACGGTAGAACAGACACCCCCTTTAGGACAGGCCCCACTCATAACAGTTTTCTGATATATTGTACTATTTGAACCGACGCGTGTTGCTGCGATTTAAATAAATGGAGCCAACGGTCATGTATTTTAATATGCCTGTATCCCCCCCTCCTCAACTGATCAGAAACCTTCCCCAATGCCAACCCTAACTGCCTTTAACCCCCCCCCCCCCCCCCCGTATCCTATGAACCCTCCCTACCTGGTTAGAAACATTCCTCAATGTTCACACAACAAATTCCGGGTAAGTTCCGTTATATGCCCCCAATTCTTAAATTTTTTTCTATTAACTTTTCTATTAACTTTCTATTAACTTTTTCTATTAAAGGTTGTTTGGGACTTCTGAATAGATTAGTGGAATGCATTGTCAAGCGATCTGGATGCTCGCTAGCGCTCGCATCTCAAAAAAGATAAACAATCCCAGAAACTATCCCGTGAATGAGCAGGTTGTTTGGGACTTCTGAATAGATTAGTGGAATGCATTGTTTTTCTTTTATTTAAGGCTTATATATAAGCCTAAAAGGCTTATATATAAGCCTTTTTCTTAGCCGTTTCACAAGGTTTAAAGTTAATAGAAAAAAATTTAACGGAACTTACCCCAAATTCCCAAAGTTGCACTCCAATTGGTCAAGTAGTTTTGAAATTTCTGTAGACCCCCCCCCCCCCTCTCATAACCTGTACCCCCCTCCCACTAACATCCTGATTGAAGTACCACTTGAATGTACTCGTCGAGCTGAATCCAGAATCTAATTACAATCGGATTTACGTCCAACCGTTCAAAGTTATTATAAAAGCATAAACGTCCTCATAGAAGTGATTATAACACGTTTTTTAGTAGTATTTCATTCATAGCGTTTCAACGGATGGACAGATTCAAATGCGGATTTTTCATAAACCTTCCCAGATAAATTCTGCGTCAAATGGTACCAGCCGCAACTTTCTACGTTCAGCCGTTCTCAATTGATGCCGAGACAAACAAACAAACAAACAGACAAACAAACAGACACTGTTTTATTATATGTATAGATATCGTTCTACTTTTCAGTTTTGAGGGTATCTGAAGCGTTTAGCATGTGTTAAATTGAAATAGAAATAGATATTTTTCATATTTTGTTCGATTTCGGAGATTTTTGCATGTTTTTGCCGTTTTGTGCATATATATATATCTGCATTTTTATTCGAAATTGGGGAATTCCCCTATTTTTCGACATTCCAACGCCAAATCCTCAGATATGTTTTTCTGAAAAGGGGTCACGGTTATTCTTAGGCCATTCACCGCTTAATCCGTGTAGGTACCTGTTAGGGCTTAGGCGCGCCCTTACCATTTATCCATCCTTTCACTTTCGGGCTATAAATACGTCACAATTGACAATTTGGAAAAATCAGTTGTGATTCAGTGCTATAATTGTGATAGCGAGTGACTTTTTTAAAAATAAATTTGGATAAATAAAATAGCTTTGTATAAATAAAATAATTTAAAATAAAATAAATTTTGTATACATTAAATAATAAATATTTTGTAAATATTGTATAGTCGAGAAAAGAGGTGTGTACATTTTCATTCCATTTTCTTTCTTGATCCTTTTCTATAATTTTTTGGTTTATTAATTTCAATAATGAACCTTTGGAATCGAGCATGAAAAAAAATTCTAACCCCCCTCAAAATTTGATGGTTTACGTTTCAAGGGATGTAGAATCCGAAAATGCAATAAAAAATTTCTGTCTGTCCGCCGTACGCCGTACTGGCCACTTTTCTTAGTTACCATGAAACAAAATTGATGAAACTCGGGTTATAGGTTCCGTTCGGGGTCTAGTTGGTCCTCGAAGCTCGGCATTAGTGTCAGTTATCTCTAAGGGGATCAAAAATAGGGGTTGACATTTTCAGAACGCCGTAGCTCGAAAACTTTCGATAGAAGGGTACGGTTTTTTTACGTTATTAATTTTGTCTTGAGCTAAACAATTTTTTGAGGCCCCCCGGAGCATTGTACGTCCAGCCGTTCGATTGCACCGATAACTGGAACATTATGCATAGGCTAACTGTACGTCTCACGGCAAAATTTAGTTCATTTTAGAAATATTTAAAAAAATTTTAAACGTAATTTTGCTTGGGGTGCATATTTTAGACATTTGGCCCATTTCGAGTGCATATTTTGGCCAAATTTTGTGCATATAATTCCAGTCCCTACTTATAAGCTTGCAACTTACAAGCTTACCAGGTATTTTCGTACATCGCAAGTTTGCTACTGGTGTGCTTTCGAGACGAAAGGGACCATGCAAAGACCAGAAAGAAAGTACGGTAGATACTGGAGCATTGAAGATGGGATCGCACCTTTCCTGTGATGTGGGAGGATCAAAAGTAGGCACATATACAAATTTTTCAGATTTGCTTAGGCGGGATTGGAATCTAAGTGAAAATCACACACTGAAAAGTATTACGGCCTAATCGGGGTCTTCACCCGCCTAACCCGACAGCAGTGCAGCACGGAACTAAGGGGCTCATGATCATCGATCATCGTAGGACCACGTCTACCCGATACAGATCCAAGCAGTTCTGTCGATAGAAAGACAGAGTCTGTTTTTGTCAAACCATCGCTCATCTTCCACGTCTAGGTGGGGTTTTTTCCTCTTATAGTTCTCGCCAGGTCCTCCAGCGCCGCGAGAGGCGAGAAGTCGTCGTTATAAATGTTCTTCTGTCCCCAAGGATGATAATAAGGACACGTTCTGAGCACGCCGTTTTCAGATTAAGCACGTCCTCTGATTCGAACTGCCGGTATCTAAGACAAAACAGTGTCTTCAACGCTACTTGTTGGATCTGTATTGCACTGACTGCTCCACCGCCCACCTGCCTTTATGTCTTCCCTCGCTTTTTACACCAAAAATCTTATAATAGAAAGAAAAAAAAAATCGGTCACTGCTTCCTCCTGCCACTAAAATGATCAGAAACGTAACCATGCAACGTTATTAGGGAGGATGGAAGCATAGGCACATAAAATGAAACCATGACGTCCACTGTTTCGGGCGGCGGCATGATTTCCACCAGATTTATGAGCGCGGAAAAGATTTCCCGTTTGCGCTTCCGCAAAAGTTACGGTCCAATTTTGGTTTATTATTCTGTGAATAATACACCTATGTATTCGCTCAGCAAAAAAATTTTATAACACCCCCTCAAATTTTTTTCTTTTACGTTTCAAGGTGCGTAGATTCCAAAATTGCAATGTCCGTCCGCCGTGTCACGCATACCGGCCTCATTTTCGGTCTAAAAAATACGTTCTATCGCACCCATGCTCCATTTGGTCCCTAGTTGTGTCCCGAAACTTTGCAGCCCGATCGGAATATACCCAGGGGTGTTATGGGTGAAAACGTGCATAAACATAGGTATTATTTATGTTTTAAGAAAATGAGCT
This sequence comes from Leptopterna dolabrata, assembly GCA_954871275.1. Taxonomy (NCBI): domain Eukaryota; kingdom Metazoa; phylum Arthropoda; class Insecta; order Hemiptera; family Miridae; genus Leptopterna; species Leptopterna dolabrata. The sequence goes on along the minus strand of OX940977.1, from coordinate 36,089,288 downwards.
TTTGAGGTATCGGTTTCCATGTTTTTTTGGGACGAGAAGACTGAATATCACCTGGGAAATTGTCTGAAATCACCATCAATTTGTATAATAGCACTGGAAAGTGTCAACACGTGGATCAAGTCGATTAAATGGCACTACCCATTGTTAAAGACAGTTAAAAAAAAGGAGCGTACCTAATTCGTGTTTTAGGGGCCAAAATTTATGGAAACCATCAGAAATAGCTATTTCGATTATTCGATTATTGCACATGAAAGAAACAATAAATTAATAATAAACCCATGTGACAAGGACTGCAGCGTTTTTTAATTTTTTATTAGGTAGGTAACTGAAAATTACCTAAAGCGGTCAGGGAGGATTCTACAGATCATGGACATACAGTTTAAGTTGTATACACCTGCCTTGTCAATTAATAACTTGTCAACTATAACTCGCCCTCAACAACCTCGCTTCACTCCTTTATCTCCACACGTCATAAACTATCCAATTTTCTATCTCAACTAGGTGGCTAATGAAAATTTTTGCTAGTTGAAAATTCTTCAACTAGGCTGCGAGTGATAAATATTTAAAAAAAAAAAAGAATAAAAAATCCCACGCGATGGACATTCAACAGTCCTCTGGCTAATTTCCGGCCTTTTCATACATCCGAACGGAATGTTTATTGAAAACTGTCCTCGTGCGGGAAGTTCTGGATTATGAATGGGCTTGCGATGTCCCGTGTACCTACCAATTTGTGAGAGTTGTAGACCCTTCCGTTCACATTCGGTTTACCAGGAAGGAAGCGGCATCGAAGCAACGCAATTGTTTCACATTCGTCCAACCGTTCTCACGCATTTGACGCTCGCACCACGATAATTCCGAGACCAAAGCACTTCACGGAGAGGTAAACTTAATGCTGATTCAACAGTACGTTAAAAAAAAAGCTATATTAAATTATTGGGAATTATACAAAATTGCGTTTGTAAACCGATGAATTATAGGATTACATGTAAAGTTATATTTACGAGAACGGAATACACCGTTAACTGCATACTGGAGATCGAACATGACATTGAATCGAGCTTAGGATCATAATTCACAAACAAACCCACCCAAAAAAAATGCTACGTTTGGTTTTCTCCATCTATTGAAGCAAGGAAGCGAATTCCCTTCAGTACAGCCACCTAACTCATATAATGCAAGAGTCGACTCAAAATTTTGGTTTATCATTCTGTGAATAATACACCTATGTATTCGCTCAGCAAAATTTTTTTATAAAAAACCCCTCAAAATTTTTCTTCTACGTTTCAAGGTGCGTAGATTCAGAAAATGCAAAGTCCGTCTGACGTATCATGCATAACGGCTTCATTTTCGGTCTAAAAAATTCGTTCTTTCGCACACATGCTCCATATGGGCCCTAGTTGTGTCCCGAAACTTTGCAGCCCGAACGGAATACACCCAGGGGTGTTATGGGGAAAAAATGGGTATAAAAGCAGGTATTTTTGGAGTTTTTGTTTTGTTTTAGTAACATGAGCTTTTGAGGTATCGTTTTCCATGTTTTTTAGGACGAGAAGACCGAATATGAAGTCGATTTTGACCAATGAGGGGAAAATTGAGGTTCTAACGATGTTTCAACATTAAATTTACATTAAATTTTGGTCTAAAATCGTCGTTCTTCCGCGCATAGTTTGGGTCCCCATTTGGCTCCCAGTTGTGCTCCGCAGCCGGCAGCCCGATCGGATTACACCCAGGGGCGTTATGGGAGAAAAATGGGTGTAAAAATAGGGGTTTTCGAGTTGTTTTTGTTGAGGTTTTAGTGAACACGAACTTGTGATGTATTGTTTTCCACGTTTTTTAGGGCGAGAAGACCGAATATGAAGTTGATTTTGACCAAAGGGGAAGAATTGACGTTGTCAGTCAATCAATTTGTATAACACTAGAAAAAGTATCAACAGGAGAATCAAGACAATTAAATGGAACCATCAATGATCACAGATAATTTGAAGAAAAAAATTGGAGCCTAATTCGTGTTTTTGGACGTCAAAATTGGTGGCAAACATCAAAAATAGCTATTTCAATTTTTGAACATGAAAGAAAGAATAAATAAAGAGCCAACATTGCTGTAGGTATGTCCAATAGAATAATAAACCCATGTGGAGAGGACTTTGCAGCGTTTTTTGCTCGGAGTGTAACCATCACCGCCAGTTCACGATCCCAGACACTCGATCTGTCGTCTATCTCCCGAGACTGTTGTTCTGATTCATATTTCACGTCTTACATAACCAGGGCCGAGAGCTGCTGCAACTGTTAACATCTTCCGATGAGGTGTAGGATGTAAGACAATACAGCAAACCCGAGTGGATGTTGTCAGTTTCACACGTCCGTCTCGGAGCCGTGCGTGTTTCCCAGGGTGTCTGAAGGTAGCCGGAGGTTACCCCAATTAACCGCTGGAGGCGTCACAGTTGAGCTGGCAGATCGTCCGTCTGGGGTCAGGGGTCCCATGAATACACACTCACGCATATCATCTGTAATAATCTCACTAAACGGACGAACCTTGGTGAGTCCACTCATCGCTCACCTGTTCCATCGATAAGTACACGTGTATGAAAACCTGAACAGCCAGCTTGTTGATGCCACTAGAGCATTTTTGACTAACAAAGTAGTAACGCGAGTAAGTATTCTTTGACAATTGACAGCTATTTTCAACAGAGCCCTGAAAACGCTGCAGAGTCCTTGTCACATGGTTTTATTGTTCTATTGGACATACCTACAGAAATGCTGGCATTTATTGTTTCTTTCATATGAAATAAGTGAAATAGCAATTTTCATGTTTTCAACCAATTTTGGCCCCCTAAAACATTATTTTTTCTTCAAATTATCTTTGATCATTGGAAGTGCCATTTAATTGTCTTAATTCATGTGTTGAAACTTTTTCTAGGGTTATTATACAAATTGATGGTGATTTCAGACGATTTCTCAGGTTTTTGACTCATAAAAAATCAATTTTGGGAGCTGAACCTCTGGCAGAACCTCAATTTTCCTCTCTTTTGTCAAAATCGACCTCGTACTTGGCCTTCTCGTCCCAAAAAACATGAAAACGATACCTGAAAAGCTCATGTTACTAAAACACAAAAAATACCTATTTCACATGAAAGAAACAGAAATGAACAGCCAAAATTTCCGAAGGTATGCCCAGTAGAATAATAAACCCATGTGACAAGGACTTTTTCAGCGTTTTTGGAATCTACGCACCTTGAAACGCAAAAAAAAAAGAAATTTTGAGGGGGTGTTATAAAAATTTTTTGCTGAGCGATTACATAGGTGTATTATTCACAGAATAATAAACCAAAAACTCGAAAAAGTGTAATGATATGAACATCGGTTCGAGGGAACGTTTGGTTAACCTGAAATAAATGTCAAATAATATTCAAAACATAGAATTTGGGGATCAAATAATATCCTTTGAAAACGAAGTCAAAAGCTTAGGGATTCACATAGATAGTTTTTTGAGCTGGGAATCCCAGGTTTCGAAATTGACCGGAAAAGTTTTCGGAGGACTCCGTCAGTTGAAAAGGTTTCATGGGTTTTCCGCTCCATGTAAAGGCTCAACTTGTCCAATCGCCAATTTTCCCAATATTTGATTACGCCAAGTTGGCGCACAGCGACGTAAACAAGGATAAAATAACAATGCTCCAAAGAGCCCAGAATGCCGCAATACGTTTTATTTTCAATCTCAAATGAGCATACGAGTCCGTATTATAGGCGTCTTGAGCGGATAAAGCTATCTATTGGCGTAACAATGTTCAAATTGTTGAGACTTGGGAGCCCTCCATACCTCGCTAATTTGTTGGTTCGGCGTGAGAATGTGCACAGTAGTAACATGCGAACATCATCGATACTTCTTGAAGTTCCGAAATATCCTAACTACCTTCCATGAAAAATCATTCATTGTCCAAGGTATACAATTTTATAACGAGCACTACAAATTATTTGATTTAGGAACGTCAGTGAATAGTTTTAAAAAACGAGTTACAGAATTTCTTTAAAAAAATATTATTAGAACCCAAAGCACACGAGGAAATACCTAAGTTAATTTTCTTTTATGTATTTTATTAAAGAATTTTATTATTGCTATTTTTTTCTGTGCACCTGACAAGTTGATTTATTTTTTATGAATTATAATTTGTTTTCTATGCATTATGGAAGGGCTCTTTTGCCCTAATTTTTATGCTGATTGTTAATAATGAAAAAGTTCAAGTACCTACCTATTAGTGGTTAGATTAACTGTAGTGCGCAGATCAAGTCTGCGCATCCGCAAACTTGATAATCCTCAGGGAGACTTTAACCTACAAACAGAATTCGATGATAACCGTTATCAGTTTATGTTCTGAAGCAAAGTTTGATCGATCATAAATACAGCGCAGACAACAGAAAACCTTGATGAGGTCACTGCCAGAAGCCAATAAAAACGCAAAGAATCAGGTCTGTTATATTTGTGTTTTAGAAAACAAGTAGGTCTAGATCAGGTCAACCGAATGAAAAAAGCTATCAATCGTATTGACGATCGACATTACCGCTGAAACTGCAACATGATGAATGAACCTCGCGTAATCAAAATTCATTCGCTTCGATAAAATGATATAATGTTGACATTGGGTCGTAGGTTAGTGAGTCAAGGGAATGTCAGCCCTCTACAATGGCTTCTCAACTGGGGGAGAATTTCAATAGGTAGCCTAAGTATCACAGGGGAAGAACCACCATTTGAGATGGTTATCTATTATTGAAACATCAGTTATTTCTTAATCCTCTTAACTTGTGATGCGAATCGGGCTTCAAAATCAAGTTTAAAAAGCAGCCAACTAAGTTAATCTATCTCATAGGTATCTGAAATTTTTAAAAATAATTTATTGAGAGCAGTAACCTGAACTTTGCGCAAATATAAGGAGCACGGGGGCACTAGAATAGAAAACAAAGTGGTGGTAGGGTGTTCAGTTCAGTGTTCACGGTACATGTACAGTGAGCCAGTGTACCTTGTCCTCTGCAGATAACCGTAAATATTAAAAGTCCCCCGTTTATCCGTAAATCAGATGCAGGTACTTCAGAAACCCGTTCTCAAAATACTTGATGTATTGGAAGCCAGTGAACCCACATAGAATCTGTTCGATGAATGTAGTGTTTTATCTCTTAATAAACTTCTAGTGAAGAACTTCCTCCTCTTTTATCATAAATATCCACGTATAGTACAAAAAATCCTAAAGTTTACAGAGGAAGAACCCAATACCAAGGTAATGTAATAAATCCCAAGCCCCGCATCACTCTACCCACCAGTATTATGGTCTTTACGTAACCCGTAAGCACATAACACCAGCCTTAGAGATCCAACCTGTTGTACAGGAGAAAAATACAAAAGTTGATTTACCTAGTCATGGTTAACAACTGCGAAAGAAGAAGGTTCACCTTCATTTCTCAAGAGCATTTATTAATAGATTGATCAACTAAATTCACTGGGTACATTAGTTTTTCGTTCACCGTATGGTTGACAGTGCATATTTACATTAATTTATTGTATAAATTCCTATTGTACGAGGGCAATTCTTGCCCAACACCCCAGGCCTGGACTAAAGTCAGGCTAATCAGGTGCTCCCTAACAATGATATCTGGGCCTGATTTATACAGTTTCATTCACTATCATGTTGACGAAGCTTTTCGCTGCAAACGAACGGCTGGACGTACAACGCTCCGGGTGGTTTCAACAAATTCTTTAGTTCAAGATTAATTTAAAAACGTAAAAAAACTATACCCTTCTATTGAAAGTTTTCGAGCTACGGCGTTCTGAAAATTTCAACCCCTATTTTTCACTACTGTCGCCAAACTTCGCGGACCAGCTACACCCGAAATGGGGCCCATAAACCAAATTTCATTAATTTTTGTTCAAGTTAACTAAGGAAAGTGCGAAGTACGGCGTACGGACAGAAATGTATTAATCCGGCCCAGATATCATCGCTAGGGAGCACCTGCTTATAATCAAGGATGGCTGTATGAAGTCGAGTTGGATGTTCAGTGATATTATTTTATTTGAAAAATGATGGCTCTTTTGGATTTTGTTGATAGGCACTTTTGCAACTTGAAGAAAAGTTATGCTTCATGAATAACAATATATAATTAATTACAGAATTCTTGAGAACACCGTATATTTATGAAATGTGATTGCCTGGCTGTCTCCAGTACTCGATTCAGAGCTTTCCTGAGGAGAGCTCGAGGGTAGGTATTGACCACTGAAAACATTGATCTACGCAGAAGGGGCATCTGTACAGGTTAGTAATAAACCGCTGTGTTATCATTCGCAGTTTTTTTCTTCAAAATTCCATTTTCGGATTCTACGTACCTTGAAACGGTAACAATCAAATTTTGAGGAGACCTTAAAAAAAATTTCGTCCCAATTCAAAAGGTTCATTATTCATAACGATGAGCCAAAATTGTGGCTCAACATAATAGTGAGAGTTCCGGATCAATACTACCTACGACTACGGTCCTTACTATACCTACACAGCAGTCAGCAGGGTCACAATTTCGAAAATGCGAACTTGATAACAGTGGAGTCAATAAAATTTAAACGTGAAATCCTTTAAATGAAAGGAAGGGGACGGAATGAAGGGGGGGGGGGGGACTACTACTACTATTACTAGACCATCTACTAGTACTTTGAATGATACTGTATGAAATAAAAATGAGAATTTTCGTTCGGACGTCCTACATCTAAACAAAAAATGTTTCGTAGGCTTAATCCATCGAAGGAAGCCGATCTCATAGCCAACAAAGCCGACCAACCCCTCATCCTAGCTGGGAAAACCCTAAAAATTTATCATTCTAATAGTTCACTGGCTTCGTTTCCACTACCTCCACACCCTCCACCTCATTTTATTTATTTTACTTTTATTAAACTGAGCAAAGTGCCCAATTTACAGTATTTCACTATAATGAACTAATAAATATAATATAAACTAAATATAAAAAGAGACCATAATCCAGTCGATAACGAGAAGAACCACGCAGTTCGCAAGCTTCATGCAAAAACTTCGCCTCATGCCATAGGTTTCCAGTAAGTAATCTCCCAGTTGTAAGGTTGTGACAGAGATGTTGTGAAGTTTACATCTATAATTATGATCTATGAACCCTTGATTGACCTCTCTCACCTCAAAGATATAAGTAATTTCAACATAGCCATAGTCTGTAAGAAATTAACATATCAATGTATATTCCCACAATTTTACAACATTAAAGTTTAGTTTAAGATGTTTGTTAATAGAGCTGAATATGAGGAAATAAAATTCTCGAAACGTTGGCACGAATTCAATTGTCTAAATCTTGTGACCGACGCTGAGCAAACTCTGTTTCATCTCACAGTAAACATCTCATTATTTTTATTTGTACTTTGGCCATTCAGAAAAACACCTCGGTTCCTTAGTGTTGTATTAAAATTAATCGGCCCTATCATTGTTTTTAGACAGTTTCTTTTCCACACGTTTCAAAACGATTGATTACATTAGGGATGTTGAACTAGAACAGAAGGTTGAACTAGAACCTTCTAATTCTTTGGTAAAATTTATGATTTGTTGATTCCTATACATTTTCAATACCTAACACCAACCACCCAGTATGAACCATGCGAGGGTGATTGGTAGGAATGGCGGTATTGGGAATAAGCGCAAATTTTGCCCACAAAGTGAGTTTTTCTGCTTCTGGAACCACATTTCGACCCACACCACAGAGCAACAACGGTTGGTATCATCACACATCACGAAATCTTCAGAACGACCTTCTGCCTAAAAACACTATGAAGTTTGAACTTGGTAATAACAGCTTCGAACTCGTTGCAGGGAAACACTCCAATAAATTGTATACAAAAATTTAGGTACAGCTACCAACATTCTTGAGTTGTAGTTACCACCTCAGACGCTCAGGGGGTTTGAGAACTATGGGACGGGTAATTTGAAGCAGCACTGCTCCATGACCGTAATTATTTGTCGAGTGACCATGATATTTCCACGGTGCCAGATTCATGAGCGGTAACTACAGGGCGCGAGGGCCTGTTGATGGTTTTCTGTGCGAGAGTTCAACTTTACTGCTCCATCACGTCGACCGCAGTTTGAAAAAGATACCTACCTACTAGGTACTCATTCCAGGAAAGCAAAAACCGCCGAAAAGGGTTTAATATTGGATAATATTTATGTATTTTTTTGTTGAGCACGCCTCACGGATTTGGTTGTTTAATACATTTGGCATTATAATAATTATCAAAGACCACAGGTTTCCATCCATGAATAAATCTCATTATACATCGTGAAATAGAGATTGATGTTCCGCGATATTATTTCATTTGAAGAAAAATGGTCATTTGCATTTTGTTCAAAAGTACCCACTTTTGGTTCATTATTCTCTGAATAATAAAGCCCCACTCAAAATTGTTTCTTTCAAGTTTCAATTGAAGCTATGTAGATTCCAAAAATGCAATGCCCATCCACCGTGTCATCGATATCTACCTTAATTTTCGGTCTAAATAAATCGTTATGTCGCACACAGGCTCCATTATTTGGGCCCTAGTTGTGTCTCCTATCTCGGCAGCCAGATCGGAAAACACAAGGGGTGTTATTGGTGAAAAATTGGTGCAAATTAGGTATTTTTGAAGTTTCGGTGAATTTGGACTGGTGAGCTATCGTTTCCCATGTTTTTAGGGTGTTTTTGGTCTCCTCAGACCAAATATTAAGTTGATGTGTTTTTGGTCTCTCCGCAGACCAAATATGAAGTTGACTCCTCAGACCAAATATAAAGGTGTTTTTGGTACCCTCAGACCAGATATGAAGTTGATTTGGTCTCCTCAGACCAAATATGAAGGTATTTTTGGTCTCCTCAGATGAAGTTGATGTGTTTTTGGTCTCCTCAGGCCAAATATTAAGTTTATTTTGACCACTGAGTGAAGGATTGACGTATAATGAAGTTTTGACTCTCAAAATTCAATATTTATGGTTCAAAAACCTGTGAAATCCATTTGGCATTCAAGCGCATTGTGAACAGGTAGAGGAGCTCAACGCCCAACTCCAAGTATAGAACATAATGTGGTGTATTTTTTGGCACAACCTAGCTTTTCAAGGAAAAAACGTTGGATAATCTCCAACTTATCATGATCCCAACATTAACGTATTATCAAGTACCTACATAGTAACTCAACTATCTGAAGAAAAAATAATAATATTACTACTTTTAGATTTCAACGTCAAATTTGTACCGAACTTCTTTCATGAGCTGGTAAAAATAGGGGATATAAGGTTCGCTGTTCAAAATTTTAGAATGCTCAGAAAAGCCGCCTCTCAGGGATCTATACATAGTACCAATGAGTACCAGTGAGTACCAATCGCTAAAAACTATTGTCTTCTCAAACTTGCACACATGTGCAACAGGTGCTGGATCCATCTCATAAAGAAGAAAGATGAAACACGCGCTGCCAACCGTGACGCGAGACTTCCTCAATTATTGCCTTGTTAAATAATAATATGGAATAGATTCTCTAGTAATAGTCCTCGTCGACTTCATACCTATATATAGCCAGGAGCTACCTGCCGAATGGCTCATCGCTCTTCAAGTCGGATCCAATTACGAAAAGTTTGCCGGTTCTTGAGTCTGACTCAATGGCGACACGCTCACTTAGCCAGCTGTTTTTTGTCGGGGCCTTCCCTATCAAGTCCAGCTTTTATTTGATATTTTTTGTAGCTCCCATCCCTTCGCATCATTTGATTCCGTTTGTGCAGTCGGAAATGTAGGCTGTAGCTATTCCCTAAGTGCTTCTGTAGCGGAAATATAGCTATTTTCCAGTGGACCGCGACAATAAAGCAATTGAAGAAAATTGATCAACGGTGCCGCACAATCGTGGAGGAAACGGTTCACAAGTATTTTAATTCCTACGTTTGCATTCTTGAAAGAACCGAAAAAATCTTTCTGTAAGCGTAACCGTAAAACTGTAACATTGTAACCACCATATATCTCACCGAAAAAAACAATCTAAATGGACTGAAATGTTTAGGGTATGCGCGGATTGGTCCCCTATAAACTTCATCAAAATCCAAGTGTGTTTTTCGCCACAGCACACGCAAACATGAAATTCCTGGCACGCTGATCATGCGATGAGATTTTGGGCGATTTTAAAGGTTCAGACTTCAATGGAACTGTTTGAATAAAATATCGTTCGAACTAACAGTTGTCTGCGCCAAAATATTAGCAAGGCATGGATGAGATCGCCCCCAGCTGTTCGCCCTAAGTTCTAGGGCGAATCGTATAATTTGCTATAATGACATCGCCTCAAGGAACTGGGTGCTGTTGCTCATGGTCACTTTCAAAGGCTATATATTATGTTCGAAAGATACTGGAGAACAGGATAAGAAAAATGTTTTATTAGGTTAGAGTTAGACCATTGTTTTATTTGGTTATGCTGGATCATGATGTAGACAACATTATCTAAACATTTTCAACACAATTTTGTATTATCAACTATAAAAGGATCATAAATATGATTGGTAATGCTTAATGCGTAATTGCAGGTTTCAGTTTGAAAAACAAAACAAAACCTATTATTAATCATAAGAGAATGTGAATAAATAATTGATAATTATGTAATGTAACCTTTTAGATACATTTCAACTTAAGAGAGATAATCCATAATATCCGCTAAACTATGTGTGTTAGGTATATAGGCACTGTGAATGACTTAATCCTAGTCACAAAAAAACTATTTTATCAGTAGGTATCTACCTCAGTTCACAATATTATAAAGTTTAAAATAGATTTTATAAATTCTATCCAAACAACAGTTCAGCCAACCCATCTTCTGGAAAGTGAATATTGAAGAATTGCTTGTAGCTGCTCACCATTTCAGTTCTAGTAGTACCTACCTAATGAAGGAATAAGGAATACACGAAGTATGGACTAATATTTCACGTTGAAATCGGCAAGTAACAGTCAGCAATGGTGGAACTGACTGCATATAAACAAATCATCATTATGGAGGGCAAGGTTTGCCCCTAAAGTACAATACAAATCGCCAACATTTGGTACATATATGTAATAGCTTTAATACAGGATTTTAATATCCCCAATGATCATGATCTGAAATGGATCAGCATGAAATATGGTAAATCAAAAAAGCATTGGATTGGGCGAGATATTTTTGGATGTGGTACCATACATGGTAGCATGAAAAAAGAAACGAGCATACCTACCTATCACAGATGAGTTATACTGTAGGTGATGGGCGTTTCTTTATAAGTCGAGAAATCGTGGCCTAATCCTCTGATTGTTGGTAGGAGGAAGTACCTCCAGGTGATCTGCGTCTTGCCTGTGGATGGATCCTGATGTGCTGATGACAATGGGACCAACCAGAAGGTGGAATACTGGATATTTTGCACTGGGACAGCCGCTGCAGTCGCTACAGCTATTAGAAGGATCACAACCAACATGACTGGAGACGGGTTCTACTCCAAACTGACGGTCTGCCACCCCATTTATCCTGTCGTTTTGAAGGTGGAAACAGAAAAACAAATTAGGGGAGACTCGAATTCTTGATGGTCAGTTTTCAACTCTAAGACGTTAGCTGCTAATTACGAACTATTTACACCATATCACCTTGGTAGTGGCCTGTAACGACCCATAAAGCATTTTGAATACCTCCAGACCCACACAGTCAATCGGACCTACAATTTTGGGAAATCTTGCAAACACTTATAAAAAGATGGTTTTTTTGGTTTACTATTCTGTGAATAAAACACCTATGTCGTTCAGCAAAAAATTTTAATAGCATCCCTTGTTTTTGTTACACAATTATGGACTACTATTCTAAAGAGGGATTACAATGAGCTGAAATTTGGTAGGTAGGTGTGGGTTGGGCGTTAAATAGAAACATATAGGTAAATAGGTATAATAAAAATTGGACTATATCACCCATATGAACATTGATTTTTTTAAATACTCGTAGGCAGATGGTTTTAATATGGTAGCTGTAGAGTTTGAATTAGGTATCTGGGCCACCGCTGAAACTGTAATGTTATCTCTATCAATTAACTTTCCTTCCTCAAAAATTAGTACCTCGTAAACTGCACACTCGTCTCAATTTACGTTTTGACGAAAGACAACACTGTTCACTCGCTAAGATGGATTTGTTTCTCACGAATACAAGACTTTCATAATACTATCTTCAGGTCGGAGGAGCAGTGTGGTCCTACAGATGTCCTACACAGCACCCATGCTTGAAAATACTGACAAGAACAATCGAACTATTCATAGCTAACATCGTCCTCTCCTGGTGGGCACCTCGCATTATAATGAGCTGCCGCTAGGCGTTCGGAATACGAGAATTGATTCGACACGTCGCTAACCACGTACTTACAAGGAGCTGTAGGTATAGTTGCAGGAGGAACCTAACATTAACACACTGTGAATTCTCTTACAGGCACCGAGTGATTTATCTAATAAGTCGCATAATTCTTGTATTTATAACATACCAAACGTAAACACTGATAATAATCCTTCTAATCTTCTGCAGTGCCCCGAAACTTTTCACCACTAAAAATTGGTTAAATGATTTGACAATTTTGTCAATTCCACCACACAATATTTATTGAGAATTTCGAAATGCTGAAACCAATCTTGGTACCTGCATCGCACGGCAGTCATTGCAGTCAATTTGTTGGCACACCGAATCAAAAAATTCTGATCGTCTGAACACCTACAAATTTTGGAGTTCTGGATTTCACCTGAGCAACAACACAAAAAGTCTATACTTGGGCGACTGAATTGCTTCGTAAAAAGGGAAAAATGTTCTGTGTCTATTTAGTCATAGATTCAGCAGCGGTGCGTGGGGTCTGAAAACGGTGGGGCACCAGACCAGAACACAAAACCAACAGACATGTCTACAAAATTATCCCAAGGCAACAACAGCCAACAAAGCTTATCTCTTTTAATCAACACTCTATCGTCGTACGACAACGTCGACCATTTCTACTGCAAATTAGCCACCGAATTCATGTGTTAGAAAAATATAGTAAACTGAAATATAACAAAACAATGACCCGTCGGCCGGTACCTACTTGAATGGAGAAGCTATTGACTAGAAGCTAGGAAGTTATCTGTTTGTTGACGCCGATCAGTTCACAAACAGCAAACAGGACAAAACGCACATATGTACCACAAATATAAATCTGTCATCGGAACCGGACAGAACGTAAAACGCGCAAAATTTGACGCAAAAAAAAAAAAATTGAAAACTGACAGACAGAGAAAGCGAATTTGATTCAGTGGAGTGAAGTTCTCAGCTTAGATATCTGTAGATGTCGGACATAAGCCGATGTCGGGCATGTGATTCAGAGACAACGAAAAACAAATCAGAAGAAGAAGCATCTCGTATCGAGATGAAAAATTGAATCAAAGGGATCGAATCGATTGTGAAATGAACGATTTTGGGGTTGAAATCAGATTATGGGATCGGGGCCCAAAGTGGGCGTGGCGAACAACATTTTTACTCGACTGAGCATGCGCGGATGGGCCACCTTTCGTGGATGGGCCCCTTTTCTCGGTTGCCATGGCGACACTAGGTCCCAGGACCCAGAACCTACATTCCAGTTTCAGGAGCCTAGGTTTCGATTTCGATTGCAGGACATCGATTACTGTCGCTTTATTCCGATAACACGCTTGGTCTATGGAGCTAACATTAAGGAACCACTGTGGATGCTCTACTAGAATATTGAATATTCATAGCCAGAGAACTCTGGCGTGTGGCTGTTGAACTTGTGAAAAATGCTAGTCAGGTACAGTGTACGGAGGGAAATTCAGATGCCAACTGAACAATGGTTGTTCTTTTTTACTCTAGTGTTTTTGGGTGCCGGGGCAGTGGCCCAAGTGGCCTTACGGACGCAACGCCCCTGCCTAGACTCGACCTTAGAGGATTTCAAGTACCAAACCGGAGTGTGCTCATACTTCCTGTGTAAGATACTGCCGAGGGAAATAGGAATTTCGTTAGAAATCCATGCCATCCCGGCAAGGAGCTGGTGCGTCTATCGGTGAGACAGAAACCATTCACGTAAAAGCTGCGGGATAACGAATTCTTTTTATAGCCCGCCGAACTTGGTCGGTAGCTGTTGGAGGATGGAGAAATCTCACTCCTTGATTGGTTGGATTTGAGGTGGGGTCCATCTCGGACTTCCAGTAGTGAATCTGGGGCCCTCCGGACCGACCTGCTTTCACCTCTTTTCAGTCAATGGGTCTCACAGATTCTTCTAATTGGGAGTCGGAAAGTCTGGTGTTAGGTGGAACACCAGCTTCCTAGTTTTAGGATACTTGTAGGATCATATTGTTTAAGTTGAAAGGAATAAAATAAAATTACATTATTTCCTTTTACTATAACAGAACAACGGTGAGTTGAAATATTGATTTTAATATGGTTGATGTAGGATGGGTGAGTTATTGCGCATTCTTCGTCAGTTACGTTAAAATCAAACTAGAAATGAGTAGATACAATACATGGCAGTATGGTTTCGCTTCAAAATTACAAAAATAGTGATGAAATCGACACTGAATAAATATGGGCATTTTGGATCTGCTGGTCTTTTCTCCAACTTTTTTACCAACCCACCACGTGTCTAATTGCAAGCTATATGTACATATAATTAGTGTTATTATTAATATGTTTACTTCCTGTAATTGGCTTGCCCGTAATATAAACAATAAACAAAAATAATGGGTAAGTACGGAAGGGAAGTTAGCGAGGGTATATTCAAGTACCTACCTATGTGTTTCGGCATCATATTGACCTGGAGTTCAACAATCTATTTTCCATTTATTCAAGATTTTTCCATGTTGCCTTAATTAAAATCAAAACATCTTGGCATCCCAAAACACGATTTAGGTAAGGAGGTAGGCATTAATTTCTTGATATTTCCTGTCAGAATTATTACGTTATTAAAAACCGATTGGACATAGGTTACCTACTCAAGGTGAGTATCTAATACAACTATGACTGCAGAACTAAATCACTCGCGAAGAAATCGTGGAAACCCATTTCAAAGAAAAACGGAGTTATTTCAAAAATAGTCCATTTCCACTAATACACAAAAAACGCTAAAAACACTGTTATATACCGGTTTCGGTGATCAAACCATCGTCAGTAACACACAATAACTCAACAACTCAGTTATTGTGTGTTACTGACGATGGTTTGATCACCGAAACCGGTATAACAGTGTTTTTTGCGTTTTTTGTGTATTAGTGGAAACAGACTATTTTTTCAATAACTCCGTTTTTCTTATGACTGCAGAATTCAGGAACCCTTTGGTCAAAAAGAGATGCATTTTTTGATTTTTCAAAATGTTCAGATGTGCTGCCAATTATTCTTGGTCTGCCATGGCTGATACAATATTCACGAATCACAATAAACCCCGCAATGATATTGATGAATTTGAAGAAATACATACTTGATTGACTTATGCACGTGATTATCCATTATGTAGGTACCTAACTAGATCAGTAGACCCGACGATTTTTATGGCACCCAACAAACAGCTATCTACCTACCTTGTTTATGGACATGAAACGGTTTTTCTTACCACTACAATCATACGGTTGCTGTATTTACACCGTTGTGATTCATAGTTGTTTTAGTCCGAGCTGAGGGGTGGAATGCTGTCGAAGGACTGATGGCTGATTTTTTCAGAATTTTGGATAAGTAATTTGTAGGCATATATCTTGAGGTGGCGTTGCGTTAAGCACAGGTTTTCTTGATAGACTCCAAAGGTTCATAAGAAAAATTAATAATAAAACAAAACCGGCATACATGTCGAGCATTTACCCTACAACGATTTTTCATCATTAACGTATCCATGATTAGCTGGGAGTGCACTAAACAAGGTAGGTGCCTACAATAAGATTGGGTGATATTCAAGGACCTTTTACGGACCAATATCCCATTCAAGTAGGTACCGACCTAACCCCTCGAAATTTCATAAAAATCGAGTCGGAAATATTCGCGAGGATTTGTGTACCTACAGGCGCAATAAATGCATCATCATCATCATCATCATAGACTTACAACTCATATATACTTCTAGACTACCTGAAATGACAGAGTGAACCCACCACCATATAAGGGACGTCCAGTGTAGTAATGCAAGCATTACTCTGTCTACGGGATGCGCTGAAAGGCGGCAAGGGCTGAAAATAAAGTATTCATAATCCTTTGGGTTCTCCCTCCCCGACAGGCGGGTTCCATGGTGTAACGGTTAGCACTCTGGACTCTGAATCCAGCGATCCGAGTTCAAATCTCGGTGGGACCTAACATCTTTTTTGCTCTCCGTTCCGCTCCTCGCAAGCTAAGCAGTAATCATCATCTCACCTCTCTCTCGTATCCCTGCTTATTATCGGCGATGATCATATCAATCTGGCAGCCCAAAAAAATTCAACACGTTACAAAAATTGGTATCTAGGTAGAAGTAGGACCCACCAGGCACGAGTAAGTAGCACTCGTAGGTTCCCTATCCCCACATCAATATAAATATTCTAATCATCTATTTATGCCGTGTTGATAAAAATGTAGGACATTGCTTGATACTTTGTCGTATAAACATACAGAAGATCGTCAAACTCGACATCATCGGTAAGGATTTCCTACGTTCATCCTTGGCAAGGTTTTCATTAGGTACCGTCGTAAGGGTCATCTTGGTGTTCGTATGCCCGCCACATCCCTTGTTGGCTTCAAGCCAAACCTCAAGTTTCAGTGTTAAGTCCTCCCTCTACTAGAAGGACCATGTTTTTTTGTCCCTCTATCAATCAATGTTTTCTGTGAAACAGAACAAAACGAAACGATCAATCAACTGCGCGGCACGGGACTAGTTTTCCAGTTAGACAACAAACGTAGTTCTGGGCGTTGGAAGAAAATAAATTCACATTTATTATGATGGATTCACCGGGCCAATACCAGAGCAGTGTAATACTAAGCTCTTCTAATACTGTTAGATTTTTCATGCTCGTGTAGAGTAAATGACAAGTTAAGTAGGTAGCACTACAGGTTTGAAAGGTTACAGTTTTTAAAAAACGTGTGTTGACTTCGTTTATTACATAAGATTTTGATAAATGTGAGGATTTGTTGAGAAGATTTTATAGAACATGAACAAGTTAATGTTAATTTCAATTTTTTTTGTTCCCCACTACTCACTATGACCATAATATTGTACGTTGAAGACATAATTCTTTCTACTCTTTATTGCATTGGGCAATTTTCGTGGGTTGAAAATTCTCATTTTTTTAGTCAAATTCTGTACAATAAAGGAAATTAACGCTTATTAACCACATGAGGTGTTTAGGCGTAAAACTGTTTTACATAATATTATACAGGCAAAACAGCGTACGCGGCGGATGAAGTGCAACACTTACACATTTTCGTTATATAATGTTGCAAAATAGTGATAACTTCGGAGATTGCTGATATGGGAGGTTTGAAAATAAACTAATCTTATCAAACCTTCTGGAAGTCCGTCGCCACTAGCTGGTTGAGTACTCAATCTAAGCTAGTTTTGAATCCAGCATCCCAGCGTTAGTGAGAATCAGCAGTGACAAGTTGAGGATTTAAAATTATCTACAGCGTCACAACAAAATTACGTGAACGAATGAAGAACGGTTCGTGCAGAGATGGCACTTGGTAGGTAAGACTATGAGGGTTAAACCCCTCACGAGATCAGCT
Organism: Leptopterna dolabrata; assembly: GCA_954871275.1. Lineage (NCBI taxonomy): Eukaryota > Metazoa > Arthropoda > Insecta > Hemiptera > Miridae > Leptopterna > Leptopterna dolabrata. The sequence goes on along the minus strand of OX940977.1, from coordinate 36,071,542 downwards.
TAGTACCAGTTGAACGGGCGGCTCCATCGATCTCCACGATCAATAACCAGCTCTGTCTTAAATTACACAATAAACAGCAAGTTGTTGATATCACCGTTTAAACTCCTACATTTTTTCCCGTTAGGGTTTGTCGAAGTAATCACAGGATTAAGCTAAAGGAGTAAGCTCCATTTACAGGCTTATGGATGGATAACTTGAGGTGGTGTTATGACTCAACATCAATGAGTCCCTATGAATGATTCCCAACTGATCCAGAAATAAGAGCAGAAACGCTGAGGTGCCTATCTTATAGCACAGAATAGGAAGAACTAGTCCATTCGATATCGTCCAGGGAAACCAGTGCATAAATTTGAGGACTATGAGTGAATCTAGCGAATTTGCCAAGTAGGTAGGAAAAACCTTAGGACCCCGAACCCCTTAGGAACCTGAGTTATACGTTCAGATCATGAATTTATGAATGCCAGAAATGTCCTTCCTTATGAAAGTTACTTTCATTTTACCCATCGACTTGAGGAAAGAAACCAAGAAATTATCATGTGAATAAATGCTAATGGACCACCTTTCCGTGGAACACCTTGTAGGTATGCTAGCGCAAATTACTGTACTGTGAGTGATTCTTCAGCGGGATTGCAGTTCTCTACAACAGTAAAGTGTAGGTACTGTTTCCTCGAAAGGTATAAAGAATTAAATGATTTAAATAAATAAATAAATAAATTAAATGATAAAATATAAATAATAATAATTGTTTTACAACAAAGCAGTTACCTATTAGTTAGTGGTTACCTAGTAGTTACGTTTTTCCCGTTTTGGACAGACCCTTCAAAAAGCTCCTTCTTTTTATCGCGATCGAAACAAATACTACACTTCTAAGTAGTCAAGTACGACGAGAAGTGCGGTTCTTCCGCATGATAACTTCATCTTCACTACAAAACTGTACTGAGCTATAAAGAGGTCTGGGAGGAGCTGGTTCGACAAAGACCTACTATTCATCAGTAAACAATTAAGTTTTGACGCAGGGTACGTACAACTCCCTACGTCGTATGATGTACTACTTATCTACAAGATTTTTCCGCTTCATAGACATAGGCTATGAGGTTCTGATTGAAGAGCAATTTTGAAATTCGAACATAATCCAGACTCCAGACCGTGGGGGCTTGAATGACTGGCCTTACCAATCCAATTACCGCTTGCAGATGATTGTATCTTTGCGTTATTATGAGAGGATTGGGACTACCTTTCACGATACTGCCGATGGTAAAATAGGTTGAACGGAGACTAAAAACTCGACGCGGGTATTCATTTGAAAAAAAAAAAAAACCGTTTCGGCGTTTGGTATTCTCAAGTGAACGCTCAATCCCACCCACAAACTCCATCAATAATCACGAAAAAAGTAAAAATTGGAGAAGCCTAGCTTACACTGTAGTCTGATGCGAGAGAAGGCCACTTAGGTAAATAAATGTGTAAATAACTCTACTGTGCGGTTCTTCCGCAAGGTAACTTCATCTTCACTACAAAACTGTACTGAGCTATAGAGAGGTCTGGGAGGAGCTGGTTCGACAAAGACCTACTATTCATCAGTAAACAATTAAGTTTTGACGCAGGTGTTCAGCTGTTTTGTTCCTATTAAGATGTAGGTATTCTGGTATTGTGTAATGAAGCATCAGGTGAGACCTGTCACGAGGTCCTATTCCGTATTTTTGTGATTCCCATTGTGCAGTTGTGCTCTTGTTCCAGCTCTCCTTGGGCTGCCCTCAGTTCTCCTTCTTGAGATGAAGGCTGTCCTTCCTATTGCAAGTAAAACTGGTTTGGTCCGAATGGGGAGGTTCGGTTCTACGGATTCGCGGGGCCACCTGATTCCCAAAGATTTTGGTCGCTGAAACGTTCAGCTCCAAACGACCATAACTATACACGCAGAGATGGATAAAACGCTGCAAATCCCTACACAACTGTTTATTATTTTGTACAGAACACCCTTCTGTTACAGGTCACAGCTCTCTGGGTAGATAACCCTTCTACATAAATATGTAGATCGCAGACCCTCCATATCGTACTACCTGACCACGTACTCGTTACTACGTACCTACCTAAATCACGTATTAAATGTTTCTAAAATAATTCTGTCGATGAAAAACAGTAGCTAAAATGGCAAAACGAAACAAATAATGAAGTTCTGAAGGGAACTGTTGGAGTGGAATCATGAAAAAATATTCAGTCCTGGTAGGGTTTCTATCTTGGGAACTTCGTCGTATCAGTCTGTCAGAACCATTGCGCTATATCGCCCAGCAACCCGACAGACCAGTGATGTGCGCTCTCAACACAGCTTGATGCCTGCATACAACCTGCTCTTTACGGCAAATTGTACAGCAAATTTTATGGCAACATCGTACAATGCTCCGGATGGCATCAAAAGTTCAGAAGAAAATCGAACTACTCAAAAATGCGAGAAAACCCGCTCCTCAAAATGCAGTTTTCCGAGATAAGGATACTCTGGACATTTCAACCCCTATTTTTCGCCCCTTAGAGCTCAGTGACAGTATCGCCGAGCTTCGAGGACCAATTAGAGCCCAAATGGGACCCATATACCAAATTTTGTGAATTCTAGTTCATGGGAACTAAGGAAAAAGCCGCGGACGGCGTACGGACTGATTTCTTTTTAAATTCGATATTCGTATTCTACGTCCCTTGAAACGTAAACCATGAAATTTTGAGTGGGGATTAAATTTTTTTTTTTCATGGTCGATTCCAACATTTTATTATTGAAAATAATAAACCAAAATGTAGTTTAAGGCTCCCATGTCTTTTCCAACAATCCCCAGGGACGCATTTGACCCAAAACCAGGACGCGAGGGACCGTACGAGGAGGACCGTCATTTCATGTTTATATAGTCTGAAAATACCTTATGGGCTTGGCATTCTTCTACATTACTATTCACCTTACATTTTACATTTATACAGACTCAAAACTTGCTCAGAATACATAATCATTATTTCATTATAAACATTTTAGGAACTACAAGTCTTATTTGAAAGGGACTCACGACTATCATTATCGCCATAGAAACTTCTTTTTTCGTTTACGAAGCCTCAGAATGTCTAATGAATTTGGAAGTCATAAATATATGAATATAATATGAAATATATGAATAAACGTATAACAGCTAAAAACTATGCTCATAACAATATCAACTGGCTGACGCTACATCAAACCTCGAAAGGACGTTTTAAAGCAATAGATAATTATGTACGTTGGTAGGTGGAAATGAAATGACAATGACGTAAATGTAAGAATTTGAGAAAACTTGGACGTTTCCCGGGATGTTCAAGAAACCCAGAAATTCCTCCAGGATGGAAGGCAGGCTTGAAGTTGCAACTACAACAACCTAGGTACTATCAGATTTGTTAGTTGAACTTATTCGATAACAACCAAATTAAAGTGGTTGCTAGTTGTTGCGCAACTAAATCTTCAGTTACGAACAATTACGAGTGATTTTATCGTTGTCGAACAACAACAACAACAAGGAACTGAAATGTCTTATCCTTAGACTCAGATATGAAGACTTTTTGGGCGCCAATAAATTATTTCAATGTGTTTCTGGGCCAAAATGATGACGATTGTGATTAATCACACAATTATTTCGAATTTACCCAAGTTAGTTGTTAGTGAACAACTGAAACACCAATCTATTAGTAGGTACAACGTACAACTAAAAACTACAGCTGTAAGTTGCTGGTACCAACTACTAATCAAGTTGGAAGACAATATTATAGTACTGGCACTAACTGAATTCTGAAAATTAGGGATGGGACATCGAAATCGATATTATCGAAAAATCGATGTTTTACTTCGATATTCCGATTTTTCGCCATCGATGCCTCACATTCGATAACATCGATATATCGATGTTATGGTCCGATAATATCGGCAGAAAACACCTTTCAACCAGCTCTTGCGTCTTGGATCCCCTCCCCACTCTTGCTTGATCCACATGTTACTCCTTCTTACAGGTCATAAAATACTCAAAAGTGCTCACTTCATCAATGACTTTATTTTCATTTTCAGAAATATTTGAGTAAAAAAAAAAAAAATAAAAAAAAAACAACACATTTTATTCCGAATTCAGTCATTTACAAACTAAAAATAAAAAACATTCCAAATCTGAAATATATAATATGTACTTGATTAGAAAAATAACTCTTCGTCGAGTGACTGGAGGAAAACAAGTTTCTTTTCAGAAAACAAACGTTCTGAAGGTACACTCGTAGAAACGCGCAGAAGAGGGATATCGATATCGATATAGAAAATATCGATGTTTTGGCTTGATAAAACATCGTTATCGATGCTGCCTACAAAATATCGACATCGATATCGATATTTTCTTTCGATGTCCCATCCCTACTGAAAATACTCTTGAGTCTGGACTGTTGAAATGTCAATGATGGTTACTTGAAAGTTGAAATGAAAGGGGCCCATCCAGGGCCTTCTTCCCTATTTCAGGTACCTACCTACCCCACCTCTGCCAACAGCAGAAAGAAACTACTTTCGAAGAATCAGTGCCTGGCCTGGACAAGCTCCTCTACAGTGCAAACAGTTCTGAGAACAAACCTTCCAGACCCATTTCCAGAAATATTTGAGAGGGGAGTCAACAGCCAGGTGGGAAGGTACTGACTGGACTAGCAGTAATATGATAGGAGCTGGAGTTTTGTAATTTTCGAAGCATGTATAAGGGAGATTTCCTTTACTTTTGGTCCTTGCAGTCTCCTGACTGATCCACTGAAAAATGTTCCTAATTCTTAACACGAAAAAGATGATCAGTCCCAAGCTAAGACAAAACCCAGCTATGCCACTTTGAATTCGACTGTTTTTGCAATAGCCCCATTCGAAAAATTTTCTTAAAATACCTACTTATCTCATCTAGAAATCCACTATTATCATAGTTTAAACTTTCTAAATTGTTCTGCTCTACCTGGTCTAGTTCTTCTAGGTCCAGTTTAAACACAGATCCACTTTACCTCCATGTAGGTACATCAAGGGGCCTATTAACTAAGCAAAAGAGATATCTTTTCCGTCCAGCTATCTCTTTTGGCAAAAGAGATTTTTATATTATCCATGACAGAGTTATTCAGTGACTTCTAAAAGAGGTAGTTGTTGGCCATCTTGGCATTTTCTTCTGTTTCAACAGAGACACCTAACCAGGTGTATTTTCTTGAAAGAGATCTTTCTTTCTCATTTCTGGTTTGTTTAATAGTGATATCATTTATCATCCTTCGTTCATCCGCTACCACATCAGGCCTTTTTGATCATTCATCATTCATTTCGATGGTGTAGGTACCTGTTTTCATCTCATAAAGGTCGACTGTTCATTAAAAACATTACATGGGAGCTATTCAGTAAAATAGACGAATTCGGGAGACATCGGAAGATACTTTCTTCTCTCAGGAGACTATCTCTCCCGGAAGATTTTCAAAATGGATAACCTCTTTTCACAATCACTTCTAGAGACCAGGTCCCCCCTGTCCCGTTTAGGTGTTCCAGGTCAAAAAATGAAGAATGCCTTGAAATTTCGAGGTTTTTTTGGCTGCCAAAAATTGTTTTAAACTCAAAAACGGTCATTCCAAACGAAAAATGTCATAATATAACTGAAGTTGTAGAGCATCAAATTATGCGTCCAGAGCGCCCCTATTTTTATTAAAATATTTTTTACTTTAAAAATGTCAAGTTTTTAATCAATTAGGTAAAATTTCTAATTGAATATTTCAGTAAAAATAGGGATGCTCTGAATACAGAATTTGATACTCTACAACTGCGGTTATTCTTGTGACTATCCGAATTTGGAATAACATTATCTTGCTACATGTGTGAAGACTACTCAACTTCCCCTGCTTTTTGATTTTTTTTTCATTTTTACCCCGACTATCTCCAAAACTATATGCAGCCAATAAAAAATGAATAGAACCTTCTTTTTTTTAAAGGGAATAACTTCAGGTAGGTACCTACTTACTACAGTTTAGTTTTGTGTAGAGCTAGTTTTCGCAAAACTCAACATTTCCCGAGATATTTTAGAAAAAGCGTAAAATAAGACCTTTAAATGACACCCCCCCCAACATTCGGGGACTTTTAGTATGTCGTACAGAGCATTCGAATGAGCAAATATGACAAGTTTCAAAACCGGGACTATACGTATTTAATTAGGTAAATTTAAAGACCAGAACACTGTTTCAGCGAAACCGGTATTCAGAAGTGTAAATTTTGTTCTTAGTGGAAATATGGGACATTTGAAAAACTCCGTGTTTATTTTATTTATTTGTTCAAATGGACAATTATATTCCTGCTAGCGCTAGCTACCTGTTTTCCATCGTCACACCACCCCTCAGTGACGGCCAACTTGGGGTTTCTCGAAAAATCCGTTTTCATATGATTCGAGAGCAGGGGTTGAAGAGGGTAAAGGCTCAGCCTATTGTTCGACGCTTCCCGGACTTCTCCACTGTTGCCAAATTTCTCTCGCTTCTTGCCTTCAGCAAAGAAAACTTCATGTTGACACATAGACACAGGTAGGTAACTAAGAACATCAACATGTACAATTCAAAAACGCTGCAAATCCCTGCACAACGGTTTATTATTTTGTACAGAATACCCTTCTGTTACAGATCACAGCTCTCTGTATAGATTACCCGTCTATAATATGATATGTACTATTCTATACATATTATGTAGATCGCAGACCCTCCGTGTTAGTACCTAACCCCGTACTCGTTACTAGGTACCTACCTAAATCACGAGTTGAATGTTGCTAAAATAATTCTGCCGATGGCAAACAGTACCTAACAAAAAGAAACACACATAATGAAGTTCTGAAAAGAAATTGTTGATGAGGAGTGAAAAAAGTTGCAAAAGTACCTACCAACAAACTCCAGCCCCTTCTACGTAGATGGTATAATGAACCGTTGTGTAATAATTTACCGTTGAGTAATGATTTACCATCGTGTAGTAATAATTTACCCAAGTTTGTTCAAGTTTCACTACCTATCAACCAACTCCAAAACAGCCATCATTTTTCAAATGAAATAATATCACAGAACAACCAACTCGACTTCATACTCCGCCAATATAATCAGGTGGCCCCTAGCAATGATTTTATCTCCGGCTAATTTCCTATTGTCGGGGCGTCGCGGGTAACGAGATTTGGTTTGAATGTATACAATTTCATTCACACTGGAGTCGAAAATGCCTATCGGTGCAAACTTCGGGGCCTTACTGTGAACGAACGGCTGGACGTACGATGCTCCGGGTGGTCTTAAAAACTCGTAAGTTCAAGAACTATTTAAAACCGTAAAAAGATTCACCTAAAAAAAATGTATAGGCGTTTTGAAAATTTCAACCCCTATTTTGAACCCCTTAGAGATGACTGACAGTAACGTCGAGCTTCGAGGACCAACTAGACCCCGAACGGAACCTATAACCCGAATTTCATCAATTTTGCTTCATGGCAACTAAGAAAAGTGGCCCGTACGGCGTACAGCGGACAGACAGAAATATTTTTATTGCAGTTTTGGATTCTACATACCTTGAAACGTAAACCATCAAATTTTGAGGGGGGGTAAGAATTTTTTTCTCATGCTTGATTCCAATGGTTCATTATTGAAAATAATAAACCAAAATGATATTTATGCACCTAACAAATATTGTAATATCAATGCGGGCTGCTGTCATAAACTGGTCAGTCGTTGTTCAAAAACTTGAATGAAAATTTTATATTTTATTTTCGGTACCTAATATTATAAGACACAGACACAGATTTTCCTACTGCGCCCAAAACGAATGAATACTGGAACAAACACTCACGATCAGATGCTCAAGAGTTCATGGCGAATCTTTCATAACATACCTGAAACAAAGTGAAAACACGATTAAAATTTAAATCTACACACAAGACCATCAAATCTCAGAAGTTTGGCAGGTAGGTATACAACGTCTATGAATTGCCAGGTTAACTATTCAGAATTCTCAACATACTGAGCGCCGAGCAGAATAAAACCTGATAAATTCGCACAAATTTGAAATAGGTAATTAATGTTTTACAACATCCGCTGAAACTTGATCTTGTCCAGCATAACTTGCTTTCTTTCCATGTTATTCATTGGCCAACTAGCATGGAACATGCTTTAGCCTTGGACTAACTAACCGAAAAATGTCATGCGGGATGGGTAACGCGGAAGTGTCACGAAATTTTAACGATGATTTTCACGTACAACCGAGTAGTTGCTAGGGAAATGAAACTTGTTTCATTTTCATCGGACAAAAATCGTTTTCCATTCGTTGTAAAGCTCTTGATTTATCACGAATTTATTTCTTATTTGTTCTTGGTATTTATTTCGTAGTTTCATAATATAACTATATAAATGGATGTTATAAATGGATAGTAAGCAATGACGCTTGTTTGGTTGTCAGTTGGTTGTATCCTGGTGAGGAAGTGAAATCATAACAGTGAAATCATCAGAATTTGAACATTCTGAATTGCATCGTGCGGAAAATCGGCAAGTTGACAATCAGGCCAATAAAGAGCAATCTGACAACAGCAGAGCAAATTCAGTAAAAGTAAACTACAAACAGAATAAAAAGCGCGGCTAAAGCATGTTCCATGTTTCTTGAATTTTAGCCGTAGGCTCTAAGCAGTAACCATCCGGGGGTCCAGGGGGCTTGCCCCCTGGCGAGGCGCGCAGCGCCGAGTTTCCTTGTACATCTGATCGATATAAATCCTGTTAAAGAAAACAACTATTTTTTGAGAACGGCGATTAACTAGGATTATCTCTAGTGGAAAAACATACTGTTACGGACACTGGAAATCAGTAAGAGCGCTTGTTGTGATAACTCCGACATAAAATAGGTATAATCTTAAAACTTAAATTTTAGCCATATCGGCAGTTGAGAAAACCTGGACGTTTTTAAACTAGGACAAACCCCAAATGCAATATGAGGTAACCAGGATGGATGCCAACCTTAGAATACAGGGCGTAAAACGAGGAGCAGAAGAGCACGTGATTTCCTGGCTAGTCCTCCTCCATCTTCGCAGTGTAGACAGGTGAGGATAATAATTTATTTCCGTGTACAATATATCATGTGTATAATTGAAGTGTCCGATGACCGTACTTTCTCTGTTTGTATTGATCAATCTCTCCGGATTGTAATGGAGCTCGTTTGTTGACTTCCGATACCATCGGGCACCCGGAGATGTTGAGTGCCTGAGGTGCTAGCGATGGTAGCCTCCGCTCTTCCAGGACTTAATAATTACTGGTTGTTCGACATTGTTTTCACCATCATGTTGCTCCATATCATAATTATACTTATCTGTGTTCCACTATCCCCAAAGGGTCTTCGGAGTGAAGTATGTTGTAGCAGATTCAAAGAGACGGTATCTACCTACCGACTGCTCCTATAACAAACTACTATTATAGGGAGAAAGAACTTGTATGAATTTTGGATAGTTCACATCAGGCATTTTTGGGTAGAGGATAACAAGAGACCGGAGTTGGGACTATTTCCCTCATGTTTTCCTAAACAAAGAAAAACAGTAAGTATTCTCCATACTTTATAAAACTAGATATTACAAGATACTTAATTCATGGTAGGTACCAATCTATTTTAACATCTTCAAAAACAGAGGGTATAAAGGTAACTAATAACAACCAAGTACGAACAGGCAAATATGAAAATCGAACAGATTTTTGAACAGAAAATCGAACGGAATATTTTTATAACACTTGCATCGAGTTATGTGAAAGTTTAAGCGGCCTAGGATAGAACTTTCCACATGTACGGGACAGTAGTTGCGTAAACAATGGCTTACATTCTTGGCTGCTCAAAATGTCACTATACTCGTACTAAACTAACTCAATCTACTATAAATAATCTGTTTCACTTTCAAAGTAAAGCGTTCCTGTTCCAGTTGTTTTTATAGCTACCTAATCGTACTTAGATCAGGTAGGTATTAGTTTGATACTCACTTGTGGATACTTAATCAAATAGTACTTGTAATGTAGTTTTATACAATGTAATGAGATTCTTGTATTTTTTCTCTGTTTAGGACTCATGACGAGACTATTCTCGAAGCCGATCTCCAAATGTTTGGTTTTATGTGCAGGAAGAACATGTGAATAGGAGGGAGACCATTAAAGAAGTGAGAACCATCATAATAATGTGCACAGATCGACTCATCGCATTCTATTGTTACCGAGGTACAAACAGACCTATCAACTCGGCGCATGAGGGATTAGAATGGTAAATATTTACAAGCCGCGGCCTTTCCGAGCAAAGTGTATCGACTCATCACACACCGTTTTCATCTCGATAGGCAGTCTGATCTTGTCCGCGATTCGGGTAGTGGCCTCACAACTTTCGCCGGCAATTATCATTTAATTCGGCAGGTCATCTGAGGACATTATTCAAAAAATCGAGCGAAACTGGCTTAGGGTATTTTTCTGACTCCCATATGTGGTCCGCAATATGTTGAGGAATTTTTGTGACCTAGTTAGCGATGCACCATCACTTTCTTTAATGCAGTTCGCAGACTATATTCTAGACAAAATTACCTATCACGTGACACAAATTTCCCTCCAACTATGTGGGCATGTAGAGACGTGGGTGATCCGCGAACCACCAACGAACCAGAATCATTTCATTCCCATTATAACTCACAGTTTTATGTGTCTGGAAAGTAGTGGAAGGTTCGAAGGAAATCCAAGTGGAAACCCGCCTCAAAATACTTAGTGATTCATTCAAAGTGAAAAAACCGACTACTGCCGAAAAAAATCTCAAGAAGAAATTTCTGCACTTCGGGGTGCAGTACGATCATGATATGATTTCCATTACCGATTCGACGAAGAAAATTGGACAGAAGAGGAGAACAGCATCACTTATAATCTGGTGTGCTGCAGGACCTACCGACGAAGCGATTTACGTGGATAAACCATAGGTGAGTAAATATATTGCACTGATAATATATGTGTAATACTGATGATATGTGTCTGGAATTACATCGGTGCGATGAGTTAATGTGGCTCACGTTAAAGGTGGTTTAGGAACAGTGACTGCGATGAGTTGATAGGTGCGATGAGTCGAATGCCGCCCATAATAATTATTACCTATAATAGCCAGGTGTTGTAGGGCGACCTCGGAGGCCCCTGTGGTTGATGAGGGAACCGCAGAGAAATATTGCGTCCAATAAAAAACTAAGGGTCTAAAAAGAGTTAGAAGGATTCGAATGGGATAAACGGCCTGGTGGGACCGAAAATTAATTTACGATCTCAGTAAGAATGAACGGTCTCGGCTAATGGACGAATCTAAATAACTTTGATTCTTCAAGAAGGAAACTCTAGATAAAGAGTTTCTTCGTAGAGTTTTTATAAACAGGGATTTTGTAATTCAATTTCGACAGGTCGATCTGTGATGTCAGATACCAGGAAAGGTGACTGACAAGTTATAAGTCACTAAGAGCCAAAAAAGGAAGAAAAGTTCTGTTTCTGGATAAAGTGTTGGTACTACCGACTGCCAAGCTTTTTGGAGGGGTAGAGAACTGGGACATGAATACGCACAACCAATTTTTGATTTCTTGACCACCAACAACTGAGGTAGGAAGAGGAAGGCACCGCTTCAACTTCCCTAATGGAAACCCCCACTTCAATCCCCTAACTGAAAACAATACTAAACGTTGTTCAAACGACTTGATGGTTTTGATACACTACAGCGGATTTTCCTGAGAGGTTTATGGGACTATTCGCTGAATTTTTCAGTGTTATTTGCTGTTTTGTGAATCGCGGTAGGCGGGTAACTTTACAAATACTTCAAAAATGACCAAAAAAACATGGATATACTGGAGGAATGGGCTTAATTTTCCTGTCGTTGAAAATTCGCATGGAGCGGCGCATAGTCATAACGTATTTTTAATAAAACCCCATAATGGTATCACGTCTCTATGGGCTGCACCTCACAGTCACGGAACAATCCTTATATGGCAAGTCAGCTGACCGCCTGAACAGAGGTTGCTTTTGTGCTCCACAAGGGACAAGCGCAGTTCTCGGTGCAGGTGAAGCAGGGTTGGCGCAGGTGAAAAGAAGGTTTCGGTCTGCTCTCCCAAAGCAGGTGTTTTGTGATTTCGGATATTGTCGGGTGGTCCAATAGGAAGAGTAATAGTTAACGATGACGTAGGTATGAACAGTATAGGTAGATCTGATGACCGGTCTGAGTAGAGGATTTTTAGCTCAATACGGTGAGATGGATCAATATTAATTGGCTTAGCTTATTTAGATTTCTCATTACTTCTATAATACTCCACAGTACGCTTCATAGAGGGCTCACGTGCCGCTAGCAGGTAGACGAGGGGCAGATGTGCGACTAGGAGTTCCCTGCAGCTGCTCAGGATGCGGGAGAGGCCCGACACCCTCAGATTTGAGGTATCGTAAAAAATGATTCCCAAGAAACTCGGCAATAATTCCCGACTCCCCTTCGGTTTTGCTAATTTCTGGCTCAGCCCCACAGCTTTGATATTCTTTCATTACCCAGGATCCCCATTCTGAACGCGTATCCGATGATACAATACGATGATACAGAGCTGTCGACTCTTCAGATAGTCGACTATGGTCTCTTCGAGTTTTTCGGTTTCTTGGCGGGCGGGACGCTCCTGCATCCCTAGATTATGGTGTGTAAATACACAACCTTTGAACTGCCCAGGAATAAAGAAAATTGGTCGACATGAATCGAAATTCACTCTTCATGGAAGGCGATAGGACCTCATCGACAATTTTCCTCTTTTCTTTTCTATCTCCCTGTTGGTTTATTATTTCCAGTAATGAACCTTTGGAATCGAGCATGAGAGAAAAAAAAATTAACCCCCCCCCCCCCACCCACTCAACATTTGATAGTTTCCGTTTCACTAAACAGAATCCGAAATTTGAATAACAAAAATTTCTGCCTGTCCGCCGTACTTCGCCCTTTTCTTAGTTACCATGAACCAAAATTAATGAAATTTGGTTTGGAGGTCTCGTTTGGATCCGCGAAGCTCGGCCCTACTGTCAGTCATCTCTTAGGGGTGAAAAATAAGGGTTGACATTTTCAGAAGGCCGAAGCTTGAAAACTTTCAGTAGAAGGGTACGGTTTTTTTAACGGTTTTAAATTGATTTTGAACTAAAGAATTTTTGAAACCACCCGGAGCATTGTACGTCCAGCCGTTCGTTTGCACCGCTTCGTCAACATGATCGTGAATGAAACGGTATAAATCCTGCCCAGATATAATTGCTAGGGGACACCTGGTTATAATCACGGATGGCTCTACGAAGTCGAGTTCTGTGATATTATTTCATTTGCAGAATTTTGTATTTTGTATTTTGTGGATAGGTAGTTTTGCAACATGAACAAACGTTATGCTTCACGAATAACAACAAATAATAATTAATGATTAAATTATTGAATCCCGCGCATTTTTATGAAATTTTAGTTCTCCAGTACTTGATTTAGGGCATTCCTGGGGGGATCGCAAGGGTAGGTACTGACCACTGTAAACAGCGATCTAAGCAGAAGGGGGAACCGTTGTGTAATAGTTTACAGCGTTTTATTCATTAATACTCTTTAATAATGTTACCCAGTACATATTACTCAAATTTAATACGAAATGGTACAAAGCAAATGGGACCATCGCCCTAAACTGTATCCCGTCACTCACCAGTAGATAAAATGAAAAAAATCCGGTGATTGTTAACCAGAATCCATCAACCGGTACAGGATGGTGCCCATGTTCTATTCGCCTTCCGAGTTGTCAGTTATGTACCATTGCATTTACCATTTTATTCAAATCACCCACCCAGGCTACGCCGCTCTACCTCAGAGGAGATGGTTTCACATTCTCAAATCGCGCATGCTTCCCTAAGGGGCAGGTAATTTGAATATGTCAACGTTTTTAGACTGAAATGATTTCAGGTGATTATTTGAAGCATTTTGACATCAATTTACAGCAATTTGTCGCGGGGCGCCTTCAGTCACTGAATCGACCACGAATTTTTTTTCTTGAATGCAGGGATTCACTTCAACTATGTGTTTGTGTGTGTGTTCGCGTAACTTGCACGCGCACGCGTCCGCGCGCACACACAGACACGCACGCGTATTTCCCATTTCCTTCCTTATATTACAGAAAAAATTTCACCTTCTCACACTCTACGAGTGTTACTTGAACTAAATATTGAAAAAATCACCTTATTTTTAGACTCGCTGGAATACACCATTACTGCACACTTTTGGCAACAGATGAATAATAAGAACGAATATAATGGATGGTATAATCACGTATCTGTCACAAAAGTGTCACGTATATTATTTTTCAATGAAACTAGATTACATTCTGAGAACACTGACACCAACCGCACCGTCCTACGATGTGTGGTTCTTTTTCTATGATTCAAAGTTTCCTGAAGTTCTGACGTCACAATGGGTAGAGGGGTCCCGCCCAGGCGAGAGGGGTGCAATGACGTCAGAACTTCTGGAAACTTCGAAAAATCAAAGAAAAAGAATTACCATAGGGAAGTGCCGTTGTGTCAAAATTCTCAGGATGCAACTTTCATCTGAATGGATCCTTCATCTAACAAAAAAATAAAATAAATACGTGCGCATACCACATTATTTATAGGTACCTATCCTATACTCCAAATACATTCTCAATAATATTATATAAAATAGGTATTGGTACACAGTAATACTACATACAAAAATTTTAAAAAAATACTAGATAACAAATGATAACTAGGTAGTTAAAATAACTTATTTATTTTCATCAATATGGGCGAACCGAATTACAAAATCTATAAACATCAGCAAATATAATAAGATGTTTAAACTTAAGGCCAATGTGGACGACAGTTGTTGGAGTGAGAGGGAAGATGAGGAAGAAAATTCGTTCTAACTCGGCAACGGATTGATCAATTTTCAATCTGAAAAATTATTTGGGTTACTTTCAGAAAATCACACACGGGTAGTGAAACTAAATTTTTTTTTTCAAAATTTTTTTAAATTTTACCTTTAAAATTCAAAATTAATAGTTAACACTGATTTTTTTGACAAAAACATGTACATCCCGTCTGGGGGCAACTGTCCACTATCGTTTAGAACCATCGCCATAAAAAAATATTGAAAATTGGCGACCGTGGGGCAAGTTTTATCCAAGTGAATTTGATGCTGAGACGCTGGCTGAAGGACGAAGGCGAGCGTCTGTCAGGGCGGGAGGGGTGGGGAAGCCACCCTTCTTTGGATCATGACCAGGTATAGCGAGAGGGCGTAGTCCCCCGAAACTTCGCACCCGCCCTCCAAAATCTTCGTATCCCCCACTGAACTCGAAAAATAAAACCAGTAGGTAGGTATTTAGTCAAGTGTCTAGAAGTGTGTTGTGACAGTCTCATCCTCGTGATCACGCTTGTTTTTTTTTTTTTGAGTTTCGTTGCTCTCGTGTTTTGGATTCAAGCCATGGTGAATAAACGGTATTCAAAAAAGAAGAATATCCTAAAACTTTCAGCCGGCAAGCGAAGAAAAAAGGATTATTACAATTTTGAAGCAACGCGGGCTAGGTAAGTGAGTATTATTTTATTTTTGAGGAATAAATGACTTATTAGAGCCCTTACACTTTATAAGTCAACTTCATAAGTATCTGATACAAAAGCAAAGCAATTTTATGAATCACGTGTTCTGATAACTTATTACAGAAGCCAAGTTCATGAGGGTCTTCAGAGCTCAACAATTGACTCTGAACAGACACGGAACAACCTAGAAGAACTACCGTAAGAGTACCAAAATATTCTCGTTGTTTCCGACTTCAGGTGGGCGTTATTACGGAACGTTATTTCCCTACATTACGCGTATAGTCCGGGAGCCTCGTACAAAAAAATGGGGTTAGCTGGAATCAATCGCGTCTTTTTTGGCCCCCCATTAAAGCCTCCAGTTCCTCGTGTTCAAAAACTCTGGAATTGACTCCAGGTAGAATGTACATGACTCACGGACTAGTAGAGTTACATAGGATAATGGTGGTTTGGTCATGTTTCCAAAATTTTCGAAAACTATCAATTTCGGGTAAGAACATGCAGATAAGTACGAGTAGTAAAGCTATAACAACTTTTCGCACGTTGGTTTCCTAGTCATGTTCTGAATTCAACATTTCCCGAGAATTCTACCGTGAGCGGACCAGTGGTCCATGTCCTTCTTACTGTTTCTGACGTCACCTACTTGTAGATCTATGTCCACTATTGAAGAATGTCATTATATTTTATTACAGTGGTACAGATAACGCTAGTCTCCAGAGCTCAACGATTGATTCGGAACAGATGGTTAACAATACCTGAATGGGACACGTGAATGATTTTTGAAGCTCAAATTACAAAATCGCATTACTCTCTGCAACTGGAATATTGATGTTCCTATTTTTTGTTCCTCATAGTTAAGTACTTACTTCGTATGTTTTTACTTTGTATGCTTTGTGTTCCTCAAACTTTGTGCGTTCCTCTTATATTATGGCCTACTCATACTAATAAATTGATAGCTACGAGTTGTAACAGTTTGATTTTCCCTGATGACCTTTCATAAACGTAATTTTATGTACGTACGCCTCAAGCTTGTCGATCTTCAACAGTGTGAAGATCACTGTGAAGATCATTATAAAATTTATTTTTGCAGACCAGCGTACCTATCCACTTACTTACCTAATGAATGTATCAAGTTTACAGAGGGCTATTATTGAACGGAAAGTGACGAAATTCATGGATTTCCTGCCTACTTGTTCCAGCTAATTTTCTCGTGAAACAAATTTTTTTACCTAAATGTACATACATATTCATTAAAAAAAATAGGTACCTACATAACCAATACCATAGTGCATAACTAATCCATATTGATAGCAATATAATAGAAACTAGAAGGAAGTTCTTATACAAACATTTATGTAGAATAACAGCCCAAAATAATCGGCAATTTGAAACAAGAAGGTTTTTCCAATTAGATGATGGGTCGTGCAGTGAGCAACGAAATAGTACCTACCTACCCTTTTAGTTCTTGGTAGCCAGGAGCTAATAAAAAAAAAAAAATCAGTCATGCAGCATGACTTAATGAGCGAATTTTCAAAGAAATATTCGAATTAATGGCTATGGTTTTGAATAAAGGAAAACTTCGGTCTAAAATTTGGTTTTCTATGTATATTCTCTTCGTATTTATTTTAATTTGTACGTTTTGTCCATCCTGATTCTACCGTTTGTTTATTACGTAATTGTACTAAGTGCTTATTTATTTGATCGCTGTGGGTAAATTCAAGGAGTTGTACTAATCGTTTGCCTCCCCCTTTTTTGCTTCGAACTCTCGTCTTCAATTAATACTTCTCACATTTTTCAATCTGACCACTCTAAGGGGGTGGGGGTAAGAGTTTAAAGATTATCCTAGTTTTGGGTAATTTTTGCGCACTTTAAATGCTCTAATTTAAGAACGGATTTAGATATCTAAAATCCGATTTCACTATCGTGTTCAGCGTGCAAAAACCTTTAAAATGAGGGGTCACTTGTTAGAAAATAACATTTTGGGGATTTTTGGGTAATTTTTGCGCACTTTAAATGCTCTAATTTGAGAACGGATCAAGATATCTAAAATCCGATTCCACCATCGTGTTCAGCGTGCAAAAACCTTTAAAATGAGGGGTCACTTGTTGGAAAATAACATTTTGGGGATTTTTGGGTAATTTTTGCGCACTTTAAATGCTCTAATTTGAGAACGGATCAAGATATCTAAAATCCGATTCCACCATCGTGTTCAGCGTGCAAAAACCTTTAAAATGAGGGGTCACTTGTTAGAAAATAACATTTTGGGGATTTTTAGGTAATTTTTGCGCACTTTAAATGCTCTAATTTGAGAACGGATCAAGATATCTAAAATCCGATTCCACCATCGTGTTCAGCGTGCAAAAACCTTTAAAATGAGGGGTCACTTGTTGGAAAATAACATTTTGGGGATTTTTGGGTAATTTTTGCGCACTTTAAATGCGCCAAAACCCTCCTTAGAGTAGGCCAATTTCGCCCATCTTCGAACTTAGCCTTTCGATTGCCAAGATAGATTTTTTGTGCAAATTTGAGCTGTTTATCTCAATTCTATCGAGAGTTATCGTCTGGAGTGACACATATATAAATAAATATATATATATATATACATATAAAAAAATCAGTCATGCAGCATGACTTAATGAGCGAATTTTCAAAGAAATATTCGAATTAATGGCTATGGTTTTGAATAAAGGAAAACTTCGGTCTAAAATTTGGTTTTCTATGTATATTCTCTTCGTATTTATTTTAATTTGTACGTTTTGTCCATCCTGATTCTACCGTTTGTTTATTACGTAATTGTACTAAGTGCTTATTTATTTGATCGCTGTGGGTAAATTCAAGGAGTTGTACTAATCGTTTGCCTCCCCCTTTTTTGCTTCGAACTCTCGTCTTCAATTAATACTTCTCACATTTTTCAATCTGACCACTCTAAGGGGGTGGGGGTAAGAGTTTAAAGATTATCCTAGTTTTGGGTAATTTTTGCGCACTTTAAATGCTCTAATTTGAGAACGGATCAAGATATCTAAAATCCGATTCCACCATCGTGTTCAGCGTGCAAAAACCTTTAAAATGAGGGGTCACTTGTTGGAAAATAACATTTTGGGGATTTTTGGGTAATTTTTGCGCACTTTAAATGCTCTAATTTGAGAACGGATCAAGATATCTAAAATCCGATTCCACCATCGTGTTCAGCGTGCAAAAAACTTTAAAATGAGGGGTCACTTGTTAGAAAATAACATTTTGGGGATTTTTAGGTAATTTTTGCGCACTTTAAATGCTCTAATTTGAGAACGGATCAAGATATCTAAAATCCGATTCCACCATCGTGTTCAGCGTGCAAAAACCTTTAAAATGAGGGGTCACTTGTTGGAAAATAACATTTTGGGGATTTTTGGGTAATTTTTGCGCACTTTAAATGCGCCAAAACCCTCCTTAGAGTAGGCCAATTTCGCCCATCTTCGAACTTAGCCTTTCGATTGCCAAGATAGATTTTTTGTGCAAATTTGAGCTGTTTATCTCAATTCTATCGAGAGTTATCGTCTGGAGTGACACATATATAAATATATATATATATATATATATATATATACATATAAAAAAGTGTTAAATTTCAGGAATCGTTTTAGAATGGTCTGAAACGGATTTCTATGAAGAAAATTTCCAAAAATTTATATTATTTAAATTTCGAAGCCATTGCAATAGCTTCATTTTCTTTGAAAATTCGCTAAAAGTGTTAAATTTCAGGAATCGTTTTAGAATGGTCTGAAACGGATTTCTATGAAGAAAATTTCCAAAAATTTATATTATTTAAATTTCGAAGCCATTGCAATAGCTTCATTTTCTTTGAAAATTCGCTAAAACATCTAGCAGAGGGGAGCTCACAGGTTGCGTGACCCCGCACCACCCACTCGGCCGACTGCCCGCCGCGCCGTCTCCCTCCCATGTACAGCTCCAAATTCACAGCATTTTTGACTTGTCCCCACGGTTTTTCTGTTTCGGTCGCCAATTTTCAATATTTTTTTATGGCGATGGTTCTAAACGATAGTGGACAGTTGCCCCCAGACGGGATGTACATGTTTTCGTCAAAAAAATCAGTCTTAACTATTAAAATTTAATTTTATAGGTAAACTATTTTTAAAAAACGCTGGAAATCCCTGCACAACGGTTTATTATTTTGTATAGAATACCCTTCTGTTACAGATCACAGCTCTATGTATAGATAACCCGTCTATATAATATAATATGTACTATTCTATGCATAATTATGTAGATCGCAGACCCTCCGTAGGTTAGTACCTAACCCCGTACTCGTTACTAGGTACCTACCTAAATCACGAGTTAAATGTTGCTAAAATAATTCTGCCGATGACAAACAGTACCTAACAAAAAGAAACACACATAATGAAGTTCTGAAAAGAAATTGTTGATGAGGAGTGAAAAAAGTTGCAAAAGTACCTACCAACAAACTCCAGCCCCTTCTACGTATGTATATGGTATAATGAACCGTTGTGTAATAATTTACCGTTGAGTAATGATTTACCGTAGTAATAATTTACCCATCAATAATACTTCAACGTTTGTTCAAGTTTCACTACCTACCAACAAACTCCAAAAGAGCCATCATTTTTCAAGCGAAATAATATCACAGAACAACCAACTCGACTTCATACTCGGCCAATATAATCAGGTGATCCCTACCAATGATTGGCCGTATTCACAAATTCCTATTGTGGGCGCGTCTCTGGTTACGAGATTTGGTTTGAATTGTATACAATTTCATTCACACTGGAGTCGAAAATGCCTGTCGGTGCAAACTTCGGGGCCTTACTGTGAACGAACGGCTGGACGTACGATGCTCCGGATGGTCTTAAAAAACTCGCAAGTTCAAGAACTATTTAAAACCGTAAAAATATTTGCGTAAAAAAATGGTATAGGCGTTTTGAAAATTTCAACCCCTATTTTGAACCCCTTAGAGATGACTCACAGTAACGTCGATCTTCGAGGACCAACTAGACGCCGAACGGAACCTATAACCCGAATTTCATCAATTTTTTTTCATGGTAACTAAGAAGTGGCCCGTACGGCGTACGGCGTACGGCGGACAGACAGAAATATTTTTATTGCAGTTTTGGATTCTACATACCTTGAAACGTAAACCATCAAATTTTGAGGGGGGGTAAGCATTTTTTTTTTCATGCTCGATTCCAATGGTTCATTATTGAAAATAATAAACCAAAATTTCGAAAAAAAATTTTAGTTTCACTACCCGTGTGTGATTTTCTGAAAGTAACCCAAATAATTTTTCAGATTGAAAATCGGTTGAAATTTGAATGGTTGAGAGTTGATTTAAATTTTAGGCGATCGCAGTGCCATCTCTTATCGTAGAATCTCACTAGAGGCCCGTCCACATTGGCCTTAAGCAGAATGGTAGTAGATAAATTAAGATAACAGCTGGTATCGATAAATGAAATAGTAAAATAGTTATCTAAATTAAGACAGTTCAGGTCAAGCTTCAAACAGGCGAACACATTTAGCTTTAGTAGCTGAAATCGGGCTGGTCAAGAAGTCGAGTTCAGGGTAAATATGCAGCAAAAGATTTGCAGTTGCTCATACAACATCTCTAACATAATTCTGCCATGTATTAATATTAGGAGGAGTAGGACTCATGTAGGACAAAACTGAACCACATCGAAGGAAGTATGGAACAATTTGGTACCTACTTGGTTGAACAATAAACTATTCTATCTGTCGTTTACAACTACTGAACCGTAGAAAGCAGAAAATGGGTAATAATATTAAAAAGGAACAATTCGATTCCTTGAGCTCAGCGCGCCGATAATAATAATAAACCGATCCCCCCCTGCGCTAATTTTGGTCCAGAAGGCCGCTGCTGTCATTGATCAGCCTACGCACTACCAGATGATTTTCTGGGGTTGACTGTACGAGTTCAGTACAGTCTCCCCCTCGCGCAGGTAAGGATCAAGTTCATCCCCTTGTCGTCCAGAAAAACCTGAATCCCCTCCCTCCATCTTTCCTTCTTTCTCTCTCCCTCACACTGTTTCTCATTCCCTATCCTTTTTCCCTCTCTCACATCACCCGTCTTCCAAGGGACAACATCTTGAGCACACACGCCCCCACAGGCTCATAAATTTGGCACACGGACGATTCGCTTCAAGAGCTCCTAACCACAGGATGGACCGACGGGCATATTTTAGTTAATAAGATTCTCTTTTATAGGCATACTAATTTAAAGGGTATTGCGCACGAACAGTGATCTAGAAGGGGTTTTTAAAATTAAAATAATAAACCAGTGTGAAAGATCCGCAGAGTTTGGGTTTTTGTAGACACCACAAAATTAGAACGGTGTTTCAATTGTTTTCAAGATGGTAGTTGCAGGTTTGAAATTTCAGATCAGCAGGTACTGTCAATGGCGAGTTCTTGCTGAGGGCAAAAGCAGGGCAGGGACTCGTCAGTTGCGAGAGGTGAATATTATGACATCTCAGCTGAATAATTCCGTGAAAATATGAGCTCGCTACTTGTACCATCCACATCGACCGACGAACGTCATTTTGTCACGATCAATTTTTCCACTACAATATTTCTCTCTCAACAATCCGGAAAATGAAGTGCGTGAAATACTCTGTCCCAGAGGTATTTATTACTGTGGGTATTGCTTATTATTGATGGTACTGACTATTATTATTGAGGGAATATCCCTAGTCGTAGGAGATCATAAGGTTTCGGTACCATTTAGCCAAGGCCTTAGGTATCTACATACTACGATACAGGAGAAAGCTAAGCATGTACCTATTCAAATCGGAAGATGATAGAACTTGCGATGATGGTGACCAAGAGGTTTTATAAGCCATACCAATCCCTGAGTAATTTGGATCCCAAAAACGAATTTATTGGGGCATCAATCACATGGTCGATTGAAAGAGGCATTGGTGAATAATTTATTATCAATAAATTTTAAGCGATATTAAAAACGTATGATATGGTCAAGCAGAGCTTGTTATACTTGACCAGAAAGCTCGCCGCTTGATATTGACTGACTAAGTTGCACGACAGCCACAGAGGTAATCAGTACTATTTTATAATAATAATTATTATTGTTATTATGGGTACGGTATCGTAGCGACGAAGGAATTTTCCTGCCTAGGATTTCATTACTACGGCTCTAAGGAAATGCACTGCTTGTAGTCGTTATCTTCATGTACCGCAACCGTCAGATCGGTTAACAGAGAGCAAACAATCTTTCAAGTTGATAGCATTTACGAGAAAGCTGCCAAAATTAAAACTCAACATCCCAGCTTAACATAGTTTTTCAGCCATCGGAATCCATTGCAAAAGCGAGGCCTAAAACCGTGCCGGACTAAAATTTCCTCAATACACCAATTCACACCAGGTTTTTCTTGTGTGAAAAACCCAACTACACCTCTTAAAACAAAATTCCGAAACGGCTCGGCTAGGTACTGAGGACGGTATGATTATAGTTATTTTGCGTTTACAACATCAGATTGGCCAGGAATAACCAACACCAAAAACAGGCAGGTGAGGACCAATCTATACAGCGCCAACTATTATACCTAATATTTTTTCACTGAGATAGGACCCATCGAGCTCGTTTGAAGATTTGTAGGTAAAGAGAAACTTTTCAAAATTGGTTTTTCTTGGACCTACTGCAACTGCTTCAGAAAAACACTTTTCCTTCAATCTAAGCACATGCAATTTTCGTGTAATGTGAACAGTTAATACAACTATCAACAATGAAAATGACTCCACGGTAATTGTTGGACATTTTTCATAGGAAAGTTTGCGCTGATACAAATAATGTTCCCATACAAAATCGAAAAAGAAAAAAAGCTGCAAAAATAATTACGCACTGTTACGCAATAGTTTGCGCACTGGCAACTACCAAACTGGCTTTCGCATAAAAGAAAAGTTAAAGACAATCACGTTCTGCGTCAAGTGAGACTTAACATGAGAGCCAAGTGTTAACGTGGTTTTGGTGAATTTTCGAATTTTTTTTTTGAGTTCTTGGCTGGAACCACTGAAATTTCTGAAAAACCCAAAGGCCCAAAACCTAGAATTCCTAGCCAGACAAGGCACAGATCGCTTAGATTTCTCGGTTAGCAAACGAAACATTCTGAGGTTGAGGTTTTCCAGCAGCCGCTCTCATAATGTGGGCGGCAAGCAATAAACCAAAGTAATCAAGTTGACGCTTCCAAGGTCAACGAAAATGAGAAAAAAATTACCCTTTCTCCACGTTTGTCACTGAAAAGGTTGATAGGTAGGTACTGCCAACGCAACTAATAATAGGTAGGTACCTACAGGGAGCCGACAAGCGGTCATCATGCGGTTGGAAAGTAAACAAAGGGAAAAAATACCTATGGCTTACGGAATCACAGCTAATCTGTGGGTTGTTGTGGGTGCATCAAGTCCTGCATTCCTCGTCTAGAATGAAGCAATAAAACCGAGTGAGCAGCGCAGCATCTGATTCAATCACAAGCTCAAAGTAAGTAGGTAATACCTACCTCTATTCCACCTCCTCAAAGCTGATATAACTGATACCTGGAGCAGGGGTTATCTTTAGCTATTTCCCTTAAAAATAATGAACAGGTTAGCATCTCACGGAATGAGGAACTGAGGTATAATTTTACTTAACAGTTTTGAAGCAAAATCATTAAGCGTTCAATACGTAATATTATATCAACAGAATAATGATTCTGTCTGTCTGAACTTTTAATTCACTTAGGTTTTATGATACTAGACTCTACGTTCTATCGATCTCCACAATTTTACCAAGGATACATAGATAAACCAACATGTGAACAAAATTTTGCGTTGCACGATACCAATAAACGATTTTTGCTTCCTCATTACCGAAGGTAAGGAAGCCTTGGATTCGTGATTGAGTGCAAAAATTCACGTCCTCCAAAATGAAAATTTCCACACCATTTTGCGTTTCAGACATCAGGGAACATTTTTGGTTCCGTGTCTATCTGTGATAAGTCCTTGTAACGCCCATAACTACCCGAAATAATGGTCGAAATAGGCTGAAATTTGGAGAGTAGGTGCGGGTTGGGTCACAGATGGTCCCACACCAAAATCATTGAACAGGTACCGTAACTTTCGTCTGCGCATGCGCGAACATGAAATGTTGACCATTTTCTTGTAATGCTTCTAACTACGCGAAAAATAGTCGTACAGAGCTGAAATTTACGCAGGTTGGATCGCAGGTCGTTCCGTATCAAAATGAACCTACCCAATTATTCTATACGTTCATGATTGAAATGAGGAAGCTATACTGCCTACTCGAATTGGCAGACTTTTTAAACTGGGACGATATTTCCTGCTTGCTGATGGTACTTAGTACGGTTGGTAAGTACTATGCGTAATATGATGCAGCGACACTGAAATTTGAGATGGTGGCTAAGAGATGCAAGGTACATACTCAGACATCCAGATCCCCAGGCATAATATTATCAGCTAAGTAGCTTGGCAGAGGAATAAATTCTATGCTGGAGGCCAGCTAGTTCGAGCTCTCAATTTCTCATCCAGTCAACCTACGATGCTGAGATTCGAGATGGAGTATACACGTGGAACTTTTGGGTGAGATTTACAGGTCTAACCAACACGTCTATCAGCCGTCAGCAGAATACGGCTTGATTTCAATAATTTATCTGGTCGGGGGATAAATCGATCAGTTGGATGCCAAGATTTACTGCAATCTCCTATCTTCCAGTTAAACGTGACCTCCTTCAGTAAAGTCAGTGTGTGAGTGAATGCAAGGTACCTACTTATTACGATATAAATGAACACACTTACGCTCAATTTTTGCAAGTAACCGAAGGAGAAGCATTCCTTGGAAGGACTCTTACCGATAAACCTAGGTTCAGGAAAACATTTCCATTTCCTCTTCTACCTGCGTGTGTTTTCTGCAGTCCCGATCGCATTTGCTTTGTCTGTTGTCGCGCATTTATCATTGGAATTGCTTACTCGCCTGATCGGCGGATATGTGTTCCTCTCGCTTACCATTCGAACTACTTTTTGGAATCTGTTTTGAATACTCAAAAGCCCGGTTTTATCAGTATACGACCCACAGGTAAGGAATAATAATGTCAGAAAACAGAGAACGAGGAATGAGACCGCTCTTTAGTTATACCGGTTGACATCATTCCCCTCAATGCCAATCGTGATAGATTCAATCCCGTAAGGGATTTTTTTCTTCAGACATCAACTTCTAGTATCAATTTACCAAGTTTTATGAGCAACCACAGGCAGGTAATTTAAGAGTGGTATTGACAAATAACTGAGCATCATACCTACACAGAAACAGCATACTGTACTTATTAGCACAGTAAGTTACTTATTAGCATAGTAAGCAAGCGACTGTCTCTAGGCATTCTAAATGATTTTTTTTCATCCTCAATGCTGATAGATTTCTAACAGTAAACCAGATTTCAGATTTTCAAGTAATTTGAGCTAAGCATATTGTCATAGTTATCTGCTGAGTGATTGGCTTCTTCAGATCACGCAGAACATTTTTATTATTGGAATACGGTAATATATTATTATCAATTCATCGAATTTCATTTCACACCTCATGTGGTAAGCCATCTTGCAATGTGGAATAAACAAAAAATTAACCTTTAGCTTACCACCAATTTATTTAACACAAAGCTCTTCGCTCAACTTCTGAGCATCATCAGGTAGATACTCACATAAACACAGATTTAACAGTACTACTGTTTATGTGAGTACCTACCTGATGATGCTCAGAAGTTGAGCGAAAAGCTTTGTGTTAAATAAATTGGTGGTAAGCTAAAGGTTTATTTTTTTTGTTTATTCCACATTGCAATATATTATTACTATTAATCGATGTAATATTGTTCTTACCAGGCCAAAGACGAGAAACAAGCAGTTCACTTCTGCCTAGCCAGGGTGGACGCTAAATCAATGTTTCAAAATTCCCTTACTGTTGTTCCAGAGGGAACTCCCTGACCAAAACCATGTGTTCTACCTTCACTGTTTGGAACATGAAAACGCTGCGAAGACCTTTTCATATGGGTTTATTATTCTATTGGACACACCTACAGAAATGTTGGCTGTTCATTTATTGTTTCTTTCATGTGCAATAATTGAAATAGCTATGTCTGTTATTCTTATAACACTTTTTCTGGTGTTATTTTATGAACTGATGGTGTTTTCAGGCCGCTTCCCAGGTTTTTGACTCATAAGAAATGAATTTTGGGAGTTGAAAATTCGTTACAACCCCAATTCATCAATGTTTGGTCTAAATAATCGACTTCATATTCGGACTTCTCGCCCTAAAAAACATGGAAAAAGATACCGCAAAAGCCCATGTTACTGAAACACCAAAAAAAACCATATTTTTACACCCATTTTTCACCCATAACATCCTTGGGTATATTCCGATCGGCCTGCAATGTTTCGGGAGACCACCAGGGCCACTAATGGAGCCTGTGCGCGGAAGAAAGAATTTCTTAGACCGAAAATAATGTAGATATGCATGATACGGCGAACGGACATTGTATTTTTGGAATCTATGGACCTTGAAACGTAAAAGAATAAATTTTGAGGGGGTGTTATAAAAATTTTTTGCTGAGCGAATACATAGGTGTATTATTCACAAAATAATAAACAAAAACGCTGCAACGTCCTTGTCACATGGGGTTCATTATTCTACAGAAATGTTGGCTGTACATTTATTGTTTTTTTCATGTGAAATAATTGAAATAGCTATTTCTGATGGTTTCCACCAATTTTGGCCCCCAAAACACAAATTAGGTAGGTACGCTCTTTTTTTTTCCCTTCAAATTATCATTGATCATTTATTGGTAGTGCCATTTAATCGTCTTGATCCACGTGTTGACACTTTTTCTAGTGTTATCCTACAAATTGATGGTGATTTCAGACGATTTCGCAGGTTTTTGACTCATAAAAAATCAATTTTGGCAGCTGAACATCTGGTACAACCTCAATTTTCCACTCCTTGGTCAAAATCGACTTCATATTCAATCTTCTCGTCCCCAAAAACACGGAAAAAGATACCTCAAAAGCTCATGTTACCAACATGTTGCTAAAACGCAAAAAGTACCTATTTTTACACACATTTTCACTCATAACACCCCTGGGTATATTCCGATCGGTCTGAAAAGTTTCGGGACACAACTAGGGCCCAAATGGAGCATGTGTGCGTTTAATATAATAACAAACAATAAGAAGTACCATAGTCTGTTGCCAATTTGGTATCAATACATTGAAGAAAAATTCCAGGTTGGTAAATCCGTCAAAGGTAACATTCGTAAAAATGCAAAATCATAAGAAACGCGATTATTTAAAAACGTCTGCCAAGTTGGGTGGGCAGTATAGCTTCCCCACTTATTGTAACTTGGACGTACAGAATCAGTTGGTAAAAGAATGATGCGTCAAAATGATTGACTAGCAATAAATAGTAGTAATAAATTACCTAACATCCGTAATGGGATCAACCCTTTCAACATTTCAAGTTTGCCCATGCGCAGACGAGTTACGGTATGATTTCAATGAGTTTTGATGACCGTATAGAATAGCGTCAGGTCACTTGCTGATGTGCGGGACCATCTGCGATCCAATCCGCGCATACCCTCAAAATGTCAGCTCTTTGCTACTGCTTTTCGCGTAGTTAGAAGCGTTACAAAGAAATGGTCAACATTTCATGTTCGCGCATGCGCAGACGAAAGTTAAACTACGATTCCAATTAAATTCGTGCAGAACTATCAAAGTATTTTTCCTGATCGACTCTCCAAGTATGAACTCATTTCAACGATATTGGTTTATTATTCTGTGAATAATACACCTATGTATTCGCTCAGCAAAAAATTTTTATAACACCCCCTCAAACTTTTTTCTTTTACGTTTCAAGGTGCATAGATTCCAAAAATGCAATGTCCGTCCGCCGTACGCCGTCCGCCGTATCACGTGTACAGGCTTCATTTTCGGTCTAAAAAAATCGTTCTTTCGCACACATGCTCCATTTGGGCCCTAGTTGTGTCCCGAAACTTTTCAGCCCGATCGGAATATACCCAGGGGTGTTATGAGTGAAAATGTGTGTAAAAATAGGTACTTTTTACGTTTTAGCAACACATTGGTAACATGAGCTTCTGAGATATCGTTTTCTATGTTTTTGGGGACGAGAAGACCGAATATGAAGTCGATTTTGACCAAAGAGTGGAAAATTGAGTTCTACCAAGTGTTCAGCTCCCAGAATTGATTTTTATGAGTGAAAAACCTGGGAAATCGTCTGAAATCACCATCAGTTTGTATAATAACACTGGAAAAAGTGTCGAGACGTGGTTCAGGACGATTAAATGGCACTAACAATGATCAAAGATAGTTAAAAAAAAAGAAAAAAAAGAGCGTACCTAATTTGTGTTTTGGGGGCCAAAATTAATGGAAACCATCAGAAGTAGCTATTTCGATTATTACGCATGAAAGAAACAATTAATGAACAGCCAACCTTACTGTAGGTGTGTCCAATAGAATAATAAACCCATGTGACAAGGACTTTGCAGCGTTTTTAAGGTTGTTATGGGCTTTCAAGTATTTCACATTTGCGAATGCGCAGACGAAAGTGACAGCACTTTTGAGAAGGCCCCTGTTCTCTGAGGACCGCAGAGCCGGTTAAGTAAGTAAGTAATTCTGACTGATTTTCACCAATAAACTTTTATTTTCAGATTTTTAAGTATTTTGAGCTAAGTATTACTGTCATAGTTGTCTGTTAAGTGACGGTTTCTTGAGATCATGTAATCAATAAGATTTTATTATTGGATTATGGTAATAATATTATTGATATTCATCAATGTAATGTGGTTGCTACCAAGCTAAAGAGAACCAAGAGAAACAAGCAGCTCTCATCTGCCTAGAGCAGCCTCTGTCCTCAGCGCATGTCAGACCATCTCAACGATTACAGCTTTGTGGTAAATTCAATGAGAACTTTTCTTCATTATTACTTTCATCATCTTGGGTTGATGGCTCCATAAACAAACAGCCGAGGAAAGAAAAGCAAATAAAGCGTAGAACTTAAAGCCCTGTTCTCACAAATTAATTACACTTGAATGAAACTTGTGAATATGCATGAGTAATTAGTGTGGAGAGGAAGCAAGGGGGTATCTAATTACCTCAGACGCTATCCCTAGCGAAAATCTGAGTGAGGGGTGATGACCTGAAAAATGCGCCAGTTTGAGAAGAACTATTCGAAAGGTAAACAACCGCAAAAAAAACTGGAGATGCTCAAGTTGGGTCACAACAGACTACATAGGTATTGCTGCATGTAGATCCATCAGGTTGGGCCCAGGCAATCCTCGAGGGTTAACAAAAATAAGTGACAAAAATTTGTTCCTTGATGCCTCAAACGCTTTGGAGCCTTTGATTTAGGAGGATATGACGTTTGTCGACTCTTCCATGAACACAAGGTATCAGTGCCGTCCATATAGAGACGGGGCAAAAAGAATCATAAGCGGGTCCTAATATGGGTTCATAATATTTATCCCTATTCACAGAACAGAGATACGTACGCAAATACATGCACTGACACACTATGCGTAAATATATATTTCGGTGGCTCTTGAACGAATGAGTAAACGACTGATGTATAGGGTCGAAGCACAGGTTCCACAAACTGGGTATGTCCATTCTGTACCTATGATCCTCACTGATCCCAAAAAACTTTGCTAAGTCCTTGCCACATGGGTTTATTATTCTATTGCTCATACCTACAGAAATTTTGGCTGTTCATTTATTGTTTCTGTCATGCGTAATAATGGAAATAGCTATTTCTGATGGTTTCCATTAATTTTGGCCCCTAAAACACAAATTAGGTTTTTTTTCAACTATCTTTGATCATTCATAATGCCATTTAATCGTCTTGATCCACGTGTTGACACTTTTTCCAGTGTTATTATACAAACTGATGGTGATTTCAGACGATTCCACCACCCCCCTCTCGCTCGATTTTCTTCTCGCCCTTAAATACATGGAAAAAGATACCTCAAAAGCTCATTTTAGTAAAACACCAAAAAACCCTATTTTTACAACCATTTTTCACCAATAACACCTCTGGGTATATTCCGATCGGGCTGCAAAATTTCGGAACACAACTGCGGCCAAAATGGAGACTGTGTGCGAAAGAACGAATTTTTTTTTAGACCGAAAATGAAGCAGTTATTCATGATACGGCGGACAGCGTACGGCGTACGGACATTGCATTTTTAGAATCTACGCACCTTGAAACGTAAAAGAAAAATTTTTGAGGGGGTTGCTATAAAAAAATTTTGCTGAGCGAATACATAGGTGTATTATTCACATAATAATAAACCAGTCTCGTTGGAATAGTGTCACAGCTCGAACCCATCAATGAGTTATCGCGTCGGTATTCTCAATTTCCACCTTTGGGATTTGAGTAACTTAAAAAGACGCTTAGCCGATATACTTGGCATCATTATTATTAGCAGATAAGAATATTTTCAACTATAGGTGCCTATATTATACTCGTAATTAAATTCTAGCATGAAAGGTCCCGAAGAAATGTTGAGCTGGATATGATTCTCCTCGACGTGGTCCTTTTCTATTTCGATAGCTATCAATTCGATACCCACCAAAGGCGTAACAAACATCTCGAGCTCGAATTTAGGAGGTAGGTTGGGGACTTCTCGAGGTTTGACTTGAGGCTGGTCGCCCGGCAGCATACCGTTCATGGTGAGTGAACACTTGAAATTTCTTCTTGGTGATCGGCCCTTTGTGAGAGCCGACGAGATGTCTTTCTTCAGAGGATCCGTTTATCCGAGGCGGACCCGCGTTAAGTCCACGGACAGAAAAAACCTTCGATAAAAGAAACAAAGAATCGAATTGACAGTGGTTTCGGACCTGAGGAGGTTGCTTGAAAGTCGAAAAACCACCGCGGTGGGGTATCTACAGGTTTCAAATAATGGTCTTTGGAAATGGCAGATTTTATACCAGAGCGCCATCTAGTAAGTCAACTATATTTCAATACCCATTTACATCGGTATTTAACGAAGTACCCAGAATACCAAATTAAATTTGATCAACTTTCTCATATATTTTTGCTAAATACTTAATTTTTAATATGTTTTGGTTTATTATTCTGTGAATAATACACCTATGTATTCGCTCAGCAAAAAATTTTTATAACACCCCCTCAAAATTTGTTCTTTTCCGTTTCAAGGTGCGTAGATTCCAAAAATGCAATGTCCGTCCGCCGTACGCCGTCCGCCGTATCACGTGTACCGGCTTCATTTTCGGTCTAAAAAATTCGTTCTTTCGCACACATGCTCCATTTGGGCCCTAGTTGTGTCCCGAAACTTTGCAGCCCGATCGGAATATACCCAGGGGTGTTATGAGTGAAAATGTGTGTAAAAAATAAAAATAGGTACTTTTTGCGTTTTAGCAACATGTTGGTAACATGAGCTTCTGAGATATCGTTTTCCATGTTTTTGGGACGAGAAGACCGAACATGAAGTCGATTTTGACCAGAGTGGAAAATTGAGGTTCTACCAAATGCTCAGCTCCCAAAATTGATTTTTCGTGAGTCAAAAACCTTGGAAATCGTCTGAAATCACCATCAGTTTGTATAATAACATTGGAAAAAGTGTCAACACGTGGATCAAGACGATTAAATGGCATTATGAATGATCAAAGATAGTTGAAGAAAAAAACATAATTTGTGTTTTAGGGGCCAAAATTAATGGAAACCATCAGAAATAGCTATTTCGATTATTACGCACGACAGAAACAATAAATGAACAGCCAACATTTCTGTAGGTATGTCCAATAGAATAATAAACCCATGTGACAAGGACTTTGCAGCGTTTTGCGTTTTAGCAACATGTTAGTAACATGAGCTTTTGAGGTATCGTTTTCCATGTTTTTGGGACGAGAAGACCGAACATGAAGTCGATTTTGACCAAAGAGTGGAAAATTGAGGTTCTACCAAATGCTCAGCTCCCAAAATTGATTTTTCGTGAGTCAAAAACCTTGGAAATCGTCTGAAATCACAATCAGTTTGTATAATAACACTGGAAAAAGTGTCAACACGTGGATCAAGACGATTAATTGGTACGCACTACCAATGATCATAGATAATTTGGAAAAAAAAAGAAAAAAGGAGCCTACCTAATTCGTGTTTTGGGGGCCAAAATTGGTAGAAACCATCAGAAATAGCTATTCGAATTATTTCACGTGAATGAAACAATAAATGAACAGCAAACATTTCTGTAGGCATGTCCAATAGAATAATAAACCCATGTGACAAGGACTTTGCAGCGTTTTTTTTAAGGCTCGGCCCCTTAGAAGTGGCCGAGGCCTTGTTTTCGTTTTTACGCTTTTTATACAGTTTTCATTATTTTGAGGAGGGGAAGTGGGTTTCCCCATTTTTCACCATGGTGAACAAGAATCCATCGAAAAAGATGTAATTTCAGATCTTTCAGGTAGTAGAGTGCGCGCGCGCGTGTGTGCGCGTCAACGTAGAAATTTGTTAGAAACGGTAAAATGGGGTAGACAGCATGTAAATTTTATTATCTTTGTGGTAAATAATCTAAAACTCGTGATTTATATGGCTGTCCCCCCCCCCCCCTCCCCACAGCAAACTGTGGTAGTTCATCAGAGACGATCTTCCTGTCACCACCAACTTTAGTCATCACAGTGGACTCTTCTATTTTCTCCGAGTCACGGGCTTCCTCCTTAGTTCGGTCTGTGGCTCGTGCCCCAGCAGCCCTCCAGCCCCATTAGTCGGTAAAACTAATATTTATTTTGTTTGTTTTTCCCACATTGACGCTCTCAGGAGGGTCGACGAGACAAAGTTCGTGACCAGCCAAATTACGCACCATGACATTTTATTTTCAAAATCAAGATGAAATGACTTTGCTCTCTGAGTTCTTCTAACTGGATTGTTTTTTCCACTTTCGAACTTTTCCGTATCGAACGCAAGGCAACTGCCAGATTGGCTGGTGTGCATGAACAGGCCTAAGTCATTATAAAGAGAAAATATCACGATAAAATCAAATCCCACTCCTTAGGAGGCCCTTTATGAACATGAAAAACGGATAAAGTATCTACGTTATCACACACAAATGGACAACTGACCGACTTTTTTTCTTTTCAAATTTGATTCGCTAACTTCGTTTACCTATAGCATACTTACAGTAATAAATATGCGAATAGGTATACTGCAACTTTAGACCATTCATGGGCTCAGAAAGGGCAACAATTTTGGGAGTGGATAGGGCTTGATGAGGAAAGAGCATGGAAGAAATCCCTGTCTGAGAATTAGGCGTAGGGGGAGTAAATGGTTGAATATACGGATACATTCAACTTGATCGAATTGGGAACATGTGGTTTTAGACCTATAAATATTCAGCTGTGAAACAAGTTTGTAAAATCTATATATTCTGGTGATACCAATGCATTTAACTTTCAGATCAAAAATTCCAAATTTAAATAGGTAGCTGACAAAAATTCGTCATCTCGACGACACACGCATTTGTTCCAGCCTGGTCGCTAATTTTGATTCCCTACCCCAATTTGGCCAGAACTGTTCAGGCCCTACTTGTAGAACTGTTACTTGCCGTTCCGTATGAACTCACCAACCAAATAGTCAACCTGTTCCGCAACCTGTCCACTAGGGCGAGGCGTAAGTAGCCGAACGGCGGCTTTGTTGGGTAACAGCTCTGAAAGTAACAGTTCTGGCAGAATTGTGGTAGGGAATCAAAATTAGCAGCATGATCACTTGACTAAAGTGAAAGGGGAAGGATGGGCTGAGAATAGGAGGTCAGGTCTTTACCCCCTACTCTCTGTAAACTTTACCTATGTGAAAAGTGGACCTCCTACCACCAGTACCTTACAACACCAATCATCCCGGACTGACAAAATCTATGGGTTGGAATACGTGAGGGTTTCAGCTCCATTCTGACACAGCTCCACCACCATGTCAGAAAGAGAATATTCTTTACTACATTTCAGGTTACATACCTAATACATACGTATATTATATATTCACCGCAATATCTGAGAAAGCTGATGAATCAAAAAAATAAAAACTTCAACAGAAATGTCGATACCAAGATTTGAACAAATTCTTTCCTTTTACCTGAGAGTTTGGAGTTAGCCACAAGGCAGAACTTGTCAAAGCTATTCTCAATGGGGTATGCGCACCGGTCACAAAAGGTTTTTTTCCACTCTGAGAACTGACACCAACCGCACTGTCCTATGATTAGTAGTTCTTTTTCTATGATTTTTCAAAGTTTCCAGAGGTTTCTACGCCACAGTGGACAGGGGGGTCCCGCCTAGGCGAGAGGGGTGCAATGACGTAGGAAAGTCTGGAATCTTCGAAAAATCATAGAAAAAGAATTAAGTACTTATCACAGAACAGTGTGGTTGGTGTCAAAATTCTCAGGATGAAATCTATTTTCATCGAACAAATAAAATAAATACGTGCGCAGACCCCACTGCTATACCCATACTACAATGCGAAGGGCACGATTGTGACAAGTTTCGTTGCGAAAAGGTGAGGTATCTACTCACCTTGGTGACAACCGCCCTCCACTGGTTAGAAACAGACCTTCTGCGCCCTAAAAAGAAATTCCTGTACCCGACGGCGGGAGGTGTTGGAACGGAGGAGGGAGGAACTATTACACGCTCTTTTAGATTTTGAAAAGCATTAGGAATACCCCAGAGGGATTTAATTAAGCGTCACTAAGCTTCCCGAGAGTCATTACTGTCTTATGACTCAGAATGACATATCGGTCGCATAAGTCACTCCCAGTGACCCACCGTAAAAGCCGTAAAAGAATGAAAAAGAGAAGATGAGGCCCAGCTTTTAAAAATCGGGGTCTGAACAATAAAACAGGGAGAATAACGAGTTTCCCGGGACGTTACTGTTACGACTGATCATCAGGACTGAGACCCTGTGCCGGTCTTAACAGAGTAATTTACTTCGGGAATGATGTTCAGTCCGATCCCATGCCATTTAAAGTAAGGCGGTTACAACTGAACGAAGCCTCCTCGAGACGATATCATCTCCGTCATTAGCACAGTGGTTCTCAAATTTTTTCCTTCAACGAACATCCTGCCGATCAAGATCACCACTCCTTTCACGAACAGTATATACCTATACCTAAGCAAGAGACAGCTCAGAAAAAAAATCAGTAGGTATAACCCTATTGATCACAGGGTTATTTGGTATTTTCTATTTATCAGTTCTAAGCGTTCGCAAGGGACTTATCGGGTAACCATGGATACTTCATAATTATAAAATCCATGAACACCACAGAAGGAACTCATTGGGGGGGGGGGGGGGGGGGGGGGGGCGGCATAAAACTTTAGTGATATTCGTTCACGGAATATCAGTAAATCTCAGGCCTCTATAACCAACCCTCTTAGAGAGAGATTTACTGATATTCCGTGAACGAATATCATTCATCATTATTTGAGAATGGGAATAACTCCCTGGATCCAAATTTTTCAGGAGACACAAAAAACTGTTTTCTTCACCACAGATTGGATGACTAATCTGGAAAACGTCATTAAATTTTGAATTTACCTGTCCTCTAATATAAAGTAGTTTAAAACAATTTTTTTTCAATTTCTATAGCTAATTATGGCATTTTAATTGCCTTGACTTATTCCGGTTTGTAAATAAATTATGATTGTTCAAGAATTATAATGAGAAATCATATGTAACACCCATGTTTTCACTTGTTTTGAACTGACAGGAGACCAATATAATCACAAGCTGTATCAATTACAGCATTATTTATTAAAATTACACAGGAAAAAAAATTCTCTTCAGATGACGAATTTTTGCTTATGGAGGTTTAGTCATCACTTCCTGTTGTGCGAGTTGGCCACTCCAAGATTTTGTTGTAAAATTTTGTCCACTCTTCCGGTATGTACTGCATCGATTTTTTATGTCTGATATTATTGTAGCCAGTATGGGTATACTTGCTGAATAAGCCCTGGTTTTTGGTAGCTCAGGCTCTCTCAACTCCCCATCGCCAGCAGAACGAAGTTTGAAGTCTTTCCTTGTGATCCCATTCACGAACTCACTCACATTGACAACACCTTTTTTAGAACTTTCACATACAAACTCATGGTAAGTTGAAATGTTGAAGCTGTCTTTCTTAATCTGTTCTAATTTTGGACGGGCTCTGGAAGTTTTCATCCTCATCAGTTGTTTGTTCTTTCTCTTCTTCAGAGCGTTCATTTCCTTTACAAACATGGTCTTTCCGCTCATTAATAAGTACCCAATATTTGAAAGAAGTACTTCTTTGCGTGCATTTTTTCATACGAGCACTTCCTAGGTTACGAGATCTTCTATGCTTTATGGGAGCCGTCTCCATAAGTCTCTGCAAATGCGAATCTTGATGGTCTTTCGTCTCTAAAGATAGTAAATCTTGCAAGATTCTATGCTGCTGTTCCTCAGAAATACCTTCAAAGCACTTTTTTCTGCAGCTACACGATTTTCCAGTCCTCCTCCCTTTATAACACGCCCAGAAGAATTGACGTATTGCTTACCTTCAAGCCTGGCAATTTTCACTACTTGATGTTAGTATGAATCAACGTTCAATACTCCTCTCTTCCTCTTGGGCATTTCCGAGTCATCTTCGTCATCACCCATTTTAATTTAATTACAAAAATCACTTCACGAGACAAACAAAGGTTGAGCAAATTATCACCACTGAACAGAAAGGCTTCATGTGCGGATATAAAGTACAAAATGGAACGAAGAAAAACAGTGATAAACAGTGTAAAAACAAGCTAACAATCCACAGGTGGTCCAACAGTGTGAATACCATTCCATAGAATATATTCAGTGTTGCCAACCACAGTCATTTATTCATGAAACGGAACAAGTCACTGACTTACTCCGTTTCAAAACCAAACGAGTTCTTTCCAGGCTGATATCGCAGCTTCTAATAGGTTGACTTGCACCGTTTTATTAGTAAACGAAGGGTCTCTGTATGAAAAAAAAATTTCTGTAAAAAAACGTACCTATTTGACCAAAAAAGTGAATTATTCCCATTCTTAAATAATCGATTCTTTTGTTGTTTTGTTCCTTTTCTCGAGTCAAAACTTCGCAGAATATGCTAGCTAGAGCCTAGAGAAAAGGTATAAGGATTTTTGTACCAAATTCAGCTTGATGATCTATCTACGCAATTTGCAAACATATGTTCTGCAATAATCCATGGGTTACATGGTTCGGCCTTGGTACTATGGGTGTATTTAGTTGTCCGTGTTAGTAACAGGTTGTATTTTGAGGATATGTTCTAGGATAGTTCGAAAGAGATGGTTTTTCAATTAACAACGAGCCATTGAGGAAATTGAGAAGTGACATTCCCCGTTTTTACAAAGTTTGAACAATGATCTAAATATATAATATATGGACCACTAGGGACTATTGGGCCAGATTAAAGAAAGATGGTTTGTTTGGACCACTGGTCAACGGTTTTCATGTTTGTACATGCGTAGTGTCTGCTACAGATCCGAATGCAACAAAATTCAAATGGGACCAACCAGGAACTAACCCCGAACTACCATAAAAATGTGAGTCAATTTGGATCAGTGGGCCGTGAGTTCGCAGAAATGCGTACACACATACGCAAATACCTGAAGGAACTTAAATTCCATTTCTTTCTATGGAATCGTGTTCAGCGTGGTCGAAAACGGGGAAAACCGCTTTTCCCCCCTCAAAATAATGAAAATTTTCTTTAAAAGTGTAAAAACGAAAACATAAGGCCTCGGCCACTTCCGAAGGGCCAAACCTAAAAACCCCGAAATTCTGTGCTAGTGTAGATCTAATCAATGCAACTCTCACCTACTACTGTTAGTTCTACATTGAAAAAAATTGGAACCAGGCCCTTCTATGCTGATGCATTTAAGTTAATAGCTAGGTATTTGTTGTTCTATGGCGACTCTCATTACCACTTTGAAAGTAGTGAATGCAACGCTTGAGAACTGTAAGCAGAGGGTTCTTAACATATTGATTCAGGGTGCATATTTCTCACAACGTCGTAATTTGTTGTTTCTGTCGTTTTGGTTTCATACCATTGATCAAGTTGGTGACGCACTATGGGTCATCATCAACATTTTACAAGAACTAGGTAGCCATGAAATTCAAATTCAACCACCCGAAATAGCAACGGAGTACGTGTCAGGCTGTGTACCAACATTATTGTCCATATCGTTGCGACAGGGAGGGAAAACACAACATACAACTAAATAATTATTATTGTTGATACACAACTAAAGTCACGGAATTGACGCAATTCAAGTTCATCCTGTGAGCTCCACATACCGGAATCGAGTTGGGAGAGTTAGCCATGGTTAACTTTTACGTACCCACAGTAAACTTTTTGAGGTACCGCAAAATAAATCGATTGCCGAATATTTCCGAACAGCGCTTTCGGCTACCATGGTGAGGAAACCGCTACGCAAGTTGGTTTTACGGGCAAGTGTTGTGATGGAACTAACCATTAATAAGGTCAGTAAGGTACGGGTGGTAGTATTAAAATAACAGCCACGTTATTTAAGTATTTAAATTATGTCCTTTCCAATAAGTAACTAATCAAGTACCTACTACTACGACCATCTCACCCCCCGGACCATGCTCCAAATAAACAGCGTCTAGAATACAAACGGCTAGTTTCCTTTTATGACCCTACATTGTTATACAAACTGCACAATGCCGCAGGTGCAGATCTTTTGCTAGCCATGACATTCATAATTTCTGACTTAAAAAATAGTCAGGTTTCAAGCCGCTAATTATTCAATCCTTCGTTTTGTGGTTTTATTAGCGATGTAGCGGTTTCTGAATAACTTTCAACGTGAAATTTTTCCAAACAAACCGGTCGGCCGAAGCTCTTGCCCAATCGATTATGCTAAACACATCCATCCGAAAGTAGCGGGTTGCCTCTGGAATCAGTCTTCATTTTTCACTATAAAGATACAAATATTTTTAAATGCCCTACCATTATTCTTGCTCACGTTCCTCCAATGAGAATATTTATGGGGCTCAGGTTGTAAGCTGTATAAGTCGGAAGATCCAAGATTGGTAATACTTATTAGCCATTGTCGATGTCGTATAATACCATTGCTGATGTCGCTGTGGCACCAAAACCTATAGGTACACCAAATTCTGATAGTCTATCGAGGGCACTCAAAATGTCAAGTCAAATTGAATACAAAAATGTAATTTCCATTTTTAGTTTACCTGCTGCGAAAAAATGAACACAAATCGTGAAGACCGCGCCGCATCCATCACATACATACGAGAGTTTCGTCGTCTCTGTTCTCGGTGCCTGGCTCAACAAGTGTCAACATTTGTTCGACAATAAAAATAGAACTCCGGGTAACAAGTTGCCGCCCCGGGTAACAGGATTTAAAGGGGGACCGATGACAGCTGTGCTTGATGTCTACATTTCGTTACATACATACATCCTGAGTCCAGTTTTTCAGGCATTAATCATATCCCTGCCACTGTGCAACTCGTTTCGGGAATCATAAATTTATACAGGCTGATCAGAAATACAACTCTGTAGTTTGCGTCCGTATCTATCGAAGTAGCGGAAGCCTTGTGATCACTTTTAGAGGAAAAACTTCTTGGCTTCCAAAATGAAAAGCTGTTCTCGCGTTTCAGACCTTCCTGAACCGATTTAGTTCCGTATGTGTCTGTCACGTGTCAGCAAATCCTTCCAACGCGCACAACTGTACGAAAGAATACTTGAAATGAGCTGAAATTTGGAGGATAGTTGAGGGTTGGTCTCTAGAAGGTCCCAAAGAAATATCATCAAAATCACCCAACGAGCTGAAATGTTGAGGGTAGCTGAGGGTCAAGAGGAAGCTACATATTTTTTATGCCACACCTCAGCAGACGTTTTTACTTAACATCAACTTTATTTAGGTAGTAGAGAAATATGAAAATTCGCGCAACCATTTCCTTGAATACGTATCTCAGAGTGCAAAAAACTCCTCCTTGTTAGGCAGCACACGTGAATGTCAAAAATTCTAAATCTAAAGTACCCAAGTCATACGAGGGTACCTCACTCTACAGAAACAGAGGAAGACTTGGGCCCCTAGACAGGTACGTGCTCTACAACAACTCAAAGAACGCTAAAACCTGAGTACCATACGCAACTTTTTCACGAAGTAGGTAGGTACTCTCTTACGCTTACGTACAAAAATATTTTTTGTTGTGCAAACTCTATCGATTTTTGAAGTGTTTTTGTAAAATATTTTGCGTTTTCTCAATTTTTTTGCTAATATGAGTTTTGACCCCCATTTTTGAAATCTAAGCCAAATTTCAAATTATGTACAGAAAGTTTCAAACTCAAATTGTGGCTCAAACTCAATTCCAAACTTATTGCCGCTGTCTTTTACGAATTTTTTACAAACCCAACAAAAAATAATTTTCACCAGGAATTGGCGACAGACTATGTGCAATACAGAAGTTCAGCAGGGTGTTTGAATGTAATAAATTACCTATAGAAAAGGAGCGAGAGCCGACTAAGAGAATTACAAAAATGAAGGGTGGCCGTTAAACTGACATTTTGGCTCCTTCTTGCCTTGATAGTTCGATGTGGCATTAGCGAAATGTCTGACATCAGCAAGCGTACATCCTTTTTGATTGCTTATTACGCAGTCGGAGGATGACATTCTTTTTTACTCGATCTGGTTGGAGATGTTTTTATTACTCTCTCAAGGTTCACTTAGAGGGTGCCAATCAAATCGCGCCAAAATGGGTAGTGAACACAGACGCATATTGTTACCTAACTCTTCCTAAAGAGAAAAGTTTTAATAGACATTGTCTGCTAGATAACTTCTGGATTACCTATTTTATCTACTACCTTTGTTTTTCCAGTTGCACACTGAAATTTTCAGGTTTTCTTATGATTGAGTTGAGTATAGTAACATGGAACCTCTTACAAATATTGTCACCAATTCTATTCACATCCAAACAGGCTGAACGTATTTTGCTTTATTTTGCCGAAAACCGTTATCAAACTCGCTAAATTTCTGGGAATATGGGCGTGGGGAAAACTCGATGCTTTGGCTCAATCTTCGATTTACCTACCGCTCTGTTTTTCTTTTTCACCTGTATATAATAATTAGTATTGAAGAGAAAAATATAGTTGAATACAGAGTGAACTTCAGTGTTATACAGATCGATAATATTAGGTTATTTTGGGACAATGACTTCAGTTCTACAAGAACTAAAAATAACTGTTATTGTAGATTCTACAAAACAAACGCCACCTCAAACAACAAAATTGTTATCATAGAACAAATATAAATCACAATGCAATGAAGAAGTCTGCCCTTAACTACTAAATGAAATTGACTAGTTTCAAACTAATATGAAGCAGACCTATATTGTGATGACTAGTTAGCAGATTCATTGTGATCATGCGAGTAATAATTATTATGAGCCTCATCATCCGACTTTTTCCTCACAGCGGTGTGAGCGAGAGTGCGAAATAAGTTCGGCTACCGAACTCAGAGCCAACGGATCTCCGACTGAAAATCATATCGCCCCGGATAGTTCTGTAACAAGGTTAGATCGAGGTCGATTATAATGGATCGATTGACCTACTTTGGACAACAATAGCTTTCGGATTCCGATCGTTCTAATCACAATTTTCCCTTTAGTTTTCGAGCAAGGAAATCAGAAGGTTATCCTATAAGCAGTGTATATTGAAAAAGAATAATAATAATAAATGAAAGTGCTGAATGACCGAGGGTCGGCAAGACGTCATACGCTCGCTCATTTTACAGTTCGTTCCCAACACAAATGCGGACGAGCTAAATATCCCTTCTTATTTTGATTTTAAATGGTTGATTTTGATTTCATCAATGTTGAACAACAAGCGCCACTACAAGCGTCAGGAACGAGGCAATGAGAGGTGACGACTCTAAATTCGAATGTAATGCAGTTACTTGAAGGACTTTCAACGATACGTGTTATTGGACATTTTGATTTGACGAAATTTATAATTTAATGAAGGGCAAGCGTATTATCAGATTTTCAAGTGGGTATGTGATGAACACAGGACAGGTCAATAGAGGACAGAAGCTCATGTAGGTAGTTATACCTAATTGTACCTACGTCCATAATTATACCTACGATGGTTGTTAGAGATCGACCCAAGCACTCTAGCAGCCACATTATCGTCAGCGATTGGGAATGGGCTCTGTACAGAATGATTTTCCTCTAAGCCAAGATTTCAGAGCCTTTTATGTCTCCTCCATCAGTGCCTACAGATAAACATGACAGACAGCGAAACTCGAAGATGATTGCAAGACACACGTTTCAGCACTAAGCTGGATAGGTACTTCAGGAGAGCAGTTGAGTGTAATTAGGAAGGTAGAAACTTAGGCACTCGAAGAGAATTCAAGCCTTGCTGTTGAGGGGCAAACCACTATAAGAAAAACCATTTTTTAAATTTTTTATTTTTAGGGAAGAAAAACGTAATGAGAAATGGCCACAATATAGTTGGAATGATACAGGTAACTATCACCAAAGAAAAACCATAGAGAAGAAAACAATTGCGGAATTTTTAAATTGAACAGAATCGGATTTATTCCAAAAGTTTGAACCAAGTGCAAATAAATGCACAAAAATCGTATATC
This sequence comes from Leptopterna dolabrata, assembly GCA_954871275.1. NCBI lineage: Eukaryota > Metazoa > Arthropoda > Insecta > Hemiptera > Miridae > Leptopterna > Leptopterna dolabrata. Next base: position 36,028,234 of record OX940977.1, on the reverse strand, counting down.
GTATACGCAGGTGAGGTATAGGTATATAAGAAAGAGCGAGAGTAGAGAAGGCCATAGGGAAGGAATCAATCCTTTCCATTCCATCAATTCTAGTTTACACTATTTCAATACTGCATGGTCCACCATATTCTAGAATTCTAGTCATTTTGTCTTTTAGTATGTAGATGTAGTAGATGAAATTTATAAGTTAATTAGTTCTAATCGGCAGTAATAACTAAAATAAACGAAATTGGTGGGTAGGTTAGTAGCTTTAAAAGATAGTTTTAAAAAAACCCAAACAACCACTGAAAGTAAATACTAGATGTGAGATAGTTTCCACTGATATTTTCGTTGCTCGTGGAGTTCTTCTAACAGAACTCCACTTCTAAATTCTAATCAACCAACTGTAATGAAATTTACGATGCAGTGGGGTTGCTCCCAAAAATTTCAAGCGTTTCATTTCATGACTTTCAACACACAGGCAAAAGTAGCCTGTATGTTTTATAAATAAATGCGAATGTTTTCTTATTATGTTCAGTTTCGATTATTTTTAACAGATTTTGTTGAAAATTGAGAGTTCTGTGATGGATCTCAAGAATGTCACTGCGACCATGTCATAATGTTATGGATATCATGTACAAGGAAAACAATATCTACCAACACCTAAACTGGCTGACTTTTCCAGAATTTTGCAAGTTAACTTGATAATGAAGCATTTGATCGGTAAAACTGCCGAATTTTATAATGCATGTGGTAGGTACTATTCTGAATCGTTTGAGTGCCAAAACATTACAATTTGATCAAGCAGCGCTATCACTGTGATCAGTACCTTGGTAAAACGCTGCAAAGTCCTTGTCACATGGGTTTATTATTCTATTGGACATACCTACAGAGATGTTGGCTGTTTATTTATTGTTTCTTTCATATAAAATAATTGAAATAGCTATCTCTGGTGGTTTCCACCAATTGTGGCCCCCAAAACACGAATAAAGTACGCTCCTTTTTTTTATTATAAATTATCTCTGATCATTGATAGTACCATTTAATCGTCCTGATCCACCTGTTGACACTTTTTCCAGTGTTATTCTACAAATTGATGGTGATTTCAGACGATTTCCCAGGTTTTTGACTCATAAAAAATCAATTTCGGGAGCTGAACATCTGATACAACCTCAATTTTCTATTCTTTGGTCAAAATCGACTTCATTTTCGGTCTTCTCGTCCCCAAAAACATGAAAAACGATACCTTAAAAGTTCATGTTACTAACATGTTGCTAAACGCAAAAAGTACCTATTTTTACACATATTTTCACTCATAACACCCCTGGGTATATTCCGATCGGGCTGAAAAGTTTCGGGGCACAACTAGGGCCCAAATGGAGCATGTGTGCGAAAGAACGATTTTTTTAGACCGAAAATGAAGCCTGTACACGTGATACGGCGGACGGCGGACGGACATTGCATTTTTGGAATCTACGCACCTTGAAACGGAAAAGAAAAAATTTTGAGGGGGTGTTATAAAAAATTTTTGCTGAGCGAATACATAGGTGTATTATTCACAGAATAATAAACCAAAATACTCAGTAAAAATGAGCGATTTTCAACAGGTTCGTTATTGTGTACATAGTATTACTTATTTTGATCCACCAACTTTGGGAAAAGAGTTGCGGTGAAATGTGAGGAGTGGAATTGAATAGGCAGGTATAGTAAGGTTGCAAAAAGTCTAGAAGAAGCATGAAAAATAGTCGAAAAATACAGGAAAAATTATAGAATCAACAACCTTTATTTAATAAGCTAAGCTACCTATATGTCCACACGACAGATTTCCTGATAACCTATTTTTATTTACAGAGTTATCCGTATTGCGTTAAAAACGCAAATTAGATACTGCACAGTGCACGCACCATTGAATAGCTGCTCAAGCATTAAACTAGAAACGGGTAACATCTGACACCCTACGCACACGGAGAATTGGGCGAAATTCAGAGAACCAGAAATTAGGACGTTCTACATAAATACTGGTATATTGGGTAGCAGGGTACCAAGAAAGGAGGTGCTCACATGGCGGTCTGTGGGGAAAGGTACAAGGAGAGCAAACAAAGGCCACAATTTCGTAGTTCCTACAAAAACTCCTGTCAGCTTACCTGCTGTCCTGACAGAAGCAACAAACCTTGTAGCAATCATTTCATAATGTAACTTTGAAAATGAGAAATTTCATCAACAGTTTCATAGGTACGTTTCACGCTACACGCTTACCGATGTAGAAATCTTAGTCATGTGTGCAATAGTTTTACATTTGCCATATATCCAATATTTGCCGAGGAATACCATAATGTACCTACCATCTGCTTGACTTACGATGAGCAGTTCTTGTGGTTCTTAGGCTTGAGCAGAATTCGATATTCAAGCTGCTATTGACATGAACCCCATCAAAATTCACTGCTTCACAAAAAATCCTAATAGAAAGTTTATGAAACTCTGCATTTACTGATGCAATGAAAGATTTTTAAATCAATTGTAATAAAAATATATTTTTGTGGTAACCAATGCTGATGCCACGTAATTCGAATTTATATGTTTTATTTATTTATTTCGAAATTTCTATGCCCTCACAATCAAACATTTCCACTGACACTTTCTAAGCCTGGTTTTCAGTGCGGTCATCTAGTTCCTCAAAACGCGCATTTCACGTAAGCCGCTAGTGTGAATATGGTTCAGTAGAAAAAGAGGAGCAAAATAGGTATTTATATCAGATCGCATACAATAACCATATTAACGTATGGTCCTCTGGACTTCTTTTTTCACAAAACCCTCATTACAATATCCCACCGCAAGTCCTAAACACTAAAAATTTCGCTAAAAAAAGCGGGGGACACATTCAGAACTATTATCTTGGTGTAACAGGCTCTCCACTCGACTTGGCAGAGAACCGCCATTCACCATCAAACCTGAACTGTTGCAAAGGAAGTATATTACTTTTCAAAAGATTGTAGGCTGAAGAACCGATCACCAACGTTCATAGTCGATATCAGACTACAGAAAAGCAGCTTTGTTTTGTAGCACGTTCGATTTAAAGTTCCCGACCCTAACCAAAATTTTTACCTTTCACAACAGCTCGATGTACATAATTATTTAGACGTTTTTATAGAACCCACTCTCTAAGGAAAGTAAAGGGGGCATTTATGGGGCACCGTGTGTATTACAACTCCATGGTAGTATCATTAAATACTATCTTAGTTGTAGCAATGTTACAAGGCTCAAGATTCTCTAGACTCTAGACCAAAGAATGATTTTATCATACCTACTGACAAAGGTTGGATGGTAGGTATTAATAAATAAAGCCTTCATCTTCGGAGTAGGTCGGCAAACTGCCGGGTAGATTGCCATTGCGACGCTGAGATAATTGATTTCAATCCTCATCTCATTTCATCATCAATTAACTTCACGGGACCAGTAAAAGTGGCAATTCCAATTCTTGGAGGAAGGAAACTATTACCGTGATAAGCTTTCCCGTTACGGCTCAGCTTTTACCTCGGTGGTTACCTACGCCCATAAAAATTTTAACAATTATTTACAATCCCGATTATGAGAACTGGCCGAACTACGTCCTAAGGATTACCCGAAAATAGTCCAAGTTATACCCAGGTGCAGTTAGGCTTTCATATTTGCTTTCTTCAAGAACGGAATTTTAACAATCAACTGACCCACTAACTAATAAGCTAAACAACTGTAAAGACAATACATTTTCGAACATATTATACATACATACCCTCATGAAAACCTTGACTAAACCCATTAGAAACCAGTAGCTGTACGTAATTCCTTCACGACTTAGTGCACTAATTAGTTGAAAATGGACAAGTTTTTGGGTGAAAATTTTGCTGTTAACTATCAACAAATGAACGGATTTGGACAGTTAATGATTTTTCCCAGAAGAGACGAGCTTTTCGATGGCGTATAAATTTTTTAAATTGTCTCCTGTTATTTGTCTTTTAAAAGACAGAGAGGAATTTTTGGAAGGAACGGCCCAATAAGTCAAAATCGGTCTTAAATTCTTCGTACAGGTGTAAGTATATTTTGAGTAAATCAAGAATTCGTAGGAGCGGAAAAACATTTTTGGAACGGTCTAACGCAAATCCAAATTTAACATTCTTTTATAATCTTCCTTAATTTTGTGCACCAGTATACAACTAAACAGCAGTTCAGCTTTCAATTCGTTGAGCGATAGTTTTCCAATTTCATGTTTTGGGGAATTTGAGACAGGCAGTAGGTAGATAATTTATGATCCATGCATATGATAATGTACAGAAAGAGTAATTAGGTAATTCAAATTTACGTTCCCAAAAAAAGTGGCTCCGGAAAAAGTAAGCAGATCCGAGACTCGCCAAATCGTCGTAAAAACGCCGGGTCAAAGCTAAGCTGGCATCATGCCACAGCTGAGGAGGAAAGTTTTGTTTGGTACACCGAACAAGCTAGGAAAGGCTCACCGATCTAAATCTGAAGAATCGAATTCTCCTTGTGGAGGAAGAGAGAAAATAGATTTTGCGCTACCATTGCATATTGTGAGGTTAGTGCTTTTTGTCTGAGTTACTTCGTTGAATTTGTTAGAGGTTTAGGTTACTAATAAAAAGTTCAGCTCTGTGTTAGAATTCGTGTATAAATTTATACTACCGATAAAATATATTTAATAATATACTTAAATATTGTACGTCAGACGCGTAACTCCTTGTAAGAGCGAGCAAACGCGGATGCTAACAACGGCACATACTTGTATGTAGGAACATTGTTCTCCACCAGTAAGTATTATTGAGGTAGTACCATTACGATGGAGGTTAGTCACCTTAAAGTTGTTCAGATGTCCTATCCTGAACCAGAACTTCATACTACTTTTCATTCTCCCTTTTCCCTCTCATACCTCTGCTACCCAAAAGTATGTCATGTGAGAAGGAGTGTGACGGTGTGGCTGGTTTCGAGCCATTTTTTCTTCCGTTGGAGATGGGGTCGTTTGGGGAAGCCTAATCGATATCCCTTCTTAACCGGTAATAATCTCGCTGGTCCAGGAGGGGGCCTCTCGAGAGTCCACCGTCACTCTCCTCACTCTTTCACATGGTAGCAGAGCGTGGTTTGGTAGTATGCGCTGAGCAATTCACCACACTCCATACACTATTTGTGGGCTTACCAGAAGGATAAGCCCAAAGGTTTTCCATAAGGATTCCTTTACAATGATTCTGTCTCTTTGATAATACATGCATCTATTGGCTTCCCCACCCCCTTCCAACCTTTAGAGTGTCAATATAATTAGAATGTGGCTGGTTTCGAGCCATTTTTTCTTCCGGTGGAGATGGGGTCGTTTGGGGAAACCTAGTCGATATCCCTTCTTAACCGGTAATAATCTCGCTGGTCTAGGAGAGTGGGGCTCTCGAGAGTCCACCGTCACTTTCCTCACTCTGTCACAGTACTCAAATTGATGAATAGTTGAGCCACAACGCAAGTGGAAGTGCCTTAGCGCCAAAAGCGTGAATAACTGGAATGTGGAAGAATGAATATGGGTGTAAAATTACCTAAAGTCGAAGAAGGAATACAGAGAAGGTTGCCTCCTCATTCCCTTTGACACGGTTTTTGTTTGACAAGGTGTTCATGTTAAATACCTAATTAATATCACCTACCCAAGTACTTAAATCAATGAAACAACAAGGTTACACACATATCTGCGGAAGGATCAGAATAACATAAACCACAGGCGAACAACTGACACGGAAATACGTCTACCAAGATTGCGGAGGCATAGAATGTGGGTGCATAGGTGGGTGCATGTGGGGGCATTATGAATCAATTCAATTATGAATCAATTCGATACGTTTTAAGTACTGGAAGCTCTTAGAAGTTCATAGAGTAATCCATGTGACAAGTAGTAAAAACGCCATAAAGTTTTATTTTATACTTGAGTCGTGTGCAAACAAATGCGAAAAAGTTGATACCTACCCAAGATACCTACGCATAAATTTAATAACCTATTTAATAAATGTGGGATAAAAATATTTTATATTAAACATTATTGTTCAATAGTGACAACTATCGAAAGGAAAATTATTCATACTTTCGTTGAAACCTCATTAGGTAATGTTTATCGAGCGCTAATGGTATTTGTTCTGAATCACCCCATGTTCACGAATTACTCCAACTGGCCTTATCTGCACTGGGCTGATGGCTCGGAAGAAAATTGATTTGGTACCTACCTACACCCAGGACGGAGATGATACGACTACACAGTAGGTCACTGGTTTCTCGCAGGTGTGTCTCGATCGATGAATTGAATCCGCCCTGAAAGCTTCCTTTCGCAGGAAGTCCTCATCACCGACTTCGTCCAGTAATTACCGAGTGAAGTTTGCCGGGTCGTAATTGCACGGATTGCCCCTTTCATCCCGCAGATTCCCCGATGCTATCTCATCTTCGTTTCACACGTTAGCCATTCATGTGGATTAACCTGAAATCCTTGGCTACTAATTTTCTTCATCAACGTACAGTTTATCTTTAGCCTGCTGACTGAAGATTACGTATGTGGGATACCAACCTGGGCATTATTCAATTTGTTGTCCCAATAGCAAACGTCATGCCTCACTCTTTACTTTATCGCATGGTACTTACTTCCCTTATATCAATTTATACACTGACGGAGCATTACAGCTGTTCACGGTAGTAGTACATATTATGTTCCCGCCACCATCTCTATTTTTGTCAAAAAACTTCCGCAAAATTCTATAGTGTACTGACAATGGTGTAACAACCGAAACCGGTCTACAGTTTGCTAGTGTACGTGGAAGTAGACTATTTTATTTTTATCCTGTAGTTTTTTGCTATGGATTTCCACTATTCCGCCGCGAGTGATTTAAGTGATATTTAAGTTACTATTTTAGTCATCAATCATGATGCCATTGGGCGGTCTCTACTCCTTCTGGTGATCGTGCAACTGCATGCAGTTGAAATTTCACAATTTGGTTCGTGGGCTACAAAGCTTCTTCAGGGAGCTTCATTCTCAGAGATACCCTCTTCTGTTACACGCGAACCTACCTATTGTTTACCTGTAGTTTTGTTTTCGCAGCGTTGAGATCAGGCACCGAGTATAATGTATACGTATCGTTAGAGTTAAGCACCGAGTGCAGGTATTTGCTCCATGACAAGGACATCTTCCATTATTTGGGCCAAGTTTGCGAGTCGGTGAATGGAGTGTCAGCAGCAAAAGTAAACAGACTTCCGCTAATGTAGTACCGTTTACATCCACTGAGAAGTATCAAGGTGAGAGTGTTGTTGTAGAGTTTTCTGGGTTTCCATTGAAACTCCCATCACACACCATACTCCTTTATGTGATTACCAAGAAAAATCAGGGAATTACAACTATCACTCGAGACTTACCTACTAAAACTACTGAGTATCTCCTCATTCCTGCATTTTTCAAAAATGTTACCAAGGTCTATTCTAACTCGCTTATGTTACAGAACTATTGGGAAGCTAATGGCTATAACACCAAAAATTAATACAAATTCACCAGAAGTGGCATGTGATAGAAAACATAATAATATGATATTCTTTCTTCTCGATAATTGGAAAGCAACAGGGCACCCCTCATCTAGAAACTAGCTTCCGAGGGGTGTCCCTAAAAACCATCATGAATAAGTTCAAAAGACCAATGCAAACGTTTGACCTTCACCAACAGCCTGTGCCAAATTTGAAAGGATGACATGACTCGTGATTAGGAGAAGATAAAAGTGGAAGCAAATCCACCTGCCACAACCGGAAACTCAGACTGTCTTCTCAAGTGCTCTCAAGGAATACATTAGGTCAGGTTTAGAACAATGAGTCATCAGGATGTACCAACAGGTTGTCGGATAAAGGAGGTGCGTCACGAAACCTTTTTTTCAAGCGGCAATGTCGGTTGGAATGTACAGGAATCAATAAGAGTTCATTACTTCTAGAATACCACTCAACTAACATGTAGACCCTTTTTTGCCAAATCGTCATGCAATAAAAAATTACAAATTAAAACAATTATTACGAATGACCAAAAATTACTAATAAAAGTTTTAAAATATTACAACAAATAAGAAGACTGTAATACCTATGTACTTAGTTTACGTGGATTTACAGTGTTTTCTTAACGTTTCATAGTAACATGTTAGTGAATAAAAGGTGAATTTAGTAATAAAGCAGGCTGGAACCATATTATGGTCCCTTATTAATTTCATTCCGAATGCACTGATAAATGCACCTGCGACTGCTAAAACAATGAATCACTGAAACGTTCATAATTTGTCTTGTTCAATAAAACCAATACGTTTAGCGCTTTGAATCAGGCTTGAATCTACTGGAAAATGCTTCCCTCCTGTAATCCTAACAGTGGTATAATACTAAACTACTAGGTAGGTACATCAGAATGAATTCAAACCTGGACGGCGGAATTCAAAAAGCAGTTGTTCTGTCCGGGTCCGTTGAGCAGCCCTTTGGAGAAGGTGAAGGACGAGTCCTTCAAAGGTGCCATCGCACCTCAGTCCCACATCCTGAAAAATATTAAAGATGAAAATAACTACAACGGAAGGTATCAATCAGAAGAATAAATTAATACCTGTACCTAGAACAAAACGTGAAGTTCGGACATCCATGAGTTACCAAGACTTGTACTGTGGAAATGGATCGTACCTACTTCCACCATCATTGAAACAAGAAAATCTTGTGAGAACTAGGTACTTAATCAGGTCGATACGTGTAGAGTCTAGTGGATGGGAAAGAAGAGAGCATACAGATCAGTTGCGACCAGCAGATTGAGGAGGCAGAAGGGAAAAATATTGAGTCACTACAGTTCGGTTGTCCGGTTGCCAACAACACAAGTTGATGTTAACAAATAATGATTTCAAATATACCTATTTCATTCTTCAACTAAATGTGAATGCTATTTTACAATACTTTTCTGAAAAGGTTTAAAAAAAGGTTAAAAAAAAGGTTTAATTAACTCAATTTATCAATTCAGGTGAGATATCTACCTACCTAATTTGTTTATTTATGAGAATCTTCGGTATACATTTCAACGATATATCTTTGTATATTCGATCATCTCCATATTGGCATGATGATTCCCATGAAAGTTTCTCGGGTAGGTATCTCTAAAGAATTTAATCAGGCATCATTTTTACTCAAATGTGTCACCTATTATAAGCCGAAACCCTGACTTTGACTCCTTTGTTCTTCTTGCTTGGAATCCGTTTTTCTCGAGATTCCAAATATAATTTCTTGTCCTATTAGGAAAACGATCAGCTAGCTCGTTACCCTCACATCCTTGATGGCCGACGATAACTTGGTTGTTGATAGCTGGTTTCGAATTTATCGCAAATGAATCGCCTGCCTGTCAGAAAGTGTATGATCATGTATGTATATTTACATTCGTATTATTTGTACCACTAAGTAGCTGATTCAGCATCTAATCAGCGAACAGCTGCATAGCAGAACCCCTCATCTTTAGAAGGGAGTAGAATATGGAAGTTTATACACCTCGGAGGTTCTCTATATATAGGTATATCTATAAATTTAATTTATAAATCCTCTTTATTTATTTATCCGATTTATTTATAAATCCTCTTTAGGGCTGTAATGGTAGGAACTATTTACTCAGAAAACATTGACTCAAACAAGTGTAGGATGGACTTATAAGTAAATGCTAAAAAAATTACCTTAGTTGATAAGTCTTGGCAGTAGCAGGAACACACAGTCAGAAAAGGTGTTTATATTGCTATAGTTGAAAAGTATAGTTACACTATAAGTATAGTGATAAGTATAGCTGAGTAGTAGTTGATAAGTATAGTTGAAATGTTTATCAGAAGTTTATCAGAATTGTGACTGTGAAGTTAGCAGGTGAGCTTGACAGGTGTGGCTTATGGTATACGTTTGTTATCATCTAGTTACATGGATGTTACACACGTGGATGCTAGTAATAATGCAGGATGGGAGATGCTATTGTAACATTTACTGTTTAGGAAAAGGCTAATAAGTGTTAGCATGAAAATAAGTACTTAACTGCAAAAATAGGTTTGAACATGAAAATAAGTAACTTAACTACAGAATACACAAGACAATGGTAACATAGCCTTAGGTAACAACACTTATAGTATGTACCACCAGATATCACAAAAAGTAAATTACATTATAAAGGATTATTATGTGATGTTAACGGCGCTACCCGTTCTTGGCTGGTTGGGGAGGTGAACTTGATGAGGTTGGTATAAACACGACTTAGGTTGGCAGTATCAGTTCTCTTGTTGCAGGTATTGGATATTTTGAGAATGTGAATCATTTCTTCCACGTTTCTTTTACTACAATTGTGTTCTACATCAAGAATCCTAGGTTGATCAAAATCGAAAGTGTGATTGTATGTAATGGCATGATTGGCCAGCATACACCTGTCATCGAAGAGTCGTATGTCAGATTTATGCTTAGATAAGCGATTATTCAAGTACTGCACGGTTTGGTCAACATAATTAATATTACAATCTTTGCATGGAACACTATAAATTAGGTGGCTTTTGTGATCTTTAGGAATTTTAGATTCTAACTGTGAGAAAACGAGTGAATTTGAAGTGCGCTTGTTGGTGTATGCTATTCTGATAAACTTCTGATAAACATTTCTCCTTGATAAATCTTTTCAACTATAGCAATATAAACACCTTTTCTGACTGTGTGTTCCTGCAACTGCCAAGACTTATCAACTAAGGTAATTTTTTTTAGCATTTACTTATAAGTCCATCCTACACTTGTTTGAGTCAATGTTTTCTGAGTAAATAGTTCCTACCATTACAGCCCTGAAGAGGATTTATAAATAAATCGAAACGTCGGCATAGTGGATACTTGATTGAGTGACCAACCCTCAAGAATCCTACCAAAAATATTAATACTGAGCGGTCAAGAACGTTAATCATAGTTCTCTATAGGAGTAGGTATGATCAGCCCATGCTGTGAGTTATATTCCTATGGAGTCCGACGCCGAGTGCTGATCTTGCTTGCATTATATACTAATATATCAGAGTACCACAACGTAGAATGACCTTAGAGCCATATTACAGTTCCCCGAGAATCCTTTGAAACTGGCACTGAAGAACTTGAGAGAACTTAGTTACGCCAAAACGCACTGCCGATTCATAACATAAGGAACTTGGTCTCAGCGAACGCAAGACAAGGTTGTCAGATTCAAACGATGATGAACATGAAATATTAAGCGGGAAGCGGGGACAGTTCAATATGAGAAGATGAAGCTATTTAGACAGTCAATCACGTCCCACCTGTTTGCCACAGCGATATTTCATGAGGAACGACGGAGTTCCTAAAACCATTTAGGTTGACGGATCGAGCGATTAGGAGGCCCCAATGAGATCATCAATAACGTTCGAGTAGTAATGAGGAATAGAAATCATAATCAAGTGGAGGCGTTGTGGTAAGACGTGCTCTACATCGGTAAAACCTTTCATATTCGTATTTTGGTTTATCATTTCAATAATGAACCTTTAAAATCTTGCATGTCAAAAAAACCCTCCTCAAAATTTAATACTTTGCGTTTCAAGGTAGGTACGTAGAATCCGAATGAGGAATAAAAAAATTTCCGTTCGTCCCCCGTACGCGACACTTCATTACCATGAACCAAAATTAATGAAATTTGTTTGTAGGCCCCATTTGGGGTCTACTTGGTCCACGAAGCTGTTCAAGCTGGATTACCGAGAAAAATGTGATTTTGATAGAGCCATTCTAATAGATTTTTAGTGACTGAAGGAGCAGCAATAGATCAGACGCTATTAAGAGTTGGACACTTACCAATCGATCCATAATGGTAGATAAGTATACTTGGCGAATACATTTTTTGAATTGTGTGGCACATATGGATGGCAACAAGGTGGAGTATCCATGACTTCTGTTTATAATACTTTCCCATTTTTAAATGAAAGTACCTAGCTTCCACCCTAAGAATTTGGTACCCACGATGAATGGTTTTTTTTTCTATGAGCTTTCAGAGTTTCGGCAACAAGCGACACCATTGCACCCTGCCTGAAAAAGAAGGTCATCGTAGGAGAATGAAGAAGAGAGAATGGAACTTTCATTTAAAAATATAAACAGAAGTCATGGGTACCCCTCACTGTAAAGATCAACACAAATTACATGGACATAAGTAATAAAGTTCTGGGTCTCTCATTTATCTATGTCACTCCAGAAGAATATCTAAACGTGGGACGAGATGAAAAAATCATAGATTTCGCTCAAATGATCGAAATGGCAAACGAAAGGACGAGTTCGAAGATTACCAATTTTCTGAAACAAAATGGGGGGGGGGTCACATTTGAGTATTATGGGGGTCAAAAATCGGTAAAACTAGATGAAATTACGGAAGTTTTACATTATTTATAACCCACACTTCATTAGTCATAACAATTATGCATGGAGTAACATGAAGTTTTTTCAAAGCTTTATCCAAGTGTCTACGAGATTTTCGTGTTCCTTTTATCGGAACAGTACAGGACCGACTAATAAGTTGATGGTCTAATCAATGAAATACCCGCGGAGGTCGGGTAGCAGCAGGAAAACAGGTCTCATCGACTAACAGGTAGATAGCAACGGGCCTACCAGTTTCGAGTCGGAACCCAGATTCACTTTTCTGGACTCAACGGCTTACGGTAAAAACCGCCTTGCGAACACTGACGAAACCTGCATAAATGTGCCCATGCTATGGGGTCTTCAGATTTTCCTCTTCTCTTGTGCTTTCCAATGAGTTATTAGGACAATGAGTGATTATCTATGACACATTCATTCTTCATTAATAATTTCCTCCCTTGCACCTGGTTCGTCCACTGACTTTAGATTGATATCCCTTAACTATCCCCATCGAATTATACAATTGTAGGTAGTATAATTGTGTATTATACGTATTATATAACTGTCTAATACAATCGAGGTAGTAGAATTCGATGCTTATCCCTTAGCCTGGTTCTTCATTGCCCTGATGCCCTCAGACGAGAAGAGCGAAACGTCGAGCTACCGGGCGGATTCGGAGAGCAATGAGCAGTTGAAAATAACTCGGAGAATGAACATAACGAATGCATCGACACGTAAGAGCCAATTCCCAGGAGTCATCGTGCTGTTGCGGCAAAAGGCTCCTGGCCACGTTTTCCAGCAGAGATCGCGGAAAACCCAGGATCACGATATTGGAGCAAGGGCGAAGACAAGCGGTTTTTTTTCTAGTTTTTTTTTCTCGAATTTAAGGTTCATCCCGAGGATTTACATCATTACAGGGCCCTGGATCTGTTGAGGGCGGTTGTTGGGCAGATCGTGTAGTGGCAGTTGGAAGTTTCTGGAAGCTCTAATGGGCGTCACGAAGTGATGCGGTCACGTGCTTACTCCACCTTTCCTCCTCCTGATGATGGCATAATCATCATCTGTGGCAATGCTGGTATAACAATAGTTTGCTTCTGGGGTAATATCCGTAATAAGAAAGACGGTTGACCGGGGGGGGGGGGGGGGGGGGGCAAATAGTTGAACAAATGTTGCATACCTAGCGACATTGAACGTTGGATAGCTCCACTCCTTTACCCTTGGCCATCCATAAATTGTCTATGATTGTTTCAAATCACCTGCCTGAAACACCACAATTACGTGCATTTTCAGATGCCTAAGAATGAGTTTGTTCCTCTAGAAACGACTGCTATACCAAAACGGTGTTGTGTACAAAATGCGGCCTTATTAAATTTCATCTCACTGGAGAATTTTTTCGTCAATTTGTTTTTTTTAAGCAAAAATATTATATGGAAAAATTGTAGTTTGAAGCCAATTGTCAAAAATAAGCGTCATTTTTTAAATTAGGGTGATACAAGTAAAAATGCGGCAAAAAATGACGTATGAGGTCTATTTACATCTGCCTGGCTGTTGGCCCAAGGAGGTGGAGCGAAGCTACTGAGTCGAAGGTTCTCAATGCTGCCAACAACCCAACATTGGAAATGGCACACCTTTGTCGCAACTTTCAAGAACCTTTGCCGTGACATTTCCTTTGGTTTGATTTTGAGGACGTGTTTTTCAGTTGAGTTGAACTACTTGGCAATTTACCTAATGCGTCATTTCTAGCGGGAACTCAGAAATTCAAATTCCACACTCGTTTTTGTGACGGTATATGGGAATCCCGTCCATCTTGGATGCTGGCTCTTCCCGATCTTTTTGACACGCGGCTGAAGGGGCGGTTGATTCGCGGAAACGAATCATCAACTCTCGGAGGCAACGCGTTATAATCTAACCATTTGTCTCCGGGGGCAGCTGTCACACTGCCTCCCTACCTTTCTAGAGGATGGAGAGGGGGAAACTACGCTGTATGGGCGGCGTAGTTAAACCCCTCATCCATTACATGGTAGCAGAGCGTGGTTGGTGGGTATGTGCTGGATTTTATCCTCGGTACCCCCTCCACTTTTTGAGAGCTTTTCCAGAAGGAATAGCTCTGAGGTTTTCCAGAAGGAATAGCTCTGAGGTTTTCCAGAAGGAATAGCTCTGAGGTTTTCCAGAAGGAATCCTCTTTTTAATACCCCTTTGTTTATCAATATACACTTCGGCCATTGGATTTTCTATTTTTATCAAATCAACCTCATGATTATTATTATTACAATCAACCTCATGATTACTACTATTAATAATATCAAACCTCATGATATTATTCTTAAGGCTGTTATGCCTGGCGTTCAACGCCTATTTTTTGTAATTTTTCCCCTTTTTTTCCCAGTTGTTCCATCTTATGATGGGGGTTAGTCACCCAGAGGTTGTTCAGATGAACTTTCCTGAACCAGGACCTCTGACAACTACTTTCATTTATATTCCAGTTGTTCCATCTTATGATGGGGGTTAGTCACCTAGAGGTTGTTCAGATGAACTTTCCTGAACCAGAACAACCTCTGACAACTACTTTTTTTTTTCAAATGCGCCAAGTGATATTGATAGGAGCTAAGTTCTCCACCAGTAACAATTCTCAGTAGTACCATTACGATGGAAGCTGTCAGCTTTGGAGTTTTTCAGATGAATCTTCCTGAATTAGAACTCCATACTACTTTCAGTCCCTTGTCTAACTTCACATACTTCTTCTTCAAAGAAGTATGTTTTTAAGGGGAGGAGTGTGACGGTATATGGGAAATCCCGTCCATCTTGGATGCTGGCTCTTCCCGATCTTTTTGACACGCGGCTGAAGGGGCGGTTGATTCGCGGAAACGAATCATCAACTCCTGGAGGCAACGCGTTATAATCTAACCATTGTCTCCGGGGGGCAGCTGTCACACTGCCTCCCTACCTTTCTAGAGGATGGAGAGGGGGAAACTACGCTGTATGGGCGGCGTAGTTAAACCCCTCATCGATTACATTTTCTACTTATACTTTCCGATAAAAATATCTCATTTTGTGGTCAATAAATGAATTTCCGTAACTGAACAGAATTTGGCTAAAGAAAGGAGAATTTCTAGCTGACGAAAATTGCCCATTGGTTCAGTATGAATCTAGTCATCTAAATTTGAATGACACAACAACTCCCATACCAACCACACCAAGGGCTTTTCGCACGTTGTTAACGATTTTCAGATTTCGAGGAAAATGTGATTTTTACAGAACCATTCTAATAGATTTTCAGTGAAGAAGGCAGCATGAGCAGCGATAGATCGCTCATAATGCTAATTATACTTGGCAAATACATTTTTTGAATTGTGTGCACTTATGGATGGCAACGATTGTAAAGAACAACCCAATAACTGTCCAGTAACTGCCAACAACCTAGTACTGAACCAAACAATCATAAGTTCTGGGTTCTCATGATTACATGATAGTGGTGGTAAATTGTAAAGTTTCATCTAGCTAGGTAGTTGAGTCACTTCATCTCATTTTAAATGTACCGATGTAACCCACAGTACACAAAACTGTCCTTCAACAAAACTACTGAACTCGGGAAGTCGATAAGTTAAAACGGTTACGGAGCAAACTTCTACTTCGACATTTGATAGAACTGCATTATGTTAATGAGGATTATGAGGCTCGTGCTTGGACCGTATAATTTATGTAATCCGCTCTAATTCACACTCGCTGTGGAAAGATCAAGGCCTCAGCTCTGAAGATCAGGGACACCAGGGGTCAGGGCACGAATGCGCAATACTCCCAGACCGAGTTTTATAATCAATGACGGACAAGTTTAATAAGAACTAGAAGGTTGGTAGGTACCTGCACCTTATGGTATGGTACCTTATGTATATAATTATCTACCCAAAATTATAGGTTACTGCATTGTCGTCACTCTGTGATTCTGTACTTTGGACTGCAAGTTCGATTACTCACACCAAAATCTGCCAGGTGGTCTCCTCTTCAATGGGGGTCCAGAGACTCGACCGGACTAAGAAGTTGACCAGAGTTGATAGCGCGGGTCTATGGTTTTTCCACACTTTCGATAAATTACCTACCGAGACATCGGCAGTTCCAAGGGCAAAGAAATATCGATAGCTGAAATCGAGCCATGGGACGCTTTGCTTAGTCATGAAGTTGTTTCGAGCAAAACAACGAGCAAAACTTGGAGGGCACTTGGGTGGGCTGACCTGGCTAGTTGATGGTCCTTCCTGCGAATCACGCTCTCTTCGTGGGGCAGCTTCGACTCAACTAGGTTTTGTTTTGTTGACTCACTCGACCAAACTAATTCAGAAAAATAGCGGCAGTCGATAGATGAGTCACATCTTGGTTTCGAATCAAGCTGACCGTGTTGGAAGGGAATCGATATCTTATTGCGCACCTTTGAGTGTTGATGAGATGTAAGGATATTACCAGTCCTTCAGTGTTGTTGAACTGTCCGAGCTATTCGTTCGCCTATGTCGGCTTTTGGTAATTTGAATCCCCAATAATGTTTGAATGTCAAATATACATAACGCTTGAAAACCTCCGAAAAAATATGAATAGAATGAAACTGAGTAGGTACATGTAATTTCATTAAAAGCCCGTAGTTATACGGACACATCCGGTGTGATCTGTAGAGCTACGGACAAATTTACAGGGCTGGTTTCCACGCAATGGTGCTTGAATGAGGTTTCCAGACCACCCAAAGGCACGCTGAACTTCTGCTCGAGGAAAGTCCTTCGGTAAGTGTTAATCCACCATAAAAATAGCCAACGTTTGCCTAGTAGCCAGCACTCGAGAGCTCCTTCCTCTCTACGAGGTAGCCGCTCCGGAAAACCTCCGGAAGGTTCCCATAGGCCAAAGGAAATGCAAAACATTCAAACTACTAATTAAAGTCCACCAAACCTCCTGTGAGAAAAAGGGCCCTCCACTTCTGATTTCGTTATGTTCTGAGAAAATTAATACCCAGGTCGCTCGAACAATGGCCTCCAACGAATTATCTCAGTAGGGAAGAACTCTCAAGTGAAACAAAACGAATTCAGAACCAATCGGGGCAGGATAACGCTGAATCTGCATGCTATGACAAGAAGGTCGGAAATGTAAAATGTGAATTCGATAAATCAATCGCAGAATCCCACAGTCAAAAGTAATATTGGTGAAGAATTTTGAATTTCATTTGGGCATGTCATTGTATGGAAATAAGGGATAGAAAACATAATGACCACGTAGGTACGACAAAAAGCAACCACTACGACTTATCTACATAAAATGAATAGTAAGAGGCTGTTGGTA
Source organism: Leptopterna dolabrata (assembly GCA_954871275.1). Classification (NCBI taxonomy): domain Eukaryota; kingdom Metazoa; phylum Arthropoda; class Insecta; order Hemiptera; family Miridae; genus Leptopterna; species Leptopterna dolabrata. The sequence goes on along the minus strand of OX940977.1, from coordinate 36,010,549 downwards.
AACCAAAACAGCGAATGCCCACACCTAGACATCGATAAACGAAGAAAAAGGTTTTTCGGACTATGAAAAAAAAAGAAGAAATTAATAACTAACCTAGGTAGTAATTCCGTGTTTTCAACATGAAAACCGACTTTGAATGAGTCTAGAATTAGAGAGTTTTTTCTATAATATAAGTGTCACGACGGGATACTTCGAGTTTTGTAACATGGCTGGCACCGTCGGAAGTGCCGCTTGTACTGAAAAGTGGCACCACAACAAGTACGCAATTGGTGTCGTTCTTCCTGAATTTCGGAATTGTTTTTCAAGCTTTATAACATGTTTGCGTCGAATCAAATACGAATCAAATAAGACATCAATAGCGCCAGTTAGAATAATGAGCGGGTGTTATTTAGACTTCCTGTGTTTCAACGGCTTTGTATATTTTTTCTTTCCAAAAAACATTTTTGACGAAAATTCCCCATTTCTGTAATACGTACAGTAAATCCCATCATAACTGATGCTTTTAAGTGTAAAGGGATAGAAATAGGCTCTAGCGAAATCTATGTTTAAAATCATAAAAATTGCTGTGCCAGTAAATTGATGAGAATCGCGAAATTTTGGGCGTCTTCCCCATTGTTGTTCAAAAACGACCATTATCTTAAATTCTCTGAATGTACGATGGTATGACTGTTTGATTAGGAGGTTTTTGGTACAATACAACCCAATTTTACATGGATACTGAGCTAACCTACAATTAAACAGCTGATTCCATTTAAATAATCGCATCCTACTAAACAGAGTTGTGTTGCAATTATTTCTTCAAATTTGCGTAAGTCCTGACTAAACCTTTGGAGAGCTCTGATTTTGTAAGGTCGAGTGTGGGTGTTCGGTCGGGACCAGTTTCTTCTGCTAGAGTGCTGTACCGACGCGACAACGGCCACTGCGAGTATTTTTACAAGCGATTCCCAATACAAACCGGTTTCAACCTCTTGAAAATTCAAGCTATTTTAATATCAATTCAGTGTTCCAACTAGAGCCAATTTTCGATGAAGCGTGAAGTCCTCCCTTGTGACCGAAGGTCAAAAAAAAAGTATTGACTCAATAGCCCCCATAAAATGTTTTGGACTCACTGAGTGTTACGTGTTCCGAGCAACAAAGAACTAATTTTGTCTAATGCCTGAACCTAATTCCTTGTAAACACCACATGTCCGCATCCTATGGAAATAACAATCCTAACGAGCTGACATCTCGATCGTATTTGCGAATTAATGGTTCGATAGAAAGAAATTTCACCAAAATCCGAGAGCCCCAATGTCGTCCCATGAAAGCGCTATTATCGGTATTTTTGACACTTACTAGGTTTTACATAAGGCCCAACAGGTGAAGGTGAACAACCTACGATCAAAATTGTTGAAACTTTTACAAGTGGCGTGGATCATTATTCAGGTAGGCAGGAATGAAAATGGTGTAAATTGACATAATATACCTATTATATGTATTATTTATATTATGTAAATGTATATAAATCCTACCTCTACTTATTATGCTGATTGTTAAATGGTCGGATTGTACCTACTCCGCACGAACATTCCCTCCCTCTCTCACCCAGACACTGACATGAGGATTTCGAATCATACTTCCATAGCCAAAGTCAGATCCCGTCAACTTTTTCTTGCCCTCGCCAACTTTCACTATCCCGCAAACATGGGTAACTAGGTAGGTACATAACCATTCAAGCGATATTTCTGCTGTCCATTGAACAGAAAAGACGGTGCACCTCACGTGCCCGCTTTACTGGCCCAAGGCCTTTGGTAATTTCCTAGTAACAGGTGAGAACGGGAGGGGACATCCAGCAGCTTTCACCCCTGTACCATTTTTACCCACTTTTCGTCAAGAGGTTAATCTGTGAAACGAGCCGGAGTTTCTTACAGGATAGGAAATAAAAAGAAGATCCACTCAAGTAAAGTTTATGGGATAGATATAGACCCCCCACATTATCTTCTCTAACACCCATCATCGCTCTTACCTTGTGACTTTCTCTTGAAGTCCTTCTCAGAACAGATTATGGATTCATTTTTTCATGAATATTTTATTTGACTATTTCGTACCTAGAATTCAATAAACTGCATTTTTTTCAATTTAATTCATTCTTCAATAACATACCTATTTAGTACATAATGAAGAATATAAGTACAGAAACATGAGAAAACCAGTTCATGAATGAGCCCCTAAGGTCTTGAAGACCTGTCCAGGGGCTGATATGAAAATGTTTAATTGCAGGAACAGGTTCACAGAGGTTATTTTGTTTAGGTACCCAGTTGATACCATATAAATATCACGTACATTGGTATGGTACTTTCGTCTCCGCTTGTGATCATGTATTGTAACGTAGTGTAAATTACCTATTTTTGGCCAGGTCTTGACCGCTTTTTCTCATTCTTGTGAAAGTTATGACTCAAAATGGAACTATACCTACCTGGTTAAAGTCTGAAAAGTCACAAGGCAGGCGGGCAGGTAACTACGCGACAAATTAAATTCAGACTTGTGGAAAATCCGAGAAACACCTTAGAGGTACGTGCCTTGCCAGCATAGGCTAGAGCCAAATACTGGAAAGAGGTGACTCCGAACACGGCTGTCGGATTAGAAATAACAACGAACTAAACGTGACTCAACGGGCGGGAACTCAGAGGACACTGAAAAGAACAGGTAAGTGACGACTGTTGTAGGAAGTAGCTGTAAATCACCAAGACGGGAAACGCGGTGTCCTTCGAACTAGGAGAAATCAGTGAATTTGAGAACGAAGAGAACAACACGATATTATATCTGGATATCAGAAGTCGTTGAGGCTAGGGGGAGACATTAGCAATTTTTCATAAGTGAGGACATTCTAATTTTTTTTAAACCATGATCCATGTACTTAATTAAATTTTATGGCATAACTTCACGAGGATTACATGGGATAAACTCTTTCAAGTGACGCGTAATGTTGATGTGTCTGGTTTAGTAAAGTATTAAAGTACACATCGAGGATGACCAAATCTCTGAGGATCATAATCAGATGACAGGTGTTAGGTTGGCTCCCATACCTACACTTACATCCTGCATCAAAATGACGAATTGTAATCTAAAGTTAGGATGAATTTATTTGAGTAGCTTAGTGGAGTAGAGAAGAAGTTCCAGTCATGATCAAATGAACAAATTTTCAGATATGGTGACTTCTAGCTATTTTAAAACGATTTCTAGCAATTGTACCCCCTAAAACAATATGACTAACTTTTTTCATAATGAACCTTTTTGGCTCTTTTAATTCAGCCTTGAATGAGTTCTTTCATGTGCAGAGTCACCACATTCCCCACCGTCAGTAAAACTGGATAATATATATTTTAGGTGATTTTAGCCATTTTTACCAATTTTTCACCTCCCAAAAACTCGAAGATTTATGAACATTTTTGTTCGCCAAATTTCTATGCACCTATTAAAATTTTTAAATTCCAGCAGTCGATAAAAACTTGATTTTACGATTTTTTGGGCTCTTATTATTTTTAAAAGTGTTTCGCGATTTTGGTTTATTATTTTCAATAATGGACATTTATAGAATCGAGCATTTGAAAAAAATAAAATAACCCCTCCCCCTTCAAAATTTGATGGTTTACGTTTCAAGGTACGTAGACTCCGAAATGGAATTAAAAACATTTCTGTCCGTCCGCCGCATTTCGTTTTTTTTCTTAGTTATCACGAACAAAAATTAATGAAATTTGGTTTGTAGGTACCATTTGGGGTCTAGTTAACCCGCGAAGCTCGGCGTTACTGTCAGTCATCTCTATCTAAGGTGTAAAAAATAAGGATTGAAATTTCCAGAGCACCGTTATCTCGAATTTTTCACGTTTTTAAACTGATCTCGAACTCGGGAATTATTTGAGACCACCCTGAGCATTGTACGACCAGCCGTTCGTTCACAGTAAGGCCCTGAATTTGCACCGAAAAGCTTCATCAACATGACTGCGAATGACACGGTCTACATTCAGCCATCGGTCCATCATTGCAAGGGAACAGATGATTACAATTACGCACGGCTTTATGAAATCGAATTGGTTCTTTGGTGATATTACTTTATTTGACGAGTGATGGTTATTTTCGATTTGGTCGATAGGTACTTTTGTAACATGAAACTGTAGGTAATTGGCCGGTCGGCACCAATACTCGATTTAGAGCTTTCCTCGGGGAAGCACGACGGTATGTATTGATCACAGAAAACCGACCTAGGCAGAAGGGGCATCCCCTTCTGTATAGGTAAATAATAAACCGTTGTGTAATAATTTGCAGCGTTTTCAGCTAGGTATGATCCAAGAGAAAAACCGACTTTCAACAGGTTTTTGTTAAATAAATTGTTACTTTTCAAATCGATTGTAATGCTTTCTTCGGTATGGATAAGGAACGAGTGCGGTTGACAAATTCTTAATAGTAAATCGATTAGCGATAGATAATAATGTCAACAGGATTGAGCGATTCCGATATCCAGTGAAGAGGCAAGCAGTGATGGAGGGCAAGGCAGGGCGGATCCCGAATTCATCAACTTCTCGTAGATCCTGATGACCCCTTTCGGGGGCCAGGACGACCGAGATTTAATACCGGCCTCGTCCGCCAGCATTCCTCTTCCTTCCGTTCCTTGAATTTTGAGACAGTCCACTTTTGGTTTATTATTTTCAAAATGAACCATTGGAATCGAGCATGAAAAAAAATTCTAACCCCCCCCCCCCCCCCCCCTCAAAATTTGATGGTTTACGTTTCAAGGTACGTAGAATCCGAAAATGCAATAAAAATATTTCTGTCTGTCCGCCGTACGAAGTACTTGCCACTTTTCTTAGTTACCATGAAAAAAAATTGATGAAATTCGGATTATAGGTTCCGTTCGGGGGTCTACTAGTTGGTCCTCGAAGCTCGGCGATACTGTTAGTCATCTCTAAGGGGTTAAAAATAGGGGTTGAAATTTTCAGAACGCCGTATCTCAAAAACTTTCGATTGAAGGGTATGGTTTTTTTACGATATTAAATTTGTCTTGAGCTAAACAATTTTTTGAGACCACCCGGAGCATTGTACGTCCAGCCGTTCGTGTGCACCAAAAACCTTCGTCAATACGATCGTGAATCAAACGGTATAAATCCGGCCGGGATTTCATCACTAAGGAGCACCTGATTATAATCAAGGATGGCTGTATGAAGTCGAGTTGGTTGTTGCGCGATATTATTTCATTTGACAAGTGATGGACTATTGGATTTTGTTGGTAGGTACTTGTGAAACTTGAACAAACTTTGAAGTATTATTGATGGATAAATTATTACACAATGGTAAATTATTTATTACACAACGGCAAATTATTACAGAACGGCAAATTATTACACAACGGTAAATTATTACATCACGGTAAATTATTACACAACGGTTAATTATTACAGAACGATAAATTCAACGGTTCATCTACCAAGAAGGGGGCTGGATTTTGTTGATCGGTACTTTTGCAACTTGACCAACTGTTGAAGTATCATTGATGGGCAAGTTATTACACAACGGTTCATTATACTTGACCAGAGGGTTGGTACTGACCACAGAAAACAGTGATCTACGCAGAAGGGGCATCTATTTCACTTCACATCAACAATTTTCCTTCAGAACTTCATTATTTGCGTTTCTTTTCGCCATTTTAGTTACTGTTTATCATCGAAAGAATTATTTTAGCAACATTTAACTCGTGATTTAGGTAGGTACCTAGTAACGAGTACTGGGTTAGGTACTAACCTACGGAGGATCTGCGATCTACATAATATGTATAGACTAGTGCATATTATATAGACGGGTTATCTATACAGAGAGCTGTGATCTGTAACAGAAGGGTATTCTGTACAAAATAATAAACCGTTGTGCAGGGATTTGCAGCATTTTTCTATTTAAATCCTGAGTACTTGAGTTACTGTTGTACTTCTCAGTCAGATGGGTCCACTGCGAATACTGGAACATCTAAGAAGCAAATACGCGAGTGATTCACAGTTACGTAAACACAACGCCCTTCAAGTTCCTGAATCCTATGAGTTCATGCGGGCTCATTGCTACACTGTTTTCTGCAAGGAAATTCTGAGGTTTGGATCCCGGACAAGAGATGGGTTTGACGGAGGGAGTTTTTACACCCTGTCTACGGCCGTATACTTGAAAATAATCTTAGTGAAATTCAGATTTCTCATCAGAGGGTCCGGTGGGACAGGAATCTGGTACGGCGCAGGCGCTGAACCTCTCGTGCCGTATGTACGAATACACACAATCAATCCTATGTGGACGTGCGATTTATTCACCGTGTTAGAGCAGATTTTTAGGAGGACAGGAATCTGATGCGGCGCAGTCGCTGAACGGCTCGTGCCTTCAAGTCCTTTTATGTGCGTTATGAGCTTATGAGGCATTGTCTTCTACCAGAGTGCGAATCAAATGTGAATTACCCTTGTTGTCCCTTTGTTTTCACGCCTAATCGCCTATTCATTTCAGTAATTAGTTTACGAAGCCGTTGTGTCGCACCCGCCTGTGGGGACCTACGAGCATTGTTACATGTCATAGTATTCATATCACCATCTTCCGCTATTAGGCCGTCTTTCCTCAGGTACAATATTGTCGCTGGAGTTTCACCTGATTATTCCTCCAAACTCCATTGTTGAGCAATCTTTTGTTCTCGGCGCTTTGGTCAGCGTCAATATTGGTTTTGAAATTGGCCGTCCCAACCCGTACTCTCCAAATTTTGGCCCAGTTCGACCATTATTTCGGGTAGTTATGGGCGTTACAAGGAATTACCACAGACACACAGACAGACAGATATGGAACCAAATATTTATGTTCCTTGATGTCTGAAACGCAAAATGGTAGCGGAAATTTTCAGCTTGGAGGACACAAATGTTTTTTCCTCAATCAAGAATCCAAGGCTTCCCTACCTTCGGTAGTGAGAAAGCAAAAAAGTTAGAGCAGCCAAGAAATGATTGGAAACCACAATGAGAGACTTGAAACTTACCCGTGAAAACATGGTCAGCTGTTTTAATGCATCAATAGGCAGTTACTCGTAGCGTAATGCTACCTACCTAACTATGGCAGAAATCAAAACGCTGCAAAGTCCTTGTCACATGGTTCCATTATTGTACTGGACACACCTACAGAAATGTTGGCTGTTCATTTATTGTTTCTTTCACGCGAAATAATTGAAATAGCTATTTCTGATGGTTTCTACAAATTTTGGCTCCCAAAACACGAATTAGGTAGGTAAGCTCCTTTTTTTTCAAATTATTTTGATCAGTGGTAGTACCATTAATTTAATAGTCTTGATTCACGTGTTGACACTTTTTCTAGTGTTATTATACAAATTGATGGGTGACTTCAGACGATTTCCCAGGTTTATGACTCGTAAAAAATCAATTTTGGGAGCTGAACCTTTGGTAGAACCTCAATTTTCATCTCTGGTCAAAATCGACATCATATTCGGTCTTCTCGTCCCAAAAAAACATGGAAAACAATACTTCAGAAGCTTATGTTGCTAGAACACAAAAAATAAGAATTTTTATACCCATTTTCACCCATAACTCCCCTGGGTATATTCCGATCGGGCTGCAAAATTTCGGGACACAACTAGGGCCCAAATGGAGCCTGTGTGCGAAAGAAAAAGGTTTTAAAGGATTTTTTTTTAACGGAGAATAAATGGCATGGCATCGCATTTTTGGAATCTATGCGCCTTGAAACGTAAAAGAAAAATTTCTGAGGGGGTGTTATAAAAATTGTTTGCTGAGCGATTACATTGGTGTATTATTCACAGAATAATAAACCAAAACCAAACATTAACCAGTGAATTATTGTAAACAGAAGAATTCCTCCCGAGCACTGCGGTAGATATATACGGAAATGAGGCATAAGCCAAACTTGCCCTATTAGCGATGGACCGGAGAAGCGAAGGAACCGTTGGGGATTTTTTAATGATATCCGAGGCGCGTCTGACTCCCGTACAGGCGAGCGGGGGTGCAGCCGGGGCGTGCTGGCTGTTAGCTACAGGCTCCCGGAGATAACAGATTTTAAAACCGGTTTCAGGATTTCAACCTCACCGTTGAGTATCGGTTCGCAGAGGACTCCGTACCATAAACTCTTCTTCCCTGGCGATGTCAAAGAACTAATCTGGGCTGATCATATACTCGTAGCTACATCATACCATTGCCGCCGTGCGAAGACCACGAATCATCAAAAGCGAATTTGTTTGGATAACTGTCTCAAAATTACGACTGCTCATGAAAAATCCGGATTATCATAATGCAGAAAATAAAAATGTCCATCAAATGTACAGTAAGTAGGTACGTATTTAATAAAATAAAGAGCCCGAGCTTTTTGAACCATTTCTAGCTGGTATAGGTCCTTGAATTAAACCTACCCATTCCGATTCGATGGGGTTGTAAATTTCTCGCAGGTAAAACCACATTCGCGATTTCAGGCTTTGTGCAAATATTTGCGAATTGATATAGTTGGACACGATTTAAACATCGAATAAAAGTAAGCGGGCCTCTCACGTTAGAGAACAACTCATTGGAGGACCTTAGGTACCTCCACTATCTCATTAATATTCACAATATTCAAGTTCAAGGCTGTATCACGCTATCAATCAATACTTACTATGCAACCGATTAATACTACCAATGGAAGTAATACGGTTCAGGTTTGGACACTGACGTCGGAAGAACAGCACAAGTTTCTTTTGGTACCAATCAGTGAGAAAAAAACATCTGCCAAGTTGGGGCAGTATAGCTTCCTCACTTGTAACAATGGTAGAAAAGAGAATCAGTTGAGCAAAATGATTGAACAGCAACAAATAGAGCCGTAATAAATTACCTAACATGCGTATTAGGATTATAGGAATTGATATTAGTGTTTTAAAAATAGGTGTGGTATAAACCCGGCAATTGGTTCTGGTTAGAGTTCAGGAGTTTTGCACGTGATGTCAAGTTCGCGCAAGCGCAGTGATTACTACTAATTTAACCGCGACGAAATTCCTAGGCAATCGTCTTGAAGCCAGCCCCCAACTACCATCCACGTTTGAGCGAAATCGGTCCATTAGGAGCTGAGAAATCGTTGTTTCATGAAATTCACGTATGCGCATGCGCAAACGCTAACATCGTCAAGGGGTAAACCCGGAAAATCCCTGAACACTTCACTAAAACTGGTCCAGTGGTTCTGGAGTTTTAATTTTGACTACAAATTTCAGATTGGCCCATGCGCAATGGCTAATGCTCATCCAATCGCGAAGAAATTCACAGGCAACCGTTTTGAAGCCAGCCCCAACTACCCTCTGTATTTGAGCGAAATCGTCCCATTAGGAATTGAGAAATCGCTGTTTCATTAAATTCGCGTTTGCGCATGGGCACACGCTACCACTCGGACGGCGATGAAATTTGTAGAGGCTAACCCGCACAATCCGTGAAAATTTCATAAAAATCGGGCCGTAATTTCGCATAGTTTTCCCCAGGACAAGGAACTGACCATAGACCGAAAGACAGGCATGGGACCAAAAATGTTCAGAAATCTTTGAAATGCAAAAAGTAAATGAAAATTTTGATTTTGGAGGGCACTTCACAAATATAAGGCTTCCCTACCTTCGGTAGTGAGGAAGCAAAAAGACATTCAGAGCTGGCGAAGGGTAATAATAAATTATTGTTTCTCCACCTGGCGATTTAAAGCAAGACTAGTTTGAGCCTCCCTAAGGACACTAATATTATCATTTTCTCAAACTCAATTATTAGTTTCAAATTACTACAGAATCGGTAGGTACTCTGCAAGTTCATTTATTTGGTTCATCTGTTTTACCAGAGACAGACGGCACGAACTCATCTCCAGTAGGTAATAAATCAGCGTCGTTCTTTAGAACTGGTTCATATGAGTTGCTCCAGCTCTTTTGTTGATGGATGATAAGCTGGTCGGTGGGAGACGCAGGCACCTCTCTACCCTGGCGCGTTTTTAAACGATTTCAATCAATACCCTCCGTAATTAACTTCCTTGCTCCTGCATTGTTTGGCTGGTCCTGGGATGAGGAGGTAGACAAAGAGGAAATGAAACCAGCGCTTGCTGAAGGTTTTTATCGGGATGATCTAACTACACGTTGAGATGGGGGTCAGCCCTCCAGCGCCCTTATTTCGAGAGTCTGAAATCAATAATTTATTATTTGTCCGGTAAGTCACGTTCTGGGGAGCTTATTCGACCGAACACTTAATCCATGGAAGTTATCTTTAGATTATTATTAACGAACCAGACGAAATCCTCGGCTACACCTAGTATGTACTGAAACTATCTAAAAGAAGTAGGTACTACTTGAATAAACAAAGTAGTACATAATAAGAAAAAAGCTAAAAACTTCCTACCTACCTCATTTTCTCTCAGCCCCCAAAAAAGCGTTCTCGAACGACAGTATCGAGGTGACATGCTCTCGATACTGCATTTTTGGAACTTATGAATGAAATGTGGCAGACTACCAAGATAATTATAACCAAAATGAGGAACAGAAGTAGACAAAGATCGGAATAGTCCTGTATGAGCGAAAGAGCGTTGCCAGTTTGTGCTTACCTACTATGAAATTTCGTACCTTCATTTACCGAACTGTTCCAATATTTTATCAATTATTTCCTCATTTCAAAAGATTTTCAAGTCAGACGACAGGAGAATGTCGAGACACAGCACGCTTCAAGGTTTCACGAATGCGCGGATACCAAATCCATTTTTCCAGCTGCTGCTCTGTTTGGAGCAGCTGGCCTCCGCGCATAGGAAGAATCATTCAGCCCGAAAAAACACTTCAAGAGATATCAGTACCTTCTTATCTATTACCCTTCCCATTTGATCACTGTTCATCCGTATTTAGATCGGATAACGGCATTGAACTCAGTAACAATGCATTTGCAGAAATTGATTCTAAACTAATTTTTCTGAACAGAAAAGAAAAACAGATTCTACATCAGTTGAGTCAATTTTGCATACAGTAATGAACTGATGCTAGATGTTTGGAAATTCAAACTGTGTCCATCTCTTTCGACAGGAAGACTGGAGTTCATCAAGATAGGATGCAAATGATCCCCCAACTTTTTGGCCTCTTCAAGTTGAAATAGTTCTCTGGATTTTTCGACCATCCTAGTCGCTCCATATTCAGCCAGCTTGACGCACAGACTATCGTGTGAGATGAATAATGCTGATCTGAAATTCCTGTTACCTACTCTCTGATACGGCCTAAAAAACTACGGTAGGTGCTAAATAATCATAGGGCTTCCTCCGAAAAAGGATGAGTTGAATGACAAGCACTTTTTCATAGAGATTCAAATTAATTCTCGTAGTCCAGTTTTCCTATTCAGTAATAATAATTGTTTTGGAATAGAGCACGAAAAAAAAACAAACAATTTTTTAATCCCCCTCAAAATTTGATGGTTTCCGATTCAAGGTATGCACAGTCCGAAAATGGAATAAAATACCTGTATGCCCCTTCAACATAGATCACCGTTTTATAGGTCAATACCTACCCTCGAGCTCCCCTAGCAAAGCCCTAAATCGAGTAGGTACTGGAGTCAGCCATGCAGTCACATCTCATGCGGTGTAATCAAGAATTTTACCATTAATTATTATTTGTTGTTGTTCATGAAGCATAAGATTTGTTCAAGTTACTGAAGTACCTATCAACAAAATCCAAAAGAGCCTTCATTCTTCAAATGAAATAATATCACTGAACAACCAATTCGTAAATAATAACCCGCTGTGCGATAATATGCAGCGTTTTTAATTTGTATTGTTCTGCGAATAACACGCTTATGTCAACTCAGCAAAATATGTTTTATAACACCACCTCAAAAATGTTTCTTTTACGTTTCAGCATGCGCAGATTCCAAAAATGCTACGTCCATCCGCCGTACGCCGAATCATCCATACTTGTGTATTATTCCGTGAATAATACATCTATGTATTCACCGAAATATTCCCCACTTTTCCTCAAAAATGGAATGGAATGGATTGGTGGGTATATGTTACAGGCGGTAAAGGTCCGCGGACCTCCAGTCCGACCAATATAGGTGTTCGGAGACGCAAAATGAAGGGGAATCAGTTGATTTTTGATCAAGCATCCCACTTTAAACTTCGAAAAATGACTGCTTTCCCCCATAGTAACATGTAAGTACATTTTTGGTTTATTATTTTCAATAATGAACCTTCGGAATCGAGCATGAAAAAAAAAAAAAAAAAAGTTTAAGGTATGCAGATCCGAAAATGCAATAAGCAAATTTCCGTCCGTCCGCCGTATTAATTGTTGTTATGCAGTTTAAAAGATGAATTCCACGTCCCTTCCGGCACAGGACCAATGGGTTTTGCGAAACGCTCGTCGAATTTAGTTTTGAAATTGCCGATAACATGAAACGTGGTGTGAATAAGTCATTAAGTCAGCGTTTCCCAAAAGCAATATAATCCGGGTTGGAAAAGCTTCAAACTCTTCTTTATCTACACGGTTTTCAAAGTCTGATCGTGCAGTGGCCATCGTAATTTTAAACCAAGCCCAATTACAATCGGGATAAAAAAAAAAACGAAAAGATTTCGGTCAGATTGACGGGGCGTTGAGAGGTTTGGATCATTAGTCATCTCGCGGCTGACGTTAGTTTTGTGAGGAGCGCACTATAAAAGGGCTTGTGCTGCTCCACGACAAAACCTGGCCGAGGTTCTGGGGTTCCTTTCATCGTCAAACCATACCTAATCATACCAACTTCTACTGACTACACATCCCAAACCTATTCATCGGCCCTCTGTTTGGAGCACGTGGTGAGGTAATTGAAGTCGAATGTTTTCCTTTTTCCTCGTCCGTCTCTCCTCCCACCGTTCCGCGCTCATTAGGTCTGTTAGTAACATTCCTGTATTCTATAGAGGGGTGGAATATCGAGCTTTGTCGTTGTTAGTTGGAGCAACTCCTGAGTGAAGAGGCTGCTAATGCAGCATGGAAATGAGAGCTAATTTTCGAAAACTTTTTTGGACTCGAAATTGTAATCTACGTTGTAACTAAAATCATCAAATAATCAACAATCACGGAAGAATTTGCAGCTTTTGTATTTGCATTTTATGGGTTTCTAAAAGGTGTGAGTAGGCACCTACTTGAAATCTGTAGAGTTTGTTCATTACTAAGTACCCCAACTGACCCTATTTATGGATTTATGCACACCGAATAACCAGCAAAAATATGGAATAATTGGCATAATGAGAAATTTGCTGCTTTTGACCTCAGAATCGGATTCAGCAACATCGAAAACCCCTGTACGTATCACAGTTTCAGCACCGAAATCCGAGTAGTTTGGCGGGAATAAGCCAAAGAAAAACGCGTGACGTCATCTGGTACCTATGTATCTTTCTCTCATTCGGTTCCCACGTGCTGCAGCGAAACAGCAATACATACCAATGACCTCGCACGATTTTTCCTTCCCCTTTTTCACCCACATCCGTTGACTTCCGACCCACCAGATGGCACCTTTTTGGAAAGCTCTCCGTTAGACCTACACTTCGAAGGAATTAAAAAATGGATGTCCATTCCTCATTACATGACAGCAATGTGTAAGTCAGTAAGCAATTAAAAACGCTGCAAATCCCGGCACAACGGTTTATTATTTTGTACAGAATACCCTTCTGTTACAGATCACAGCTCTCTGTATGGATAACCCGTCTATATAATATAATATGTACTATTCTATACATATTATGTAGATCGCAGACCCTCCGTAGGTTAGTACCTAACCCCTTTCTCGTTACTAGGTACCTACCTAAATCAGAGTTGAATGTTGCTAAAATAATTCTGTCGATGACAAACAGTACCTAACAAAAAGAAACACACATAATGAAGTTCTGAAAAGAAATTGTTGATGAGGAGTGAAAACCGTAGGTTAGTACCTAACCCCGTACTCGTTACTAGGTACCTCCCTAAACCGTTGTGTAATAATTTACCTGTATAGGTTCCCCTTCTACGGAGATAGAATAATGAACCGCTTTGTGTAATAACTTGCCCGGTAATGCTCAACTTCAACGGTTGGTCAAATTGCAAAAGTATCGATCAACAAAATCCAGCCCCTTCTTGGTAGATGCCCCTGTGTAATAACTTACCGTTCTGTAAAATTTACTGTTGTGTAATAATTCACCGTTGTGCAATAATTTGCCGTTGTGTAATAATTTACCATTGTGTAATAATTTACCATTGTGTAATAATTTACCCATCAATAATACTTCAAAGTTTGTTCAAGTTTCACAAGTACCTACCAAAAAAATCCAATAGTCCATCACGTATCAAATGAAATAATATCGCAGAACAACCAACTCGACTTCATACAGCCATCCTTGATTATAATCAGGTGCTCCCTAGCGATGATATCCGGGCCGGATGAATACCGTTTGATTCACGATCGTGTTGACGAAGCTTTTTGGTGCACACGAACGTACAATGCTCCGGGTGGTCTCAAAAAATTGTTTAGCTCAAGACAAATTTAGTAACGTAAAAAAACCATACCCTTATATCGAAAGTTTTCGAGATACGGCGTTCTGAAAATTTCAACCCCTATTTTGAACCCATTAGAGATGACTGACAGTAACGCCGAGCTTCGAGGACCAACTAGACCCCGAACGGAACCTATAACCCGAATTTCATCAATTTTTTTCATGGTAACTAAGAAAAGTGGCCCGTACGGGGTACGACGGACAGACAGACATTTTTTATTGTATTTTCGGATTCTACATACCATGAAAATGAAACGTAAACCATCAAATTTTGAGGGGGGGTTAGAATTTTTTTTTCATGCTCGATTCCAATGGTTCATTATTGAAAATAATAAACCAAAATGGACATCCATTCCTCATTACATGACAGCAATAGGTAAGTCAGTAAGCAATTAAAAAATGGACGTCCATTCCTCATTACTGGACAGCATAATTATAGCAACGGGTAAGTTAGTAAGCAATTTTGCACGTAGCAGCAAGTAGTTAGGCGCTACTCGTTGCTAACCTTGGGTTCCTCCAAACGGCTGATCTGGGAGAGGCCTCTGGTTGGCATTCACGCTTCACCGGGTGGGAACTTCATTTTAAGAGATATTTTCCAACTTGATTGTCGAATTGCCGGCCTAAATGGACTTGATCGAGGACTCGGCCATTGTCGAACGTCGCCTCAGTTGAAAAGGACTTTTTGAAAGGCCGCTTTCAGAGTCCAACAACTTCCCTCCTGATTGTGACAATTCGCTTGCACAATGACTACCTAACTTTGTTGGGAGTTTCCCGTTCCGCCCTGGAACCGTTCGCTCACTGCAACTCTACTCGCTGAGCACACTCTGAGGAAGGTTATCAAAGCCAAATGAGTTTTATAAACGCACTGACTACGTACCGACTCATTTCCATGTTGTGGTTGTGAGCTGCAACAGTTCACAGCTGTGCTACATCAGTCAAACAACGTCGAAGGTGCGTTTATTCAGTTTATCAACACACCCGCCCTTGCGGGGATTGTTTCCAGAGTTAAATTGGGTCACTGAAGACAGCAACTAAACAGACAACGGCTCTTTTAAAAGGAAAAAAACATCGCTCGGCTACTTCAGCACGAGGGATAGGAGTTTTAGCGTGTGGAGTTGTGAGCTTGTGATCCTACAACGAGTCATTGGCCTGAGTCACGACAAGGCGAACCGCGAATCATAGCGATAGGATAAAAGCGAACGAGAGCAGGCAGATAGAAAGTCATTTACCCGGCTACTGACATCGTTCTGTGAAGGAGATCTTACGTCTTGAGGTTTGTTCCAAGACAGGAGTTATTTGTTTATCTATCTACAGGTGGGCTATTCCGAAACAGGTTGGTACAACAATCACGGGCGAACACCAAAATCAACAAAATGGGTCAAAATCGAAAATTTCACGGCCCTCATTTCATGCCACTCACTCAATTCCCTAATAGCTACCTACCTAATTTTTACATGCACAAAAAAGTCAGTAGGTAGAAAGGTAATTTTCAAAGACTTACTGCCGCCCTTAATGCTCAAAAAATATGTTGAAAACCATAATTTGAACCAGTCACGTACCTAGTGGTTGGTTAGTCATTACTGAAATTTACAGAAATCGTCGACTTGGTTCACGAAGGGAATCTACGAGGAACTTCTCGTACTCGTACTTGAGCAACGGAAACGTACATTCATACAAGGGAGTCGTCACTTCCTCTAAAATACCTTTCTTAAGTACAGTTATGGGCATTTCAGGGGTATTAAGTACGGAACAGCGACCGAGGCTATTCATACAGCAAATAATCCTATGTAATCGCTCATCAAAATTTTATATAACACCCACCTCAAATGTTTTTCTTCTATGTTTCAAGGTGCGTTCATTCCAAAAATGTAATGCCCGTCCGCCGTTTCACGCATAAATACTTCATTTTCGGTCTAAAAAATTCGTTCTTTCGAACACAAGCTCCATTTGGGCCCTACCTAGTTGTGTCCCGAAACTTTGCAGCCCGATCGGAATACACCCAGGGACGCAATGAGTGAAAATGTGCACAAAATAGGTACTTTTTGTGTTTTAGTAACATGTTAGTAACATGAGCTTTTGAGGTATCGTTTTCCATGTTTTTGGGACGAGAAGACCGAATACAAAGTCGATTTTGACGAAAGAGTGAAAAACTGAGGTTTTATGAAATGTTCAACTCCCAAAATTGATTTTTTATGAGTCAAAATCCTGGGAAATCGTCTGAAATCACCATCAATTTGTATAATAACACTGGAAAAATTATCAACACGCGGATCAAGACGATTAAATGGCACTACCAATGATCAAAGATAATTTGAAAAAAAAGGAACGTACCTACCTAATTCGTTTTTTGGGGGCCAAAATTTGTGGAAACCATCAGAAATGGCTATTTCAATTATTTCACATGAAAGAAAAAATAAATGAACAGCCAAAACTTCTGCAGGTATGTCCAATAGAATAATAAAACCATGTGACAAGGACTTTGCAGCGTTTTTTCGATTGGAAAAAGTTGAATTTGTTTTTGGAAAACCTTAGATTTGACGTACAATGCTGAAGATACAAACTTGAAAATAACGAAATGAAGAGGATGGAATAGAATGCGTTGATTCCGAAGAATCAGATCGATTCCATCACCTTTATTTCATTATTTTTACTACAGAATATATCGCACCCCGGCAAGAAAAGTGACACTTCTCAAAAAATCCGGTTTGGGGTTAGCACTTCCATTGAGTGCTCCAGACTGATACCTATAAGAAGAAAAATTTGTTTTGGCTGTAGTTACAACACTGGCCGCAAAAAATCGCTTGTGTCGTTTTTCCTCGCAGCTGTTTCCGGCCAACTCCCAGCAAGAACAGTGTCACTTTGGACAGTTTACAGTGAGGTTCCTGCTTGAAGTGCGGCAAGAAAAACGACACTTTTGGTGCGAATAGCTGAAATTGAGCAGGTGTTTCAGAATTCCCAGCAAGAAAACACGCAAATTCTTATTGAGAGGTCACACCCAAAACGAGGGTGACAACGCTCTAATTGCACAACAAACATCGTGTCAAAATCATACAATTATTTTCGAGACTGAGTTTTTAGTGCCTTACCTAGTCTTAGGTCCTACCTTTCTCTTTATAATTGTTCCTTTGTTTTATGGATAATTTTTTTTCTAAATGCGTGTACCTAGTACTATGAAGACTGGTCATGTTTTTTAAATAGAGGTTTATGTTTATACTGTGTTGCGATCTCTGGTTCTTTAAAATACCTAATGATTTAAATTAAGAACAGTAGACCGACTGGAAAATTTTAAGACTGAGTGCCTCCCAAAAGTGCCTTATTATTTTAAGCACTGTGATTTAACGGTTAACCATTCCTTTTCTTTTATTAAAATCTTGCTGTTAAAACAGTTTTTGTTCATTCACACTCTTTTTTTCAATTTAAAAAAATAAAAGTGTCATTCTGCAGTAGCTAATTAAAATGCAATTTACTGGAAAGTTTTGACAATTCTGGCAAGAAAAGTGACACATCGACGAAATTAGACCATTTTGGCCGAATAATCAATTCCTAACGACGTTTAACAAAACAATTAATGTGATATCTGTTTTCTGAATAGTTTCTTCCATACAATCAGTTGAAATGGCTATCCCAACTAGCTGCATGTGGACGTAATCATTATTATTATGTCACTGATTCCGGTTTTTTGGCTTTCCTGAAAAGTGAGGTTTTCTAAAAGTGTCACTTTTCTTGCCGGGGTGCGATATGTTCCTACATTTTACCTAGCTTTCCTACTTAAAAATACTAAATATGTGAAAGTATTGAATATTGTACATATTTTTCAAAAAACTTAAAATACTTGAAAATACTTAAAATAGGAACATATAAATAATTATTCTGTAGCAAAAATGTAAATATTATACTAGCACCTGTCTATAACAGGTAGTACTGGATGCTATCTATTTATTTGTGTCACAAGTAAGCATCAGTTCTGAACTGCTATTCATCCTGAGTGATCCGGGTGAAATCGCGTTCCGGGAAGGGGACGGCAAGTAACCGAGACGGATATAAATAAGTAAAAAATGGTTTTGCCAAGCCTGAGCGGAAGCTGTTGAAGCTTCAGATGTTGCTCTTGTGCGCAACTAGGTTTACAGTGTTGAGTCTGGTTGTGTTGGTGGACGGGGAACGTACAAATTCCAGGGAAGTCGTAAAATGTTCGTAGGCCAGTTGGACGTATAATCGCTCGTAAAATGTCAGCTGAGGCCGAAAAAACAAGCTGTAAATCGTAAAATACCCCAACTGACAAACCAGAGCGACCCCACTCGACTCTGGCTGCCTACGACCCCGTCCGAAAAATATGAACTGATATCGCGTTCACAAGTAGTTGACCCACAAATATTTTGACCCACATAGATTTACCCAATAACTTTACCTACTCGTACTTCTAACACTGTTTACCGGATTCACCAAAAATATTTCAACATTACAGTGCTTGAATACTGAAACATAAATTTTATTCTATATAGGTAGGTACCATCTGTTATGGCTATTTTTTTTTTCAAGCAATTAGCCATACCTATGGATGTTTTATTATAATTTATATTACAATATTATACTAGATTGATATTTTAAATTAAATTATCTATGTTTGCAATTATCTATTACTTATTTACGATGTATATTACATCTATATTATCTACACTATTACATCACGCTATAACACATTTAAATCTATTATTTATTTCCGTATTAGATTTAATTTACGATTTATATTACATTATAATATATACAACATTGATATTTTAAATTAAATTATCTACGTTTGCAATTATCTTTGTTTTAAAATTAGGTATCTGTGTTTGCAATCGTGTTGTATGTGATGCATTATAAGTTGAATGAAAAGTCAACTACCTAGTAGGTATGCCTAAGGGTATATAATCAAGCAAATTTTAAAACAAACCCTATTTTTTAAAATTTAAAAAATTGTGGTTTCAGATGTATTCCATGCTGTTCACTCAAATACCTCCCTAGGAATTTATATATTTATACATTTATTTAAAGTACTATTATGAAAATAGCAGAAAATGCGAATTTTCACGCAAACTGTTGAGTAGTAAAATGGTAATTAATCGGTCTCTTGTAGGTGTAGAGTGAAAGTAACAACCGCGTTAGGAGAAAACCTATGCCAGAGTGGCATATATTATAAGCTTCTTCGTATCAATAACATTATCGATTACCCACCTGTAATTCGGGTGGTTTCAACGAGGAGTTCACGTCCGCGTATGCGCAGACGAAATTTACATTGATTTCTTAGGGCAGGCTCAGAAGCAATAATTATTGTTGATGTTCGTCAATGAGTAAAATCCGAAAAACGAATATTCTGAAATGTTTGAGACACAAGCATACGAGTGAATAATTTTAAACGCTCCAATCTGAATAAGAGCACACATACAAGTGAATAAGTGAATAAAAGTGCTCCAATCTCTGACAGCACAATTGGAGCAGCAGCAAGACTGGAGCTCTGACTCCAATCTCTGAACTGTTTGGAGCACAAACGCAAAGCTTAATCGACGGAGCTTGCTAACTAAACCTTGGCGTTGCTAAGCCGAACTCCCTTCAAAAGTTGAGAAACCTAATGGCTTTGTGTTGAGAGATTTCAGCTGTTTGCACAGAGGCTACCACTGCTCCGCTCGCTATGACAATTCACAAGAAAACCATCTGTGGGCTGCCTGCCTGAAGCAGGTAGGGATAAGTTGTACTGTCACACAAAGAAAGGCGATATAAATATCGGAGTGACGCGACGGACGCTACAAGTCCAATGAATTATTCAAATGGGACCACCTACGGACAAGCATAACCAACGCAGAATTTGATAAAATTTAATCCACGAACAACTTAGATAAAAATTTGAGGTAAACCACGTATTCTATGAGTGTTGCGTGTATTGAAAGTACCTGCCTACCCGAACTATGTAAAAAAATATTAATAAGAGCGTCGTATAAATGCAGAATCGTGAACTACAAAATCATTGATTTCAAATCGTTTGTCAATTATTACAGTCAACATTTTGATAAGAATTCTAACGATTTTGATTTTCAAAATCTCATGTGCGTTCTAATGAATGGTAGGTACCTAAGTTATTCGCTGTCAGGCGCCGGCATGAGGATTGATGTAATCTCTCATGGATAATTCGAAAAACTCATCTGATAAACTCTTCTGATTTATTTTCGGATGTTTCCCAGTCGTTTTGACCTTTGGAGACTTTTAAAGAACGAGTTTGTCAGAGTAGGAAATCCTGCCCAAATGTCTTCCATCCCATAAGAGAAATATGATAATTTAAAACCATTCCTAGATCCTCTTCTCCTTTTTCCAGGGATTTCGCCGTCATATCAGTGTCAAATGTCAACGGAAAAAGTAGGAGCTTTTTTCATGACAAAGAAGTCTAATATAAAATTTCTTCATATTAGTATACAAGCCCGTTTCAGATTCTTTAGGTTTTTCCATAGATGAAAGTTGTGTTTATTGAATTATACTTACCTAACCTTAAATTCCTAAATACCACCTACATTTATACCTAAACTAGCTGTGTACCCGCGCTTCGCAACGGTCGAACAGACACCCCCTGTATCCCCCCCTCCTCAACTAATCAGAAACCTTCCCCAATGCCAACCCTAACTGCCTTTATCCCCCCCCCCCCCCCCCCGTATCCTATGAACCCTCCCTACCTGGTTAGAAACATTCCTCAATGTTCACACAACAAATTCCCAAAGTTGCACTCCAATTGGTCAAGTAGTTTTGAAATTTCTGTAGACCCCCCCCCCCTCTCATAACCTGTACCCCCCTCCCACTAACATCCTGATTGAAGTACCACTTGAATGTACTCGTCGAGCTGAATCCAGAATCTAATTACAATCGGATTTACGTCCAACCGTTCAAAGTTATTATAAGCATAAACGTCCTCATAGAAGTGATTATAACACGTTTTTTAGTAGTATTTCATTCATAGCGTTTCAACGGATGGACAGATTCAAATGCGGTTTTTTCATAAACCTTCCCAGATAAATTCTGCGTCAAATGGTACCAGCCGCAACTTTCTACGTTCAGCCGTTCTCAATTAATGCCGAGACAAACAAACAGACAGACAAACAGACACTGTTTTATTATATGTAGATTACCGCTATAAATCTGAGAAAAACCTCGAAGAGTCCCTTTTAAGCCCATTGATCAAAATCAAACTAGTTTTCGTAAAAATAAATGTCATTGCTTCAGTTACTATAACGTAATTTTTGACGGATTCTGTGATTATTAGGAGGCTGAAAATTTCACAAAAAAGAGGTGTATTGTACCTGTGGGTCTGAAATTGGCCGATTTTTCCATCGAATAGTTTTCCAACAAGTCGGGAAAAATACGTATTTAGTCTCAAGAATTACCTACTGGCCTGCTGTGAAGTCAAACAGTAAAGTTCACTTACGCTACGCCACATTTTGGATGTTGTTCGAAAATGAACTGTCTCCTGGTTTTACCGACATTTTCTTCATTCACCTTTTTTCAAAAACTATGTTCAATTTATATACACCTTCCTGGAACGCTCCGAAGGAAACTTGAATGAACATTGTGGATACATGGATACTCCTGCCACAACCATGTCTTGGATTATACTCTACCAAGTACCTATCAATCAACAGCAGCAAGTGAAGTCAAATCTCAAAGAATTTTTAATAAAAATGAAATGTCTGATGCGAACTCAAAACAGGTAGAAGTATTTACTCAATCTGTACATAGGCACTTTCAAATAGGTACAAATTTTGAAACACTACTTGGTTATTCCTCATTAAAGCATAAAACACACATTCTAGCCATGCAGGATGACCAGCCAAGTTGGTGACTTTTAGTTACTGTTTAGTGCTTTTAGGTCCCCTCAAACTGGAAATTTACCGTTTTTCACTGCTGAAACCACGGAACTACGGGTCACCATTCTATACCACTTTTGGTGAATGAATATAAATTTTTGGTGTTTTCAGCCATTGTTACCGAGTTTCAGCGATTTTTTGCTTCCTCGCTAGCGGAATGTAGGGAAGCCTTGGAATAGTGATTTTAAAAAATCGGGGTTAAAAAAATGTATGTCCTACAAAATGAAAACTTCCACTGCCATTTTGCGTTTCAGACATAAAGGAACATTTCTGGTTCCGTGCCTGTCTGTCTTTTGTGGTCAATTCCTTGTAACGCCCATAACTACCAGAAATAATGATCGAAATGAGCTGAAATTCGGAGGGTAAGTGCGAGTTGGATAACAGATGGTCGCATACTAAAATCATTGAAAAAGTCCTGTATCTTTCGTCTGCGCATGCGCAAACGTGAAATACTTGAAACGGCCATAACTACCGTGAATATCGTTGAAATGAGTTCAAACTTGTAGAATCGATCAGGAATAACACTTTGATAGTTCCACACGAATTTCATTGAAATCGTATGATAACTTTTGTCTGCGCATGCGCGAACATGAAATTTTCACCATTTCCTTTTAACGCGAAAAATCGTCGTATAGAGCTGAACCTACCCAACTCATTCTGTATGTCGATGTGACATGAGTCGTAATTAACCCATGCATGGATATTCCACCGGCCCACTGAATGAACCTACCTTACTATTCTATACGTTCATGTTATTCAAGTGAGGAAGCTATACTGCCTACTCGAATTGGCAGATGTTTTTATTCACCTAATCAAATAAAACTTGAATTTGACTCCCTTGTATGAGAAAAATATATTTTGGTTGAAGGAAACTTCATTCTAATCTAATGTAAGTCGTGGCTTTATCCGATTTTAAGGGGAATCTCAGGAGTTTTTGCAAATTGTTTACCAACAAAAACTCCCACAGTTTGTTTTTAAAAATTGGTGATCTCTGAACTCATCCCATTTATAACATACCTATGATAAATTAGGTTGCCTGTAAATTACTGGTGCAATGACGCCATCGTAGCCTGTTTCGCCCCGTGTCATCGACGTTCTTACAATCCTGCTCCTCCATCACACAATCTCCCCGAGTTGGTTTAGTCGGACAGGGCCTCCAGAACCATTAGCGGGTCATGAAATGGCTTCAGGTAGGGAAAGAAAATGAGAAGAAAAAACTCCAACCTCTGATGGGATGAGAAAGGAGGCAAGAAGATGAGGTCTTGTGTGGTGATGGTGGTGGGGTGATTGTGCTGCCCAGAAGAAGAGGTTCAAGGGCGAAGGGCGTAATAAGAGAAGACGAAGGATGTGGAGCTGCATGCAGGATCTCCAGGATACGTCCTACTACAGCCCTTTGTTTAAAGACGCTTCTCCAAGACACCCGAACACTGATAATATATACTATCGGTATCACTGTCGCGAAACTGGCATCCTACAATAATTAAAATTTATGAGTATGTAAGATCCAGCGATACTGAAGACAGATCAGTAGTACTCATGTAAAAAGTGAGTAGGCATTGAAAAAGATAGCAGACAATGCAACACCAGAAACTCGGCGCTTCGCGCCTCCCAATGGGCTCTGCTTATTTACATACATCGAAAGACACTATGAAACAAGGTACACGCTCTAGAATGGGGAAGACCATGGAGGTGGTGGAATTGGAACAAAGGAAGAACCAGTGAAGCGGTGGAGGAAGACTGTGCGCGAGGGAATAGGTGCAACACTGTGGGCAACTTCTAAACGGCTGGACCGATTTTGATGGAAATTTTTGCATCGTGCTCTAGGATGGCTAAATAGCCCCAATGCCAGTATCCATTTTTACCCGTGAGTTGCCCGGGAAATGACAGAAAACTTCGCAGTTTGAACGGCTGAACCGAACTGTCGACAGTTAGGTAGTAATCTCCTTTTCACCACCCATTTTAATACCTCTTTGAGATTTCCGTGAAATGTCTGGTACCAACGGAGCAACGACGGTGAAAAGGAAAAACGTTGCGAGAATTGAATGTGAACTGAATGTGTTTAATTTGTATTGAAATTGGGCATCTGCCCGTGACATTTACAATAAAACAATAAACAAAACAATAAAACAATAGTTGCCCAAAGCGAGAAGTGAGAATTATAAAAGAGGAAAAACATATTCAGCACTGGTTAAAAACGTGTAAATATAACGTTGAAACTATTCAACTCAAGAAATATTTAACAATACAACGGTTTATGTTATGAAACGGTGGAAAATATTTTATTAAGAAGTCTCTGATGGTAGAACACGAAATCTCACTTTATCGGGCTATTCTACATCAGATGGAGATGAAATGGAATAGTAGTCAAGATATACCTATGCTTGTTAATGTAGTAGGCAGACCTATAGTTGGTCGGTGAGTAGGTCTCCAACAATAGTTATAGTAAAGAAAAACGGACTTAATTTAAAAATAGTCTATTTCCACTAATACACGAAAAAACGCGAAAAACACTGTTATACCGGTTTCGGTAATCAAATCATCGTCAGTAACAAAGAATAATGGAGTTATAACTCTGTTATTGTTTGTGTTACTGACGATGGTTTGATCACCGAAACCGGTACAACAGCGTTTTTCGCGTTTTTTCGTGTATTAGTGGAAATCCACTATTTTTTTTTCAATAACTCCGTTTTTCTTTGAAATGGGTTTCCACGATTTCTTCGCGAGTGATTTAGTTCGTAGTACTTAGTACGAGTATTACAAAGTGAGTTCGAGTGTGGCGCCATCGGCCCTTGGTCCGTGGAGCTTCCTTTGCTACTTAAGGACCAGGTCTTCAACAAACGTTTTAACCTAAAGAAAATTTTGAAATTTTAAAATTTGGAAAGTCACGGAATTTTACAACACGGATTTGCTAATGTCAAACTCGGAAAGGCGATGATGATCCGTCACGCTGGTCGAAATGACAGAGGCGAGCAGCTAATGACACGACGTCCTCTGAACAGTCAGCCTCGACCACTTCAACACAGTCCCGGCAGAAAACCATTTTTGATTCACTCGCTCTCTGTCTCTTTCTCTCTCATGCTCACTTTTAAAACAAACAGTAATTTTCCCAAGTGCAAGTGAGAGGAAAACGGTAGACGTACAGGAGGCGTGGCATCACGGATGAAATACGACAGGAGTGCGCTACCTTTTTTCATGCTTTCCTGCCCTGGTATACTAACAAATAGCTGTTATTATCGAGTAGCTGCCACGATTACGATTTCCATAACATTGAAGAAACTTTCATATCCTCTGATATTGACAAAACAGCAATCGAACATATCGCGCCAGGCAAACGAAAGTTGAGAGGACTGAGGCTACGCCATCAAATCCTACAACTCTGAATTCGTGAGGCTTATCGAACTTCAATAGCACAGCTAACAAAAAACCTTTTTCTGGACTGAAGGATTCTTGTTTCTTCAATTCTCACGTGGGTTATCGAGCGAAGTGCGTAGGTACGAGTACACTTCTCAGTGGTAAACGTGTTAATAGGTTGGAAATTATATCTGAGGGGTCCAGCTGCAAAATCGGCAATGTCAGAGCTGGATCCGAGCTGGTTACCCTATAACGTCCCTTACGAAACTATTATGTTTCTGTAATTTACCAGAACCCACCTACAGAATGGGTTGACTTCAAACCACTCCTCAATGATTTTTAAAGCGCAGAAAGTAGGAATTTTCAGACTTTTAGGATTCTCATACGATTTGCATGATTTTTCTGAGTTCACCCACTGCACAAATTGCAAAATGGATCATTTTCCTACTGGACAATAATTTCTTCCCTACACCGTATTGAAAAAAAATTCACCAGACCAATCTTGGTCCTCCACGTGTGTAGAACAGGCGAAATGCTTGGTAGTTCATAACAAAATGTCGGAGATTGGAGGAACTGGTGGGAATGTCTTAGCTGTGAGTTACCTATAGCTTATAGATAGGTACTTAAGCACCAAGGTGCAAACCTGTAGACAACTCCTTGGAGAAAAACCTCTGCCTTCGCATCCATTACTTATAGGTAGAGTAGCAATGTGCAAACCTTTTCCTTTCGGCAACGTAGAACTCGCGAACTGGCGCCTTTGGTTCGCGTGGGGAGAAATGGTTCCTCGGATTTGGTTTGCGCATGCGCAGTGGCTATAATATACACCAATTGCGCCATAGCTATGAAAATCATAGTTAGTGAACCACATGGAATCTAACCACCGAACTTGAGGGAAATAGGGGCTACACCAATCATCCGATCGCGATGAAGTTCATCAAGGAGCTACACCCCAACTACCCACCAAATTTGACCGAAATCATGCTAGTGATTCGTGAAAAAGTAGTACTCGGATTTCGCGTTTGCGCATACGCAGTAGCCAAACCAATGATCCAATCTTTCTGAAACTCATTGGGTACCATCTAGGGCCCAAACAACATGGTCCTTGTAATTTGAGCGAAATCGGATTTGAACTGAGGAGGTGTGGCAACGATTTGCCACATGCACACTAGGGTGGTCACAAGGCAATAGGCAAAAATTTTTTTTGAGAAAATCTCTTCTGGCAACCCCCTAAAAGGTGCCATTTGACTAGAAAATGAGATTCGCAAAGTTTTAGGTCGATCGGATAACGTTAACCCGTGCCGCATTGAGGTTGAAGATCAGAAAAACTCACTTTGTTTCATAAAAATACTCTTTTTTTCCTCATAGCATAGTAACCATTTGTCCTAGAGACTTGAAATTGGTCTCATTTTATTTAAAATGTTATCTTCTTCAACTTTTACTTCCATAATTTTTTCGCTACATCCTGTAGATTTTATGTTATTCAGCTTTTCCCATCTCAAAACGTGGTCCGTTTCAGCAAATGTGCCTTTTTACGCATACCCCTAAAAACCACACTCCAGTCAATGAAATCGACCTCTAGGCAATTTGATACTTCTTTATCACTCTGGTTTATTGAAAATGAGTATGTTTCAGGTATAAATGTAAAGATTGAGGCTGTAATAAGGGGGGGGGGGGGGGGGGGATCTAGGTAATGAAGGGTATTTAGACCGGTGAAAGGTAAGGAAGTGTGACCTTTAGCTTTGTATTCGCTGTTATCTGTTATCTCTATTACTGTGAATCATCGATTCTCGACCACTGGTCCTGAACCTAGCGTTTTCAAAAAATTTCAAGTTGGGTGGCCTAAGTTCGACCAAACTAAATACAAAACTAGTCGACATGATGATAATACGAGTATTAGATGCAAAATTAGTAACATTAATCAAGTTTCACTTTTGTTAATGGAACATTTGGAGTGGAAATTTAGATTTTAGGCACTAAAAAATGTTTTTCTCTCAAAAAAAGTGAAAACAAAGCTTCCGCGACCTTGGCAGAATCGGAAGCAAAAAGCCACCTACCTAACGTTTTACAAAGTTATACGAAAAAATACGAACCCAGTTC
Source organism: Leptopterna dolabrata (assembly GCA_954871275.1). Lineage (NCBI taxonomy): Eukaryota > Metazoa > Arthropoda > Insecta > Hemiptera > Miridae > Leptopterna > Leptopterna dolabrata. The sequence goes on along the minus strand of OX940977.1, from coordinate 35,982,692 downwards.
CCGCCCTTTTTCTGTTTCATTCAAATAGATTTGAATGAAATGACTTGCAGGTAATTCTACATTATCACATTAGTTGGAATTTTTCACCCAACCCATTGATTTCTTAAAACTAAAATAATCGCAAACCAAAACTGAACTTTTGTAAATTATTAACCCGGCTGTAAGTTCCGCTATTCGGCTTTCAGTGGAATAACCTGAGGCCATTTCGACAAGCAAACCTGAAGGAATGGGCAATTTCACTTGTTTTATTTTCTTAAGTAAAAGATTTCGGCGAGTGCTTTCCGAAAAGGTGCCATGGCGGGTATCCGATGATCGAAAGTGGGTGACAAACCAGTGGAAAGAAAGCGAAATGACGTCATAAATAAAGGCCCTCACCCCCGCGTCAGAAGCCCCCGGCGCCATCCACTTGTGACGTCTTTCGTTTTCTTTCTATCCCTTTGTTGCCCAAGCTAAACGGAGTTTTGAGATGAAAATTGGCGGTGGGGTGCTACTAAATCCGATTATGAGATCAAAAATAGGAAATTCCTACACAATGAAATCGCCCACTGCAACTAAACAAGACATCATTATAATAAGCTCGAAACAACCAAAAGCGGATCGTTTCATGGATACTGTCTTATCGCCAACAACTTAACTTTGTCTTCAAAGCTTGGTTTTTCGCCAAATTTGATTTCTTCGCACCCAAAAAAGCTCGCATATCCCAATTCGAAATAAAGAAACGATCGTAATTTTCGCAGAAATATGGACATTGCTGGTTTTTTGTCTTGACCAGAGACTTTTCATAAAAAACAATACCTCGTAATTTTCTAAAACGTATATTTGAGAGCTCTCGCTTTCTTTTATTTTTTGATGTTTTTTAAAGGTTTTTGGGAGATTTGGGTGAGTTTGCATCAGACATCCGCAGATAGTTATTTTCATTAAAAATTCGTTAAGATTAAGATACGAGTATATGGATAAGACGCCACGCTGCCTGGATACTTAGCAGATATAATCCATGAAATGGTTAAGGTAAACGTATCCATGATCCACTATGTATATATATGTATGCCTACTGCGTGATGTAATCGTTCAAGTTTATTAGGGCAATAATTTGAGGGGCGTTGCAACAAGGTGGATATAAATTAAACAACGGTTTACCAAAAAAAGGTACCAAAATGAAGACAGATTCGTTAAAACCCAGTGAAAGGTTTGTTTTTTGGTGACATCCAAACTGCGGGATGGAAGAAGAACTTCACTGTGTGACGCCACTTCAGGCCAGTAAGTGACTTTGGAAACCAAGCAAAGATATAACGAACTAAATCACTCGAGAAGAAATCGTGGAAACCCATTTCAAAGAAAAACGGAATTATTGAAAAAATATTCGATTTCCACTAATACACGAAAAAAACTGGGTTGCAATGGGATCTCCATTATCTCCATTGCTTGCAGATATGTACATGGATTTTCTTGAAAAACAAATTTTCCGAAAATATAAATCAAACAGCCTCCTTTATTGGTACAGATATGTAGACGATATCATCATTCTTTGGCAAGGGACTTAAAGACAACTTGGTTCATATACAAAAATTACAACGTAGATCCATTCATTAACTTCACCTTAGAATTCGGATGGTAATCACTTAAATTTTCTTGACATTTCCATTTCGTTGAATAATGGAAAACATGAGTTTTCCATATATAGGAAAGATACTTATAGCGATATTACCATTCATAGTACATCAAATCATCCAGTAGTCCACAAAAATGCTGCTTTCCATAGTATGATTAACAGAGACCTATACCAATGAGTGAACAGAATTTAGCTAAAGAAAAGTTAACTATTAAAAGTATAGCGGCGAGTAATTGCTATGGGGGAGATCTCATTGATACAATATGGAATAGGGTTCTTAGAAAAAAGAGTAGGGAAGGAGTTTCAAACCTAGTTAGAGAAGCTACGACTGAGGAAAAGATTTGGATCAGTACACCGCATTACGGGAAAATTTCGTATAAAATTGGTAAAATATTAACTTCTAAAGGGTTCAAAGTAGGATATAAAACTAAAAATCATCTCGGATCTTCATTAAGTTCAGTTAAAGATAAAATTAATGTTCAAGATAAAAGTGGTGTTTATAAATTAAAGTGTTCTTGTGGGCTTGACTATTGTGGTCAAACTGGTAGGAAGTTTAGGGAAAGAATAAAGGAACATGAAAAAGATTTCAGGGATAATAAGGGTGATTCGGCCTTTCCACGTCACTTGAATGAATCCAGTCATAGCTTCAATTTTGATCTTGCAGACAGACAGTTAATTGAATATCTTCATTTTTGCCCAAAAGGGAGCATGTTGGATGAACCTACTTGAAAAATTCGAAATTATTAAGAGTGATAGGTTGGGTAAATCTTTGAATGATGTAGTTCCTTTAAGTTTTTATCCATTATTGCGTTCATTTCTGTAACAGCTTGGTCCCCCCCCCCCCCCTCACCGTATGTTCCTTTCACTTTTTGGCATTCTCTTCCTGGGCCAATCAGAATCGACGCCCCCTTCCTTTATTCCCTTCACCATTCTTCTTCACAACCAATCCCAATCGACCACATTTCACTTTTTGACTCCACTCCAATGTGCCTTCAGTTAATGTGTGTTACTGACGATGGTTTGATCACCGAAACCGGTATAACAGTGTTTTTTTTGCGTTTTTTCGTGTATTAGTGGGAATAGACTATTTTTTCAATAACTCCGTTTTTCTTTTAAATATATAAATTTTCCATTACGAATTTCCTCGAAAGTTGACAGTGATAAAAACGATACGAGGAAACCATCAGCCAATTTCAGACCCATACCCCAAGGAAAACTCGTTGGAAACTGCTCACATAAGTAAACTTGATGCTGGAAGTCCTGTTTTCTCCATGAAATTCTGGAAAAGGCGGCGTTTTGCGTCTCGATAATTTTTTAGGGGAAAAAACTCCCGTTGTAATAAATATCTTAGTAGAGACCGCTTAGATCCTAAAGGCGGATAATTGCTGAGCTGAGACGTCGGACGGGGAAATTGCAGTGCGGGAGAAGGTCAGGCGTTGCCCCGGGGAGGTCATCCCCAGCTTTACATTGCAGTAAGTAGTTTTGTACTGTAGAAGGTGAACACCAGAGAGCTAACACAGCTCCAAGTACTGACCCGGGCCCCGGCCTGGGGGCGTTTCTTTTCAATTTTAAAGAAACTCGAGCTCGGGGTTTTTACTAAACATGTACTTAGTGAAGTCAATCCGCCAGTTTGAGTGACGTCAAATCATCTGGCCACCTACATCATTTTTCAAGCAACAAGATACAGCAACAACAACTTTCAAATGGGCTAAAAATGAACAGTGAATGTTCCTGTAAGCGAATGAAACATGAATGATTTTAGCCAATTTCGCAGTAGAACATATTAATTTTAGCGAATTTTCAAAGACAAATTTCACAGACGCTCCCTGTGCACCGAAAAACGCTACAAAATCCGATTTAAGCATCGGAGATCTGAATTATAGATTTTAACTTTTTCGTTTAGGTATATAAAGGTAAGCGTCATTCCACATGACAAACCCCTTAATTTCCACGGTGAAAAGTTTGTTCTTGCGCAGAAAAATCCGTCCCTGCAAGAGTAATGATGAGTTCGTTACCCAGCCCGACAGCAAGGTGCGCAACGGTCCAAATTTACAAATGTTTGGTCCAAAAAATAAAAATAAAATAATTTCAGCAACATAGGCATGTGGGGTGTTGTCAAACATGTTTTTTGTGAGCTGAATCGATTGCAACTAGTCCCAGCTCGATTAGGCGCACCCAGCTACCAAATTTACAATTGTAGCTTGAAATTCAAAACAATTGATATTTTTATATGTAGGAATGTGAGACGTCGTTTACCAGGTTTTTTTCGGTCTCTGAACCGATTGCGAGTAGTTTCAACATGTTCAGGCTGCATCGAATGATACAAAATCACAATTTTACGGTTCAGAACACCCAACAATTATTTTTTATCGTGATTTTTGTGCCACTCTGGTCTTCGCAAGTGCCCAGTGAGGCTGTGCCGAGTGCTCTGGCAGATGACCATTAGTTTCAACTCTTAATTTCCCGGACTATTTCTTTGAAAATTAGCTCTTTAACCCATGCTGCATGATCGGAATTTGTTTTTTCTTAAAAAAAAGTGGGTTTAATTCGAGAGTTGGGAGTCAAAATAGCTAAAAAAAAGTTGACCCAGCTGAGTGACCAACTTCGAAAATTCACTCATGAGGCTTCATTTAAACAGGATCTAATGGGGGTGAAAAAAAGAAAAATTAGGTCTAGGAACGTTTGTTGGAACTGGCGGGTTTCAACTTGGACCTTGAACGATATATTAACATTGATGGGCGCCACTGTACAAATTTGGGTTTTCTCACGGCTCAAATCCGCGAACAGCTCTACATTTGTTGGTTACGAGTAGGTAATAGATCGGAGTTCAATAGTAAATTGATCAATACAGTAATAATAAATTACAGCTTTAGTTAAACTGGACTGCGAACTGAATTGAACCTTCGCGTGCATACGCCACTGCGTACGTACACATGTGAAAAGCATAATTTGCAGAAGACTCAATTCAATTTGCGAAATGTTTGTATATATTTGCAAGAGGTTCAGCAAAAAGGTTTGCAAAAATACAGTTTGCTAATGATTCACATAGGTATGAATGTATTACTTACTACCTTATTACCTACTTAATAGGTAATCATTTTTGTACATAATATATTTGAATATTTTTGTTGTACCTAAATTTTATTAAGACAAACGGTAATAGTCAACAGGTAAGTTGTATTACACACCTAATGCAACGAATGGAAGTTTCGAATTTTCAATTTTCTGTTTAATGTTACCTATGATGAAAGCACATTTGTGCAGGAACAGAAAAACTGACAGTTAAATAATAAATAATATTCAAGAGTTGGCGTTGAAAGGAGAAAGATGTTCCATACCTTGTTCAAAATCAGCTGTTCAAAATATCCTGAGGAAGCTGTTGGTGGAATGTTTCACGAAAAGCCGCACACACTTGAAAGCAATGAACACGCAAATTTACGAATTGTTTACGATTGTGTTGAACGTGGTTCGAGTTGTTGCTGATTACGGTAACAACGCGTCAGGTGACGCGACAACGAACTGATGACAGCGGATCACCCAACTTCGCGTTGGACGACAAATTCGCGACGTAAACAACGAAGGCGAATGTCAACAAAGGCGGACCGGTGGGAGACGGACGCGGAGACAAACCGGCAAAGGAGGCGCTCGAACAGCTTGTGAGGGGATACGAACAGGGAACTGGGAGGGAGCGGCGAGGGCAGCGGGCTTTGGTGTGTACGATGGAGAAGGGGGGGGGGGGGGGGGGTTAATACGTCGAAGGCGAACGGAGGAGAAGACGCCTGAAGGGGCCGAAGCGAGGTGAACACGAGGCCTCCGCGTCTTGGTTTATTATTCTGTGAATAACACACCTATGTATTCGGTCAGCAAAAAAGTTTTATAACACCCCCTCAAAATTTTTTCTTTTCCGTTTCAAGGTGCGTAGATTCCAAAAATGCAATGTCCGTCCGCCGTATCACGTGTACCGGCTTCATTTTCGGTCTAAAAAATTCGTTCATTCGCACACATGCTCCATTTGGGCCCTAGTTGTGTCCCGAAACTTTTCAGCCCGATCGGAATATACCCAGGGGTGCTACGAGTGAAAATGTGTGTGAAATGTGCGTTTTTGGGGACGAGAAGACCGAATATGAAGTCGATTTTGACCAAGGAGTGGAAAATTGAGGTTCTTCCAAATGTTCAACTCCCAAAATTGATTTTTTTATGAGTCAAAAACCTGGGAAATCGTCTGAAATCACCATCAGTTTGTAGAATAACACTAGAAAAAGTCTAGTAGGGTGAAATGACCAGACCAGTCGTTGTTGGAGCCTTCTCTATGTTGGAGCCTCCAACAACGACTGGTCTGGTCATTTCACCCTACTAGATACACAACGACCGAGTCACCTAAAAAACAACTAGAAAAAGTGTCAACACGTGGATCGAGACGATTAAATGGCACTACCAACGACCACGGATAATTTGAAAAAAAAGGAGCGTACCTAATTCGTGTTTTGGGGACCATAATTGGTGGAAACCACCAGAAATAGGAATTTCAAATTTTTTTACATGAAAGAAACAATAAATAAACAGCCAGCCTTTCTGTAGGTACATCCAATAGAATAATAAACCCATGTGCCAAGGACTGCAGCGTTTTTAGCTTCGCTTCAGGTGGACCACGTCCGCCGTTCGGACAACTTCCTCAGACAGGGCTGCCATCCGTCCTGGTTTTCAGGACATTGTGTTGGGGGGAGGGGGGGGGGGGTGTCCTGGTTTTGGTTTATTTCGTTCAGCAAAAAATGTTTCTAATACCACCTCAAATATTTTTCTTTTACGTTTCAAGGTACGCAGATTCCAAAAACTCTGCCACATGGGTTTATTATTCTATTGGACATACCTACAGAAATTTTGGCTGTTCATTTATTGTTTCTTTCATGTGCAATAATTGAAATTGCGATTTTTGATGATTTCCACCAGTTTTGGCCCCCAGAACACGAATTAGGCTCGGCTTTTCCTTTCAACAGATTATATTTTATCATTGATAGTACCATTTAATTGTCTTGATTTACCTGATGATACTAGGTACTTCTAGTGTTATTGTACAAATCTATGGAGATTTCAGACAATTTCCCATGTTTTTGACTCATAAAAAATGAATTTTGGGAGCTTAACCCTCGTTAAAACCTCTATTTTACACTTTTCGGTCAAAATCAACCAAATATTCGGTCTTCTCGCCGTAAAAAACATGGAAAACGATACTCCACAAGCTCATGTTCACTAAAACCTCAAAAATCCCTCGAAAACCCCTATTTTTACACTCATTTTCCTCCCATATCACCCCTGGGTGTATTCCGATCGGGCTGCTGTGTTTCAGAGCACGACTAGGACCCAAATATGTTCCCAAATGGGGACCCGAACCGTGTGCGGAAAAACGACGATTTTAGACTAAAATTTAACGTAAATTTAAGGCTGAAAGTTCCTTAGACCTCAATTTTCCACTCTTTGGTCAAAATCGACTTCATATTCAGTTTTCTCGTCCCAAAAACATGGAAAACAATACCTCAAAGCTCGTGTTCCTAACATGTTACTAAAACGCAAAAAGTACCTATTTTTACACACATTTTCACTCATAACACCCCTCGGTATATTCCGATCGGGCTCCAAAGTTTCGGCACACAACCAGGGCCCAAATGGAGCCTGTGTGCGAAAGAAAGACTTTTTTAGACCTAAAATGAAGCCGGTACACGTGATACGGCGGACGGACATTTTTGAAATCTACGCACCTTGAAACGGAAAAGAAAAAATGTTGAGGGGGTGTTATAAAAATTTTTTGCTGAGCGAATACACAGGTGTATTATTCACAGAATAATAAACCAAAACGCTGCAAAGTCCTTGTCACATGGGTTTGTATACCCATTGCTCATACCTACAGAAATTTTGGATGGTCATTTACTGTTACTTTCTTGTGAAATATATTGAAATAGCTATTTCTGGTGGTTTCCACCAATTTGGCCCCCAAAACACAGATTAGGTAGGCTCGCTGCTTTTTTTTTTTCAAATTATCTTTGATCACTGATAGTACCATTTACTTAATCGTCTTGGTCCACGTGCTGACACTTTTTCTAGTGTTATTATACAAATTGATGGTGATTTCAGACGATTTTCCAGGTTTTTGCCTCATAAAAAAATGAATTTTGGGAGCTGAACATTTGGTAGCACCTCAATTTTCCACTGTTTGGTCAAAATCGACTTCATATTCAGTCTTCTCGCCCCCCAAAACATGTAAAACGATATCTCAGTAGCTCATGTTACCGACATGTTACTAAAACACAAAAAGCACCTATTTTTATACACATTTTCACTCATAACACCCCTGGGAATATTCCGATCGGGCTGCAAAGTTTCGGGACACAACTAGGGCCCAAATGCAGCATGTGTGCGAAAGAACGAATTTTTTAGACCGAAAATGAAGCCTGCACACGTGATACGGCGGACGACGGACGGACATTGCATTTTGGTTTATTATTCTGTGAATAACACAACTATGTAATCGCTCAGCAAAAAATTTTTATAACACCCCCTCAAAATTTTTTCTTTTCCGTTTCAAGGTACGTAGATTCCAAAAATGCAATGTCCGTCCGCCGTCCGCCGTCCGCCGTATCACGTGTACGGGCTTCATTTTCGGTGTAAAAAATCGTTCTTTCGCACACATGCTCCATTTGGGCCCTAGTTGTGTCCCGAAACTTTTCAGCCCGATCGGAATATACCCAGGGGTGTTATGAGTGAAAATGTGTATAAAAATAGGTACTTTTGGTTTATTATTCTGTGAATAACACACCTATGTATTCGCTCAGCAAAAAATTTTTATAACACCCCCTCAAAATTTTTTCTTTTCCGTTTCAAGGTGCGTAGATTCCAAAAATACAATGTCCGTCCGCCGTCCGCCGTACGCCGTATCACGTGTACAGGCTTCATTTTAGATCTAAAAAAGTCGTTCTTTCGCACACATGCTCCATTTGGGCCCTAGTTGTGTCCCGAAACTTTTCAGCCCGATCGGAATATACCCAGGGGTGTTATGAGTGAAAATGTGTGTAAAAATAGGTACTTTTTGCGTTTTAGCAACATGTTAGTAAAATGAGCTTTTGAGGTATCGTTTTCCATGTTTTTGGGGACGAGAATACCGAATATGAAGTCGATTTTGACCAAAGACGCGGAAATTTAGGTTTTACCATTGGTTCAGCTCCCAAAATTGGTTTTTTTGAGTCAAAAACCTGGAAAACTGTCTGAAATCACCATCAATGTGTATACTAACATTATAAAAAGTGTAAACAGCTGAATCAAGACCATTAAATCGCACTACCAATGATCAAAGATGATCTGGGGGGGGAAAAAAGTGTACCTATTTCATGTTTTGGGGGCCAAAATTGGTGGAAATCATCATAAATAGCTATTTCAATCATTCCACATGAAAGAAACAATAAAATTAACAGCCAACAAGAATCTCTAGAACTCCAATAGAATAATAAACCCATGTGACAAGGACTTTGCAGCGTTTTTGGAATCTACGCATCTTGAAACAGAAATGAAAAAATTTTGAGGGGGTGTTATAAAAATTTTTTGGTGACCGAATATATAGGTGTATTATTCACAGAATAATAAACCAAAACGGAGTTATTGAAAAAAAGGCTATTTCTACTAATACACACAAAAAACACGAAAAACAGTGTTATAACGGTTTCGGTGATCAAACCATTGCCAGTAACAAACGGTAACTGTTATTGTTTGTTACTGACGATGGTTTGACCACCGAAACCGGTACAACAGCGTTTTTCGCGTATTTCTCTTGTTAGTGGAAATGGACTATTTTTTCAATAACTCCGTTTTTCTTTGAAATGGGTTTCCACGATCTCGTCGCGAGTGATTTAGTTCGTACCAAATATGAAGTTGATTTTGACCAAAGAGTGAGGAATTGAGGCTGTAACCAATAAATTCGTGTTTTTTGGGGCCAAAATTGGTGGAAACCACCAAAAATAGCTATTTCAATTACCTATTGCACATCAAAGAAACAATAAAGGAACAACCACCATTTCTGTAGGTATGTCCAATAGAACAATAAACCCATGTGACAACTTCGCATTATTTTTCACCTGTCCTGGGAAGTGTCCCGGTTTCCTAACTTCTTACATTAATTCTAAATTGCCATAATCATCTTGACCTACGTTATGAGTTCTTTGCTTCCTCACTACCGAAGGTAGGGAAGCCTTATATTTGTGCAAGTGTCTTCCAAAACCAAAATTTTCACTTGCTTTTGGTTTATTATTTTCAATAATGAACCATTGGAATCGAACATGAAAAAAAAAATTCTTACCCCCCCTCAAAATTTGATGGTTTACGTTTCAAGATATGTAGAATCCAAAACTGCAATAAAAATATTTCTGTCTGTCCGCCGTACGCCGTACGCCGTACACCGTACGCCGTACGCCGTACGGGCCACTTTTCTTAGTTACCATGAAAAAAAATTGATGAAATTCGGGTTATAGGTTCCGTTCGGCGTCTAGTTGGTCCTCGAAGCTCGACGTTACTGTGAGACATCTCTAAGGGGTTCAAAATAGGGGTTGAAATTTTCAAAACGCCTATACCATTTTTTACGTAAATATTTTTACGGTTTTAAATAGTTCTTGAACTTGCGAGTTTTTTAAGACCATCCGGAGCATCGTACGTCCAGCCGTTCGTTCACAGTAAGGCCCCGAAGTTTGCACCGACAGGCATTTTCGACTCCAGTGTGAATGAAATTGTATACAATCCAAACCAAATCTCGTAACCAGAGACGCGCCCACAATAGGAATTTGTGAATACGGCCAATCATTGGTAGGGATCACCTGATTACATTGGCGGAGTATGAAGTCGAGTTGGTTGTTCTGTGATATTATTTAATTTGAAAAATGATGGCTCTATTGGAGTTTGTTGGTAGGTAGTGAAACTTGAACAAACGTTGAAGTATTATTGATGGGTAAATTATTACTACGGTAAATCATTACTCAACGGTAAATTATTACACAACGGTTCATTATACCATCTAAGTAGAAGGGGCTGGAGTTTGTTGGTAGGTACTTTTGCAACTTTTTTCACTCCTCATCAACAATTTCTTTTCAGAACTTCATTATGTGTGTTTCTTTTTGTTAGGTACTGTTTGTCATCGGCAGAATTATTTTAGCAACATTTAACTCGTGATTTAGGTAGGTACCTAGTAACGAGTACGGGGTTAGGTACCAACCTAAGGAGGGTCTGCGATCTACATAATATGTATAGAATAGTACATATCATATTATATAGACGGGTTATCTATACATAGAGCTGTGATCTGTAACAGAAGGGTATTCTATACAAAATAATAAACCGTTGTGCAGGGATTTGCAGCGTTTTGCATTTCAAAGTTTTCTGAACAAGTTTGGTTTGTGGTCAATTCCTTGTCCCGGGCAAAACTATACGAAGTTATGGTCCGATTTAGATGAAATTCCCAGAGAATGTGCGGGATTAGCCCCTAGAAGGTCCCCTACGAATTTCACCGCCATCCGACCAATAGTAGCGTTTGCGCATGCGCAAACGTGAATTCCATGAAACAACGATTTCTTAGTTCCCAATAAACCGATTTTGCTCAAATTCGGAAGGTAGTTGGGGGCTGGCTTCAAGGCGAATGCCTGTGAATGTCGTCGCGGTTGGATGATTTAATCATTGCGCATGCGCAAACTTGAAATTTGTTGTCGCATAGAAAACATAATTTGTGTAATCCTATTACACACACGTTAGGCTCTATTTATTGCTATTCAGCCTTTTTGATTAATTTGTTTACCAAATGGTTCTACACGTCCATGTTACTATACTGCCCACCCACCTTGGCAGACCTATGTATTCGCTCAGCGAACAACTTTTTGAACACCCCCTCAAAATTTCTTCTTTTACGTTTCAAGGTGCGTAGATTCCAAAAACGCTGCGAAGTCCTTGTCACATGTGTTTATTATTCTATTGGACATACGTACAGAAATGTTGGCTGATCATTTATTGTTTCTTTCATGCGTAATAATCGAAATAGCTATTTCTGATGGTTTCCATTAATTTTGGCCCCTAAAACACAAACTAGGTAGGTACGCTCCTTTTTTTTAAAACCATCTTTGGTCATTGGTAGTGCCATTTAATCGTCTTGATCCACGTGTTGACACTTTTCCCAGTGTTATTATACAAACTGATGGTGATTTCAGACGATTTCCCAGGTTTTTCACTCATAAAAAACGCTGCAAAGTCCTTGTCACATGGGGTTTATTATTCTACAGAAATGTTGGCTGTTAAATGTATTGTTTGTTTCATGTGAAATAATTGAAATAGCTATTTCTGATGGTTTCCACCAATTTTGGCCCCCAAAACACAAATTAGGTAGGTACGATCTTTTTTTTTTTTTTCAAATTAACTTTGATCATCGGTAGTGCCATTTAATCGTCTTGATCCACGTGTTGACACTTTTTCTAGTGTTATTCTACAAACTGATGGTGATTTCAGACGGTTTCGCAGGTTTTTGACTCATACAAAATCAATTTTGGGAGCTGAACTTCCGGTACAACCTCAATTTTCCACTCCTTGGCCAAAATCGACCTCATATTCGATCTTCTCGTCCCCAAAAACATGGGAAACGATACCTCAAAAGCTCATGTTACCAACATGTTGCTAAAACGCAAAAAGTACCTATTTTTACACACATTTTCACTCACAACACCCCTGGGTATATTCCGATCGGGCTGGAAAGTTTCGGGACACAACTAGGGCCCAAATAGAGCATGTGTGCGAAAGAACGACTTTTTTAGACCGAAAATGAAGCCTGTACACGTGATACGGCGGACGGCGTACGGCGGACGGCGGACGGACATTGCATTTTTTTCAATCTACGCACCTTGAAACGGAAAAGAAAAAAGTTTGAGGGGGGGTTATAAAAATTTTTTGCTGAGCGATTACATAGGTGTATTATTCAGAGAATAATAAACCAAAATCAATTTTGGGAGCTGAACATTTGGTAGAACTCAATTTTCCGCTCTTTGGTTAAAATCGACTTCATATTCGGTCTTCTCATCCCCAAAAACATGGAAAACAATATCTGAGAAGCTCATGTTACCAACATGTGCTAAAACGCAAAAAGTACCTATTTTTACACACATTTCACTCATAACACCCCTGGGAATATTCCGATCGGGCTGAAAAGTTTCGGGACACAACTAGGGCCCAAGTGGAGCATGTGTGCGAAAGAACGAATTTTTTAGACGGAAAATGAAGCCTGCACACGTGATACGGCGTACGGCGGACGGCGGACGGACATTGCATTATTGGAATCTACGCACCTTGAAACGGAAAAGAAAAAACGCTGCAAAATCCTTGTCACATGGGTTTATTATTCTATTGGACATACCTACAGAAACGCTGGCTGTTTATTTATTGTTTCATTCATATAAAATAATTGAAATAGCTATTTCTGGTGGTTTCCACCAATTTTGGCCCCCAAAACACAAATTAGGTAGGTACGATCTTTTTTTTTTTTTTCAAATTAACTTTGATCATCGGTAATGCCATTTAATCGTCTTGATCCACGTGTTGACACTTTTTCTAGTGTTATTCTACAAACTGATGGTGATTTCAGACGGTTTCGCAGGTTTTTGACTTATAAAATCATTGATAGTACCATTTAATCGTCTTGATCCACCTCTTGATACTTTTTCTAGTGTTATTCTACAAATTGATGGTGATTTCAGACGATTTTCCAGGTTTTTGACTTATAAAAAATCAATTTTGGGAGCTGAACATCTGGTACAACCTCAATTTTCCACTCTTTGGTCAAAATCGACTTCATATTCGGTCTTCTCGTCCCCAAAGACATGAAAAACGATACCTCAAAAGCTCATTTTACTAACATGTTGCTAAAACGCAAAAAGTACCTATTTTTACACACATTTTCACTCATAACACCCCTGGGTATATTCCGATCGGGCTGAAAAGTTTCGGGACACAAATAGGGCCCAAATGGAGCATGTGTGCGAAAGAACGACTTTTTTAGACCGAAAATGAAGCCTGTACACGTGATACGGCGGACGGCGTACGGCGGACGGCGGACGGCGTACGGCGGACGGCGTACGGCGGACGGACATTGCATTTTTTGAATCTACGCACCTTGAAACGGAAAAGAAAAAAGTTTGAGGGGGTGTTATAAAAATTTTTTGCTGAGCGAATACATAGGTGTATTATTCACAGAATAATAAACCAAAACGCTGCAAAGTCCTTGTCACATGGGTTTATTATTCTATTGGAGTTCTAGAGATTCTTGTTGGCAGTTAAATTTATTGTTTCTTTCATGTGGAATGATTGAATTAGCTATTCCTGATGATTTCCACCAATTTTGGCCCCCAAAACATGAAATAGGTACACTTCCCCCCCCCCCCCCCCAGATCATCTTTGATCATTGGTAGTGCGATTTAATGGTCTTGATTCAGCTGTTTACACTTTTTATAATGTTAGTATACACATTGATGGTGATTTCAGACAGTTTTCCAGGTTTTTGACTAGAAAAAACCAATTTTGGGAGCTGAACCAATGGTAAAACCTCAATTTCCGCGTCGAAATCGACTTCATATTCGGTATTCTCGTCCCCAAAAACATGGAAAACGATACCTCAAAAGCTCATTTTACCAACATGTTGGTAAAACGCAAAAAGTACCTATTTTTACACACATTTTCACTCATAACACCCCTGGGTATATTCCGATCGGGCTGAAAGGTTTCGGGACACAACTAGGGCCCAAATGGAGCATGTGTGCGAAAGAACGACTTTTTTAGACCTAAAATGAAGCCTGTACACGTGATACGGCGTACGGCGGACGGACATTGCATTTTTGGAATCCACGCACCTTGAAACGGAAAAGAAAAAAGTTTGAGGGGGTGTTAGAAAATTTGTTTGCTGAGCGAATACATAGGTGTATTATTCACAGATTAATACTCGTAAACCAAAATGCAATGTCCGTTCGCCGTATCATCCACATAGTATCTATCTTTATTTTCGATCTAAAAAATTCGTTCTTTCGCACACATGCTCCATTTGGGCCCTAGTTGTGTCCCGAAACTGCAGCCCGATCGGAATATACCCAGGGATGTTATGGGTGAAACATTTGGGCAAAATCAGTATAAAGTCACTGTAAACTTCAGCTTGCCCCCCTTGCCCTTTTCCATGTTTTTCAGGGCTAGGAGACCAAATAATATGAAGTCGATTTTGACCAAACCGTGGAAAATTGAGGTTCTAACGTAGTTTCAGCTTTCTTTTTTTTATGAGTCAAACTGGTAAACTGTCTGAAATCACTATAAATCTGCATAACATTGGAAGTAGTATCAACACGCGAAACAAGACAATTAAATGGCACTATCATGATCAAAGATAATTAAAAAAAAAAATACCAGGAGCCTAATTCGTGTTTTTGGGGCTAAAATTGGTGGAAACCATCAAAAATCGCTATTTCAATTATTGCACATGAAAGAAATAATAAATGAACAGCCAACATTTCTGTAGGTATGAGCAATAGAATAACAAACCCATGTGACAAGGGCTTTGCAGCGTTTTGGTTTATTATTCTGTGAATAATACACCTATGTATTCGCTCAGCAAAAAATTTTTATAACACCCCCTCAAAATTTTTTCTTTTCCGTTTCAAGGTGCGTAGATTCCAAAACGCTGCAAAGTCCTTGTCACATGGGTTTATTATTCTATTGGACATACCTATAGAAATGCTGGCTGTTCATTTATTGTTTCTTTCGTGCGTAGTAATCGAAATAGCTATTTCTGATGGTTTCCATTAATTTTGGCTCTTGAAACACAAATTAGGTACGCTCTTTTTTTTCTTCTTTTTTTCTTAACTATCTTTGATCATTGGTAGTGCCATTTAATCGTCTTGATCTACGTGTTGACACTTTTTCCAGTGTTATTGTACAAACTGATGGTGATTTCAGACGATTTCCCTGGTTTTTCACTAATAAAAAATCAATTTTGGGAGCTGAACATTAGGTAGAACTCAATTTTCCAGTCTTTGGCCAAAATAGACTTAATATTCGGTTTTCTCGTCCCCAAAAACATGGAAAACGATATCTCAGAAGCTCATGTTACCAACATGTTGCTAAAACGCAAAAAGTACCTATTTTTACACACATTTTCACTCATAACACCCCTGGGTATATTCCGATCGGGCTGAAAAGTTTCGGGACACAACTAGGGCCCAAATGGAGCATGTGTGCGAAAGAACGAATTTTGGTTTATTATTCTGTGAATAATACACCTATGTATATTCGCTCAGCAAAAAATTTTTATAACACCCCCTCAAACTTTTTTCTTTTACGTTTCAAGGTGCATAGATTCCAAAAATGCAATGTCCGTCCGCCGTACGCCGTCCGCCGTCCGCCGTATCACGTGTACAGGCTTCATTTTCGGTCTAAAAAAATTGTTCTTTCGCACACATGCTCCATTTGGGCCCTAGTTGTGTCCCGAAACTTTTCAGCCCGATCGGAATATACCCAGGGGTGTTATGAGTGAAAATGTGTGTAAAAATAGGTACTTTTTACGTTTTAGCAACATATTGGTAACATGAGCTTCTGAGATATCGTTTTCTATGTTTTTGGGGACGAGAAGACCGAATATGAAGTCGATTTTGACCAAAGAGTGGAAAATTGCGTTCTACCAAATGTTCAGCTCCCAGAATTGATTTTTATGAGTGATAAACCTGGGAAATCGTCTGAAATCACCATCAGTTTGTATAATAACACTGGAAAAAGTGTCAAGACGTGGTTCAGGACGATTAAATGGCACTACCAATGATCAAAGATAGTTTTAAAAAAAAAGAAAAAAAGAGCGTACCTAATTTGTGTTTTGAGGGCCAAAATTAATGGAAACCATCAGAAGTAGCTATTTAGATTATTACGCATGAAAGAAACAATTAATGAACAGCCAACCTTTCTGTAGGTATGTCCAATAGAATAATAAACCCATGTGACAAGGACTTTGCAGCGTTTTTTAGACCGAAAATGAAGCCTGTAGACGTGATACGGCGGACGGCGTACGGCGGACGGACATTGCATTTTTGGAATCTACGCACCTTGAAACGGAAAAGAAAAAAGTTTGAGGGGGTGTTATAAAAATTTTTTGCTGAGCGATTACATAGGTGTATTATTCACAGAATAATAAACCAAAATGCAATGTCCGTCCGCCGTCCGCCGTCCACCGTCCGCCGTATCACGTGTACAGGCTTCATTTTCGGTCTAAAAAAATCGTTCTTTCGCACACATGCTCCACTTGGGCCCTAGTTGTGTCCCCAAACTTTTCAGCCCGATCGGAATATATCTAGGGGTGTTATAAGTGAAAATGTGTGTAAAAATAGGTACTTTTTGCGTTTTAGCAACATGTTAGTAACATGAGCTTTTAAGGTATCGTTTTTCATGTTTTTGGGGACGAGAAGACCGAATATGAAGTCGATTTTGACCAAAGAATAGAAAATTGAGGTTCTGCCAGATGTTCAGCTCCCGAAATTGATTTTTTATGAGTCAAAAACCTGGGAAATAGTCTGAAATGTTGTTGGTAGGATTCTTGAGGTTTTGGTCGCTGGAAAGCGACCAAAACCTCAAGAATCCTACCAACAACATTAAAACTGAGTGGTCGAGAACGTTAATCATATAGTCTGAAATCACCATCAATTTGTAGAACACTGGAAAAAGTGTCAACAGGTGGATCAAGACGATTAAACATACTATCAATGATCAGAGATTATTTATTTATTTAAAAAAAGAAAGAAAAAAAAAGCGTACTTTATTCGTGTTTTGGTGGCCAAAATTGGTGGAAACCACCAGAGATAGCTATTTCAATTATTCTATATGAAAGAAACAATAAATAAACAGCCAACATCCCTGTAGGTATGTCCAATGGAATAATAAACCCATGTGACAAGGACTTTGCAGCGTTTTTGCTTTCTCTGGTTTGGGGGAAACCAATTTTCTAACCAAATCGGGAAGGAGATCGGGGCGGCGGAAAAAAAATGTTAACCACAGAGAACAGTGCTCTACGCAGAACGGGTATCTATGCAGCGAAATAATGAACCGTTGTGTAAATATTTTTTGGAAAAACTCTTTCTAAACTCTTGGAAAAAGAAGCCCGTTTTCCAAAATAAGCGTTATTTTTAAATGAGGGCCATTAAAAGTAAAAATGCGGCAAGAAATGGCGTATCAGGTCTACTGGCATCTGACTGGCTGTTAGGGTTAGGCCAAGTTGGCGGAGCTAAGCTTGGGAGGCGAAGGTTCTCAATGCTGCCAACAACCAAACATCAGAAATGGCAAACCTTCAAGAACCTTTGCGGTGACCTTTCGTGAACCTCCCTGTAGTTTGATTTTGAGGACTTTTTTAAAAATTTATTTATAAATTTCCAGTTCCATCCATCCATTCATTGCGGCTCTGTACATTGCACATCGTAGTGATGCACTAGCACTCTAAGCAGGATTTGAGATGAACTGCTCCGCACTTACCTTATGACATTTCTAGCAGGAATTCAGAAATTCTTATATCACACTCGATTTCTGCCTAGACCTTCCGACTCAAGTGTTTACCTATAAGTGTTTATTTCCGTTACTGAACAGAATTTGAAGAACGAAAAAAACTCAACAGAACGGAGTAGCGGAGAATGGCATGTAACTATGTACATGATCTTGCTGTAGAACATTATCTTGAAATACATCAACTTGATGGAACAACAGCTTTCTTGAACGGCAATTGAGCAAATCTTTATGGAGATTCCAGGCAAATTTGAGGAAATTCTCAAAGAAATTGTTAACAACATGAAATCAAAATCAAATCAATCAAAAGAAATGCTTGAAATGTTGAAGAAAGGGGACAAAGTGTGCCAAATGAAACAGTCTCTGTACGGATCAAAGCAAGCCGGACGCCAGTGGTACCTCAATCTAGACGAGAATTTGAAGAATTTTGGCCTAAGACCACTGAAATCCGATCCATGTGTTTATCGTGCTAGCAAAAGTGATGAAATTCTTATATTAGCTATTTACATTGACGATTTGTGGCTAGCTTCATGTAATACGACTTGGGTTGAAGAAATGAAGCAAATGCTTATGAAAACGTTCAGAATGAAGTACCTGGGAAAAATCCACTACGGACTGGGTATCGAGTTTGACCAACGCCTCAACGAGGGGAAGATGTTCAAGTCTCATAGGAAATATATCAGGGACGTTCTGGATGGAAACCT
Source organism: Leptopterna dolabrata (assembly GCA_954871275.1). Classification (NCBI taxonomy): domain Eukaryota; kingdom Metazoa; phylum Arthropoda; class Insecta; order Hemiptera; family Miridae; genus Leptopterna; species Leptopterna dolabrata. Next base: position 35,963,801 of record OX940977.1, on the reverse strand, counting down.
GCAAAACTGTCTGGAAAACTGCAACTCCTCTTTAAGTTCGTTTGAAGTTAAAAAGACCTGAATCGGCCAACCCAGAGCTTAATATGCAACGATACCCACATCAACGTTTGACAGGCTCCTTCACTATCTTGCAATATCAACTCTCCCCGAAATAGCTAGCATTTGCGGTTAACTCACTGAGCCAGTTCAATACTGCCTACACGGAAGAACATTGGATGGCTGCTGAACGAGTCCTGCGATATTTGAAGGGAACATCGAACCATGGAATAGTATTCCAGAAAACGGGAAAGCCACTGCAAGGATTTGCCGACGCTGACTGGGCGAGCTTTGTTGTTAACAGGCGCTCCTACAAAAGTGTTGCTTCCTCACTACCGGAAGGCCTTGCATTCGTGATTGAGTAACAAAAATGTATGTCCTCCAAAATGCAAATTTCCACTGTTATTTTGCGTTTCAGACACCAAGAAACATTTTTGGTTCAGTGTCTGTCTGTGGTAATTCCTTGTAACGCCCATAACTATCCGAAATACTGGTCAAAATGAGCTGAAATTTGGATGGTAGGTGCGGGTTGGGTCACAGATGGTCCCACATAAAAATCATTGAAAAAGTAATGTAACTTTCGTCTGCGCATGCGCAAAGGTGAAATACTTGAAACGCCCATAACTACCTTAAATATAGTTGAAATGAGTTCAAACTTGGAGGGTCGATCAGTCAGGAATAATACTTTGATAGTTCCATACGAATTTTATTGGAATCGTACTGTATCTTTCGTCTGCGCATGCGCAAACATGAAATGAACATTTTCTTGTACCTCTCAACAACGCGAAAAATATAAGTTGAGCTGAAATTCTGAGGGTATACGCGGGATGGATCGCAGATAGTCCCTTATCAAAATCATTGAAATCTTACCGTAACTTTCTTCTGCGCATGCGCAAACGTGAAATACTTGAAACGCTCATAACTACCTTAAATATTGTTGAAATGAGTTCTAACTTGGAGGGTCGATCAGGAATAGTACTTTAATAGTTCCGCATGAATTTCACTGGAATCGTACTGTAACTTTCGTCTGCGCATGCGCGAATATGAAATGCTTGATCCTATTACGAATGTTAGGTAATTTATTACTACTCTATTTATTGATATTCTATCATTTTGACACATCATTTTTTATCAACTGATTCTACTCGTCCAAGTTACAATAAGTGAGGGAGCAACTTGACAGACGTTTTTTCTTCACCTCAGGAGGAGCCGCAGTAACGTGGGAAGCGCGCAACCAGCGCATTTTGAGCGTTGAAGCCGAGTACCTACCTGGCGGGTGGAGAAGCTACAAAGGGAGCCCTCCGCCTAAAGCGGTTCCTTGATGAACTTGGCATGTCACAGCCTACAGCACAGATCGTTATATTCAACCACAATCAAGGAGCCCAACAGGTGGCAAAGAAATCGATCCATCATTCCCGGACCAAACACATCGATATTCGTCATCATTTTTCATCGGAAACTGTTGTGGACTAGTGATGGGAACGGAAACGCTCAACAGTTTTGGATAAAAAACGAAGCAACTGTTGTCAAGAAAATAAAATAACAGTTGTAAATAACAGCTTACTTTCACAATGGCGTGACAAATCTCAACACTCATAACAGATGTTGTCAGAGAACTGTTACTACGGTATTTACCTAGTTTTTCCAGTTCGAAATAACCATGGTATAATAAAGAATGATTCCCTGGAAATAACTGACATTTCGGTGTGTGTAAACCTTCATTTTTGTTGTCTGAAGAGGCAACAGAAACCGATCGAGTGGCCTGTTCTTGGTAACAAAGCCAAATTGCGTGAGATCCTGCAGTCTTCTGAACACCCTGCACATATTTCACTGGAATACCCCTTTCAAATGCTAATTTCTTTCCAGTTCAAACCCTCTTTCTGACGAAGCAACTCTTTTTTTTTGTATTGCGCTAGTTGTTATAAAACGAAAAATTTCCAAAAACGCCCAAAACGAGAGGTGCTATCAACAGCTCATCAACAACAGCCTACTATTAGTTGAGTTAGCATCGCAGAGTTATTTCCAAAAATACCGAAAACGAAAAAAACTTCCACAACGAGAGGTGTTACCAGCAACAGACTTTTGTGCCTTGAAAGAAACAACAGACTGTTACAACTGTTATTGACAACAGTTATTCTGAGGCAACCAACAGCCTGTTGTCGTTTTCTGAAAATAGCAATAACACCCACCACTATTGTGGACAACAACTTGGTTAAACCTGAGTATTTACCAACAGTAGAGGTGCCTGATGTGTTGACTAAAGCGTTACCTATGAACAGACATCGGAAGTTTAAAAGACGACTCCGAGTTGATTAGGGGAAGCAGAGAAGCGAACTGAAGCAACTACATCAAGCCGACTCCGAAATTAAGGCTAAATGTAACGCTTTTAGTTGCAAAACCTGCCACCACGTGGCAGCACCAAAATGAAGGAAATTTCCTTGACTCCTCACAGGAGAACGAATCAAGATATTTTTAATCTGAAAACGGATTTGATAAGATATCAACCCATAGTTTGGACGAAATTGGTTTAAAAAATTTGCACAATTTTTTTGCGCACTGTTCAAAAAATGTTTTGATTAAATTGAAACTTTTTCAAAAATGTAGCCTTATACAGCAGTGTGTCCATGCATACAGTGTACAAATCCGTTTTCAGAATTTCGATCGGTCAAAAATTACGATCGTAATCCTTAAGATTGGTGAAACAATAGATTGGAAACAATAGTAGGGCTGACGGGGCGGAGGAGTGCGCGCGCGAGAGGGGGGCATTTTAGTGAGGTGGGGCCGCCTCGACCCCTCGGCCGCTTGGACCCCTCGCATGAACATTCTCGGAATCGAGTCTTCCTGATGTTGGTTGGAAAAGAAGTTTTGTCTGTGAACAGGATTGGGTCATAGCCAAGTCAAATTGGACTTGTGCTTGCTGCCTAATAAATGTGCACTAGCTGGAAATTCTTTTAATCGAATTTGGGCTTAATACGAGTAATGTGAGTTTGCGACGGACTCTGGCTTGTGCTAAACTTTTGAGAGCCAAAAAACTGCGAAATTTTCGGACCTTTTTCAGCTTTTTCGCTTCTCGAAAACTATTTTCACTATAATTATGCTAGAATAAGGAGCATAAAATTGCGCGTCGATTGGAGTTTAGTACGTCAAAATCGCTTCAGCCATTTAGCTAAAATCGCCAAAAATAAGTCTTATTTCGATTTTTCCCAAATTTGTCGATACGTCCCTAAAATTTTGATACGTGATTCCTAAAAGCACATATTTTTCAAAATAGGCTCAAATTTCACATTTTTAGACACTTTTTTCCAAAATTGGTATTTTCGGAAACTGGCTTGGTGCGGTATCCTAGAGTGTGATTGTCTATTAGAAGATGAATAAGTAAATCGTTTTGGTTTATTATTCTGCGAATAATACACCTATGTAGTCGTTCAGCAAAAATTTTTTGGAACACCCCCTCAAAATTTTTTCTTACACGTTTCAAGGTGTCTAGATTCAAAAAATGCAATGTCCGTCGCCGTCCGCCGTGTCACGCATAACTGCCTCAAAATTGGTCCAATTGAGTCGAAATTTGCACCAAATACTCATCTAGGGCAGACATGGTGCCCGCAAGCTTTTCAGCTCGATCGGACCAACGGTTTGGATTTTATGGACAAAAAACTGGCAAAAATGAGGCGTTTTTTTAGGAGTTTTGACGTGAAAACCGTTGAACGGGTAAGTAACGCCCATAATTACCGTAAAAATGGTCGAATGTGATTCAAATTTGGAGGGTAGGTGGGGGTTGGTCCAAAGATGGTATCTATATTAGGGATGTTTGTTACCTAAAAGTATCGGAAAAAAACACGGGAAAAACGAATTAATGGCACATTGTTTATAAATGGTGAAAAAATTGTTTGACATTTTGATATTGATGGAGTACAGTTCTATATGTCCGCAAGAATAATAAACCCATGTGACAAGTACTTTGCAGCGTTTTTTATTTACTTTTGTACATATATTGTGATAACATAAATAGGTATTATGCTTTTTGCCGTGAAAAGAATCACAGTTTCACAGACAGACAAAGATTCGAATTTATAATATAATAAGGATAATAAGGATAGAGATAGAGATAATAATAACCCCTACACATATATCCATGTCACGAGGTATCTGCTTACAGAGTAGGTACCTAGATAGTTCCTCTTATGAACTCGCCAAAAAGGTTGCCCAAATTCCAAGAAGCCGACACTTCGATTTGATTTTTTCGAAATCAGGTGACGTTTATGCAACTGTGTTTACATAACTATTATAGTCGATGAATCTGAATGGTATTTACTTTGCCAACAGTATGTACCTACCTGATGTTTTTGATGTGCCAAAACTTTATTGCACTGCTCCAACAAAAATTGGCTTCACAAAAATGGACTTCTACAACAACGCGTGCGTCCATATTTCGTAACTCCGTTACCCAATTTCCATGGGAAATGTTGCGATCATAGTGTTTAGTAGGTTTCATGAGTCTGTTTGGTGCATTACTATGGTGCGAAACTTTAGTGTTTCCAGAGCGAAAACTCTGGACACAAATTTAAAAATTTTTGATTGGGTAAAGATAAAAAACTTAAAAAAACTAGCGACTACTTCTTCCAAATTCAAGGACAATTGGAAATAACGATGAGAGAGCGTTGGTTTTTCGTAGTGTGGACCCCTAGGGATCTACATTACGAGATAATACAAAGGGATCGCTCATTCTGGGAGGACAAAATGATAACAAAGTTGAAATATTGTTATGAAAATGTTCTGCTCCCAGAAATTATTGATCCAAGGATACCACGTTCGCTGGAAATACGGGAGCCTACCCAGGACTTGGGATGACAATTCCTCAAAGTATAATACTTTATTTTGAAAGCAAATATAGTATATTCAACAGCAGAAATGTTTCAAGTGTTTGATGATCTGTACCTATATGTCCCCTAATTTCGATACTGCTCAGATTTGAAATACCCAGTTTAATTTTTCAAGACTAGATTCATTATCGACTTGTATTTTTTGAAACATCTATATGCATGTAGGCACGCTGTTGTAGGTAGCTGCCAATCTTTGTGAACAATACAAAATTGTTGCAGTGCGCAAAAGTAACAAAATTATTTTGAAAGTGTGTATGTAGTCTGTATGTATGTATTTAGGGACACAACTTGCAATACAATCTAAAATTATTTGAGTTTTGAAATACTTCACTACTAAATTCCGGATGTGACAATACGTTTTGGAGATATAGCGAAAAATACGAGAAAAAAATTGGATTTCAGAACGCGGTTTTGAGAGTGGTGGTAGGTATGGTATTTTAGCTGTATCTCGGAAACTATTGAGTCTACCGAGCCTATTCTAGTATTCTAGCAAATCTAATTCAGTTTCAAAATGTACACTTTTTGTCAAAAACGCGCTTTATCATGGCCAAAATGGGGGAAAAACAAAAAAAGTGCGAAAATTTTGAGGTTTCTCGCATTTTGACCAAAATTTTGGGGGCCACCGTTGTCAAAAACATGGATTTTGCGTATCAGTCACATCCCCTACAAGAAAAAAACGAAATCTACTACCCCCAACTTAGGCCCCCCTTTTCTCGTAGTCCACAAACGTGAGACAAGGCTTGACCCAATCCTGTTCACAGACAAAACTTCTTTTCCAACCAACATCAGGAAGACTCGATTTTGATGCCGACCTTGAGTAGGAGAATTCGGAGAACGTTCATATTAGGGGTCCAGGCGGCCGGCACCACCTCACCAAACTGCCCCCCTCGCTCGTGCGCACTCCTCCACCCCGTCAGCCCTACTATTGTTTCACCAATCTTAAGGATTACGATCGTAATTTTTGACCAATCTCAATTCTGAAAACGGATTTGTACACTGTATCCATGGGCACACTGCTGTATAAGGCGACATTTTTGAAAAAGTCTCAATTTAATCAAAAAATTTTTTGAACAGTGCGCAAAAAAATTGTGCAAATTTTTTAAACCGATTTCGTCCAAACTATGGGTTGATATCTTATCAAATCCGTTTTCAGATTCAAAATATCTTGATTCGTTCTCCTGTGAGGAGTCAAGGAAATTTGCCCCGATAGTGCTGCCATCTCTTATCTGAGAATCTCACTAACTTGTCGTTACATTTAGCCTTAATGTTCGGATGGTAATGTTTCCCAGTTATCAGACAGGTGCTTCCAAATGGTGAAAAACTATAATTCCCGTGTTCAAGCTACGACAATTGTTTATTCTGCTCAATATAATATATTAGGTATTACATCTTGAGTGTTTCAAATTGCCCACTGTACTATAGCACATGTGCAATCCTGACAAGACACAAAACTAGCCGAAAATACGGTTGGAATAAGCTGAAACTCGGAAAATATGTGGTTCAAATGGCCTCAGTTCATCAGTTCAGTTCGGTCTCCCTACGTGGGGTTCGGTTTAGGGATTTTCTTATAATATTGGCAGCCTGATTTCAGACAAAGCCAATTAATCTATGGAGTAGGTACAAAAGACTAAATGGTTTTTGTCGGGTAGTTATGAGCGTTACAAGGAAAATACTTTCTTATTGCCAACTACTTCAGGTAAACCGGATATTGAAAAAATCGCAATTTCCATGAAAATAATTAGGTTTTAATTCAAAATAAGCATCGGATACGTTATAATGTTACAAATTATGGCTACATTCTATTTACTCAACTAATAATCAATATCAAGAGGCTATAACAACACGATCATAAACGGGCACCCAAATCGGCTATGATTTGCGCACGTAAATTTTTGCAAATTTGGTACTGGAATTTTGTCAACTTTCAAGTCAAAGAAAACCAATGCCGTGATATAGCAACAGTGGGCTTTCCTCTACTTTCCCATACAAAGCACATCACTTGGAAGTTATTGATAAAATAATTTGATCTGGAAGGGTTACACCTATAATGGAGAATCTGATTCCTATGCGGTATGTTGGAGTTAGTAGGTACGTACTAATGTTATTTATTTCATTTATTTATTTTTTAAAATTTCAACTTCAAATTTTAGCAACAAAATCAGTTCCCCATACAGAAATTGCTGAAAATATCACCATAGACAATAATTATTGTAATAGAGAGAATACAGGTACATATAAAGATATTACAGGTAGACATTGTTAGAACTACCCATATCAACGAAAAAATAGCAATACTACTTTAATAATTGACAATCATATTGCTTTCAAATTAATTTCTAATTTCTAGGAATCTACGATGAATAGGTAGCATACCTACCTAAACCGTTTAGGTACCACAATAACTTGTTGTTTTCAACAGGAGAAACATCTTGGCTCAGGGAATTATTTTAGTGGAAATGATAATGTTAAAATATACAACGAGAAAATAGTACCTGCATCACAATATGTACTAGAAAGGCCCATATGCGTTTGTATCATTGTTCTTATTTACTATATCAAAATAACCCCCCCCCCCTTAACATGAATGGGAGAGAAATACAGTACCTACACAGAAATGGATCGGATAATATGGAAACTGTAACGATTTCTTTCTTATTAAGCTCGACTTAAGATACTTGTCCAGTTGCGGGAGTTTTGGCAACCATGGAAGAAGGAGAAAGTAATGACTGTGTTGAAGAAAGCAATGCCTGTGTTAACGCACAAGTTCAAATAAAAGAAGTTCTCGAACATTTTGGAATACGTTCGGAGCATAAGCCACCACGGAAAGTAACTGTGTTCGTACCAGACCCGGTTCTAGAACTCAACATTCATAAAGCATTCAGACGGCATCGGGTTCAAGGACCGGGCTGACCCTTTTCCGACCTCACCTGAGATGAGTTCGAGAACTGAAGCTGAAGGAAACCGTCAAGAACCTGCCAAAATGTTCATATTGCTCAGTACTTTCAGGCTGAACGGTAAATTTTTTCCACCAACCAGTTTCCAAGCATCTCTAATTTATAATCATATAACAGGATGAACCTTGATGTTTGCATTAGCTAATGCGACAACAGTGCTATCTGGTGCGTTACTTTCAGATGTTCCAGTCTACAGGTTTCCAGAACCTAAACATTTCTAGAAGTACTCCCACCGAGTCCTGGAACTGGACTGTCTGGTGGTGGAAATTCTTGTGTTTGGAATATACCTTGAGAGAAAAACTCCAGGAGATATGGTCCCTCCAATCCAGCACTTTATCATATTGGAAGTTTTTTCGTCCGACTGCCCTGCCAGCATCGTGGACGTGATCAGCTGTCCTCCAATGAGAGGATCAGAATTCGACCTGATCATTTCGCTCTTGGCTGCTCATTGCCTCGCCCCCTTGAGTGGAGGGTTTGCTCAACAGCTACATGGGTCATGCTTGGACATGTCACCACATCCAAGATCGACATGTCACGCATCCAAGTACAAACCAAGATCGAGGTATCTTAAATTCAGTGATCACAGGAACCGGTTTATTCCACCTGATAAGGCCATTCAGCTCGTATTGGAAGATGCGAACTGTGTATGCTCTGAACTCTTTGGTACAGTGATGCATTGGGTCGTATAAATAAGGCATTGTGAAATCCACTGCCATATTTAGCAGCATCTGACCCTATGTGCTGTATCTCTTGAACACCGCAGTGTGGATATTTCACGCCCTAGGAACTCATGGAGCAGTAACTACTATTAGAATATTAGACGTATTCCTCATCGATCTGACACTAAACCTTCCTTTTTCCTTCCTCCATGTCTCCATGATGAGTATAAGTACGTATAACTACATACCTCCTACCTAACTGCCTTCCACCATAATTATGTATGGCTCTACCATAATTAGTAGCTACACTCATCAGTAAAAAAAAAAGACAATTACATCTAATATCCTACAACTAGTTTCCCCACCATAATCTGGTAGGTATGGCTTTGTTCAGCAAATACTGATAGTTTCATGTAGATGTTGATACATTTGATACCACTGATGAATACTCCAGAAGAACGTGCTGATTAATTCTATTTTGATTCTAGACACTGCATCAATGCTATCTTTATTTGATTATGATGTTCAATGACACTACAATACTACGACGAACGATGCTACCATTTCGAAATGCCCATCAACTCAATTCGGGAAGTAGGAACTTTGCTATAAAAAGTTGTCAAATCAAAGAAAGAGAAAGCCGCGTTGTTCAAATCCACCAAGAGTATAAACATGGGTCCTTCGAGATATCTACACACAGAACTTGAAAAATGACAATGTAACATTTAGTTATAATAGCAAAATTATTACAATTGACCGCTAGGTTGGGGTCCTTGCCGTTTGCCTCCCGACATCTAAAGAACATTAAGACTGCCACCCGCAAAGCGAAAGCGGACCTGTGGAATGAGAATTACTTTTGCCACCCAACCAACCTAGCCTCGAATTACGATTGCCACCCAAAGCTAGGGAGGTAGGAAGAAAGGTGCTTACCAGGGAAGAATACATTTTGTTTACAGGCTGTCTCCTCCACCAATATATAGTACGCAGTAGTTTATTCACAGAAAAAATTAAAAAAACCTTCTATCAATGAGTAGTATTATAAGTACCTGTAAGTTTTAAAGTTAACATGAACTTGAATCTATCTTTGAGCAAAACATTCCCGGCTCGCTTACTGCCATTTGCAACGACTGCAATTCCGCTCATATCAGCAGGTACATAATGATGGAAACCAGGACTAGTAACTGACAATACTCGATTGACTGCCGGTTTAGTAGTTGGTAGACAACACAACACAGATCATACAATTGGCAATTGAACAACAGAGATAGTGGGTCCAGAGGGCAAACGTAATCTTCCATTTCACTCAACTCCAAGGTAAGGGAGGCAGACGATGGTCGTTCCGTGTTGATTGTAGTTTACAATAATTTCTGCAGCACATAGCTGTAGTAGACGACTACAGTACTTCTATAGTAATTGTGGCAGCAGTACTTCTAACATTTCTATGCCAAGATAAGGTAACGGTAGAAGATGCGTGTGTTACCTTACAACTTTGATAATACAAAAATGCAAACATGAGAATGTTATTCAAAGTCATCGAATATTTATAGGTACATAATAATTTGTTCTAAACCTGTTCACACGCGGAGACATACATAACTTGCGAATGCCGATCAACAGCTATGACCTAAACAGGTCTTTTTGAATGCAATATACCGACAAACTGAACCAGAACTAACAAGACTTCACGAACAGTAACTGACTTGCTACTGATAGGTTTGCAGTGTGTCCATAGTATATTAATAGTTTCTACTTGAGATGCCCAACCCATTAAGGCAACGGATTCCTGTAACTGTGGAGATCCCTAAAATTGTAGGTAGGTATGCTCGAGGACTTGACATCACCTAGAAGCCCTGTACTCGGTTTGCCTTGAGCAACAGGGCATTACTTCAGTACTTCCCTATATTTCCCCACTTGAAATTGCACCGGCTAATGAAGCAGTGCCTGATAAATGTCCGTCCTGGTTTCCCAGGACATATTTGGGTTACGTTACGTCCTGCCTTTTGACGTGTCCTGGGGAAATGTCAGTGTTTCTTGAACGTCCTAGGAACTTGCAGGTCTCTCCGCAATGTACTTATGAGAAAACTTCATAATGTATTTTTGCTTCTACCAACAATTCTCATCTACCAAGTTCTGAACAATTTCTGCTAAAAAGCTAGGCAACTAATGTCTATCGAACATTTTCCGAACATAAAATAACATATATTTCGATGCTCATTTGAAAGGTTGATTCTACGAGTTTGTCTTTGAGTTCCCTATATGTGTCCCCGCTTTGGCTCGAATAAGTCCTGTATTTTTGGGTATGAGCAAGTTGTTGGAATGGAGATGGCAACCCTCCTACTGCAGTTGCCTCAATTATTAGCATACGAGGATCCTGTTGTTCCGTGTCTAAGAAAAAATGTCAAGCAGTGATCATTGTGGTACTGGCCACGCGTCGATTTGTTTTTTTGGCAAGCACTACTGACTGTCACTTTCAGACTTCATTATCAGGTACCTAGAGCTTGTTTTACTTTGAGTCAGTACCTACCCAAGCCTAAGTAAGCCGGTGTTGCACATAACAAGTAGAAAAGTTTGTTCAAAGCATCATGTAATCTCTAAACATAACTACAAACCTAGGTAACTAGTTCCAAAGCTTGCTCCTGACACATGAATGCATGTAACGAAGGAAACAAGGAAAAGATCTTTGCAGTTGACCTGAGCTGAGCTTCAACATAAACATACATTTCAACTCACAATATTGGATTTAACCAATAACAACCCAAATTTAAATAACACTTGCTAAGTCATGTTAGTTCTGGTTTCTTTACCAACAGTCCATTCATTCTTATGCTAAATAATTATAACTATAAAATTGAATAATTAATTTGATTTATAAAATTTTTTACGAAGAATGTAAATTCGGGAATGATGTGATTAACGAGATAATTATATCATACATACCTCCATCTGTCTGATAATGTAGGATCACATAAAATCAAGGATCACTTACGATACGTTTACAGGCGAACTTTTAAATCTTCCATACGCTGTTTTATCCTTTTTCTGAGTTCTCGAAACCTGAAAATCACGAATTACCGGTGGTTAAAAGAAGCGTCAAATCAATGTTCATGACAATGTAGCACAATGCACTTTATTTACTGTCACATCAATGGTCATGACAACGTGCCACAATGCATTCTGTTTACTATCGTGCTTATTATTATTAAAGAGTATTATTATTTGTACAAACATTTTCAAATGGAATTGGAGGAACGCTATCACCAAGGATAGGTAGACATGTTCGAACTGAAGAACATCCTTTCTAATTATGTGAATCTAGGGATGGGACATTCCAGCTGCAACTACGTGGAACCTCATCCAAGGGTGGAACTTATTGGAACGGAGACGCCTAGTTCAAACATTAAACGGAACTGTTGTATAACCTTCTTACATTCCTTCCAACAACCTTCCTACATTAAATTATTCCGCGGGTTTCCGGTTTATTTTTTTAAATAAACAGCAGAACCAAGTAGCTTCCAGGAGCCCAAAGACCCACAATGTTCAGATCAACGCCAGGGACTGACGTACCCGTCATGGCTCACCTGTAACGCAGTAACTACAACAACTTACCAGCTGGACGGAACTTCAAATCTTGTAACGGTGTCGAATCCAAATGCAACTGACACATCGCAACGTTGCACGATCGAGTTCAGAATCTGTCACAGCCAGTTTTCTCAAAATATACGACTATTTGGGATACGTATCGTACATTCAAAAAGCAATCAAACATGAACATCGGCTTCATGGACACACAAACCCTTTAGTTCTCCATCTCCTAGACAATAGCAATGTCGTCCGGCGACTTGACAGGACACAGTGTAGTGTGGGTACTCTCTTCTAGAGCACAGCCCATTGAGCTGCTAAGTCTGCTGTCAACATATTGTCCGAAACTAAATTAACTTGATGGGCTTAAATATTTTTTATCGATATAAAAATAATATTGATTAAAAAAATAAATAAATAAAAACCTATGTGTGTGTATGTCGGAGGTGCACCAGTTGAAACTGGAGTGTTGGGAGGTGTGTGGCAGGAAAAAGATTGGGAACCACTGTGATGGAGGGATATTGCCTATCTGATCAACCTACAGAAATATGCCATAACTTGTCACTTTTTGGTATCGGAAGTCCTCATATAGATACCACAAACTTTGAATAGGTTATAGGTACTACTCATCTAAGACGGGGCTCAAAGAAATGTAGATTCAGGATGAACTAGGAGAACAGAGGTGTTTTCTTCAGGTGTTTGGTTAGATTAATATGTAAATCTGAGCATCCAAGGATAAACCAACAGGGTAGGCTCTTCTGCAAGGAGGGACCGAAATGCGACAGTGGCGGCACGTATCTGCCCTCAATCTCATTCATACTAAAAGAGCCCTCCCTTCCCCGACTACCACGATTGGTCGGATTTGGTCGTATTTTACTACTTATTTTACTACTTAGTACATCTATATGTCTACCATGGACGTCATCCTGATGCCGTACCACCGTCAGATTGCCGTTCTACAACTGTCGTAGGTCACAACGAAGTCGGATATCTGTAGTACAGAATTATGAGGTTGTAACGACGTCGGATATGATTTAGTCCAGAATGCTGAGTTCACCACCACGTCGGATATCTGTAGTACGGAATGACTAGGTCGCCACAAAATCGGATATCTGTAGTACGTAATGATGAGGTCACCAAGACGTCAGATATCTGTAATACAACTGTTGTAAGTCGTATCTGTAGGTCGCCATTTTAAAATAGAATCCTCTCTGGTTTTCCCTGTTCCACTTGGGTTATGTTGAGGTTATTACCCATATTTGAATGATTTTTACAATTTATTTACGATTTGTAATGTAATAACCATAATGGGTTACATGGAAATACAACATTTCAAAAGTAAAACCATCCAAATAATAAGTCATCATAGCGTTATCATTTTAGTTGTTAAGTTAAAAAATAAATTTAAAACGTCTCAGAACCAGGCGGCACTTGTTTTCGAGAGGTTGAATAGAAGATTTTACGTATGCATTTTCTCCACGTCGATTTTATGACACGGGGGGAGGGAGGGTTGAGGGAGGGTTCTTTCAATGATACCTTTAGGTACCTATCTATCATAATTATCCTATCCACCATCTTAGCGATTTCGCCTGTAGTGGATTCCATTTTGATGAAGAATGGCAACGGCTTCCTACATTTATCAATACCAAAAAAAGGGTTCTAATGACAGTAATATGTACAACAAGTCGGGATGAGGTAGAAGAAGTTAACCTTCCTATACATATAGGTTTTACTACAGAATGTTGTAGCATAATACTACTACAGATTCTATTATGACCTGAGGTCGGGCGGCGACGTCGGTACAACCAGAACCTCATACCCCAAATTATTCGTGATTTAATCGTGGTGAGGTCGCCAGGACGTCGAGTGATGACGCACTTCCCGACGTCACACCGACCTAGCTGTGTTATTTGGGTCATCTGTGTAACATTATGTGACACTCACTTTGCCTGGATACGCCTCTCTTCTCTGGCCTGCTCGGTGTTGAACTGTTCAAGTATCGCATTACATTCGAACATGGAAAGATTGAGGAACTGCGCCACCTCTGGAGAAATTTCGTCTGTGGTCGTCCGATCCATCAGATACAACTTAGCGACGTCTTCGTGAGGTCCCAACATGACGCGAGTGACCAATGGGTATTCGTCTTCTCTCAACATTCTCTGTTCTGTAACCAAACAAATGTGAGAAATTAGGTAACGCAGAGAACACACCGTAGAGAATCAATGTTTTTGGGAAGGTACTGCTCGTAATTTATTGCTGCCTGCTCTTTGATATTTCACTCGTCAAATCTTACTACATAGCCCACCTTCATCCTCTCCACTTCCCAGCTACGAGCGGCGGCAGGATAAAAACGCTGTTGTGTGTCACCTCGTCGCGTGCGTGCAACGGATTTTTTTCTGCTCGCGTTGTTCTTGGAAATCCGTCCGCGTGGAAAATAAAAGCTATGTGTGTCCCCAGCCTAATAGCCCAGTGTGCGGGTCAGCGCGTGCTTTCAGGATTTGATTGCAAAATGATAGCAAAGTTAACACAAGCTAACGTCCTCCGCGACAGTGCCAAGACGTAGAAGTCCATAACTATGAATGTATTTATTTTTCACGTGCAAATGGTTGGGAACTGAACAGTCAACGAATAATTATCGAGAGTATTTTAAGGGAATTTTGAATCAAAGGGATTTTATTGCATTCAATAATTTGTGACTTTTTAAATTTGTTTTTTATATTTATAACTTTAATTTAATATTTTATGTATCCATGTAATTACATACTATTTTGAAGAAAAAAACCAGTAATTTTTTGTTTCAACCGTCCGGAGTAGGAGAAAGGGGGAGGGACATTCGGTAGAGGGTGGGGCTTTCCTGACGTCACTAAAGGTCCTCACACACTAGGCGGGAACAGGACAGGAACAGGACGGGAAACAGCCGCGGGACGCGGGTCGTATTTTTTCGCTTCTGTGTATTTGAACGGAGATACGCATACTAGGTGGGACACGGCGGTCACGGCATGGGGCAGGAACAGGACGGGTTGCGGCGCGATCGCTCTCAGAGCGAAAAACGGCGCGTCCTGGCACGGGACGTTCTCCCTCCACCGTCCAAATTTTCTCCACGTTCACGCTCGCCTTCCCCACGCTCGCCTTCCCTTGTTCAAGGTACATTTCTCATTCATAACTATCATTTGTTCAATTAAAATAGGCGCTGTTTCTCCAATTGCCTTGACATTTCTTGATTCCATGATGTCATCATACAAAAAGTGAAAAACTGGCAATGTTTTGCTCGCAATTAAGTGTTCAAATTCAAGTGATGTTGTCACTAAAATTGCTAAAAATCGTGTTAAACATGATTTACAAAAAAAGAAATATGATGACGGGTTGGTGGGTATCTCATCTTCTTTAAAAATTCACTCATGATCATGAGATGACTGGAACTTTTTCGAAAATAAAAACGGAGTTATAATATAACAAAGTCTATATCCACGAAAACAATGAGTACAAAGTTAAATCGATTTCGACGGTTAGACGGTTACTGATGATGACCTAACCGTCGAAATCGATTTAACTTTGTACTCATTGTTATCGTGGAAATATACTTTGTTATATTATAACTCCGGTTTTATTAAAATGGGTTTCCACAACTTCGTCGCGAGTGATTTAATTCGGAACTTTTTCGATTGGTACCTATACAGATTTTAGGCGTCAAAATGTTCAGTGCATCAATGTCGAAGTTTCAAGCGCATTATGTTAAAGAGCGATCAAAAAATGTCTCCTCTCTCTTTCTCGTGGGCTAATTGATTTCCGGAAACTGGTATCCATCTTCGTAATATGTGGTTCCACCACACCCAACAGCTCTTCAAATTTTTCATAGTTCATTCGGTAGTAGGTCAAAAATTTATGAGCATCGTTTTTGAGGTCCTCAAAAATCGTACTGAGCTCTCCAAGTTCATCTCGCTTCTTATGATGGTCATGAACCCACATCCTTTTATTAGGTTCGGTGAGCAGAATAGCCGCAACTATAGCTTCTTCCTCAGAAGAAGATGATGATGAATAACTCATGAATTAAACTTGTATGCTACTCTCACCCTAAGAAGCAAATGGGACAAAAATGTTGTTTGAGAACAGGAGATCTTGAAACGAGGGGACCATGGCAAGCGGTGGGGGAAAGAGAGTTGAGGAACGTCCTGTCTAGTGTGGGTATAGGCGCAGGACGGGACAGCCGCAGCCGGCCAGCATCCCGCGTCCTATCCACGGCGTTTCCTGTCCTGTTCCTGTCCTGTTCCCGCATAGTGTGCGAGAACCTTAAAACCCCACCCCGACGGTCATACATGGGGTCACGAAACCCCAACCCCGGAGAAGGCAGCAACGTCACAAGGTCCCCTGTGGAGGACATACATCGACATATCAAAATGCTATTATCACCTTAGTATAATTGTGCGCCTACTTAATTGCCTGTGTTAAAACCATGGATAAATTAAACATACCACTACTGCGTGATGAGACCGTTTCCGCTGCCTCCTCCTCAAATCATTGTTGCAACGTGTCGACCTGGTAACTCAACTATGCGAACCCGTCGACACCAAACGCGACTGTTGATCGAAGAATCTGGGGTCCAGCAAACGCAATATTATTGTGAGCGGTAAATGCGGTTGCAGGACCCAAGCTTACCACGGTTGCTAGCATCGCTGAACAGCCATCGATTACTGTTTAAACAGAGTCTCCGGCTGAAAAAAACTGCGCACGCGAGCGTCTGTTATAAGGTCTTTCAACTCAGACACAACCCACTCTTCTTTCAGCAACTGTGGTAGCACTTCACCAGTAATCTGTTGATCGTAGTGATGATCAAAAATATCACCATCAACACCTCTATAATTTAACCGGGTTTCTAATAATACAATTTCGAAAACCTCAAATGGTCCGTACTCCCCCTGTTGGATTAATTCATAGGTAGTGATCAGATCATTGGCTAGGTGGGTGTCCGGAATTTCGCAAAATTTTTTTCCAAGACGTCGATTATTACACAGTTTATCTGTTCAACGGCAGATTGTAACAGAATTTAAATTCGGTTACATACCCACCCACTACCTTTTGCTGAATTTCATTTTGGGTACTATAAGTTTCATAAATTTTCTTATATGGGAGGTACCTACAATTACAAATATTGCGACTTAACGTTGGGGGTGGTGCACGTTGATTTGTTCTACCACAGTAGCTTCCAGTTTGAGCGAGAAGGTCTTGAGGAGCGGGGCACATCACGTAGGTCAACAGCAGAAGGTACTGACTAAAACGATGTACGTTTTATGTAAGCAGCTCGAGGATTTGGGCGTTTAAGCGTTTTTTTTACATCACTTCGACATCAACTGACGCAGTTTCAAATGATGGAACCTCGAATTCTTTGTAGGCTGATACCAGTGTACTTGCTGCGATGGGATCGTAGGGCGCCGTAGTGCGTGACGCGAGTGCGTTCATGTAAAAGTAAATTCCTGAAAATCTCGCTGGTAAATCAGCATGAACCGCACATGGCTTAATTCTGTCCGAATACGTTTTGAATAGCTTTCTAAAAGTCAGGGAGTTTTCTACATTGACTATATTCAAATTATTATCAAACCCGACTGCTCTGCGTAAAGTTTTATTCCTTGACGTAAAGTACGCAGTGGGGATTTGCTTTTAGGTAAAATGTAGAAGGGGCACCTATACAGGTAAATTATTACACAACGGTATTAGGTGCCCCTATGCGACAGGACTGTTATCGCTCTATACCTATAACACATTTTCAAACGTATTGCCAGATCGGGGGAATAAACAATTTAAATTTCGAGAAGTGTTGTCTCCAGTTGTTTTTGAAGCCGGTGTCTACAATACCAGCGATATTTTCAATCACATACAAGCGTTTTTGGACGAGCGCAAGGTTGAACTAAAGCTAGGTTCACATGGAGACGCAATTCTGGACGGTAGTCCGGCACGGCTACGCGTTCTGCAACGCTATTGGCCAACGCAAAATGGATTATTGCAACGCAGTATCTTGGATACTATATCAAAATCTGCAGATATTTTCCACTGTCCAGAGGTTACTGCGCACACCTCTCCTGTTTGGTTGTTCAGCCATATTGAAATTCTACATTTGTGGCTGATTTTGCGGTTTCGAGTTTGAGCAATTTATTGTTTGTTTTTTGCGTTTGCGTTTTGTTATGATTCCGCTGCCATGTGAACGCCTCTGCGGCAAAAATTCCGGCAAACGCGTGCCGGATTGCTGTCGGGAATTGCGTCTCCATGTGAACCTAGCTTAAGAGCCGGTAATAGAAAAAATGTAATCGATGATACTTTTTCGGAGAATGATTTTTGTATAAAGTGGAAATTGAGTAACACGACAAATCGGATTGTTATAACTTCGGGGCTGACGATTGATTTTAACCATAAAGGTTCAATGCCAAGTCTAATTGGTTTTGAACGTACATCGGTTATTCCACCCAATACGCGCGCAGTAGCACCCAATCCGGCACAAATAGACGGGAATAAATCGGTGAATTTGACATGTAACGTAGCACGCGGTTCATACGTCAATAATCAACCATCTAGCGTTATTCTGTAGTTCGTACCCGATGTTGATCCAAATTTCAAAATTGTTCACACGCCTTCACCCGTTCTATATTACTCGTTGAACACTAGGGTGATCGATCAGTTGTTGTTGATTCAATATAGTATCAATTAAACGGTATAGAGGTCGACTTTGCACGAAATTCTGGTATAACTTCAACATTGAAAACGCTCGTATCGTACACTACGAAAGATTTGCCAAGGTTGGAAAACTAAGGATTCACCAAGCCGAACGGATTGGAACCAGATATTGCACCACCATGCACCGTTGGAATTGCCGATGCTAGCGGTGATCGATTTTTTTTCCAGTGTGTTCCCCTCCGCCTTGTTTCTGGTTTTTTCAAGCATACAAATCGCGAGATTATTAACACGGCGCAAGAGTTGGTTTTGACTATTGACTAGATCCAGTTCCGATTTCAAAGCACTGGTGGGACAGAGTGACAACATCCTCGATATATCTCGAGAAAGTTTCGTGGGTCGTTCCACAACTCAAACTATCCGATAGTGAACAGAATGAGTCCTCGAGTCATAGATGGCTGTTCAACGATGCTTGCAATCATGGCCAGCTTGGGTCCTGCAACCGCATTTACCGCTCACAATCATATTGCGTTTGCTGGACCCCAGATTCTTCGATCTACAGTCGTGTTTGGCGTTGACGGGTTCGCATCATCGACTTACCACGACGACACGCTGCAACAATGACTTGAGGAGGAGGCGGCGGTGGCGGAAACGGTCTCATCACGCACTAGTGGTATATTCGATTTATCCACGGTTTTAACACAGGCAATAAAGTAGGCACACATTATACTAAGGCGATAATAGCATTTTGATACAATGTACAATGATCCGTACTTACCTGCAGGCGGAGTTCGTGACACAGGTATATCCTCTACAGGGGACCTTGTGACGTAGTTGCCTTCTCCAGGGGTGGGGTTTCGTGACGTAGGTAGTTCCCACCCCCACCATCGGGGTTAGGTTTTTGTGACGTAAGGAAAGCCCCCCCCTCCATACCGAATGTCCCCCTCCTTTCTCCTACTGACCGGGGTAAGTTTATATTACGAATTAACGAGATAATGGGCTGGTGAATTACGAATTAAGATGTTTAAGAGACTCCCTTGCCACAGTCATTACGAATTAGCGATGGGACCGACGATTTACTACGAATTGGCAGGATATCGGGATTTCACTGTATACTTACCTATTTCCAGAATAATTTTTTGTGTTATATATTCCTTGTCATTAGGCAGGTATATAGGTACATTCCTTATACGACTAGTAATAGGGGTAAGCTATTTCACGTGTGGAATACACGGGACGGCTGAATATATGGGACATAGTCAGGTGGTAGTTATTTTTAAATATCTGTAGTCAGTGGGTGAAATCTTCATTAATTTGGAACGGTAAATTAGGAAGTAGTAGCCCCCGATTGATCCAAGGATCGATTAAATGGCGGGGCCCGTGCTACTCACGACATCTGGCTAGTAGGTAATCATCATGGGGATGGTCCCACTGTATGTAGGTACCTCTCGATTGATTTTCCCAAGAACTCACCTCCATTATCCTCGATTGATTTTCCCAAGAACTCACCTCCATTATCTCGAACGATGAACAAGGCGAATAGCTGAGGTTTCGAATCAACTTTGTACTTGTCCAACATGAGGTTGATGACTTCTTGAGTGGAGACCAGAGATGTGACCCAAACGGACATCTGCGAGCCGAAAGGAGGAGTGAAGAAGGAGGTTTCCCTGTCGTAGAAATGTCCGTTGATGGAACACCTCCGCCTCAGCTTGGTGCCTCTTCGACGCCGAGCTCCTGGCCTCCTCCGGATCGCCGTGTCGCCCCTTTTCCTAGGAAGAGACGTCGCTTCAGACTGAGCAGTCTCATCTTCACTGTCAGTCAAACCAACCGATGCCTGGACAAGAACAGGTAAGATCGTAATCGAAGTACCAACTCCACTTGGATAAGCACGCCACAGATACTTTGATATACTTACTGCTGCAAGATTCTCAGGATTACTTTGACTCCGATCAAAGGAACGGGGTCGTGGCTCCCGTTCGTCCCCTCTACCGGCGCCTTCCAGTGTGGAGTCCAAACTCTCTGAGTAGACGTCAGTTGAGCTGTGGCCCATGTCCACAGGTGTCAATGGTGAGTTGTCACCAGTACTGTTGTTGGAGGAATTGGAGGAGAAGGACTTGCCGGAACTCGGCAGAATGCATGGCATGGTTTGAAACAGTTTGGACCCTTCGTCTACCTGTCGCTCTACCTGCATTGCAGTATGGACAATCTTAGAATGAAAATAAAATGGCTGGTTTCTAATAAACCACTTGGTCGGAAATTATGTGAATACAACCAGTAGTTTGCACAATGAATGTCTCTGAAGGGGAATGGATGGGGGGGGGGGGGGGGATTATAGCTACCGCATGCCGTTAGGTACTATGATTGATTTAGAATTTCAGCAAAATCTGTGGAATAGAACCCAAGCCTTGATCGTTACGATCGAAATGAAATTCATAGGGAACACACAGAGTCCGAAATCAGTGGAATAAACAGCAAGTTATGTGGCTACGATTGAAACGAAACTCACAGATAACAATTACAGCAAAATCAGTGGAATAGAACAGCAAGTTATGAATGTTACGATCAAAATGAAGCATACATGGAAGCCATCAGAGTCATGATCCATGAAAATTTCAGCAAAATCGGTGGAATAGAACCGGAGTTATGAATGTTACGATCGGAATGAAACTCATACGGAACCACGTCACGGTACCTCATATGATCCACGAGGAAAATTACAACAAAATCTGATAGGCAGAAATGGAAATTCTATCACTACAAGGTTGCTGTCGTATGTACATGTGCAGACACTGCGATCATTCCTATCGTATAATCTATTTAACAGACGGCCATCAAAGGCCATGCCTGCATGACACATTGAAAATGTCAGATTAAGAACCAGAGTCACGGGAGTGTCAGAAAGTGCATCTTTGAGCATGCGGACATGGAAGTTATAGTCAGATTGGGATCAAACTCATAAGGGACCATCTGTTGAACAACTCACACGTACCCTCCAAACTTCAGCGTCTGTTCTTTCGATAAAATAGACTTTTTGCAGCCACAACAGCGTGCCGAAAGAGACCGAAATGGTCGGTGTGATAGGGCACTCAAATTTCACATTATGTTCTAACCTTCTTCGTTAGCATTTTTTTGTAACCGGCATCTGAAGTCACGTTATGTGATTCACCAGTCAATCCCGGAAACCTATACCTGGCATAGAAATACGACTTCCCTTGTCATCGGAAAAATATTCTGAATCGATTATCCAAATCGTTCTTGGAGTTCCCCGTGGCACATTGATCAACTGTAGGTGTGCGTCTAACGCTTCATTTCCCCATCTATCATCCCATTGTTATAAAGCTGAACATAATAATTCCATGGCATCCATGGCAGCAGTAAGTAAAAAACCCCAAATGTCTCAAGCTGGAAAGAAGGAAGTAATTCTGTTATACAAGTGTAAGGTAACTATTGTTTGTTCTACTCAAAAAGGCGTTCTCGATGTTTTTCGTCGTCACGTCACGTCAAACGTTTTGGTGCATTCAACGCGCATGTACAGACGGAGTGCGGCAAAAACTCTCTAATACGGATGTATCATAAGACATACAGACAGACAGACCAACATATGTAGAATCAAATTTGTTCCTTGATGTCTAAAAAGCAAAGTGCAAGTGGAAAATTTGTTTTTGGAGCGCATGCGTTTTGAAACTCGCGTGGATTGAAAGCTTCCCTATCTTTGGTACTGTGGAAGCAAAAGAATTCGGACATTACACAAGATCTTGAGCGAGTAGGGTCGAGGATAATTCTGTCCAACTGTAACTGCAAATAGGTACATTCATTACCTGTAGGAGATCATCAAGTTCATTCCACTGAATATTTTTCAAATCCAATTTCGACGGCAGTGTGAGGCATTTTCCCGAAAAATGCTGATGAGGCTCATCACCGTTTTCCATAGGTGTAGCCGGTGTTTCAGGATGATCCGTTTTCTGGGGACTGGCCGTTCCATTAGCCATTTCCGCGTCTCGATTCTTCAAAATTGTAAATGAAAATGTTAGGAACGAAAAATTGCAGCACAATGAGAACAACCGATGGAACCATGATGACTCACTTTAGAGCTGAATCCATTGACGCCGCTGAACCTGCACGAATTTCGTTTACGGATAGTGACAACAGTGCGTTGATCGACGTCTTCTTTTAGATGGATCACACCGGCAACTCCCCAGTAGATTCTCAACGAGCCTTCCATAACCAATCTTCCATTTACCTGAAGAAATGGAATGAAGAGATAATTGATGAGTTTCGCCATTAAACTGATGAGGACCGAACTGATGCACTGATCATATACAAGGACATATTCATTGATAATGGCTGAAGAACACCCCTGCAAACCCAATCAGACCGCCAAACGGCTCTGAATTGAAGAGACTGAAGAGGGTAGCTTACGAAACAGGGTAGCCGGACGAAAAGCCCTAGCCTGGAATGTCTGTTACTTTAATACAGAAGAGAGAAAAAAACCACAGTCATGCAGCATGGCTATAAGAGCGAATTTTTGAAGAAATAACTGATTTTATGTAAAATTGTTTTATCTCAAGAAATAACCACGTTCCTTCATCTTCAAAGTGCTCCAGTTTGAGAACGGAATGAGATATCGCAATTCTGATTTCACCATCGTGTTCAGCGTACAAAAACCTTTAAAATGAGGTGTCACTTGTCAGACTGTTTCATTTTGGGAATTTTTGGGCAATTTTTCCCCCCTAAAACTCCCCAAAACTCCCCCTTAGAGTGACCCGATTCTGCCCATCTACGAACTTAGCCTGTCGATTGCCAAGACAGATTTTTCGTGCAAATTTGAACTTTTTATCTCAATTCTTTCGAGAGTTATCGTCTGGAATGACACATACATATATAAATATATAAATATATAAATATATAAATATATAAATATATATATAAATATATATATAAATATATATATATATACATATAATTTTTGGTGTCTTTCGGTAGTGAATTCAGGATGGTCTGAAACGGATTTTGGTATAAAAATCTTTCGGAAATTCGAGTTTTAAAAATTTTGGACCGAGAACAATAGCTTCCTTTTCTTCGAAAATTCGCTAAAAATATGAACATAACATTTTTCAATTGTTGTGCAATTTTGTGGACTCGCATATACTACCCTTGCGATAGAATGTCCTTTCTAATATGAAGCAAAAATGGGTAAAATATCATCACTAGTAGAATTACCACACTACGGAATTTTACTTCTACTACTAGCAGAAATTATCACTATCAGTCTGGGTTGGTGAAATGGTACAGGTACAATCATTCTTACCTCTCTACAACGGATTTCGCCGCTCTTCCCATCAAAATACTGATTGAAAATCTTCAGTTTAGATTCCAAGTGAGACCTTTCATCACAAAACACACAATTAGGATTCAACAAAACAAAATATAATATGGGATGAATGTAAGTAACAACTTTGATCTTCTCACCTAGGCATGTTTTTGGCTCCTGATTTATTTTCGACTTTCCCAAAACTTGAGTGAGATTCTACTCTCGTTCCATGCCCGTAGAGTTGAGGACCAAACAAAGCTCCATAGCATGGGACGTGGCAGTAAGGAACTCCTTTATGCTGCAATAGTGAATCATTTATTAAGAACGAATTAGTACACTCTTTGGAGTGGGTGAGGACTTCCACTGTTCTGCAAATAATGGGAAATTTTCGAGTGTTTCATGTTCTCCTTTTTTTTGCAAAATTCTGTTCAATAACGGAAATTAACACTATTTACCACATATTGTTTATGTCGGAAAGTCTAGGCAGAAAACGAGTTCCCGCTTAGAGCACTTGTGCATCACTTCCATGTTTTTGTTTACCTTGTAGATGAACGTGCATCACTTTCATGTTTTTGCTTAACTTGTGCGTCACTTTCCATGCTTTTGTTCACCTTGTAGAGAAAAGTCATTATCATCAGCTAAGAAGGTTATCGATTAGGCTTCAGCCAAACGACCCCATCTTCAGCAGACCAACAAACGACTCGAGAACTGCCACTCACACTCCTCCCCACATGATATACTTCTGGGTAGCAGAAGTATGAGAGGGAGGGGGGGGGGGTGAAAAGTAGTATGAGGTTCTGGTCCAGGAGAGGACATCTGAACAAATTCAAGGTGACTAACCTCCATCGTAATAGTAGGTACTACCTCAATAATATTACTTACTGGTGGAGAACAAAGCTCCTACATATGAGTATTGGCAGAGAAAAGATGTTATCGGATGTTGTTGTCCAGTGAATTGTGCTCATCTGGGCAACCTCTAGGTGATCAACCTCCATAGTTGGGATGGAACAACTAATGGGACTTGTAAATTGGGACACGGCATTACTCGCCTTCAAATGAGCTCAATATATTTTAATTATACAGCGCTCTAAAAGGTGGAATGCGGGTGGGGAAGCCAATGTATGTATTATAAAAGGGACAGGATGTTTGTAATGGAATCCTTCTGGAAATCTTTGGGCTTATCCTTCTCGAAAGCCCACACAAAGTGGATGGAGAAAGGTGAATTGCTCAGTGCATACTACCAAACCACGGTCTGCTACCATGGTGACGGTGTTCCCTCGAGGGTCCTAGACCAGTGATATTATCACCGGTTAAGAAGGGATCTTTCTCTGCAGTTAAGTTACTCAAGAAATGTTCAACTGATGCGTTTTCCACAATTTTCAACACATACTACCATTTACAACTGAGTTTAAACAACAAGCTTACTACGGTTTACAACGATCGTCCGAGGACACTGGCTCACTTGAAGACCAAATCCAACTCGCTATCGCCAACATACCGATTGATATGCTGGAAAGAGTGGATAGAAACTTCAATAATCGTCTGACTCAGCGTACTGACGATGGGGGCCGTCACTTGAGTGCTGTTATTTTTAAAACGGTGTGAAACAAAACTTCAAACCATGTCCTTTCAGAGGAAAAAATAAATTGATATATGTAATTTTTTTATTTTTTATTCACCTTTCATATCTGCAAGTTACCAGGCCCCACACTGTATTTAAGTTTGTGAATCTAAGAATAGTTCTGTTTTCAGGAGTTCCATTATTTTTCAATTTTTCTCCTTGCTTTTCGTTTTTCATTCAGTAGATTCCTTACTTCTAGTGGGTATGATTTCAATTTATTATCACAATACCTAATCGTTGTTTTGGCTTACTGAGGTACTTTGCCAGGCTGGGTGTTGTAAGTTATTAATAAATAGATAAAGTTCGTCTTCTAATTGTTATGAGGCTTTCAGATTAATTGATACTTTCAGCTGCTGCCGAAAACAAGACCAGAAAGTTTTCTTTGGATAAGCTTAAAGTATTTTCTTTTAGATCCACTTGTTTGCTGATTAGATCAATAAGTGAAAACAATGCAGGCAAAAGACGAGCAATAAATATGAAATTTAGGTACGAGGTAACAGATGGGAAATTACAGTACGTTATAGGATCACCTCAATTTAATGGGGAATTTTCGTCAAAAAAATTATTTTTGGGAAAAAATTAAAAACGTCAGAACTCTTGGGAAAATGGTAGTCTGAAGCCCGCTTTCCAAAATAAGAAAATGTGGCAAGAAATGAACTATCACGTCTATTGACATCTGATTGGCTGTTTGCCCAAGGAGGCGTAGCGAAGCTTTGGAGGCAATGGTTCTCAATGCTGCCAACAACCCAACATTAGAAATGGCAAACCTTCCTGACAACCCTCAAGAACCTTTGCTGTGACATTTCCCCCGTTTGATTTTGAGGACGGGATTTAAAAAAACTTATTTATACATATGCGGTTCCATCCATCCATCAATTGCAGTTCTCTACACTGTTTAAAGTGATGCACTAGCCTAGCAGGAACTCAGAAATGCAAATTTCACACTCGTTTTCTGCCTACAATTTTCGAAAAACACCTCATTATGTGGTCAACAAGTGGTAATTTACATTACTGAACAGAATTTGCCCAAAAAAATGAGAATTTGTAACCCACAAAAAATGTAGGTACATTAGCCAAATCAAAAATGCGTTCTAACTCAAAATCAATAGGTACGATCGAGACATCCTAACGGACAGTTTTGTTTCTAACCGCACCGATTTTGGTCAATTTTTACAGCAGTGTTGTTGAAAAATCGAAAACCATAACTCTCTTATTTTTCCACCTAGATTCTCATCTAAAACTGAAGAGTTTTAACGAGCTGAACAAAACCCAAAAACTTATGTTCTCCAACAATAGACCAAAATAAAGTACTTGGTGGTTGTACTGTACGAGTACCTAACCCAAACTAGACATTTAATAAACTACAACCCTGAGTATAAATAAAATCTGCCAGCCTGTACAACGCCGAGCCAAGGAAACGCAGATAGGTACCATTTATGTATGAAGTAGGTACGTACCTCAGCATGCTGACCAGGGTTCAAACGCTTTCCGCACTCTTCGCACCTCAAGCACTCAGGATGCCAATCATAACCCAGTGACTGCTTCCGCTCCGCTACAAGGTAACGTTATGAATGAATGAAATAATAAGAAAAAATAATAATTTTACTGCAATCAGTGCAATATTAAGGTATGTGCAGGAAGCAAGAAATAGGTACTATCTAGGTACCTACCTGCAACTAGGAAAACATCAGTCAGGGGATTTTGAAAATTACATGAGACAATAGCATCGAGATGGCAAGGTAGGCACATACCCACATACTTACCTGCCTAACATTCCTGAAATGCTAACATGTCTGCCTAACATTCCTGAAATGCTAACATGTCACTCGGATGACGGTGTACCTACTCAAGACATTGTTCAAATACAAATAGTACACTATACAGCTATTAGTGCAACTCACCGAAGTAAACTGGTTTTCCACACTTGTGACACTTCCACATTTTCAAAAATTTGAACTAATAAGAAAAATATAACAATAAAGAAACAGGAAACAAACTGACTCATTGAGTTCCCGACTTCTCACATTATTCAATTACAATTGAATTTCGGTAATTGGAAAACTGAGAAACGGGAATAATGTTACATAAACATTGAAGTGATACACGAGCTAATGAACTGCAGTAAAATCACTGCATGAAAATTGAAAAACTATTGATATTGAAATTGAAAATTAAAACAGAGACGGGCAGACACCATTGGTTATGGATACTAAACCAGAATTTTCATAGTGTTTGGATATACTGGGATGATGGGATCGAGTCATGGAGGTAGCAGGGGCTACCTCTATGCTGGAGTTACACGGGCGTGGCCAATCTAACTGGTAGGTAATCTGCGGGCTATGCTCATACTAGGGGGAGGGAAGAAAAATCAATTCATAATATAGTAGGTACCAACTGTGATACTCAGCAATAATAATAGGTAATTTATTGTTGGGAAAAAGTAGGTTTTTAATATGATTTTATCAGGCAGCTCATACATTTCCGACCAGAAATCCCGTTGTTGCAGTGAAGGTGGCCGCAGATTGATTCATCCCATTGATCTAAGTGGAAATTTGTAAAATAAGGAAACTACATAGAGTTATACCATCAAATGGGACTTGAAATTCTTCAGGAATATTTTGGTAGTAATGTTTTATTTATCCACTATCATTATCAATAAATTGAGGGAGGCACCTAAGTAGGTTCCTATTTGATTTACTTACTCAAGTGCTCATGGAATTATGAGAATAGATATGGAACCAACACCCATGCAGGTACCCATAAACATTGAATTATTCTTCTTTCTTAACAATAAAGATAATTAACTTATCTATAATTTCTTGGTGTATAAACGTAGGCTTCCTCTAGGTGTAACACCTAAAAAATAACCAATACAAAATTCTACATAAATACCTACTCCTACATGATTTATTGAAGGTATGATGACAAAGTAAACTGATCTGGTACCAGGATTTCATTTAAAAAAAAGAAAAAAAAAAATCAGAATGCTGGGAGATATGGCCAAAGTTTTGAGCCATAACCATGAAGCTGGTCCGAGAGTGGAAGCAGAATCCGACCAGCCAGACCATAACATACCAGTGCAGACTGGGCGCTCCTGTAAGTTCGAGCCAGTTTTCAAACAGGCTTCTCCCCAAGCTCTGAGTTTGGCAGTGTTGTTTGCTCTCGAAGAGGAAATGTGTTATATGCCTGTGTCTTCTGTTGCTCAGTGGAACAATGGACGAGGAACTCCTGGACTTAATTCTATTGGAAAGGAATTTATTATTGAACTCCCAGAAAAGAAAGTGGGTACATGACTTTAACCAAGATCCATCCAAAATTACATCCACCATATTACCTCAGATGCCCTTCTATTACTGTATGGCCTTCTCCCTCAAAATCTCAAATCCGACTACCAGAAAAATCAAACACGTGTTTTTTCGCCTGACCAGCATAGACGAGAAAAAAATTGGTCCCGACTTTGCGGAACAGCCAGCGGCAACAGTGTAGGAGGGGGACATGCACTAACACGCGTGCGCTTGTTTTCTTCCGACTCATGGAGACCCATTTAGACCGTCTGGTCGGGAGAAATTCCACTTCCAGTGTAGGACCAGCCTAACTAGGCTGGTAGATACAATTATTTTTCTATTTTCTTGATGACAATGAGAGAAACTCGGCGCTGCGCGCCTAGCCAGGGGGCAAGCCCCCTGGACCCCCGGATGCTTACTGCTTAGAGCCTATGGCTAGTTAGTCCAAGGCTAAAGCATGTTCCATGCTAAAAATATTTGTTTGCAGTGACCATCTGGTGGTTATCTGAACAACACAAGGCGCTTGGCCGTTCACCTTGATTCTCATACTGTTTTCAGACAGTACCTATATTATCCATGACAGGCTGTTCCCAGTGTTTTCCTGACTATCCAAAGCCAGTTTTCTGATCGTCATTCCAGTGCACAAGCAATAGGTACGTTCCGGCTACCAGAGCTGGTTTAAAAAGTTTCAAAACCAACACGCAAGTTTTTTCCAAAGGGTGAGGGTTGAGTTTTAGAACTGTTCCAGTTCGAGAACTCATTGGCTGGAGCACCTTGGAAACGCGCTCAACATTCTGATGATTAGGGCCGAAAAACTACTGATTAGGTACCACAGAGACTTTAAGATCCCTTTAACATGAAGATTGGAGGGAAATGCCATTTTGGGAAGGTTCCAGTGGGGTTATCTTCAGTTCTGTAGGGGAAAAAACCCATCCTAGATTGGGTGCTGAAAGTTAAGAAACTCGGATAACTCAGTTCCCGGACCTGACGCGGTTGGAACACTTTACAGATAAAACCAATAACAGTGAACAGTTTCAACACTCCATGTGGTTGGAACACAGTTTTGTGAACAGTGGGTTGTCCGCAGAACTAATTACAAAACTCGCATTGGCTGGAACAAAGCTAATACGGCTGGAGGAGAAACTGGTGATGCACTGCCTTCTCGATTCACAAACATTACCATTTCTCCCTCACATACCTTCTCAAACACTTATCAAGATGGTGTTGGTTCATGGATGGTTTCTTACAGTTTTCTATGAGTCAGCTAACCATCAGAAAAAAGCAGTGTGAACAAAGCTAATAGCAAATCATAAAAAGAGGGGTTACATAATAAGCTTTGTTCGAAAAGGCTTTTTCTACGGTTAGCTGAGGCCTAAAGTTCGTTGGGACAGACAGTCCTGGACCTTTCCGGACCACTCTATCCAAGCCACACCTCTTTTTGCGCGTTCTGAGAGCGCCAGAACTGGTCCTGGGTCGACAGTTGGTTGTTCGGGCAGACAGTCCAGGGAGGTTCGCGACTAGTTCTGAATGTCCTCGATTTTTGAGGACTGTTGATCCTGCACATGCGGCACTCGATGCTTCTATCTTCAGCTTATGTGGAAAGTTACAATGGTTCAAGTTATCCATTCAGAATCATAAGTGGGCTTTTGGACACACACACTGTTCTGCCCTCATTTTCAGAACGCAATTCCATCCTGACCTGGCCGAGGACTGTCTGTCCGAATAAACCACTAGAAAACCATAAGAAAACATCCATGATCCAATAATGTCTTGATGAGCGTTTGAGAGGGGTTTGCATTTGATAATGGCTGGGAACTGAGAAGGCAGTGAATGGTCAGTTTCTTGGCCGCACTATCTTGTGTGTACAAGAATGATGATCAGAAAAACTGACTTTGAACAGTCAGGAAAAACTGGGAACAGCTGGTCATGGACACTATACAGTACGAAAAGAGTAGGAGAATCGGGGTGAACAGCCAGTCGAACGCCTTTCTGATGGTCACATGGTCACTGGGAACAAACCTAGGTATTGGATCATGGGTGGTTTAGTACGGTTTTTTAGGAGTCAGCTTACTGTCAGAAAAAGGCATTGAGAACAAACCTACCTAGTTACATACTACAAACGATTTAACAACAAGGAATTTAATAGACGAAAGTGTTTATGACAATTCAGAAGAAAAATTCAGCATACAACTTTCAGGTTTATAAACAGAACTTGAAGGAAGAAATGAATTAAAAAACACTGTGAAGTCCTTGTCACATGGGTTTATTATTCTATGGGACATACCTACAGAAATGTTGGCTGTTCATTTATTGTTTCTTTCATGTGCAATAACTGAAATAGCTGTTTTTGTTTGTTTCCACCAATTTTGGCCCCCAAAAACTCGAATTAGGCTCATGATTTGACAAATGGTCTTTGATCATTGGCAGTGCCATTTAATTGTCTTGATACACCTGTTGACACTTTTTGTAGTATTAATATACAAATTTATGGTGATTTCAGACTATTTCCAGGTTTCTGACTCATAAAAAAAATGAATTTTGGGAGCTGACTCTTCTTTAGAACCTCCATTCTTCACTCTTTGGTCAAAATCGACTACACATTCCGCCCCCTCGCCCTGAAAAACATGGAAAACGATATCTCATATGCTCCTGTTGCTAATACACCAAAAACCCATATTTTTACACCCATTTTTCACCTATAACACCCCTGGGTATATTCTGATTGGGCTGCAACGTTTGGGACACAACTAGGGCTCTAATGGAGCCCGTGTGCAAAAGAATGAATGTTGTAGAGTGAAAATAAAAATGTAGGTATGGATGGTATCACGGTGGCTTACTGTTTTCAGAAATTGCTTTTTTGGAATCTACGCACCTTGAAAAGTAAGAGAAAAGAATGCTGAGGG
The DNA here is from genome assembly GCA_954871275.1 of Leptopterna dolabrata. NCBI lineage: Eukaryota > Metazoa > Arthropoda > Insecta > Hemiptera > Miridae > Leptopterna > Leptopterna dolabrata. The sequence goes on along the minus strand of OX940977.1, from coordinate 35,931,917 downwards.
GGGTTCTCCAAAAATTGTTTGATGAGCGAATAAATAGGCGTATTATTCACAGAATAATAAACCAAAAAGCGTTGTTTTTCTATGAGCTTTCAAAGTTTCAGCAGCAAGTGACGTCCTTGTACATCTCCCGCCTGGGTGGGACTCCCTTGCCAAGTGTGACGTCACTTGTTGCCGAAAATGGGAAAGCTCTTAGAAAAAGGACCATACGTCGCAGGGGGGTGCGATTGTTCTCAAAATTCTTACAATGGAACCTACTTTTATAAACGGAAGTCATGGGTACACCTCAGTGTCCATATTGATGTGTTCCTCTCACTGTCCAACCGCTGGGTATTTTGGCTGGTACTGTGCTCTGCACAGCACTTCTCAAATGCGGATCCCAATTTCTTTCATGAGTCCCGAAGTTTGTCAACATCTGTTCGAAGTTCTGTGGGAAGGGGTGGCCTAAATCTTCCTTTGTGGGTGATGAAAATCACTAACAACCATGGAGATGCAGCAGTGTGACTTTGAGTAGTTCATTATGTTTCCGCCTGTTGCCCTTGTGAAATGGCATCTCCAGTCGTTTTATCATTCAGCTGTCCTATCTCGTTCCATGGACCAGCTCCATGCTCTTCTGAATTCTCTTATAGGATCCACGTTCATATCAATGACAAGAGCGCCGAAATCTTCAACGAGAAAAAACTGAACGATGTCTAATTTTGTTGACTTTTTCAGTAGTTTTTCTCTCTTTGATTTAATTTAAGTAGTTCCGTGGTTTCTAATTTAAAGTCCACTATTTTCCTTTGATATCGCTGGTGCGATTCTTCTCACTCGTGGCTGGATTTGTTAGCTTTCCCCGTTTGTAGGTAGTCTTGTGTTTAAAACCTCATCTGTGTTGAAAATGGCGACGCCAAACGTAAATAATTCCTCGAACGGAGAAGCTCCCGTCGAGAAAGAAACTGCATTCAACTCTTTCTACACTGAAGTACGTTCAACTTCCATCATTATTCTTAGGCATCTTCTATGAATACTTCAAATGTATTGAGAGAATATTTTCCAGGATGAGATTGCATTGTGAGACGTGATGCGACGATTGAGAGGTTATATTATTCTGATACAAAAAGGTACCTACCTACCTACCTTCGTTTAAGTACGTTCCATCTAGAGGTGCTCCTTGGTCGTTCACTATAATCATTGTGGAAATCATTTGTAAAAATCACGAACAAGCCATGAAGAATTGTTATGTAAAAACGTTCTGCAATGTGAATATTAACCCGTTTTCGAGATGTTCACATTGGTCACCTGTTCCGGGTCCCCGAATGACCTTTTCAGTTTCCACAGACATCTTAAGATAGCGTAAGGCCGGAAGGTACTGTTTTCATTAGCACATGAGAGAACATGTTAGGTATAGTGGATCAGTGTACTGAACATAGAGTTCAGGCATTCCAAGTGTTGTAATTACTGTCAAATAGGTACTCAGCGTATTATCATCTAAGTTTGAAATACACAGAGAGTGGGAACGAAGTGACGTACCGTTGCTTGGGTTGGAGTGTTCTACGGAGTAGGAACGGACGACTGACCACAAAATAACCCTCGGTTTGTAATTATGATTGGTAAAAATTTGTAGATAACATTCTTGCCATGTCCATTGTGACCTACTATTATGTCCATGTAAGTGTTAGTATATTTTTGAATGTACGTGTTCATGTTATCATGTACTGTACATTTCAGGTGAAAGAGATTGAAAAACGAGACTCCGTCTTGACTCCAAAGCAACAGATTGAACGACTATTGCGACCTGGCTCCACGTATTTCAATCTAAACCCTTTTGAAGTTCTCCAAATCGATCCTGACACTGCGATTGACGATGCCAAAAAGAAGTACCGCAGAGTAAGTTTTATCAATGTTCTGATTGTTTCAGGGGTTTGTACTGTTTGATTGTTCTACAAGATGCTGTTGATGTTTATCTTTGCTCGGCTGTTCTTGATCTGTTGCATTCTGCACAAGTGGTTAACGTAAACCTCTCGGTTATGAACCTATATGGTTCTAATGAAGATATGTTCTGATTTCAGTTGTCGATTCTTGTCCATCCTGACAAAAACCAAGATGACCCTGAAAGAGCACAGCAGGCTTTTGAAAGTAAGTTGTTTTATAACATATCGACTGTTTATAATTCATTCTAGAATGAATTGGATAGCGAAACACGAGTGACAGTTTTAATTTTGTGGGGAGACATTTCTCTCTTCCCATAAATCGTCACAAGGCCTGTTCAACCGGCAGAGCTGCCGAGGTATTGTAACATCGTCAAACAAATAAGATTTATTCACATTTGGAAACGTCAAAAAGAATTAAATACACCTCGACTAACTTAAAAATTAATGACACTGAATAGGCGCTCGATATGTAACAGACATTTTACGTGTATTCACGAAATTAAATGGCTCAGGAGATGGTGACTGATTGGATAGGATCAATTTGATGGTCTGTGTATCACTCATCTCTAAGGTGTGAAAAACAGCAAAACACCTGGACAACTTTCAATAGAAGAGTATGGTTATGACGTTTTTAATTTATTCCGAATCTTGTGGTTTTTTAGACCACCAGGAGCATTGTACGTCCGGCCGTTCGTTCATAGTAAATGTAGTGACATACTAGGCGGTTTTGCCACCGGGACGGCTGGCAACAGCCAGGTGGTACGTTAAGACAATTATGTAGCTCAGATGTGGTTCAGCTTTCAAACAGTATGGAGGTGCCGGAGTATGTAGCTTTACATGAAAACATTGACATGTCAAGATCTGAACTGCACAAAATAGATGGAACATCTGCGCAGTTTGTCGCTAGCTACCCCTTCAAAACGCGGCAACCGTCTACCGGTACCTAGAGAACAGGCACTGGAAAAGCGACGCAGTCCAGTTTGCCATTACCCAAGCCCTGTCTCAAGCTCTGCAGTAGCTCTTTTCCTGATACGGTTTTCCAGCCTAGTATATCACTACACCAAGGTCCTGAAGCTTGAACCGAAAAGCTTGTCATCACGCGTGTGAATCATACAGTATACATAACCCCAGCCCAGGTATTTATATAGAACAAGAGGATGGCGTTCCCGAGGCCTCTTTAGGTCGTTTGGATTCTGCTGTAGCATGTGATTGTCTGAATGGCGCACGTGTAGCGTGAGTAGTCACCAGTCCGACCAATTCTTCCTGTAAAACAGTGTTGCCAACCACTCTGAAATGACCATACTTAAAACACAATAGTTTCGTGTTTTACGGGGAGAATCGGTTGGGCTGGTGAAAAATCAGCCAAAAATACTGGTTGGCAACATTGACAACACACTCCAGGCTCCCAGCGGAATTCGGAGGAACTAAAGAGCCCTCACGCCATCCTCTCTTTTTATATAGATAGGGAACAGATGAATGATAATCACGCATGGCTTTATGAAATCGAGTTTGTTCTGTATTATTTCATTTGAAGAGTGATGGTTATTTGAGATTTCGTTTTTTACCTACCTATTTCCACACGGGTACAAGTTTTTTGTTTGGTTGGTTTTTTGCATTGTAGCTCGATTTAGGGCTTCCATGGGGGAAGCACCATGGTAGGTATTAACCCCAGAAAACCGTAATCTACGCAGAACGGATTCAATACAAGGAACTAATAAACCATTGTGCAATAATTTGCACGTTTTTGTTTGTTTCCGTCATCTTTAGTAGTTTTTGCCGCCCAGTAAAACAATGACTAATTTTTACTGATTTGTAATTCATTGTTCTCCAGTTGTCAACAAAGCCTGGAAAACTCTGGAGAATGAGGACACGAGAAAGAAGTGCATGGACGTTATCGAAGAGGCTCGAGGGCGAACTGATCTCATGGTAAGGTCCACATTGGATTGCTTGTTTAGTTCCTGCACATTCGTAGTTCACATGGTAAAGTATTATTGCATACACTGTGACGATAAATTGATACTTTTTGTCATTTCGGATAATGGTTTGTAATGGAGCATGGAGATCAGAATACTACAGAATAATAATAATAATACAGAATAATAAACCAAGTCAGTAGTAAAATGTGCGTGACATTAAAACAAACAAAAACAAATAAATTTTTAAAAAATACAAAAATTATGGTGGATTCAAGAATTTTATTATTGATTATTTTTTGCTATTCGTGAAATTTAATTTGTAACTTTTCATAAGCCGAAACAATTTGTTCAAGTTACGGAAGCACCTATCAACAAAATCCAAAATAACCATCATTCTTCAAATGGAAAATATCCAGCCTAGCAATGATAGCTGGGCTGGATGGTATGCCGTTTCACACACTCATGTTACTGAAGACAAACTTCAGCGCTTCACTGTGAACGAACGGCTGGACGTACAATGCTCCAGGTGTAGTGACGTACAATGTCAGGTTTAATCATTCAGCAGAGAAGAAGCTAATGCACGAGTAGGCATATTAAATTTACCAACCAACGTATTTTAGAATGCTTTCGGTGGATTTTGGTAGTAATAATAAGGGAGGCGGTCCTGATCAAGATTCCCCAGATGGAACATCACACTTTGCCACTGATGAGTATCGGAAGTATCAGAGTACGGGTGTACTCAGAACGGGAGTACGGGTGTTTTCAGTAGAAGGGTTTCTACTGAAATTCTTTAAGTTATGGTCTTTGGAAAATGTCAACCCCTATTTTTCATCCCTCAGTGATGGCAAGTGGTAACGATGAGCTTCGAGGACCAACTTGACCCTAAACGGGATCTTCATACAGAATTTCATGAATTTTGGGGGGGTTGAATCAGTATGACGGCCTATGATCTGCATCCTACCTCGAACTCCACAAAACGAGCGCTTTCTTCCATAGGAACGTACAACATGGTTCATTTTAGTTCAGTTGCTCAACGTTATTTTATATCCCTTATAATGAAAGCAAGATAATAAACCTAAACGGTGAACAATTCAATACAACAGCAATTTTATGCAGTATGATCAAGAACGAAAAATAGTGGAACAAATTGGTAGTTTATATTCATCCACGCCTGTTCCCACTCACCAGTCTTTTGATATTGGTGGTAGTTGAGTGGGAGATGATTCTAAGCACATTTCTATATTTTACAGACGGGTTTTGCTTCTCGTTCACTTAACATCGCGATATATTGCTCAGATAAAGGCAGGTTCATATATGGAACTCGTGGAACTACAAAAATTTCTAAATATTTGCCGGATTGCTGTGATTAGGTGGATCTGTTGTTTCAGTTATTGCCAAATTTTTTACAGTTTCGTGTGACGCCTCTGTGGCAAATGGATGAGTTGTTGGACTTGTGAATCTAGCTTATCACTAATACCTATGTCGAGCGCTTCCTTGATAATTTGATGGATCTTGCAGATAGAAGAGAAAAGGAAACGTCAGAAAAGAGAGGGTAAAGGCAACACTGTGGAAGAGGACGACCCTGAGAAGTACAAACACGCCGTCTACGTCATGACGATGAAACTCTTCGCAGACATGGAGAGGAAGCGTAGGGATCTCGAAGTACGCGACACGGAGGAGAGAAAGCGGAAAAGAGAAGCTGAAATTGAAGAGGAAGAAGCCGCTAAAATGAACAAAGAATGGCAGAAAAATTTTGAGGTATGAAACATTTCTCAACCAGAAATTCAGTTGAATAGTGAACTTGGGTGGCATACCAGTAATAATCCTATTAAATATATAAAACGCGCAGGATGTGTGTGTGTGACTGTCTGTACGTCTTCTCCGTCTAAACTATTTGACATATTTTCTCACGGTTGATATCATTGGATTCTTCGTAACACTGTAGGCCACCTTGATTTTCCGATGTTTCTCTCCTCCATCCTCAACGCGGTACTCCTTTGCAATTAAACAAAATCTTGTAAACACAAATGGTAACAGAGTTAAATCTAGGTACTGTACCAATTTTTGTCTCCAATTCCGTTTAAATTGATTTTGTTCATAATAAATTTTTGCAGCGATTCTAACGGTACCAGATTTCTGTGGGAACACCCGTTCGGATTTTATACCGGAAAAGGGGAGTAAAAAGCAACAGTCACGACCAACCCGGAATTTTCGATTCAGAAATTAGTGGCATTTTCTTCCATTATCCATTGCGAATTCTGTGCGGTTTTGATGCCTACCTCTCTAGAGCCCGTTGTATTTAGTACAACAGGGTTTCCTGCTAGCTTTTCTGATAAATTGCGTAAAATTAGGATTTTTTGGGTATACCTATTTGATATGTCATCTAACTTTCGTAGAACGGTTTTGACTATTTGAGTAGTCAAAATATGGGTAAAATGTTTTGGAGTTCAGGGGAAGATTCTGAAAATGTATATGTTCACCAAAAGTTATATTAAATGGTGGGTCGAGGCAGAAAAATGCTTTTTCAGTAGTCAATAATATTTTTTCCCTAAGAAAGTGTCTCAAATTCAAAAAAGTAAAAATGCAGCCAACTTACAAAATACGCTCATTTGGTCGTGCTGTATGACTGCAACTTTGTTTCCTGATTATGGACAGTTTGTACTTGTCCCTGTGTCGTCTCTGAGCTTGAGAGGACGTACCAGAAGACATCTGTAGCCTTTAGACGTTTCAGTAACTTCATTTTTACCTTTACCGTACCAGCAAACAGTTCTAGTTCCATTTACCGTTTCTCTCATAACAGAACATTACCATTATGATATCGTGTTTCCTCGCATCCATATTACTTCTGTGTGTTTGGCTTATCTAATCTACCCTTGTCATTAAATTTGCATGACTATATTTATTTTTGTAGTAAACAGTCTAATTAAAAAGTAAAAAGTAACAGCCATTTCAGGCTGGGGCTTTTCGTCCGACTGCCCTGCCGGCGTCACGGACGTGATCAGCTGACCTCCAGTGAGAGGATCAGATGTTTTTATGTTATTAATTTCATTTCACCTTTTTTTTCCAAGGCAAAACAGGGACAACTCTTAGGGCCGGTTTCACCAACGTAAACGAAGGTGTTGATCTCAGTTCAAATCGCGGTTCAAATCGTAAACGGAGATTGTCCGTCAGGTTGGGTTTCACCACGGGCGTTTAACCCTGAACTCAGTTCAACGGGAGTTCAGCGCTGAACGCTCGATTTTGGCCGATCAGCAGTGATAAACTCGGTTCAAGTCTACTTTTCCCTCCCGCTTATCCATTCACATCAACAATGTCTCGATCACTAGTGCGAGTTGTTAACATGATTTTCGACGAAGATGAAAGTGATGAACTCAACAATATTATAATTCGCCGCCCGAGGTAATTCCGCCAGAGGACAGAACATTTTGAACATCTTGATGAGTCACTTGTGTCGAGATACAGACTCGAAAGAATCTACGAAAAATAGATACATACAATGTATAGTGAATGTATCAGCAGACAAACCCAAACTGACATTCATAATCACGTTTTCGGTGTGCATCAATTATTATTCAAAGAGCTGATGATAAGAATTCAATGAGACTACGCAAGCTGTGTGGTCTACTCCACTGCACAAACCAGGAAACGTATTTTGCAGAGAGGAAAAGCCGACGTAATGGGAAAATAGGATAAAAATTCAATGATTCCATAAGTAGTCGTGACATTGAATTATAGCGTTTATTTTATTTTCTGCCTACAGTTATTAGCGGTCAAAATAATCACATGCTCGCCATTTAAGCAAGTGATATAAGGAACTTTGTCACTTTCTGAAGGTTCAAGTAATCACCAAATGTAATATTTGTCATAAATGCAAATTTGGTGACGAAAATGAATGCGTAGGAACTAGTGGAAGAGATTCAAAACAGTGTCGAATATCTCCCAGTGGCTTTCTACTAGGTCGCAGGGAATCTCGCGCTCACTGGCTGTGAAGATCGGTTCTCTCTTGACTCGTTTTGGTTCCATTAGGAATCAGGAAAACGGGACACAAAACACAGAAAAAAAACTGTGTTTAGCGAGAAAAAAAACGGGGAAAAACAACGTAGGAGCGTAGGTAGGGAAAGCAAAAACACAGTATAGTAGTGTTTTCTGTGTGGTTAGCTGGGCTTCTCGTTCCCACGTTTATCAAAACAGCTGACACCCTCAATTTTACCTCGTTATCACCTGATCGTATCATCGAATCATCGAATAATCGAACCCCTGCCTTCCAAATCAGAGTTCAAACTGTGGATCAACAGCAGCTCGAACTTGGTTTTCGTTGATCTTAGTTCAACGTGAACTCCGATCCTAGAAACTCGTTTAACTTCGTGAAACCCAAAACTTTTTAAACTGAGATCAATCCATCGGTTACGATGAACTAGGTTTCCGATAAACCGAGTTCATGGTTTAGTGGTGAAACCGGCCCTTAGGGCCGGTTTCACCAACGTAAACGAAGGTGTTGATCTCAGTTCAAATCACGGTTCAAATCGTAAACGGAGATTGTCCGTCAGGTTGGGTTTCACCACGGGCGTTTAACCCTGAACTCAGTTCAACGGGAGTTCAGCGCTGAACGCTCGATTTTGGCCGATCAGCAGTGATAAACTCGGTTCAAGTCTACTTTTCCCTCCCGCTTATCCATTCACATCAACAATGTCTCGATCAGTAGTGCGAGTTGTTAACATGATTTTCGACGAAGATGAAAGTGATGAACTCAACAATATTATAATTCGCCGCCCGAGTAATTCCGCCAGAGAACAGAACATTTTGAACATCTTGATGAGTGACTTTTGTGTCGAGATACAGACTCTCGAAAGAATCTACGAAAAATAGATAAATACAATGTATAGTGAATGTATCAGCAGACAAACCCAAACTGAACCATTCATAATCACGTTTTCGGTGTGCATCAATTATTATTCAAAGAGCTGATGATAAGAATTCAATGAGACTACGCAAGCTGTGTGGTCTACTCCACTGCACACTAGGAAACGTATTTTGCAGAGAGGAAAAGCTGACGTAATGGGAAAATGGGATAAAAATTCAATGATTCCATAAGTTGTCGCGACATTGAATTATAGCGTTTATTTTATTTTCTGTCTACAGTTATTAGCGGTCAAAATAATCACATGCTCGCCATTTAGGCAAGTGATATAAGGAACTTTGTCACTTTCTGAAGGTTCAAGTAATCACCAAATGTAATATTTGTCATAAATGCAAATTTGGTGACGAAAATGAATGTGTTGGAACTGGTGGAAGAGATTCAAAACAGTGTCGAATATCTCCCAGTGGCTTTCTACTAGGTCGCAGGGAATCTCGCGCTCACTGGCTGTGAAGATCGGTTCTCTCTTGACTCGTTTTGGTTCCATCAGGAAAACGGGACACAAAACACAGAAAAACAACTATGTTTAGCGAGAAAAAAAAAACGGAGAAAAACAACGTGTAGGTAGGGAAAGCAAAAACAGAAATGGTTAGCTGGGCTTCTCGTTCCCACGTTTATCAAAACAGCTGACACCCCCAATTTTACCTCGTTATCACCTGATCGTATCATCAAATCATCGAATAATCGAACCCCTGCCTTCCAAATCAGAGTTCAAACTGTGGATCAACAGCAGCTCGAACTTGGTTTTCGTTGATCTTAGTTCAACATGAACTCCGATCCTAGAAACTCGTTTAACTTCGTGAAACCCAAAACTTTTTAAACTGAGATCAATCCATCGGTTACGATGATCTAGGTTTCCGATAAACCGAGTTCATGGTTTAGTGGTGAAACCGGCCCTTAATACATAAACGTGAAGCATGTTTGCCACACCAGTTAATAGCGATTCAGAAACCAGGATGAAATTATTATGAAACGCACTTTCAAATGAATAGATTTTGACGACACGGGTAGATTGTGTTATCTACCATGAACGATGATTTACGAAATTAAAATTTAAAAAAAGTTTATTTTGTAAGCTTAGATTGAAGTTGAAAAGCGATTGCAGAACCTTCTAGTCAATCGTTGATACTGAAGAGGATGATTATGACGTGACGACACTATTCAAGATTATCTGACCTCTCCGGTTAGAACATGTGGTCATGTCTGAGGTCCGGGATGTGTTCTCGAAGGGCTTTTACTTGAAGCTTTTCTTGCACTTGTCTCTGTTCTTGCTATTGGGGCTGGGCAGTGAGGATTTCGTCTTCGGAGACTTTTTTGAGAGGGAGGTTCATTTCGTTTTCTTGCTCAACTTCACCAAGAAGTGCGGCGTTCTCACCACGAGTAACAAACACACATCTAGGAATGTCACCATACTCTTTCCCCACATGGATACGCTCGATTGTTTTGCGCAGGACGGGATTGGCAAATTGGTCTATACTTCTTAGGTATCCAATCAGCGTTCGACCATCGCGCAACACAACCATAAGTTTTTTGTAAATATCGTACAATAAAGTGGCTGTACCGGGGGGAAATTGGTCATCATTTTGCACTTTCCTAGTTTATCACAATTAAATTACACCAAATTTTCAAATTTAAAAAATGTTTATTCAGAGATACAGACTGAATTAAAAAAAAACTTATGGTTGTGCTGCGCCATGGTCGAACGCTGATTGGATACCTAAGAAGTATAGACCAATTTGACAATCTCGTCCTACGCAAAACGATCGAGTGTATCCATTTGGGTAAAGAGTACGGTGACATTCCATATTCGTGGTGAGAACGTCGTACTTCTTGGTGAAATTGAGCAAGAAGACGAAATGAACCTCCCTCTCAAAAAAGTCTCCAGAGACGACATCCTCATCGCTCAGCACCAAGAGCAAGAACAGAGACAAGAGCAAAAAAAGCTTCAAGCAAAAGCCCTTCGGGAACGGGGCCTCACCTACATCCCGGACCTCAGCCATGACGACATGTTCTAACCAGAGAGGTCAGATAATCTTGAATTGCCGTCATAATCATCCCCTTTAGTACCAACAATCTACTAAAAGTGCTGCAATCGCTTCTCAACTTCAATCTAAGCTTACGAAGAAAACTTTGTTTTTTAAATTGTAACAGTGTGGCTGTTCTCGATAAATTTTTTCTTCCGGTGGAGATGGGGTCGCTTGGGGAAGCCTAATCGATATCCCTTCTTAACCGGTGATAATCTCGCTGGTCTAGGAGGGGGACTCGAGGGTCCCACCGCTGTTACACTCTGTCACATGGTAGCGGTTCGGTAGTACGCGCTGAGCACTTCACCATACTCCATCCACTTTTTGTGGGCTTTCCAGAAGGATAAGCCTATAGATTTCCCAGGATTCTTTTACTAACAACCTGTCCCTTTGACAATACATACATCTATTAGCTTCCCCACCCCTTTCTCCCCCTTAGAGTGTCAGTATAATTAAAATATACTGAGCTCATTTGATGGGGATTGATGCCGTGTCCCAATTTACGAGTCCCAAGAGTTGTTATATCCTAGCGGTGGAGGTTGATCACCTAGTGGTTGCCTAGATGAGCACAATTCACTTGTCAACAACCTCTGACAACATTATCTGCCAATGCTCATATGTAGGAGCTTTTTTCTCCACCAGTAAATATTATTGAGGTAGTACCATTACGATGGAGGTTAGTCACCTTGAAGTTGTTCAGATGTCCTTTCCTGAACCAGAACTTCATACTACTTTTCATTCCCCCTTTTCCCTCTCATACCTCTGCTACCCTCATGTGGGAAGGAGTGTCTGTGTGGCTGGTCTCTAGCCATTTTTTCTTCCGGTGGAGATGGGGTCGTTTGGGGAAGCCTAGTCGATATCCCTTCTTAACCAGTAATAATCTCGCTGGTCTAGGAGATGGGGGCTCTCGAGAGTCCACCGTCACTCTCCTCACTCTGTCACAGTACTCAGATTGATGAATAGTTGAGCCACAACGCAAGTGGAAGTGACTTAGCGCCAAAAGCGTGAATAACTGGAATGTGGTAGAATGAATATGGGTGTAAAATTACCGAAGAAGGAATACAGGGAGGGTGCCTCCTCATTCCCTTTGACACGGTTTATTCTGGTTTCTGAATCTCCAATAACTGGCGAGGCAAACATTCTTCACATTTATGTATTAAAAGTTGTCCTTGTTTTGCCTCTGAAAAAAAAACATGAAAAAAGGAGGCAGTGGATCAGAATTCGACCTGATCATTTCGCTCTTGGCTATGCCTCGCCCCCTTGAATAAGTAGTCAAAGTAGGTTCCACTTAATGGAAACAACTGGAACACCTATCCCTATGCTGACGAGAGGCCCCTGATCCCCGTGGAGTACTACCAGGAGATAACGCCTTGGTCACAAGGATGCTACGTGCGACCCATGGACAGATTCGTTCTGTAATGCAGTGCCTGTGGTCCTTATTCAATCTCGCTGTCCATTTTTGTTGCAGGAGTCGCGGCAGAACCGAGTCGACAGTTGGAAGGCCTTCCAGTCGGGCTCAGGCACCAAAAAAGTTTCAAAAACAAAAAAACTCAAAGGGTTTAAACCTCCCAAGCACAAAGCGGAAACGAGATAACCTTTAAGGCCCGAATTATTGTAAGATAATTTGAAGAAATTTAAAAAACCTACTTTGAGTGTATAGGTCCAGGACTTTCGTACATAGTTTTTCCGTACCTATCTGAAAGAAACGTATGTTTTATTCATGTGTAACCTTGTGTGGTCAAGTTGCGTGTAAATTTAATTACTATACTGCCTAATGTTCTTAGTTGGGTTGTATTATTTAAAAACGTATCGAGGGAGAATAAAAATGACTATTTTCTTACCTGGTTTGACGTACATATTTCTCTTCTGTTGTAAAATAACAAACCATTGTTTGTGTATCAAGGGCTAAAAACTTGCCGTCTGGTTTGCAATGATGTTAGTAGTTATAATTATGTCGTCTCCTAAAAATAATGTGATCCTCATATCCAGAGACTCGATGTTGTGTTGCAGATTCCTGTGTCTGCAGAGACATAAGGAAATCCCTGTATTGAAATTGTTCTCTATCAACCTATTTTTCCACGCATCAGCTTTTTCCGAGTCAATTGCCAAATGAATGAGATACCTAATAAGTTTTGTTTTTGTATTTTCTATAGCCTGGCGGCTCTAAGTGTCTTTCAAAGGGAAAATCCGCCATTATTGATGGCATGATGATTTTTATTGTGCGGGTCACGAATTACAGAACCCCTTGTATATTTTGCCGTATCGGTAACAGCTCAGAGAATGGAGTGGGGTGGTTTGATGATTTGAACTAGTGAATACTATATAATTCTGTAGCGTTCTAGTAACGTTATACTGTGTCCCTGTCAACTATTCCTGTTAGAATGCTTCAAAAACTGAACCAGTACTGTCTCATTAACTTCATTGTTCATATCTTGAATCTGAAATTAAAACTTCATGGTTTGTGACAAGACGAATGAGCAATTTTCATCAAAAAAAATTTTCGGAAAAAAATCTGAACTTTTGTAAAAGTGGCAGTTTGAATGAAGTCCGTTTTCAAAAATAAGCGATATTTATTAAATGAATGTGATTTAACGTAAAAACGCCGAAAAAATTATGTAGCAGGTCTGTTTACATCTGGCTGGCTGTTTGCCCAAGTAGGTGGAGTGAAGACCGAGGCAAAGGTTCTCAGTGCTGCCAACAACCCAACCCAACATCAGAAATCGCTAACTTTCCTGGTAACCTTCAAGAACCGTTGCTGTGACCTTTTGTGAAACTCTTGTTTGATTTTGAGGACTTTTGAAATTTATTAATAAATTTGCAGTCCTGTCAGTCCATCCATTGTGGTTCTGTAGATCGTTTAAAGTGATGCACTAAGGCTCTAAGTGGGATTCGAGTTGAACTATCCTGCAATTTACCTCATACATCATTTCTAGCGGGAACTCAGAAATGCAAATTTCACACTCGTTCTCTGCCTAGACTTTCCAACAAACACCTCATTATGTGGGCAATAAATAGTGCTTTCCGTTATTGAACAGAATTTGGCCAAAAAATTGGGAACCCACGAAAATTGCCCATTATCTACGAGGAGTGGACATAGCTTGTTAGGATGAGCTTTGGGTCCCCTGATAAGGCAGATGCTTCGGTTGATTAATTGGTGTCCTGGACAAGGGTTGAAGCGGTTTACGGTGCGGCTGGCCAGGGAGTGTGGGCAGAGTATGGATGACCAGGCGGGGCGGGCAGTATAGCATAATTTTTGAACCACATTTTCCCTAATTTCATATGTTTGGTCCGGTGGTGGGGGGAGGGGGGGATTGTTTGGGAATTGAAAAGAAAGTGTTATACTGAAATGATATGGACGTATAATGTATTTATTGTTTTGGTCAATTTAATCCTTGCATTAAACCGAACAAATAACCTGATGGTCTTCCCACCCTCTAAAGCCTTGTTTACATGGTGAAAGTTTACTGTCACTGCCGTTAGATGTAAACTGTATGACAGTTACTGTCATGACAGCATTTATTGTCTTGGCAGTACTGTCACACTATCAGATCCCTTTCGCACGTAGTCTCACTTGCGACTGGCAGCGTTTTTCACTCACGAATCTCTCCTTTCACACTACAGTTGGGAATTTCTGCTAATACTAACTACATTCAGCAATTGAAAATTTAGCGTGTGTGTAATAAGTTATAACAATAAATCCCACCAGTTTAATGTTTTATCTAATGCTGAAGCAAGCAGAACGTCCCCTCGGGCTCCCGAGCTCCATCCCTTATCATCTGTTATATAGTAATGATTTAAAACAAAACTGATTTTTCTTACCACATCTCTTCTGCTTCATGCCTTTCATGTTTTTGATGTATTCATTCAAGAGGTCAAGTTAGGCTTGCGGTACTCAAGACAAAAAGGCTTGTGAATGCCCTAGCTCCCAGTGTGAAAGCTGTCATATTTTTCATGCATTTCTGTCTTCAGCGCCTCACTCATGAGCAGAGATGTATCACTCGTAGTGTGAAAGGGGTCTCAGGTTTGACGTGATAGTTGACAGTAGCTGTTGCGACAGTGACCACCATGTATATGCCTTGATAGTGAACCTTAATAACTGTAATGGTGTGTTGCATCTGCTGCAGCAACCAATTCTACATCGTATTTTTCCATCTGATGGTCACCAGGTTAACTGTCAGTGTGTAGACAAGGACGCTGTCTCACTGTTGTGACAGTACTGCCACGACAGAAAACTGCCACCGTGTAAACAAGGCTTGAGTGCTAACAACTGCCTCTGCCAACTGGTGAGTGTGGGTAGCCTTGCGTGGCGGATTTTTTACCTCTTCCTGTTCAATCAGTGTGACAAGTTTTATATAAACGCTATGATCTCCAACGATCTAGCAGAGCTTTTCATGTGGTCGTTCAACTTGGATAGCTTCTTTGACACACGTTGATTCACGTAAATTCATCCATTACAGCTGTTGTGGTTGTATAACTTGTTAATGGACCAATCTATTGGTGGATCATACTTCATGTTGTGAATTGTTAGTTTTATACCAGTGAACTCTGTGTTATCCAAGTTGCATCTATAGAAGTTACTGCTCACCACGGGTACAACTCCTCAGCTATATTAATGGCACCTATGTTTAGGAAGCTTAACAATGTGGAATGGGTTGGTGTGCAGTGACCATCTCACCATTACCTGATGGTCAGAAAGGCGCTGGGCCGTTTGCAATGGTTCTCCAACTCTTTTTCTGACTAGTATCAACGGTCGGCTGTTCGCAGTGTTTTCCTGACTATAAAAGCCAGTTTTCTGATCGTCATTCCATTCCACAGAAAATTGGGTGGATGAGATATGGCTGACCATTGTCAGACGCTTATCAAGGTGGCATTGGATCATTGGATGGTTCCTTATCGTTTTCTGGGAGTCAGCTGACCATCTGAAAAAGTCGGTGTGTGGAAACTCCAGGTAACTGCAATCCATGTTGATTTATACTCAAACAATTTCTTCCATCTTTTAACAGTTATATCCAACCCGTTCGTTTCAAAGTTTGGAAATAGTCAACAAAGGAAACATGAAATTGTTTTGTCAGATTCTTTTGTTCAAGTAAAACGTCAACCAAGGGGTTCTCTGTGTGAAAAATAGAAAATTTTGGGATCAGAAAGTACGAGCTTTTGCATGTTATTACAGCAGCCCTCTCCTATCTCGCAGGCTGACAGAATTGTAGTTAGGGGGTGAGGGAGCGATTGGGGGTCTATTATTTTTCAAGCATACTACAGTTTCGTTCGACAGACAGTCCTGGACCGTTCCGGACCATTCTATTCAAGTCACGCCCCTTTTTGTGCGTTCGGACAGCACCAGAACTGCTCCTGGATCGAGAGTTGGCTGTTCGGACAGACAATCCAGGACCTTTCAGGACTAGTTCTAGCAGTCCTGGATTTTTGTGAGGACTGTTGGTCCTGCACACGCGGCCTTGATGCTTCTACCTTCAGCTTATGTGGATGGTTACAGTGCTTCAGGTTATCCGTTCATAATCATCAGCATTGGTTCGGACAGACACAGTTCTGGACTCAGTGCTAGACAGTTCTATCCCCTCTTTTTCAGAGCGCAGTTCCATCCTGGACTGGTACAGGGCTGTCTGAACAAACCTTACCTCACTCCAATCTCAAATCACAGAGCATGTTGCCTCCTGATCATATGTCTTTTCACAATGACTAGAAGGTGGACATCTATCAATACTGTACATTTTTTCATTCGTTAATTTATTTTTTTATGTTATTTTAAGTAAATTTTTACTTATGTAGATGCGAATATTAGTCATTAGCGGTTTTAGACATTTTTGTCCAGAAATGAAATTGTGAAATAGTTGTGTATAAAAAATTGTCTTGATGTTGATTTTTGTCTTGCTAAAGAAATGGGACTCGATGTTTAGTTGTCGAATCTTTCTTACGTTACCTTCTTGCATGTATCCTGCAACCTGAGGGCCTGTGTGGCCCCTCAATCTTCTTCTCTATTCTTGTGTTTGTAGCATTTTTTCTTTTTTTTAAAGTTTGAATCAATTCTCATTGCCTCTTTAGTTTTCCTTTTCGGTGATTGTGGAAGTGTATCACGGAGGGGAATACCACATTCCATCTGTCAACCCCTTGTGTGGTCCTACAAATAAAAATCGTGGCTAGCATGTTAGAGGCTGTCGGCTGGCCAACCGTTCAGAAATCCCTTAACCAGCGGAGGCCCCACAGGGCCTGCCTCTTTTTATCGGCCACATTTCTTGATCCCACAAAAAGGCAGCCGGAACTGATCCTGCGATAAGTACCGTGTGGCTTTTATGGAGCCACAACGAAATCTAAATTTCTTCGGCACTTTTTACTATTCGATCCGTCTATTTCATTTAAAAACCTCTTGTAGTCATGCCTGAGGAACCAGAGCCGCAAAAGCGTAAATTTCACGTGCTTGAAAGGACTTCCAACTCGGGTAGCCTCAGTTAAGTATTTTTGTTCTGTGGTAGCTTCATTTCAATCAGTTCAAGAAACAATCATGATCCCCCACCGATTATACCTACTCGTAATATACCTCTGGATCAAAGGACGCACCTACAGATATAAAAACTCAAATAGAAAGGTTCGCTGGGTAGGTGATTTGCATAGAAAATTGTGTGTACAATGGGCTGTGACGTAGAAATGAAAAGAAACTGGAACTTGTCTAATGTAAAAGGCTAAGATTAACATTTTTACACTCGTAAGAAGCTTTGAGATAGAATTTCAAATCTTGGTATACGTAATTCATTTTTTCGGTATACCTAATTCATTTATTTTGGTGTACCGAATTGTATTTATTTTTTGAGATAGAATTTCAAATCTTCGTATACTTAATTTATGTTGTTATTTTCAATGATAAACCTTTAGAATCTACCATTAAAAAAACACACTGCCATGGACATGACACAGACGCTTCCTCGTGGCCTTCATAGTATGTCACCATTAAATTTTCATACATAAAGATTCAGATTAATTAACGGAATTATTTAACTGTTATTTAATAATAAGGTTACGTAATTCGAAGTTAGTATTCATGCTTTAAGATAAAGTACTCAATTAGTCCTCGTATAGAACTGCGAACGCAGAGTCCCTATCAAATTTCAAATTTCTAGGGTGAACAGGAGAGAATTTAGCGCATCAGCTGAGCAGGGTGCGGAGCCCGTCATTTCATTCGTCAACGCAGAGGCCCTTCCAGGCAGTGCTTCCAGGTTTATAGTTCTGTGGTCTGGAATGCTCGACATTTGGAATGTAAGCGGTGCCAGTGCCACCGCTGATTCAATCATGATGAATGTCATATGGGACCTTACCCGCATCATCCCTGAAAATCTGACCAAAATCCGTTCAAAACTGTAGTTATGACCGTAACAAGAAAATCTCGTTAGCGCCTGCGCAGAGGCTACCGTTGATTCGATCATGATGAAACTGATAGGGGACCATCTAGCGCTAAGCCCACACAATTCCTGAAAATTTGATTGAAATCGGGTCGAAATGTGGACGGACAGACAGACACAAAACCAAATTTGTTCGGGAGGCCCTGAAACGCAAAATGCAAGTGGAAATTTTGATTTTGGGGCACAAACAATTTTCATTTCGAAAGTGAAAACAGGTTCCGCTGCCTTGCATACTCTGAAGCAAATTAATCCCCCCCCCCCCCCCCCATCATGATTAGTGTTTCAAGGGACGTAGAATACGAATGTCGAATTTGAAAAAATTGCCCGCCTTACGTCGTCTGCGACTTTTTTCTTTAGTTCCCATGAACCAAAATTCACGAAATTTGGTATATGGGTCCCGTTTCGGCTCTAGTTGGTCCTCGAAGCTCGGCGTTACTGTCATTCAACTCTTAAGGGTTTAAATGTCGAGAGTATCCTCGACCTCGGAAAATTCTATTTTGAGATGTGGGTTTTCTCGCATTTTTAAATAGTTTGATTTTTTGAGACTATCTGGAGCATTCTGCGATGTCACCATTTTGTCTCTCGGCAAGGTGGCGGCCGTAGCGGAGTGGTCTAGACTTCGGGCTCTTTCACTTAAAATCAGAGGTTCGAATCACGGTCCCGGAAGCGATATTTTTCACATATCAACAGTTTCCCTTCAGAACATTTTTTGCGTCTTTTAAGACAGAAATGTTTTTCATAAAACTGAATAAACCTTCGATAGCCGCAACTCCACGCTTACGACGCGAAATACTCTGAACGCCGTAACTACGATTAGATGCGGCTTTCTTGCTATAGAGTTCCTAGTAGCAAATTTGGAGAATTTTGCTCATTTTTATCAAAATTAATAGGTATGTACTCAGGGTGTTTCGAATCGTCTCGAGTAGTTGCAGAAATAGGTAGTTTATTAAACAGAAGAAGAAACCATATTTCTAGCATTGCTAGGAATGATGCAGTTAGCCTCCAACTTTAACCTTTTTTCTCAGTTTTATGACAACTGTGGGCAGGAGGGCACGATTTATATGAGCCCATTCAGTTATCAATGCAAAATAAAATTCTAGAAGAAACCTGCCATTTTCAGACCCACGGGATCGCCCATTGAACAGCTGGCACGAAATAATTTGTACGGTTTTTACAATTATAGGTAGGTACCTAATTGCATTTTCGGTTACCAACTTTCTCTTCAGTACTGGTCTAGCAAGCTGTACTTAACTCATACTCCTTGTGAAGGCTGTTCATTGTTGGAAAACAGTTAAAATTCTGTAAAAAGTTGAAATGGAGTAATTTTTTCTGTTTTCAATAATAACTGAATATGTAGGTAGTACCTTGGCAGCAAATTGATGCCTCTTGATAACATAAATACAAAGGAATTCCCGAATTTGAATGTGATCTATAAAAATTTGCTACGATTAAAAAATTAGTTGGTACCTACTTACCAGAGTCGGTAAGTACCAGATATTACCAATACTTAGAGACAAGTTGGAATTTAAACAGGTTTTGATTATTCAAATGAAACCTTAGAATATTGTTGTTTTTTCCCTCAGTTGATGTGGGAAGTTAAGGTACCTAGGGTATAGGCCCTGTTACACGATCCGATCCTGTCAACAGGATCGGAAGCTCCGCCCTCCCGATCCTAGCAAAAGGAGCGTGTGAACGCTTGTTTCCTTTTCGATGGGGGCGGGGCTCCTACTTAGGAAGCGGCAGGAAGGTCGGATGGAAATTCCTTCCGACGTCCGGTGCCCCCACTGCCCTTTCCTGTTGTCGTCACTGCGAAAGGGTGGTGTAAATGATCATCGGACTTGTTTCGTCCGTTTGAGGTTGTTTTCCCGCTCTCGTGATAGGTTATCACAGCAAAACAACTTGTATCTCGGGTAGGTACCTACTACATGTGTTTTCGTATTCGTCACGTATTCAATTGTTTTCTTTTGTAGAAGGAGTTACTGGCTTTCGTGTCGGCTTATTATACTTGATATATTTAATTATACTTAATATTTATCGTTTATTATACGATAAATATTAAGTATAATGAAATGTATCGAGTATAATAAGCTCAAACTAGGTACCACCCCTGTGAGGAGTTGAGCATTTTTTAAACTAAAACCAATGAAAAATGAAAACTTTTTTCTCAAACTAAAATAGGTACCTACTCAAATGAAACGGTTAAACATTGTGGAAGAACGATTTTTTATTAACCCTTTATGGCGCAAGTCTGGGATTTCGGAGAAACTTTTTTTTTTTAATGCAGGTCACCTCCAAAGATGGGAAAATACATTTTTTTTCGGGAAACATAGTGTTACCCCCACTTTTTTTGTTTTATTTTAACTTGTATCTTGGAGGATACATTGCCTGATTATCGAAGATCATGATGTGTATTCTGGAGGATACATTGCCCCTTCACCGAACAATCGGGTTTGGGTCCGAAGTGAGGATTAACGGAGCAAAGATGAAAAATGATGCACTTTAGTTCCACTGAAATAGATAAATTTTTTATTGAAAAAACTATATTGCGATGGAAACAAGGTATGGAATAGAAAAAATGAAGTTTCATAAATAATGTATGGTAGGTACCTAACTCTAAACAATCACTGAACGAACAAACATTGTCATTATATAATAAATAAAATACTAGTCATTACATCAGGTTGTGTTGGAAAAAAAAGAAAGCGTGAGGAAAACGAGGTTTTTGTAGGTAACTGAAGAGTCGTGACTAACGTAAAAGTGGCATATTATGAGGAAAAAGAAAATAGTAGGTAGGATCGCAGGGAGGATCCATAATATCTCAGAGTTGAGCATCCTAAAATTAGGCCACATTTTTAGGCGTTGGTATTATCAAAATTGACTAGTCAGCTTACTTATACTGTCAAGCAGGGTTCACATCCATCCGGAGCCGTCCGGAAATACGGATAGGGGAAGCTAGTGAAAAGCAGTGGAAGGGATGGAGGGGAATCGCGGAAGTTGGGAAGGCGTTCATAACCATCCGGAATTTTGGCTGACAACTCGTTTCCCGCGCTTCCTCCCACAGCTGTTTCGGTTGCCGACGCCATTCTGTATGCGCAGTAGTGAACTGCGCAGATGCGGAGCGGAAAATATCTGAAAAATCAGATGCGTACAGTTCGCTTCAAAAGTGCTTCTCCGGAAAGAATATTCCCCCCTCCCCAGCTGATGTCCAACCAATCAGCTGCTCGTACGCACGTTCCGGATAGCTTTCCGGATGGATGTGAACCCTGCTTGAAGCTAGGTTCACATGGAGACGCAATTCCGGACGGTAATCCGGCACGGCAACGCATTTACCGGAATTTTTGCCGCAGAGGCGTTCACATGGCAGCGCAGTCATAACAAAATGCAATCGCAAAAAACAAACAATTGCTCGAACTCGAAACCGCAATATCAACCACATAAATGTCGAATTTCAATATGGCTGAACAACCAAACAAGAGAGGTGTGCGCAGTAACCTCCGCGCAGATCCGGCAACGCATCCGACAGCGGAAAATATCTGGAGATTTTGATATAGTATCCAAGGCACTGCGTTGAAATAATCCATTTTGCGTTGGCCAATAGCATTGCAGAACGCATAGCCGTGCCGGGCTACCGTCCGGAATTGCGTCTCATGTGAACCTAGCTTAAGTCTTCACAAGCATCATCACATTAGGTTATTTGGTTAGTTTAGTCTCACAAGGTCACATAAGTTCACAGCCATGTTACTGCGGTTTTTAGTGAAATTTTAAAAAGCGATTTCGTTCGGTCTTCAAACAGACTCTGATTTGGCACTTGATGCACTGCCAGGTTGTTTGCCCCGTACTGCAAAGTCGACATCTTCCCTTGGATGTAACGTCAGGGAAGTGGCCAATGCTATCGAATCGAATACTCGGATGCACTGTTATAGTTGGTTGATGCTCTCTCTCTCTCTCTCTCTCTCTCTCTGCTTTTCATCTTTTGAACCTTTTGCTTTCTTGTTTCTCCCATTTTTATCTTTGGAGCATAGCACTCCCCCCCCCCCTTTCCTTTGGCTTGGTGGTGTACATTTTCTTGTCTCGCTCGAAGAACTTGGACGCCCTCTCATTGGTCTCTGAAAGTTCAACAATAGGGGGGTTGAACTTTTCAGCACGGCTTCGTATTCCCTGTAAAGAAAACAAAAACTAAAATTAGGTACGTAGATACTTGCCAGTGACAATAAATGCGCAATCTCACCCAAGCAACACATCAGAATACAGTAAATAGGTACCTACCGACCGAATTTCAAACCTGTTTCCAAACCGAATTTCAAACCTGTTTTCAGTATGAAATATCTCAAAATTGTGACTTGTAGCACGCTTTTAGCGTAAATTATATGAGTATCCTGCAAGATACATTGCCCACAACACGAAGAACTATCGTGAAAAAATGATCAACTCAAGAGTGCGATGAAGGGGCAATGTATCTTGGAGAATACAAGCATTCAAGAGCAGGATATATATACTGGGTACAAATTACTTTCAACACGTTCTGGTGCTAATTATGGCAAGTTTACAAGGTATGTGAGCTGCGAAAAAATCAGTGGGCTCAATAAACAGGAAAAAACTATAAAAAATGAATGCAAACTTACCGACATCTCTGCTGTGGGCCACTTCCAGACGAAAACAGGTTTCCCGCACTTCTGCTACAAAAACCTTCGTTTCGCAAGAGTAACGCTAACGTGGGACTGTTTCATCGATCAATTCAAGGTTCAAAGAAGGAATTGTGACCACGGCTATAGGTCTGAAAAGGATATCCTTACTTCCAGGAGGCTTCAAAGCTGTGTATTCTCCAAGATACATTGCTCGTTAAAGGGTTAACATGGATATGTTTTTGCCCTGGGGGGTCATTCTAAAATTTGCGACCGAAAAAAATGCAACGCTGCAACCGATAAACAATTTGGAGATGTGCGTGTGTAGTTACCGACAATACCCAGCGAAACAATAATGAAATGAGCACAAACCATTTTAATGAACGAATTGGAAGGTAGCGATTGGAAGGTAGCACCTAAACATTGAAAAGTGGATGTGAAAATACAGCGCCCAAAAACATATCCATGATTCAATGTTTTTCCATGAAGTGGAAAAATTTCGTTTCTTTCGCCTGTGCTGGTTTCCAGTGAGTATAGTAGTACTTGATGGTTCTGAAATTGGCCGATTTTTAGAGAGGAGGTGTCCAGGCGGTTATGAGCGAATCACCACCGACATTTGTTCCTTTTTTTTTAATTTCTCTTATTTGGTAGAATTCCACTAACATTTTTTTACTATAGGTAAATCAATAATTATATTAAACTTCAAATTGTTTAAATAAATTTTACTGAAATGTGTTAGTCTCAAAATTTGGAGAGATTAACATTTTTGGTGTATTGTTATGATACTCTATTTTCATTATGTTATTACTTGGTAGGTACCTACCTACCTACCACTCATCAGGTTTCCATTTTATTATGCTACTCTAGTAGGCCTCCTCTTCCTCGATTTTCGTTCACTGATTAGATAATTATTAGGTATTATAATATATTATGATTAGATAATTATTATGATTAGATAGGTATTATTAATAATTTTCTCACGCAACTGTAGGTGAAGGAGAGCCTTCGAACCGGCAGCGGCGACAGGGGCGTGTAAACGGCGATCGTTGGGGTCGGAAGGTGGGGGGTGAAATAGGAACGGGAGGGCGGAGCTTCCGATCCTGTTGACAGGATCGGATCGTGTAACAGGGCCTACTTCAGTTGGTTCCTTATTATAATCTCTTCCTTATGACAATTTCCAAGACCGCACAATGAAGTTTTGCAAAACGTTTTTTGATTTCCGACATCCAATTCCTACCACAAGTTAATAAGCAATACCTTGAGTATGGTTATTTCGTAGTTCTCGTTTTAAATTTCAAATTAATATACTCAAATCACTAGTTCTAGGAGACTTTAAATTTCCAAAGTTAGGCGTTAGGTCTCATTATAGGTATGGAGAATTTGGTCTGGTTGTAGGTAATATGGATTTAGTCCCATAAATCCTCTTAGTACAAGGAAGTGGATGAGGTGAATTCCCAAATCGGGTAGTAGGTAGGTAGGTACCTACCTCAAGCAGATAACTCACTTTACTAGGTATATGTAACGATTTTCTTCAAACCTACGTTGTGGTTCATCTTGATTACCTAACTGGTACCTACATATTCTTGTTAAGTTTACTGATGACTAAAAAATTGCGAGTTACAAATACTTCAATTTCGTAAACATTCAGTCTTACATCGAAGTTGTGTCTTCGAGTTACATAATAAAACAATTGGTCCAGATGTTGTGGACAACATTAATTGTGTAGGATATTTTCCAAAAACCTCTTCCGACAATTATGATTTCTAGCAAATTCACATCTTTACAACTAATGTGACTTCTGAACAGTGTCAACAGTAAGAAAATTTCCCCCCGGCCAGTGGAAGCTTAGCTGTGATCGAAAAGTAAGTTTAATTTCGGGCATTCGTGCACATCGTTCGACAAGGCAGTCCAGAATGTGAGGTACAGTGTGGCCGGACTATTTTACGATTACGGTTTTCAAATTTCAAAAGGAATGCGATGGGTTCACGGAACTCTTATTACAGTCCTCGGTTAATATTGTAATGGTAGGTACTAACGATAATATCTTTTTGTACGAAAACCAATGTACAATACCTACACAAATCTGTAGAAATACCGCGCACAACGAGGTACTTAATATACTAGGGCTTGTCCGTGTGTTGAACAAGTGGTGGCAGTTCTAATTCCGTCCCCCAACGTTTCTGAGCCACTTCCTACCGATCCTTGGTTAGTACAGGCCGCACCAACTGAGTTGAACCTCCACTTGTTGATTAAATTGGCAAAATATTCAATCTGATTAGTCAGTCTCGTATATTACCCATTTGAAGTCAAACTTCGAGTGGGAACCTGACAAGTCACTACCTATCGTTTTATATCCCAGACTGCTTATCCCACAAAAATCGTTTAGGTATCGTTGGAATCCTTGCAAAAACTTTTATTAGTGCCACACTTTTTTTGATCTGAGCCAAAAAGTGGGGAGCGATTTGAACTGATTGTGCAAAAATGAGTATGTAGTACATTGGCTTTGGTCTGCTGATTCGCGGTCGATGTTTTCAGAACAGGTGGTATTTTGCCACAGTGAGGTTCAGCTGTGGCGGGACCTATACCCACATTTTTGCGCTTTTCAAGATGACTGCAAATAACGCAAGTGAAATAGAATAAGCCCAGTAAACAGTGTTGGGCATTGGCAACAAAATGTTTCGAAATAGCTTACTAATGGTACAACTTACTGGGTGCGCCTTGTTGGTGAGACGGAAGAGTCTGCAGATCGAACTGCTGCATCACCATCACCTCCTGATAGGATTTTCCCAATTAACCTTCCACTCACTACGTGTTAGACCCCATCAGTCCTTTCAAGATGCACCTCCAATCCCACAAAATGTGTGCTGCTAAAATTCATATGTTGACTGCATTCCTGGAGTTTCAGAAATGTTACGTCAAGTGTATCGGAACCGAGAGCTGTTGCGAAATGACCTGGTGAAGAATCTGCTTCATAAGCAACTGGTGGCGCTGAGGGAATACCACGCAGAGAACGCAAGAGTTTTGGACGTGGAAGTTTGCAAAGGACTGGGTGAGAATGACCGAATTTGTTAGTGCTGTTTCACACGTATAAGGTTTCATTCGGTTCGGTCCGTATTCGATTCGTTTTCGGCAGTGCCGACTGCGTGTGAACCGATTCATTCGGTGCGTATTCTGACCGAACAGCAACCTAATAGAAACCTCATAGCACCGAACGCCCCCTCGACACGAATCGGTTCCGCTGGGTTTCAATTCGGAGCGTATTCGAGTCCAAGGTACACAAAGTCCACCGCGCGTTCACACTTGCAAGGTTCAGGTAAGGTTTAGTTTCGGTTTCCTCCTTCAGAAAGAAACAACTTATTTCCTCTTGTCTTCACTCTTTCAAAATAACTTTACTTTCTAACTTTTCTTCGAAATATGATACACACGTCCTTACAGGCACCTATACTTAAATACATCAAATAAAAATATAAAATCGTTTTGAAAATTGAGTGAGTTTATTGACTTACCTGAGAGTTACAGCCAACATCTGAATTGGTTGAATACAATCCCTCATAACTGTATTTTGACGTTGTAGATGATACTTCAGCTTCACGTGCAGCTCATCGAATGATCTTGTTGACATCCTGAAGTAGCAGAAAAATTTATCTTCATTTTCCCTCAACTTAGGGAAAATTGTGTAAAACACTCCAAACTCCATTCGTCTGGTGATTATAGGATGCTCCCAATGAATTCTGGTATTCCTTCTTTTTTTCTTCATTCTTCTGTGGAGAAACAACATGGCAATAATCCTACTTCTCTCCATTGTGGACTGAACTTTCGGAAATCAAATCCCTGAACGAATACAAACCTGATAGGAACCTCATGCATGTGAACGAACGAACGGCGGCAGGAATCGAATCGAAAACGAATCGAATACAGACCGAACCGAATGAAACCGTATACGTGTGAAACAAGCCTTACGGTTCACAACAAAATAACTTGAGCAGTATGTAAATAATGGAGATTTGAGAAAACGTCTGCGCCCCAATGGGCAGGGATGGCAAAACACCTTAGAATGAATTGAAAGAGTCAGAGGAGTTTAGAAGGAAGCTTCTGCCATGAATTATGACCACACCAGCAACTTTTGACCCCAAAAAAAAACAAGAACAAGTTTGACCCACTTTATAGGACGTCCCTCAGTAGTAAGAGACGTCCTTATGTATTTGACCTGGTCCTCCAAGATCAAAATTTCCATTTCATCAAGTTCTACAACTTGTGTAGTAAGCCACCACTCCTAGAGTAATTCCTGACATCATCCAGCGCTTGACAATCTTCGAGGTTTGACATGTCATGACAAATGAAAGTGATCATAAATTCCAGGAGCAAAACTATGGGATAAGAACGGAAAAGAGTACTTGGACTTCATAGCAGGACAAGGGTCAAACAGTGCAGGGCACTGCCACCCGAAGCTGATAGGAGCGATGCAAGAACAGATGTGTGTCCTCCACCACACCACAAGAAGCATAAACAACAATGTTCTTCCTGAGTTTTGTCAATCCATTTGCACCCTGTTCAATTATGACAAAGTTGTCGTTATGAATACAGGTAACAGAGAAGTGAGCTTCATAATACCAACAAACTGACGTACATTTATAATATCGAGGTGCATATAGGTACATATGTATGTGCCTGCCTTTTAAAACACCATGCGGATTTTCATTTTTTCTAAACAGTGTATTTAAAGATAGTTATGTTCTGTCCAGCTGCGATAACTTTGCTGATCAGACCAGTCCCCACCAACCACTCACCGACGGAGGACAGTGAGTGAAGGGTTCTCCAATCAACGATGTCGTCACATCTTATCTGATGACGCCCACATGCTTCCATTTGCTTTTCCTACATTCCCTAGACAACGTATTTGACTCCCGTCGCTGTCCTCAAGATTTTCCAGACATTATCTGACTGAAATTTGTGAGGTACCCTTGTGGGTGGCATTTCCACAGGTTTACTAATATGGACACCAAAATATCATTTTCTCAGTCCACCTATGAATGTCACATGGGCATCATAGCATATGCCTGTCACGCCTCACTTGTGATCCATTTTTTCCTCAGCTGCTTTCAAGGCCAGATGAGTACACATACTTTCTGTAGACGATTATATAAAGTCCACTTGCTGTGCTTGATAAATTGAGATTCATGTTGAAGGTCTACAGGTTTGCCAATACCCCGTATTTGTCTACCAATCCCACCAATGCAGGCTCCTTAGTTGCTTTCCAGGCCAGACCTGCCTGTTTTTCAAGCCTATACTATCAGGCATTGAGATACTTGTGTATCTTATTATATAGTTCACGAGTTTGTGTGTGTGGCCGCATCAGGGCCAAACGGCATTTTCATGGGGGTGGTCTCATTGTAATCAGCAAGTTCCGGGCCAGGTTATAGGGATCCTCCAGACCCTCTCTTTGATCATTCCTAGTGTAACGAAGCGTCAGAGTTCATGCTTTCACTGCAGTTTCAACCGTTTTGAAATTATATCTGTGGCATGCCGTTCAGGATTTATTCGATGATCGTGATTTCATCCTCAAAATAATCGCGTAGTTGACAGGTGGTTGCCCTCATGTTTCTTACCATCCCATGTGATTCATAATTTACTGAGATCGTGAAAATGTGTGTCCAATCTTGAGAATGGAGTGGCTGGGGGGGATGCTTTGTTATCAAGTGGAGTTGAAGATTTCATGACGGGTTCCTGGGTAGCGATGAGATGCATCGTCAGACTAACTGCTCTGGCTATTACTGGACCCACAGTACTCATAGTTTTTCAGTGAACATAAACATGACAGAGACACATGCAACAGGTTCGTATCAATGAGAAATATGTGAAACTGTCATTGTCAAGTGCAAATTTTTTGTGGCTTCTCTTCGATGCCTGGAAGAAAACTAAGTTGATTCCTACTGCTTTAGAGCCTGTTGTATTTAGTAAAACGAGTTTTCCTGCTAGTTACTAAATAATTTTAAATAAACTCAATTCTGCAAAGATATTTCTGCTCAGTATGAATTACGGGTTTGTTCAGGTAACGAAGCTGTAGAACTAGCAGTGAAACTTGCGCGTATTTGGGGCTACAGCGTCAAGAAAATTTGTCCAAAAGATGCTATCATTGTGTTCACCAACGGCAACTACTGGGGCTGTTCTTTTGGAGCCATTTCCGCCTCGTGCGATCCTCTATTGTTTACAGGCTTCAAACCCCTGATGCCTGGACTGAAGCTCATACCATATGACGATCCTTGTTCCCTAGAGGTAATGCATCTAAGGACTAAACCATACTACTTGGAAAATGTTTACATAGTAAGCAATAATTGAAAATTCATGGGGCCAATTTATGTGAATAGGTAACCCTCTCCGATCTTTCAGGAAATCTTGAGACATCCAAATGTGTGCGGGTTTGTAACTGAACCCATTCAAGCAGACGTTGGAGTCATCGTTCCGCAAGAGGGATACCTAGCAGAAGTGAGGCGTCTGTGCACTCAGAACAAAGTGCTGTGGGTTTGCAACGAAGTGATGACAGGTCTAGGGAGAACTGGACTGATGCTCGGAGCTGACCACGAATGTGTCAAGCCCGACATCCTGTGTCTTGGCAAATCTCTGTCAGGAGGAATGTACCCGGTATGTCTGATTCATTAGATACCTACATCCTCGGGGAAATGCCAAGTATGTAGGTATGTCTTGAGTCAAACTAGACTTTTATACTGTCAAGCAGCGCTACTAAACAGAGCCCGCACTACTAAAAGAACATTCTTTATACAGACATGCACTGAAGAATGAACATAACCTACGAGTATCAGTCACTCATAATAAGCAGTACTATCATGTAATAGTTCTTAGGTTATTACTCAAGTTCTACAACACCCTGGTAAGTTAATTTTCTAGTTTGGAAAGCTCCCTGTAAAGATTTCAAAACATAATACCAGGGGATGGCGTAAATGCTGCTATGTATATGGTTTTAAGTAACCTAAAGCTTGTAGATCTGAAGTAAATTTCCCATAAAACTTCCTAGAAACCTTCAGTAACGTGAAGACTTGCTCATGTACACACCAAAACCAACAACAACAAAAATATTATGAGGCAGTTCGTTGAACATAAGAAGAGCCAACCATCTAGGAAGACCTCACAACAGTGTGTGACTCTGAGAGGGGGGGGATAGATGGCACTTCATAAACGTGGATCAAACTATTATAGGTTTCAGCTACTCTTGCCAGCTGTGAAGTTATGGAATTGTTGAGAAAAGGATCTCACCACAGCACGTATGCTGGGAACCCGTTAGGGGCGCGAGTGGCGTCAGCAATGCTGAAACTCATAAGAGAAGATGCTTTGTGCGAGAACGCCACAGCTATGGGGACTCTGTTCAGGGATGGGCTACTTTGCACGCTCAACAAAGACGACATGCCTGTCATGAGAGGGAGAGGTCTTCTCTGGGCCGTTAAAATAGATCCAAGTGAGTATAAGTCGAAGATAAACAAACAAAACAAAAAGTAGTTTCATGTTTGTCTTTGTCAATCTTGTAGGTTCGACACACTCAGTTACATTTAATGCATCACGACTCATCTTGTGGTGACATTCAGAATGGTGTGTGCCATTATAACTCCTTGCCAGAATCTATAAGTATCAACTAGAAAGAACTTGTCTGGCAAAACTCAATTAATTTGACTCAGCTCACTTTTTTGAAATGAAATTTTAACTGGCTCACTTATATATGTAATTTGTGGCCAACAGATCTGGGTTTATCGTTGAGTATCTGTGTGATTATAGTTTTGACTGCTTGTTTTAATGACTACTTATGGCTAAGTATCTCCTTGTTGGGGATCACAATAAAAAACTTATTGACTGATTGAGCTACTATCTTCTAGGGATTGAGTAGCTTTGTTTAGTGCTGCCTGAACCGAGCAAGTTCAGTTCATATGCCGTTCTTCATGCTCGGTGCAGTTGCAGGTTCAGTTTATATTCAGTTCTGGGGACTGCACAAATGGTTGAGTTCAGAAAAAGTGAACCAGAATAAAATCGATCAAGTAGCCACTTTTTTGATTATTCAAACATGGAAAAACGTGCCTAAAACGTTTGAGGAGGATATTCCAGGTTATGAGATGTTCACTATAGTGCACGCACGGTTCAAGCTGCCCTACCCATCCAAAGGTGCAGTCAGTTCCTGAACTGAACGTAACGACCTATGCCAGCACAAACACCCGCACATGGACCTTTAGTTCTTGCACCTGGCCAGAACGAACAAAGCTAATGAATCATTGACCCTTGACCCGAAATTAATATCAGCCTAGAGTCAACAGTGTTATGTTGCCACCTTGTGGCAACATTTGCCAGAAATGACTAGCAAGCCACAAAAGTGCTGGTGGTAAATTGTAGCAAATAATGTAGTTAGGAATCCACTCAATATCAGCATTTATGAATTGCAAATACGAAACTGGCTCAGTATGCCAATAAATAATTCCCAGAAATGGTATCACAAAGTTGCAGTAAGGACAGGTTATGAGTGCCTAGTACATACTATGAATAATGATCGTCTGCATCATAGCAAGATACAAAAGCTAAAGTAAGCAAAGCAGATGCTAACCACAGCTATTCAAAATCCAACGTATCTGTATGCAACTTGAAATAATGTACTTAATTCCTCATACGTCTCTCTGTGATGTTTCGGAATATGAAACTGTTAAGTGCCTACCTACATAATTTCGTGATGAAAAGAACTGTGCTCAACAAACGATCCTTCATTGCTCCATAAATGATGTTGCGATAATAAAGTCAACAATGTTGTTTCTAACGATTTTGTTCTAAGAGTATAGGAGACTGCCGAAAATGCAAAACTAAATATGACACAACAAACATGTTTCTAACGCACTGGAATTTTCAATTTCAATTCAAATGCTTTAGAACGAATTACAAGAGATAGCTGGAAACTGAAGAAAGCCGCAATTCACAGAGAAAATTAGGTAGGTAAATCATGAATAACACTGTCGCCTATCAAAATATCGGCATGGCAGGTTACTTTGTGATGCAGTTGTGAGAAGTGTCAATCTGATCCGAGATGTGTGGTAAAGCCTGATATGACGAGATAAGGTAGATTCGAGTGCATGTGCAGATATACCACTGTTTTGTAGCTACTAGTTTGAGTCATTGTTGTCACGTTACCGACAAGCAAGATAACAATGATAGAACATGTATCATACCTACAACATAGATCACACCTACATACAGTATGAGTTGCTGTATTGCACCAAGCCAGTGAACAGTTCAAGTTAACGGCCTATGATAATGCAACATTTAGGGATGAAACCTAAGTTTCCCATTATCAAGGATCTAAGTGGACCTACTTTTGGTAGGCACCGTATCTTGCTTACTGGCACTGAAATGAGGAGGGACTGTTGGCATGGCAATAGCAAGTTCAGAGTTTGAGTGATAGCCTCAGAGTTTCCATGCGTTTTTGAGATGCCTCCTGGACTTACTGTGTGCCAAGAAATTACTGCACATACTGTCTAGTGTGTAGCAGAAAAAATACATTTCACCACCTCGAGTTGGGTGTAACTCAAGAGTTATTGGGCATTTCACCTTCAAAATTTTAATCCCTGCTATTTCTGAGTTAACACTATAAAACATGGGAAAAATGGGAACTAGCTGATAATGACTGATAAATAGTTCGGAACCCTCCAGCAGAATGCGTCCTTGGCATGCAAAATTCTATATTATAGTAGGACTATACAGAGTTGTATTTTATGACAAGCAGAAACCTGTCGGGAATGTGGTCTTGGTAAAGTGCAGGAAGCTGTTATCCTTCTCACATTGAAATAGTAATATAGCCCTGATAGGCAGGTAACACATTGAGATGTAAACCTATAAGACACCAGGGAACTAAGAAGTGGGATTCCCTTGTGAGAGGGGAATTCGGCTTTCAAAAATCGACGGTACATGAATAAGGGCCCTGACAAAGAAAACTGTCATTTCAGGAATTGGAGATCCCTGTGACATTTGTAACCACCTCAGAGATTGTGGCCTGCTAGTTTGGCCTTGCAGGGACGAGTTCTTGAGGTTCACACCACCACTCACCATAACTGAAGAGGAGGTGACCCAAGCGATTGCGATTATCAAGAAAGTCATTGACCATATGAAGGGCTGTCACAAAATCTGCACTTGAGTCTGTGTTTCTGTCTGAAAATAATAGTACCTTCGGAGACTGACGTTTTTATTTTTACGGAACAAAGTAAAGAACAGCAGGCGCCCATTTCTGGAGGTGGTCACAAATTTAGCGGAATTCCTAATAAAACACGATCGTTTAAAAAAAACGTGGTATTCACTGAAAAATACGACAACTTTCCAGGGATTGCGGACTGCAAAGAGTTTTGTGACCACCTGAGGGAATGCGGCCTGCTGGTGTGGCCTTGCAAGGATGATTCCACCATCATCCTCACGCCACCACTGATGGTCTCGGAAGAAGAGATCACGCAAGCTATAGCCATTATTAAAAAGACGGTCCAGTTCTGGAAAGGCTGCCACAAACTATGCGAATGACATTCACACAACCACAAAACAGCTCATACCTACATACCGTCTGAATTAAAGATGTCCTGTCCAAGGGGGAAAATGAAGTTGACTGATTTCTCACAAATTTGAATTTAATACGCATGCTCACGCGGTGACGAGTGGGGGTGCCAGTGCGGCTCGAAGTGGAATGTGTTACCTATTTGGGTTTTTTTGTTGTCAATAATGAGCCTTTGGAATCGGACATGAAAAAGAATTGTTTCCCCGTCAAAATTTGATGGTTTCCGTTCCAAGGTATGTAGAATCGGAAAACAGAATTTTGCAATCACTTTCCTTAGTTACTGGAACTAATGAAATTTTGTTTACAGGTCCCATTTGGGGTCTAGTTGGTCCGCGAAGCTCGGCGCTACTATCTCTACTCTAAAGCCGTGGTTACACTTGCGGTGTTGGGCCCAACATCGAATATTCGTCAGCCTCTTCCCGCAAGTGTAACCACGGAACAGATGCCCGAATGCACGCAAATATTGGTGCTCAGGGATGCTCGGTCAAAAGGCGGTTTTTTGTCCCGAGTCAAAGGCGGCATTGGCCAACTAGTGTATTCTTGCAGTGCATACACATGGGGCCGAGTGTTTGGCGGGTTTGCTTCCCAATGCAAGTTGAAGGCCCAGAGCTCGCGTTCATTAATAAGTGAACCCGGAGCGTGAATGACAGAAACATTTTCCTGTGATTCACACTCCGAGTTACTGCTGTTGTTGTAGGGGTGTCCGATTATCCAAAAGGAATCGATTTAAATCATCGATTTTTTAATTCAATTCAATTCAATTCGTTTATTAACGGAAATATCCAATTAAAAATTGACATAAAACAAACATTTTCATAAAAGTGATGATTTAAATTGTGATTTAGGTAGGTACATCATATTTTGTGATGAAGAAGATTCAGAGATGAGAAAGAGATTAAGAATCGAATAGACCGATTATTGAAACTGCGCTCATCGTCGCTTGTCCGAATATGCGTCGATGCTCGGGGTTGAGAGCCAACACCGCATGTGTGTGCGGGGTGCGCGTCAAGATTCGGTAAACTCCGAGCATAGGTAAATATTCGGGCGAGTATGGGCGAATACTCGGTGTTGGGCTCAACACCGCAAGTGTAACTTAAGGGGTGGAAATGAGGGTTGACCCCCCAACAATTCCAGAACGTTGTTATTGAGATGGTTGTTCCGTGACATTATTTCACCTGAGGAATGGTGGTTTTGGATTATGTTGATAGGCACTTTTGCGTCTTGAAAAAACGTTATGTTGTTGTTAGGCCTGTTAAGCATCATGAAAATAAAAATAGAATTCTGGAATCCACAGCATATTTTATGGAACTTTAGTTATTGCCCGGCCGGCTCTAATACTCGATTTGCAACTTCCCTGGGGGGAGCACGAGGGGAGGTATTAACCACAGATTTTGAAATTTCTATTCAAAGTATTAACCATTATTAACCAAAGCATTAATCTAACCGTCCATTTCAAATCTCACAAATCATGAACCATTAAAAACTGATGCCGAACAGGAATGTAATATATATTACTGGGATACAACGAGGGTCCCTACCTACCTACCAGTGTTCCGTCACGTTATTTATTGGGCGACGTTTCCATCTAAGATTTTGGCGCGTCATGCCAGTTAACAAGGTTGATGGCAACTACCGCATTGTGGATTTCGTTATATAGCCGTGATTACACGAAGCCAGTAGGCAGTCCCGCTGACTGGCGCCAACTGGAAGGATTGGCGCCAGCAACTGTTCAGACCTAGCCAGCTGACGCGCTAGTTGGGCAAAAACCATGGAGGCGAACGTGTCGTCAAGGCAGTCCCGGGTTCAATTAAATAACATTGTGCGCAATTTGTGCCTTAACTTCATGTGCATTTGTGCCGTCATATTCCTTGTAGGCTTCGACGAACTTCAATTCGTCGCTCCACTTTTTCAGTGGCACGATGCGTGGTAAATCTGCACTAGTGTAGAGCTACTATCAATCTGATGGCGGACGGCCTACTGGGCTGGAACATGACTTACCGGCGACTGACGCCACCTCAGGTTTTTGGTGGTGGGGGTAACTGGACTGGCCTGAAACCTACTCCTCAAGCCAGTCGACTGGCAAGGCATTCTTTGACTGGACTGGCCCGCCAGTGGCCTCCAGCGGTGTTTATACGGAGCCCGCTACTGGCGCCAGTGAACTGGCTTCCAACGACTGGCCTCATGTGATCGCGGCTTAATGGCGGGAAAATGGTAACTAAATAACGGTAACAGGTAGGTAACACTGAAAGGTAACTGGTGCGAGGGTACTTGAGTGACAGTGGATTATGAAATGTAGACAGGTACAGTTTTAAAAGTTCAAACTGATTTTGAATGACAAACCACATTTAAAACCATTCAAAATCAATCTTAACAGCCATTCTTGACACAGAAAGTTTTTAGAGAAATTCGAATCAGAAAAAATTCTAACCTCCCGCCAAAGACAAACAATTGTCCGAGGGCCAACTCCCATAGAGCGCCCCACCATCTCCACCAGGCCCGCGCCGTTGGCAGCCTGGCGTCCCCCAGCAGCATCATAACTTACTGGGTCTCCGCTTGACAGTTTGTTGCGTCAGATTTTTGCGCATTTTTTATAATTACAGCTAGATTTACGTTATTTTCTCTGCTGCAATTAAGGTAAGATTGTTCATTATTCTTTTGCTTTTATCAATCAGCGACTCAGCAGAGAAGTACTCTTTGTTCGAGTTTTTTTTTTTTTTTTTGTGTGATGTTTATTTCTTCCTATATTATTCTTCCTCGAGGTCGTTCTCCTCTCAAAAATCGCAAATAATAGGGGCAACTCTATTATGGATGCCTAATATGCCTAGCTTCCGAGGGGCAAAGTGTGTGCGTGTGTGGCAAAATGTTTGCACTATTCCCAGGCTTCAGTTTCTTTGTAATCGAGTCAGTTTTCAGTTTAGTTGCGCAACAAAAACTAGGACACTAGGTAGCTGTATGCTTCCCTACTAGCCATCCAACAAAACATGCACAACTCGACTGTTTCCAATTCGTTCTGGAAGAAGGAATACATAGCGAAAGACGAGTGAAACTTTTAATTCTGGAAGAAAAAATTTCTTCCCGTAAGTCGTCTTCTTCCCATAAGGCCTGTTCAACCGGCAGAGCTGCCGAGGTATTTCAATAACTTCATCAGACAAATAAGATTTATTCAAACCTAGAAACGTTAAAAAAATTAAATAAACCTCGACTAACCTAAATAATAATATTGAATAGATGATCGATACGTAATGAACGGACACTTAACGTGTATTCACATAATTAGAAGGCTCAGGAGTGGGTGACCAACTGGAGATCGCTGAACCGTTTCTGGAGAGTTTTCTCGCGGTCCAGCTGCCGGCTCACTTCTTCCGAAACGGCCTGGAAATCGAAAAACAAGGTCCTGATGAGTACACCTGCATTAATAACTTATTGATGATAAGGAACGTGGATGCTGTATTATTTTTCCAACGTGGGCAAAAAGGAGGAACATTCCTTCAACAAGCATTATATTGGGTTGCACGAGAAAAAAATGGTCCAATATGGCATAGCATCCAAAAAAAGGAAGACAAAAATTAACGAAAATTTGGCGATTCATGTTTTTATCGAATAATCACAATTATATGGGAGATATTTCAAACCAGGTTGTGGGGACTATAGGTGTTCAGTCAGCCGAACGTCCTCACAACCTAGTTTTGAACTATACGCAGTCGAGAAAGCCAGCCTTATTATTCAAACTTTAAACACCTGTCAAAATTCTTCCCTAACGGTTATATTTTTCCATATCACAATTCGCAAATGGTTTGCTAATCAACTAGTGCCATGTGACGCCTGATATTAAAAAAAGAAGAAAATAAAACGCTGCAAATGATTACCTGCACAGCGGTTTATTTTCACGTACTGTTTGCTGTGGTTTACAAATAGGTAAATAACGTACATCAACAAAATCCAAAATAACATGGAACAACAAACTCGATTTCATAAAGCCATGCGTGATAGCTATTCTTTATCAATATAATAATCTGGGCTGGATCTATTTATACTGTATGATTCACACTCATGTTGGTGAAGCTTTTCGGTTCAGACTTCAGGCCGTATGGTTTCAAAAAAAATCCTAAAATTCGAAATCAATTTAAAAATGTCATAAAAACCGTAGCTTGTACTATTGAAGTCGTCGAGGTACGGCGTTATGAAAATGTCAACCCTGTTTCCACCCGTTAGAGATGATTGACAGTAACACCGAGCTTCGAGGACCAACTAGACCCCGGACGGGGCCTACAAACCAAATTTCAATCATTTTGATTCATGGTAACTAAGGAAAAAAACGAAGTAGGTACAGAAATTGGTTTATTTCCTTTTCTAATTACCTTGAAACGCGGACTATAAAATGTTGAGGGGGTGGGGGAACGTGCTTTTCCAAAGGTTCATTAAAAATAATAACCCATCGATGACAGATTACTGTGCAAAATTTCAGCTCATTCGGCCGTAGGGAAATAGGTTACCTACAAGATTTGTACCGGACACTCCAGACAGCAGGACTCGCTTAAGCGAGTCACGGTAGTAGAAATATTAATCAATTAGTCGATAATGTCTGTTTTTATGGTTGATTTATGTATTGTCATAGAAGACAGAAGACTGAATTTCAGTTCAACCGGACATCGGGATTTCTATCAGACAAGAAAGCAAGTAAATTAAAACGGTAAAAATGGTCGGAAAAACGGTGGGTTCGTGGGGCCGAAATGACGCGTTACAGGAGATGGAGGCGGTGGAAAAATATAAATTAATATAACTGTAATTGCCGATTGGTGTGTATTTATGTGTGCGTTCGTGGGTAGGTAGGAATCCACAGCAAAGAAAATGCCGTACCTCTACTGATTCAGGTAATGTCCACAGAAAACAGTAAAAGCAGAAAGGGCATCCACACAGGAAAATAATGAACCATTTTGTAAAATAATTTGCAGCGTTTTTTAAACAGAAATAGCCCAGCTCCTTCAACTATAGCTTTCCTGTATGGAAACACCCTAATGTTTCTCAACGAATTACGTTTACAAAAATGTATTACTTATACACTTTTCTTCAGGATGCGGTTTCGAAAACCTCAGTCCTTATAAAAAACATTAAGACCTAGTTGATTAATTGGTTATAAAACCTTGTTTGAGCAACGAAATAAATGCCACTTCGGGTAATGATAAGACAGACATGTAAGAAAGAGGTCAATTAAGGGCTGGTTTATCAACTGCAACTATGCAGTTGTCGCTTATTGAATGGAAGCATTCATAAATGCCAACTTAACTGACTGTTACAAAACTGTTGGTTTGGGGGGGGGGGGGGGGGGGGGCGCACGTCCACCTCAATAAACCACTTCTTGTTGTTGGAATAAATTAAAACCATGAAAAATAAGAGGCCGGCCTTTTTCGAGCTTCCTCCTTCGACAAAAAAAACTTCCTCCTATTGGGTTTGCTCCATTCTTTACAAGATAATGGCTCATTCGTATTGCTATAAAAGCCTTGTGTCTTGTCATTCTCAATGTTTCGGTTCATGTTTGAACAGGTGGCATTTGAGTCACAAGCTTCCTCGAGCGGGTGGCTTTTGATCACCCATCGCGATCGGGCGGCTGGCATCTGTACACTTCCCCCGCCACTGCTTCTTTCTCGGGTGGCTTTTGATTGTTTCCTGAACAACCACAGTACCTCACGACAGCTCTAACAGCAAAAACATCACAAACAATACCCTTGAATCCACGAAAATTGGCAGCATAATCCGACTAGGCAACATAATTCGATTATTTAACTGACTGCTATAGAAGGCCGTGGTAGACCCGAAGAACCTATCAGTTTTCGCGGGTGCTGTTTGTGGTGTTTTCGCTGTTAGAACTGTCGTGACGTACTGTGGTTGTTCCTTGAAGCACCTCGAAAATGTAGGGTCTGTCATTTGGCCGTCAAAGATAGCTGCCGAATGACAGAGGATCGTATTGTAGTCGTCGTTATAGAAGGTGATGTTGATCGACTTTCTACGTAGTGAGGTAGGTAACTACCTAAACTAATTTCAGTGATGCGAGTTACTAGTTTTTCGGCTCGGCCATCAGAAGGGCGGCCAGCCAATTTTTGATTTGTTTTGATACCTTTCATTTGACAAACTTCAGTCATAAACTTATCGTAAAAAGGACCTAACACCCAGGTCGACTACATTTGCCTCACTTCCCACACCAAAAACTCTGAATGCACTATTCCCGTCACTGCTGCTATCGGAATAACACAAATCAATGGTATCCATAATAATGTCAAAGAATATCACAGAAAAAAACTTAAATTGCATGGAACGAACGGTTTTTGAGGTTAGAAAGCCTTGGATGAACGCAGTAAACCTTAGTTAAAATTCTTATCTGACCGACCTCAAACCAGATAAATTTATATACTTCAGGAAACCCTTAACTGGGGGTGGATAAACACTCATATTGAAGCAAACTGCCATTTTTTTCTTACTGCTGGTTATATATCCCCTAACTGACTGTTATTTGCGATTGATAATAGGCCCTAAGAAAAATATGCATTCAAAATCGAAAAAAGTTCGTTTGTCAAGACAACGACAAGACGACTGACGTTGTTTGACAAGATGACTGATTCAGTCGAGTGTCTACTGACCTCTATCCTCCTTGGAATGGCGCTCTCTTCCAACTGCTGCAGAAGCTGGAAAGTGGACTTCTCCATGTGGGCTTGGTCTATTTGGTCGTAGACGTCCTGAAGTTGTTTTATCAAAGCTGTGGCCCTTGACTGGAAATAAGACCGTAACATGACATGATAAAGCTGTCAATTGGCAAAATGAGATGAGACCCGTACTTCTCATTTTATAGATGACAGATTACAAATTACAGATAGACTGACCAGGAGTCAAAGATTCATTAAAAATTATACAAGTTTCTGATAACGTTTTCTATATTATAAGAAACCAAACCGTAGGTGGCCCTTGATCATTCGAATACTGCTTATTCACTCACCCCAACGAGCCAAAGTGCCTTTTGGATGTTCTTGAGATTGTGAGAGCTAAACAATGAGTACCGTAATATCCGCAACCACCACCGTTCATAACCTTCAAGTAGGTTATCTTCGTAATGACGCTGATTTGATCGATTAAATTTTTATTATTCGAGGAGTTGCCTTGTGTTATTTAATGTTTTTCAAATCCCACACTGGATTATTATATAGGTAGTTAGGTATTCGAATTAATAAGGACATTTGGCGACAGTTGAGTGCATGTTGTGGGGCTGGTGTGCATTTTCCGACGAATTTTTCCATCAATGGGACTTCAGGAATCAGCCGGCCTTCGACCATTCCGTGGCGGGTTATAAGGTATTCAAGAGCCAGCTCACGAAATTAACGATGTTCCGGCCGCGAAAAAGAAAGCATTCTTATTTGTTATGTTATAACGTGTTTATCGCAGCAGACGTATTTGTTGCTGAACAGTTTTGTGCATTCTATTGGAATCTGACAATGCCTCAATCACATGCGACGATCTCACTGCCCACATGGATGCCCATTTCAAACCTGTTTTGGCATATTTTGTTGCTCACAGGCAGTCCAGTGATACAGCAATGGGCAGCGTGACTTGGCGGGGAAATGACCGTTTGGTTCGGAGAAGACTACAGTATAAAGGGATATTTTCGCTATTGGTTTAGGTCGGTCCTTGCCCGTTGCTGGATCACGTTTTTGAGAAAGATGCTTCCGAAACAACAGTGACCAAGTAAACCCTTTGTGAAATTGTTGACCAAGGACTTCCAGTAAAATTCAAACTGCATGGTCCTTGAGTGCCTGAGGAACACTGTACACATCTAACAAATTCGAAGCAACACGAATTCGTACAGCAACAAATTCGAAGAACAAACGTAGCAAGAACCCAAAACGTACGTACGTACGTACTCAAAAATTGAAAAATCAGAAAAGAACCGATAACAAATAAACCTATTTCTCTAACGTGCTATCAAGTAATTGAACTGCTATCGCCAAGGAACGACGCAGAATGAAGGAAGGTTTGAGGTAAAGTGAGAAAAATGATAAACGAAATATTTCCAGATTCTCGTTACTGGTTTTGGTCAATGGATCCTTTCTGATGAATGATGTCTAATTGACAACCATATTAACTGTCTATGTACACGTACTTGGTGAGGAGAGGTTTGAGCACAACCTGTATTGCTGCTTCGCATAGAAGGACAATACAACTAAACAGTTCAAGTTGAGAATGCTTCCACCAGTCGGAGACTGAAGAAAATCCCTGATTTGTGCAACAAAAACTTATAATATGAGACTCTTACAGGAAGAATATTTGTCCTCCTCGGAGAACCTCATCGAACATGACAAGTCCAATTCAAAAGTACGTAAAGCTAAAATATTCACCTGGTAACCACCAGTGATGATTCGAATTTTCCTCTCCATCTTGGCAGCTCGCTTGGCCTCTCTCGTCATGTGGTTTCTATTCTGCTCGAGTCTCTTCTCTACGGACTCCAGCCTGTCTTTCTTACTTGCTAAACTGGCTCTGGTATAGCGATTTTGATTCGGCAAATACAGCACCTGAAGAAGGAATAGCAAATTACTTGGTAACAAATACCTTAAATCAACACTACAGTTAACCTTACTACACCAACACTTTGCTGACCTTTTCTTTCTTTCTTAAATTTCTTGCTGATAGCCTGCTACTTTCTCCTAGTTCGTTTTTCTGTATACAACAGCCAACTTTTTATTTAAAGCCTAGTTCACATGAAGCAGTGATATCCTTTTTCATGTGAAATGTGCTTGTTCACTATATTTGTAGTACCTACCCAAATGTAACTGGGCTTGTCCCGTACGATTATAAATGCATAAATCAACCCTCACTGTGGCAGGTGCAACTCAACGGTACATATAAGAATATTTTGGTTATAGTGCCGAACCTTGTGGGCCTGCAACCCCAAGAACAAAGAAACTGGATTTTGAAAAATAGTTTCTAGGAAAAATATAACTCGTGCAAATAGCCGCATTTCACAGTTTTTAAGATGTTTAAATGCCCCAGATTTATGTTCATGCTTAAGCCACTTAGACGTTCTTCAATTTCAGTCAAAATTCGCATTTTCCCGAGTAGCAGTTCAACACTCATAGTGATCTCTCAACCCAACAGCAGTGAATACATACTTTTATTAAATGTGTCACCACCTTCAGGATTTTGTGGGTTCTATAGGTTGTTATTGATGCATAACTTCGTATAGGCGCCCACTTTAGTGTAGAGGCCAGTTGTTACAGTGAAAAACGATGTTCAGAAATAGGTTCCATGAGAAGGTTTTTATGAACATAATATGGGAATGAAATGCTGACTGGTGAGGGGGTAGGTGATCTAAAACGACTCGGCAAGGTTTGTGTAGAAATGGTAATGTGGAGATATAGTTCGGAGATGAAACGTAAGAGCGCTGCTGGATCAATCAACCCATACCATCATGACAGGCAGGATACAATCCATTGCTAACGTGAGAAGTATTATCCACCACATGTATGAGAGTACCTAGTAATGATCAAGGAGAGCTACAAAATACGAACCTGGGCAAGGCATTCTTCCCAAACTTGGGTAAATGTATCTAATGACAGATCGCCGTGATTCATCCCTTGTTTCACCACCTCCATCTCTGATTTCAACATCTTTCTCGCCTGCAAAACATCGCGATTTAATTATTATTACCTACAGGTATTTATTTGTTATTACATCTTCATGTGTCATTAAAAGGCTTCATCTTGGTCAGCATAAAAACTGCTTAGAACGGCTGGAGAAACCCGTACTGCTCGGTCTAATGAAGCTCTGGAAGGTGTTTAGGGAGCGAATTATCAAAAAATTAAAACCGCTATCACACGAATCTACCATTATTTCCCCCCATTTTAATAGTGATCTTAAAGAAAAGGCTCAAGCATCTAAACAGCAGTAGATCGCTGCTATTTAGGTGCTGCCCTAACTGTGCACCACACCAGGTCGAGGGACAATGGAAAGTGCGATGGTGCAGTCAAGGAAACCATCCGTTTTCTGAGCTAGTGTTCAATACTGATGGAAATTAGATTCAGGGGATTTGACCTAGCATGTGTAATGAGAGGTCGAGGGAAGCAGAACATTCAAATCTATGGTGTACGAAAAATAATTATGAAATTCAACTACTTCACGGCTAACGCCAAACTATAATTTGTGCGAAGATAAGAAAAAATAATTAGAAACAGAATATAAATTATATAAATAAATTAGAATCAATTCAACTTTCATAGATTTACTCAATAAAAAGGTTCATTCACACAGTAAAAGTCAAAACTGGGTTCTCAATGTGTGGCATTTCACTCGGTAAACTTTGAATAGCAGAACACGCTTGAAACAGAAATGGAAGTTATTCTGTATCAACCAACCTTTTCCAACTCCTCTTCGCTCGGGTTTTCATAAGGACGTTCTTCCAAATGAGCCAAATGCTGGGCGTGAAGGTTAATACCAGCCTTTCTATTTGGCATAAGAGGGTCACCATTTTGCACGGCATCGTAGTGCAACATTGTGATCATTTCCTGTTTTATAAGCTCCTCTGCCTGCCGTCCAAGAAACATGAGCAATTAAATAAACGTATAACAACAGTGACTATGGATATTAACTTGGAAGAACACGGACAGGTTGATGAAAATAGCCTTCACCTTTTGTAAATCAGTGAGAGGAGGATCGGAGTTCATTGGTCGGAGCACTATGTTAACATCAGCTGGCCGGGGGAGCCCTCTCTGTATGACCTGAGATCGGCTTCTTAGCTCTTTTTCGCCTGTCAGGAAGAAGATTTTATTTGAAAGGTAGTTACAGGCGCACTCAGAGTTCACCGTCAAACTTCAGACAGTTTACTTAATTCGTTCTTACATTAATAAAGTATTTTCTCTTCTAATC
Source organism: Leptopterna dolabrata (assembly GCA_954871275.1). Classification (NCBI taxonomy): domain Eukaryota; kingdom Metazoa; phylum Arthropoda; class Insecta; order Hemiptera; family Miridae; genus Leptopterna; species Leptopterna dolabrata. The sequence continues at coordinate 35,887,646 of OX940977.1, read as the reverse complement.
ACCCTAATAAAATTATAGATAAATTCCACAGCACATAGAACAGGAATGAGCATGTACTACCAGTTAAGATGTGGTTGCCTCAGCCAGGATCAATCACGAGCTACATTTTCAATATTTTACCAGGCAGCCTGAAGTGTACTCCGCCCCCCAATGTCAGACTTCCCAAGGAGGCAGTGCCTCACACACTGCATAATTATATTCATACCAACATACTGTCAATAGTATACTCACGTTGTACTGCTAACTCGGCTAACTGCCTTGCGTCGATATCAGACTGGTCCTCGATAGATTGATTTGAGGTGACCTGGTCACCCTCTTGCCCGACCATCTCATCCTCCGGCACCACTATTTCGTAATCGTTTTTTGGCATAGGCAACCCCCTGAGCCCAGAACGCAACTGCTCTTTCACCTAAATGATCAGAAACCAATGATTAGGTACCTATAACATTTTTGACTTCGATTAACCAAATGCTGTAGGAAAAATAAAGAGCTTTACGAATGAAAATAATGAGTGAATAATTAAATGATAAATATACTAATCGTGATATAAATATTACAATATTACAACTGACAATAAGGAGGGGGGGGGGGGGGGGCAGAGATATTCAGATGTTCACCTGAGACTGGTAAGTAGCAACTGGTGTATCACCACCCATGATGTCTTCAGGATTGATGTTCAATTTATCGCGAATAGGAGTGGGTGTAGCACCTCCTGTGCGAATGTCTTTAGGTGTGAGGAAGCCTGGAGTGCGACCTACAAACATTGGGAGATAACACTTGTGAAGAGTTGGAAAGATTGGTATTGTCTGTAGGTATACATAAACCACCATTATGTAAGTACACTAGAAAATGACCAGCACACATTATCATACAGATATTCTAGATGATGATAATGCGATATCAGTGACTGGAAAAGCCGTTCAATTGGTAGAACCTTTCCTGAATCGTTTCTTGATACCTTCCCAGATGCATCAAAGGGTAATTATTATTGTGGTTTGGGTTTGCATTTTTTTCTTAAAGATCTTGATATTAACGACGAAAGTACAGTTGAATGGAGGAAACTCTTCATTTTTTTGACAGGTTTTTGAAAATTGAAATTTCATAAAAGAGGCGATGTGGTTGGAGTCAGTTAATGACATGGTTTTGATAGCCTTGCTAATTGGGTGACACCTGTAGCGGATTGGGCGCAGCCATATGCGTGTGCCAGCTATGGTTCATTACAGACTTTGTATTACCCTTTCCCAAGCATATCTCAAGTCCTGAACGCGTCTGTACCCTGGAGCAAGCAAGCACAGGAGCTAACCCGAAACGCTAGACTTGTGGTGTCGCCCAACCGAGCTACGTGGCTGCTATACCAACAGCCATGGTTCCTGAGGAGGAGGGTGGTCCCCACACCACCATACACTGCCCATGGGAGAGATTCAGGAACGTAAGTTCCCTCCAACATATATGTTCAACAGAACAACTCAAGTCGTGGACATCAGAAGAATTTACTGGTATTAAATCTAAAGGGTTATTTCCACTAGTGTAAGAAGCAATATTACCATACCTTCCAGAGGAGTCCGCTGTCACTAGCTGGTTGAGTACTGGAGGTGATCGCTTTCGATGTAAGGAAATCATCAGGCTGTCAAGAGAATACTCTGATGACGATGCTCTTGCGCTCGCCTCCAGTACTCAACCATATATTATATTGACGACAGAATCCTTCGGAAGGTATGGTAATAGAAGAACTTAAGTTTTAACAGCTAAAGTTGCGGTTATGTTCTTGGTGATGAACCTCCTTTGTGGCTGCACTAACTCTCTTTTGGTTATCTAAACAACGTCATTTAACCTGTGTCTTTCAAAGTCTTAGACTTTCACAATGCATCTTTTTAAGCCATAGAAGCAATCTTCAAATGTGTGAAGTATTGATAAATGAAACTCAGTAACAAAGTGCTGCTTAAAAGGTTCTATTCAAGATAATTAAGGTGGTGATTACGTTTCCTCTCCAAACCTATCATATTATATGTACTTGAAATTTTTTGTCAAACAGCATTATTTGGACTTACCAGGGCCGTCTGACCCTCTGCTGGAAAATGGAGTCGTGAGAACTGTGTTCGGAGTGGTTATTTGGTCATTCTGAGGATGAAAATTGAAGTCTGGATTGTAGAGGGGAGTATTCAAACCGCCTTTGAGAGGAGTATCGACGTGGCTGAGAGCCATCATGTTCTGAGCTTCCTGAAGCAAATAAATAAATAAATAAATAACGCAGATATCAATTAAGTTATGAATCGAATCCACAAACATAATAAAAAAATGGCACATCAAACAATAAAACATCAATTTGTATCATCAAGAATAATTATGTTGGACCGTACTTGCAGGATTCGGTCTGTGGCTGGTGCAGGAGTACGGGCAACGTTGGCAGCATTGGGTGTAGCCAGAGCATAATCGTTCAGTAATGTGTCAGCAGCACTGTCAGCACCTTCACTCACAGCTTCCCTGGCAGCGTAACTTGCTCGCCCGAGTTTCACAACTTGCTGAAGTTCCTGGTAAAGCGAAATAACAATTGGTACAAAAAAAAAACGAAAGTATGATAGACATCCAAAATTCAATCAACTGAACGCTCAGTACACGGATGAAATTCTGGGAGATTATGCATAGCAGGACAATGATCAGGTGTTCACAAGGACAAGGAATGCGGTGTTCACCGCATGCAGTGTCCAGGAGCCATGCATCAATGGTGGGACCACGTTGTGTACTATTATTTTGGGGGTTCCCCATATTCGATACAGAGGAAAAAATTGCATTTACTCAACATTTTACCTATTATAATACAGTGCTGCAACACTCCATTAACATGGATAGAATAACTGACATATTGGTATAACGTTTGTGTAATTTCCATGGTCCTAGTGTGGGCCGATGCTGAAGATGTTGAACATTCTTGACGCATCACTTGCACATCACGTACTTACAATTCGGTAATGAACGCTACACCTACTACCAACTCACTTGATCAGATATTTGAGGCGAAGGTAGAACAAGTTTGCTCCTCTTCTTTGCCGGCTCCTGGTTCTGAAGCATGGCCAACGGCATGTCATTTTCTTTTCTCTGTTTGATTTTATTCTTATCCTTGCGCCGTTCTCTCTGTTAAAAAAAAAAAAAATCAGAATACAGATTAATATATTGTACATAAAAATCAGAAGCAAACATAGACTCTTTGCTCAACAATGTAAAAATATACTCTATCATGTAGTAGACTCACCTCTTCCTTTTCACTCCTCAATTCTCCATCAAGGGTCTGTTGGCGCAGCCGATTGAAGTTGGGTTGATGGGGATCAATTGCTTCATTGCTTGTGTCGTAGAAACCAGCAGCAGGCTTCTTCTCGAAAGGTATCTCCATATTGTAGTCGATCCCCTTGCGTTTCGACCTGGCAGCCAATTCAATGCCAGCAGCTCGTAACTCACGTCGTTTCTACATGAAAGGAAGCAGATTATACAATGATTAACTCGTAACAAGCTGTGATGTCTTGTCGACATAGTTTTCCCAAGCACAAGTGAAGATCGTCAAAACGAACGTCACAGCAAATTTTACAGTGGAAATGTTTTCTGCTGGCCAAACCACTGTCCTGCAAAACGCACCTGGGTGGATACTTGGATCACACCTACGGAAACCGTACAGTGGGCTTTGGGATCAAACCTGTATCTCTGCGCTAGAATGTCCCAAGTCCTAAGTTTGAGTATCCCTGTTAGCTCGCACCAAAGCACACCTATACGTTCTGGGCTTAATACGGTGTCTGGGCCCAACCCGCACTTAACGCCCAATTTACAAGTCATTACGACCAGCATTTCAACATTCATGCAAAGCTTCTTCCAGGGAATGGGCCTCATTTTCGTTTGTACCAGTGAAAGTACTTAAGAAATGAACAATAAAAAACGTCTGCCAAGTGCATTATAACTTCCACACATCAGCAAATTTCAGCAAAAACAGTCCGAATAGAACCTGATTTACTGGAGTCACGAATTTCACAATTGCGCAAGCGCAGATGGAAGTTACAGTCCGATTTTGGTGAAACCAATAAGGGATCACCTACGGCCCAAGCCACAACTACCCTCCAAATTTCAGCTTTTCCAACCATTATCTCGTACAGTTACGCGCGTTGCAAGTAATTTCTGATAGCAAGAAACCAAACTTGGACATAAAACGCAAATTTTGATTTTTGGAGGACAATGATTTTTGTCTTCCAGAAGTGATCGCAAGGCTTTTGCTACCATGGTAGTAACATCCGGCATAACTATAACTCTAAACGGCATGAACGAAACTTATAAAAACCTGTAAGGCAGCTAATCTCCTGGCTTCTTCCAACTGCTTCTCGCGGGCCTTCCTTTTGGCCTTTTTTCCTTGAGTGTTAGCCAGCCTAGCTCTCGCTTCTGACAGCATCTCCAGCTCTGGAAATAGCAAATATTCCACAATCAGCTCAAACAAAAGAGAAAAAATTGTTTGGTTTATTTCTACTATGGACCATTGCAGACCATTTTTGTAACTCCAAGTGGAACTACCGGCAAGGAAAGAAAAACGGAGTTATTGAAAAGTTGTCTATTTCCACTAATACTCGAAAAAACGCGAAAAATACACTGTTATACTGGTTTTGGTGATCAAACCATCGTCGGTAACAAACAATAACAGTTACTGTTTGTTACTGACGATGGTTAGACCACCGAAACCAGTATAACAGTGTATTTTTCGCGTTTTTTCGAGTATTAGTGGAAATAGACAACTTTTCAATAACTCCGTTTTTATTTGAAATGGGCATCTACGATTTCTTCCCGAGTGATTTAGTTCGTACCGACAAGATTTATTTTTTCTGCCTACATCCGTGAAGAATCCACTAAGATCCGGGGCAGAAATGTTCCATGGAGGCTTCAATATTACAATACAATCTGTAGAAGAATAGAATCGATGGTGGAGAAACGATGAATTTTGGGAGATGGATGATCAAAATTAACTGTTGCACCATCCACCCCACATTAATCGGGTAATGTTTATATTTTTATAATGCCAGAGGTAGCTACAATGCTGCCAATTAACACTATATTATAATTGTTATGCAAACTTGGAACAAATAAGTTACTGAAGATCACGAATACCCCAACAAAGTATGAATACGTTTATAATAAAATTTTTAACCACTGCGATAGTATTGATGGTAAGGAGTGAGTAGGTACCATCTTCGTCCATGTCCTTGGGGTCAGGACGAGCAGGTTTGGTTTCTGGATTGGGATCGATCTCCCCAGGTTTGAGCTTTCGAGGATCATCAGCTCCATCCTCTCCTTCTTCTTTCTTTTGAGCTTGATCCCTGAAAATCAACCACTTGAACGTCACATAAACAGGAATAGAATAACGACATTTCTATTGATCCCACTGTGACTGGTGCACCTATGCGGAAATACAAAACACTTACAGCAAGTATTCATAGCGTTCGAGACACTGAGCGGCCGTTCTGCCAATGATGGGAGCAATGGTCCTCCACTGGGTAGGCATGAGTTTGGCCAAATGCAAGAGTTTCTCGTCTTCTTCTCGGCTCCATTCGGTTTTCTTGATGCTTGGGTCCAGCCACTCGAACCAACGGGCTTTGCACTGTTTCGCCGACTTACGGTGGAGCAGAGACGCAATACGAGACCACTGGTTTTTGCCATATTTCATCACAGCAGCTTTCAGGATTTCATCCTACATAAATGCATTCAACATAAAAAGTTATTCACACATGTATTGAAAAACATAACATATTATTATATCAAGAATATAATAATAATTATTATTATAAGCAGGCATTCTATAAGATTTATTTTCAGAAGTACACAATTTTTTTTTCTTGGCATTGTACAGAAATACATTTTGCCAAGCATTGACTAAAACAGATCATAAACATTTTTACATTACAACAACTCTGTTTCGTACCTTCCTGCTTCAGTTACACACAAACGTTCAAGTCATTGAAAAATGCAGAAATTAATACATAAGAGTTAATATTTCTAAACAATTGATGGTAATTGAACGGATGGTCGAGGGGAGGTGTAATCCCTTTAAAAAATGGCCCGCGCATATCGCTGTATGCAGCACAAAGCATTTACATATGCTCCAAGGTTCCTTCCTCCAAGCGACACGCCTGGCATACTGGTGTGTATACGATCTGCATTTCAAATTTATAGGCAGCACAGATACCGTTGTTAGATCGGGGTCTAGACACGGTCACGACCATACCCCTATTCGTAATATCCTTGAACCAAGGTACAGGAGGAGGAACGGGATGAATAATTTTTATAAAATAGTCCTTCACTTGCATTTTTATACAAATTTAAATGAACGAACAAAAGGTATTTTGACATCCGGATAACTGTCATATTCCCCCTTCCTTGGCCAACTTGTCCACCTCTTCATTATATTCTATACACAAATTTGATACATTGCTAATGAGGTTAATGATACTTAGTAGATGTAAACAATGTGCGAATGTGATCTGAGGTGTAATTTTTTTCCCCTACAAAAATTACTGCTGGCCTATCTGTGCCAGATCAAGTGCTCAATCAAGTGCTTCTTCTAATATAAAACATACAGTAGGATATTGATGAAAAATGCTGAACTGAGGTTCGACCGGATTAGACATTCAGTATTGTTTACTTAAACATTTCAAGATATTGAAGTTTTCGCTTGTTAGAATGGGGCATTCGCTACAGTTTCTAGCGTATAATACCTACATGACGACCTAGTACCACTCTCGTAGTTTTCAAGCGGCTCATTGCGTATACCTAATAATCTCAACAATCTACTAACAACTACTTCGTACACTTTCGTAAACAGGTTGGAAACCTTGATAACTAGTGATTTGTAATGTTAGAGCCCTATCAATTCGCGCAAATTATTGAATCACAAACCCCTACCCTCAACAGCGAAATAAGGAATGCGAAAATTGGCCTAGGAACTAATTCTACATTTTAATGATGAAGAAAAACCCTTCAACAACGTATCCCCCCCCTCCCAATTAATATCTCATCTTTGTTTCGTTTATGCCTTTAATACAGTTTATTTTTGTAATAAGCAATATTATTTTTTCCATTTACCTATTATTTATATTTCTGTACTTTTTTTTCTAGCCGTTCGCCTCCCGTAATTATTCAACTAATGATGTTATGTAATTCGAGTGAGCAACTTATGGACTTGCACGTCTAAAGATCAATAAAAAAATGATTATTATTATTGTTATTATATTCAACCACCCATTGTACTTCACATACCTATTTATAATAAAACACACAAACCGTGGGTTGCAGTATGTACAATAGCCATGTTGAATGTATAAAACATGTACCTAGCTATATAGTAGGTAGGCATATTCGTCAAGTGAAAATAGCATCCAACCACAACCACTATGGGTGGGTTGGCTCAACTTTCAGTTTGCGCTGATGCTCAAAGTTGAACAAGCATAGTTATTACTTAATTACTCAGCAAGTTTCGGCAAACAGAAAAAGTTGAGCAAAAGAACTCAATTAAGTCTGCATAATAATAAAGTTTAACAAACCTCGGTGTTCCTCCATACACCTCCCTTTATCATAATACGAGGCATCTTGTCAAAATGAGTTCACTGAGCTCTTGGAACGGAGTAGCTGAGATCAATAACAATCTAGAACACTTCGCCAAAAACCAATTTTGATTTAAAAAAACTAATTTCGAGAAAATTCACTGAAAACTTCATCGGCAAGAACCAGATACCAGCCAGGATGTGAACATGGATACTTCATGGATCATAGTGATCAAAGGTGGTGGTGATGGTGGTTCTCAGCTTCGTTGTCCTCCTTTTGATGTCGGACATAGGAGTTCAGTTTTCTTCATGTTCAGTTGTCTTATATTTCCATTCCGCTGTCTGTTACTAATTCGTTGATGTCCCGAAGGAAAGAAATATCGTGTAGGGTGTAGGTGATGCTTCAGGTAGGACTAGATCGGGGAGTCGATGCTGTGTCGTAGCAGGAAGGCGCGACGATTGGCGACGAACTTCGTGCCGTTGTTCAGGAGATGACGGACATCTGCAGCTTCGTCGTGGTTAGAGCAGTTGTGGGCAGGTGTGCTGGGGGAGTTGTTTTTCTTCATGAGGAACTTGAAGAAGGTGGCAATTTTTGATCCCCAAGTTGGAATAACCAGATCCTTCATGCTTCCGCAGGTAGCTTTGATTTACACATAAGAGAAGCGCTTCTCTACGCCAGTTCCGGTACTGACCCATCCATAGTAATAGTCACGGATAGCCGCAGCGTCTTGTCAAAACTCTCCAACTTCAGGCTTGAAGGAAGTTTTAAACATGTGCTAATGGATATTCTGGAAGCTGTGGATCACATGCGATCGTCTGGTCGAACTGTTCATTTTGTATGGACTAGATCCCACATTGCGATTGAAGGTAATGAGATGGCAGATGCTGCAGCAAACTTCGGGCGACTGCAAGGTGCGCCAGTGGATCTAAAAGTCCCACACACTGACCTTTACACGGTCTTACATCGACGTTCGATCAACAAGTGGCAATTGTTGTATGACCGAGCCGTAACGGGAACGGGTGAGAGATACCGCATGGAAAATCCTCTAGTTTCTGTGAAACCATGGTTTGAGCAGTGTAATTTTGGTAGGAAATCCATCAGAATTGTAGCTCGCCTTCGTTCAAATCATGGACTGAGCGCAACGTATTTCCAAAGAATCGGACAACGTTACTCAGCAAACTGAATGAATCCCTGGAACGTATACTCATGGAATGCCCAATCTTTGACTCAGAAAGAAAAAGAATGTTGGACATGTGTTAGTATTCCTCACGCAGTTAACCCCATCCACTACCTGCAGATCGTGCATTCAAGGTCTGAGCCTATGTTCAATTCAATTCAATTCTTTATTCAAAACATATTTAATGAAGAATATAAGTACAGAAACATGAGAAAACCAAGTACATGAATGGGCCCCTAAGGTCTTGATGACCCGTCCAGGGGCTGGTTGTCACTGAACTAGCTTATTAGTTTGGATTGAGCGTGTACTTTTAGCTGGAAACAATACATTTACAGACAATATTCAACTTGAGTGAAAACAAATTAATTTATATATGTATGGGTATGTAGCACCTATGCCATCCATATTCCAAGATAGTAATTAGCTAAATACATAACACAGTTACAGTTACAGATCAAACCTATTCAAGAAGTCAGTGTGCAGGTCAGATCTGTACATTTGCAGCAGGTATGTGCCTATTATTTTTTTGAAGTATTTAGTTGACTGATCTGATTTTAAGGTAGTCGGAAGTGAGGCGTATATTGTGGCAGACAGCCATGGAAATTGTCTTGTGAAAAAATCAGTGGTAGGGCGGGGAACTCGAATTTGGCTACCCTCGCATGTTACCCGGGTGACTCGCAGGACAATGCGGTGGCGTAGACATTTTTTAATCTTGTGTACACGAAGCAGGGAGCGATAAACAAATATCAGTCTTGGTGGAAGAATATCAAATTTTTTAAAAAGATCATTGATTCGCGTTCGGGAATGCGACCGAGTGATGATCCGAAGGAGGGAGTTGCACACAACATTGAGCGAGCGGAAGGTTTGGGCATATTCTCCGCCCCAGAATTCTTTACCATATATTAGGATACTGTATACATATGCATGATACACCATCTTTAAGTTACTTTTGGAGAGTCATTTTCGTAGTATACAGAAAAAGAAAAACGATTTCCTTATTCTCATTGCTAGGGTTCTATGTGCATCCTCCATTTTAGGTGCTGGTCTAGTTGGAGTCCTAGATATTTAATGCTATTGACTTGCTCAAGCTTAGTACAATAAATTACATGTTTCATAATTTAAACTTCGTGGATTTTTAAATTGGTGGAACCAGGTAGGCCTGCGGAGGTGATAGAGAATATGTATAGGGCAATTTGTGTTTTTATTGAAGATATTCAAGTCGAAGTATAAGTCAGTGTTTCATTTTCCAACAAGTTTAAAAAGTTCAGTTCATTTCTTCAATTCCATAACTTCGAGTAATAATGATATAAATGTCTAATGAACCTGCTTATGTTTTATAGATGTAAACTTTACATGAAATAAAGTTCTTCATGGCTGTTGCCACTGGCTAATTCCAATTGAAGGGGGGAAAAAAGGTGGTGCCGCCATGACCCAATAGGATGCGGTTGATGTGTTGTGCCAGATATACCTGTGTACCATGGTACATTCATGGGGTATTGGATTATGGCTGTTGCCCACTGTCGTCTGTTCATTGTCATTTTGTCATGCTCAGTTCTCCAAGTGGATTCTGTCACAGATCTGAGGAAACTCACGTGATCCCTGAGCTGGATATTGCTGTGGAGTCCGACTGATCCCAACATTGCCACTCTTCGGGCAGTAGCATCAGCTATCATGTTTGATGTTATGTGTCTCGCATGACTAGGGATTCAATGGAAGTGATGCGGCAGAATTGATAATGTTGATTTGTCTGGTGATTTACTGAATCATAAAAACGCTGCATAGTCCTTGTCACATGGGTTTATTATTCTATTGGACACATGTACAGAAATGCTGACTTTTCATTTTTGTTTGTTTCTTGTGAAATAATTGAAATAGCTATTTCTGATGGTTTCCACCAATTTTGGCCCCCAAAACACGAATTAGGTACCTACGCTTTTCTTTTCCAAATTATCTTTGATCATTGGTGGTGCCATTTAATCGTCTTGATCCACTTGTTGACACTTTTTCCAGTGTTATTATACAAACTGATGGTGATTTCAGACGATTTGCCACGTTTTTGACTCATAAAAAAAATCAATTTTAAGAGCTGAACATTTGGTAGAACCTCAATTTTCCACTCTTTGGTCAAAATCGACTTCATATTCGATCTTATCGTCCCAAAAACACTAACAAGTAACATGTTACTAAAACACAAAAGTACCTATTTTTGTGCACATTTTCACTCATAACACCCCTGGATATATTCCGATCGGGCTGCAAAGTTTCAGGACACAACTAGGGCCCAAATGGAGCCTGTGGGCGAAAAAGAATTTTGTAGACCGAAAATGAAGCCTTTACACGTGATACGGAGGACGGCGTATGGCGGACGGCGTACGGCGGACGGGCATTGCATTTTTGGAATCTACGCACCTTGAAACGGAAAAGAAAAACTTTTGAGGGGGCGTTTTAAAAATTTTTTGCTGAGCGAATACATAGTATTATTCACTGAATAATAAACCCAAATCCAGATATTTACAGGCTTCGAGGATCTGCGCAGGCGGAGGCTGGAGCCTTTGGGCTTTATCTCGACGATTACTTTACGTGCTTTACGTTTGTAACTGGCGTTGTGAACAGCCAGTTACGTTGTGTGGCGTGACCGGTTTGACGTTTTTACGTGCTTTACGCAAACCTTTACGGTATTTGCGTTTTACGTCGACTACACAATCATATCGATTATACCTACTTACTTGTTTTCTCTTAATTTGATTCGTCCAGTGCAAAATTTGTATTATTGTTGTGGTTCCCCTCTAGATATACCACTCCATGTACATATTAAGATTGTCCTAAATGAAGCGAAGGAATAGTAAGCCTACGTGACCAGAGAGGTGTAGGTTGCCGTCTCCCTCCGACGATCCTCTAACGGCTTCTAAAGACCATCAGAGGGCCGGGGGAGGGTGGAAGGGCGCTCTTCTAGCCCAGCTCGCTATTCTACGCTCAGACCTCAAGTCGATGACTTCACTCTCTCTCCTCATACCTCCTTATCTTTCTCGCCTAAAAGACCTCAGAGTGGTGGAACCCGTCTGGTGATAACCGCGGTGGTGGAACCATCTGGGCACATCCCCTAGCGTTTCTAGTGGTGGTAACCTTCCTGGCTTCGCCATAGGTGTAACCTTTCAAACGCTAGCTATCCAACTCACGTTTCAACCTCAACTACTATCCAAGCCAACCCTCATTCTTCTATCACCACAATTATTAATAATATACTTTGCTGAAGGAGTTTTGGTTCATCATTCTGTGAATAATAACACCTATGTATTTGCTCAACAAAAAAATTTTATAACACCCCCTCAACATTTTTTCTTTTACGTTTCAAGGTGCGTAGATTCCAAAAATGCGACGTCCGTCCGCCTTATCAGGCATAACTAGGTACTTCATTTTCGGTCTAACAAATTCGTTCAGACTCCACTCGGGCCCTAGTTGTGTCCCAAAACTTTATAATATATCCAGGGGTATTATGAGTGAAAAATGGGTGCAAAAATGGGTTTTTTTGGTGTTTTAGTAGCATGAGCTTCTGAGGTATCGAGACCGAATGTGAAGTCGATTTTGACCAGAAAGTGGAAAATTGAGGTCTAACGAAGTTTTAGTCTTAAATTTTGATCCCAAATCGTCGTTCTTCCGCACACAGTTTGGGTCCCCATTTGGGTGCACATTTGGCTCCTAGTTGTGCTCCGAAGCTTGGCAGTCCGCCGGGAATACACCCAGGGTTGTTATGGGGGGGGGGGGGGGGGGGTGAAATAGGGTTGTTAGACGTTTTTTTTGAGGTTTTAGTGAACATGAGCTTGTGAGGTATCGTTTTCCATGTTTTTTAGGGCGAGAAGACCGAATATAAAGTTAATTTTGACCAAAGAGTGAAGAATTGAAGTTGTAACAAAGGTTCAGCTCCCGAAATTCTTTTTTTATGAGTCAAAAACCTGGGTAATTGTCTGAAATTACCATAAACTTGTATAATAACACTAGAAACAGGTGAATCAAGACACTAAAATGGTACTATCAGATAATCTGTTTAAAAAAAAACCGAGCCTAATTCGTGTTTTTGAAGGACTAAAGATTGAAATAATGAGTAGTCATATCGTTTGAGTAAAATGACTCCCGGGATATACACAAGAGGCAAATTCAGGGTTATATTGGGGGGGGGGGGGGGGATCGTGTTTTTAAGAAACAATAAATGAACAGCCAAAATTTCCGTAGGTAAGTCCAATAGAATAATAAACCCATGTGACAAGGACTTCGCAGTGTTTTTGGAATCTACGCACCTTGAAACGTAAAAGAAAAAAAAATAGGTGTATTATAATAGTACACCAAAAACAAGGGTTTTCATGGAAATTTTTCGTTGCATTTAGTTGTAGAACCGATCCTTAAAGTAGGCCAATTTGGTATCGATATCCTTTACTATCTGTCTACCTGTCTGATAATCCATTTGTCATCTGTCTAGCATCTCTGAGCTGTAAGTTCTCAAGCAGCCCATGGACAGCGCTTCATTCGTTTAGCCGGAGGTGGGGCAAAAACACCCGCCTCAGGCCTTGGCGGCATCCGTCAGTTCCGATACAAACCGCGCTCGGGCTCCGTTTGGTCTGCCTAATACTTGAATTTTTTTCTCGTAAAATACAAAAATTAAAAGTTCGAACGAATTTCCCCCAAAGTACGATGAAGGTCTTATACATCTTCAGTAAGTAAATCGACAGTGGACCAAGCACTCAAGCACGTAGTAGACCTCCATAACAGACTAAAATATGGAATGCAGCCTTTTACTGTAACAATTATCCTTAAAGAACAATATTTAAACAACTACTGAAATAATCTTGTAAATTTCTGCTTCTTGGCTGTAGCAGCTTAGAAACTAATTTTAATCTAGGTAACACAGGTAAGTAGCTATGTTGAAAATAGCGGTTGTGCTTTCAAAATTAAATGATTCATAGTAAGCAGGATTCATCACACGCATGAAAAATAATTTTAATTATTATTATCAAGAGCCGATAAACCGCGCGGTGCGGCCTCCATAAAATATATCACTGAATTTATAAGTAATTTTGGGGACTTATTACAGTCTCTTTCTCTTCTAAATTCTAAAATTCTCCTATTTCTAAATTTTTTAAGTAGATTACCTATAGATTTTTCATTGAATACATATGAACGTATGGCTGAGTAAAAGATCTTCTATCTCATACTCACTTCCTTTCATTCATCGTCCTTCTAAATACACGTATTGATTTTACTAATTTATTATTATAATTTCGTGAATAACTAATAAAAAATACCTAGGCAACTTTTTTTTAGGTGTAATGGAATGGTGTATCAATTTTTGAACCTCATAGAATACTTAAAATAATATGGCGATAACGCTAGAGCCACTGGTGACGCCGTTACAACGGAGCTACATTTTAAGGCTGATCAACAATATGTAAAATACCAAAATCATGAAAAAACCATACCTACTTGACAAGTATTGTCTGACCGGCGCCATCGTTGGCGCCAATGATGATACCTGTAGTGACGTATGTTATGAGGTTCTAAAGCAATTCGAAATCCCGAAAGTCGGGTAAACGGTTGTACTAAACAGGTGTATGCCTGGAAGTGCCCCACAGAAATCCATGATTTTTACGTATTTTAAATGTACCATTCCGTAGACTGCAGCTACAACGTAGATAAAATATATATATAATTTAAAAAAAATTATATTTCGGCGAATGGTGCGATTCAGGTTGGGTAACTAAGGGTTCTAATAAGCGGGTGACAAGAAACTGTGGGGGGGGGGGGGGGGAGCATTTTTCTTTAGTATTTCTAGCCATTTTAGCTGGAGTGTTGCAACCTTAACCAGGTAGGTATATCTTTAAGAGGGTTTCACGCTCATTGGATTGGAATGGTACCCTTGGATTTGTCTTTTGAATGGAAGATGAGGGATCTACAAGGTTTTCTAGATCAAGAATTACGGAAACGAAAAAATCTCCGTACCTAACTGGTATTTTTGGTTTATTATTTTCAATAATGAACCTTTGGAATCGAGCATGAAAAAAAAATAAAAATTTTAACCCCCCCTCCCCCCCTCAAAATTTGATGGTTTCCGTTTCACGGTATGTAGAAACCGAAAATGCAATAAAAAAATTTCTGTCTTTTTTTAGTTTCCATTAACCAAAATTGACGAAATTCGGTTCGTAGGTCCCATTTGGGGTCTAGTTGGTCCTCGAAGCTTGGCGTTAATGTCAGTCATCCCTAAGGGGTGAAAAATAGGGGTTGAAATCTCCACGATGCCATTTTCTCGAATTTGTTTACGGTTTTAAATAGTTCTCGAACTTGGGAGTTTTTTAAGACCACCCGGAGCATTGTACGTCCAGCCGTTCGTTCACAGTAAGGCCCAGAAGTTCGCACAGATAGGCTTTTTCAACAGCAGGGTGAATGTAACTGTATATATTCAGCCCAAATATCATCACTAGGGACGCGCTAACAATCGAGAATTGGCCCAAGATCATCATTGCTAGGGAGCACCTGATTATATTCACGGAGCATGAAGTCGAGTTTGGTTGCTGTGTGATACCTATTATTTCATTTGAAAAATTTTGGCTCTTTTGGAGTTTGTTGATAGGTAGTGAAACTTGAACAAACGTTGAAGTATTATTGATGGGTAAATTATTATACAATGGTAAATTATTATACAACGGTAGATTATTACACAACGGTTCATTATACCATCTACGTAGAAGGGACTGGAGTTTGTAGGTAGGTACTTTTGCAACTTTTTTCAGAACTTCATTATTTGCGTTTCTTTTTGCCATTTTGGTTACTGCTTGCCATCGACAGAATTATTTTAGCAACATTTAACTCGTGATTTATGTAGTTACCTAGTAACGAGTACGGGGTTAGGTACTAACCTACGGAGGGTCTGCGATCTACATAATATGTATAGAATAGTACATATTATATTATATAGACGCGTTATCTATACAGAGAGCTGTGATCTGTAACAGAAGGGTATTCTGTACAAAATAATAAACCGCTGT
Organism: Leptopterna dolabrata; assembly: GCA_954871275.1. Lineage (NCBI taxonomy): Eukaryota > Metazoa > Arthropoda > Insecta > Hemiptera > Miridae > Leptopterna > Leptopterna dolabrata. Next base: position 35,871,878 of record OX940977.1, on the reverse strand, counting down.
GCAGGGATTTGCGGCGTTTTTAAAAAAATTGTAACTGCCAACTTGTTTTGAGCCCAAATCAGCTGATCCCTGAAATGTTGGAGACTTCAGGTTTTGTAGTTCCAAAGCAATTGCTCCCTCTGAATACGTAGGTAATTTACGTGATAAAATATCCTTGGATGATTCGTCTTGTTGTACTGGATGCCGTAAGTTCAAACAGTAGGTACTAAAATAGTGGGTACTTACTTTTGTTTCTACATAATGACAAAGGGAATAGAAGGCATCAGCTCTGGGAATAGGTATTTTAATTTATCAGCGAAACAAGAAACGAAATCGAACGACTACATTTATTGCGCAGAAAGTGATGAAACAATTAACAGGAAAAGTTAAGACCGGGGAGGGGGTGCAATTTTATGAAATTCGTAGTTCGTAGCTCCGACACTTTTAGTTTGCTGCCCGAAACTTCGTAGAAAGGTAAACTTTCTTGGGCTTTCAGGTGATTTAAACAGATTTCAATCTCCCCCAACTAATTATTCCTTTTTCGTGGCGCTGTATGACCTGCCGTTCGTTGGTAAGAGCTCGAAGTTTTAACCGATAAAAAATCATCAACGTGAGTGTGAATCAAACGGTAATCAACTCCGTTTTTTCAACCAGCTGATTAACTTTGCGTACAGTGTAAATGGATTTTCCTATAATACTTACGTACTTAGTTTTGGGGACTCGATATGGTCGCTTCGCTTGCTCTTTTATATTCTAAAGTCTTTTATAAGTAAGATCTTGAATAACTTGTCTGACTTTCCATAAACCGTTGCACAACAAATTATTATATATATCTTGAATGAAGCTATATCCTGGATCCTAAGATCCTATGCAGTCATGGAAATAGACTGTTATAAACGGATTTACAGAGCCATAATAATAATTTTTATTATATTGAGAAACAGCTGAGTCCACTCACGTCTCAAGGAATTCTAGTACTCCGTGCTTATGGTGAACTTTTTTCTTCTTATATCGTATTTCCGATACGTATCGATACCAATTCTCCGTTGAGATCAACCGTGTAAGCTGTGACTAACAAGTAAAGACCTTTAGGTGTAAATGCAATCCACGCTTGGCTCAAACGTTACATCGGTGAGCCAGTTCATAACTACCCCTCTATACATTCGAGCACAAAATGCTTATAGAGGATTTTTGAGGACACATTTGCACGTCCACAAAATTGTTGGCGGATTATGATACTTATAACGGGATCGTTTGTCGATAAATCCCCACATCTACCATACAATTCCCACTGAGACCAATATTTAGCACACTTGGGCCCCTTTAGGGCATATTTAGAAACTAGTAATCTAGCTATATGTGGGGTATCGCTAAAAAATGTAATCGTGTCCCCCCCCCATCCATTTGATTTTCTCCGTGCTCATGCATGCATTACTGAATATTCTACAGTTTCCCGAAGATGACTGAGCCAGGTTACATTATGAACACCAGAGCCTGGTTCTACGCTCTCATATTGTGTTCTATTTAAAATGAAATTAGGAGCAACATGAGCGGCACTTTACTGAAGGGCAGCGACGGAAGAGGCTAAAGAAAATCTGTCTATTGTCGAGGAAGATAATGCGATGGCAAAATCAAATATAAAAGACGAGTAAAACAAAAAAAAGTTTGCCATATTTGACAGGACGCCATTTGATGATGGTGCGGGGGTTCAATAGCCCAAATGGCGGCAGTGGGGCCACTAGCATTTTCAAATGTCACCCACGTGGAAAAGGTCCCTGAGAAAGTCCGCCGACTAAATGTCAAAGCCTGAAAAACAATCTGCCAGCCGTTCCCAGGGTTTCAGGGGATTTTTCGGATGGGTTTGGCGACCCTGTGTCCATTTCACTGTGGCACTTTTCCTCTGCGCATCCGCAAACGAAAATTTCGATCATATTTTGGGAGCTTGTCGATAGGCCAAAATTCGTAGGATAGTTGATTGAGAAATGAGACACACATTTGCTACAAACATTTCAAGAAAGTCGATGGCCCCTTGAACCTTGTGATAAATGCATTTCATGAATCTAGTAACTGCTTTGAGTTCTTCCTTGTTAGAACCCTGAAAATGCTGCAAATTATTACACAGCGGTTTGTTATTTACCTGTACAGGTGCCCCTTCGGCGTACTTTTTTCGATTCCATAGCTTTATTACTGAAAATAATAAACCTACACGCAAACGAGTTTCCTAAGTACAAAACATATGTCTAGCTCTACGTCAATAACTCATCAGTAGAAGGATCTAGGGACTGGGTAAATATTCTTCCAAGCGACCCATTTTCGTCATTCCCAAAAACTGGATATTCTCATGAGAAAAAGAAAAAAAATCGATGTGTACATTTTAAAAGCGACCAATACAATACTTATACTATGTGTAGCAATGCTTTTTCGAAAATAATAAGTACCTAACCAATAATAATTGTGTAATTACCTAATCGAGGCACTTTTCTTCTCGCTTCTTCTTCTTTCAATGATACTCAATTTGTTACCTACGTATCAGCAACTCTGCTGTCTTGACGGATGCATGTTCAGCGGGTCCAGGTCGCGGGAATGCTGAGTATTATAAGGCTCTTCAGGGATCCAAATCGTGAATCTTGTCTGAAAGTTGAGTAAAATCGACAAATAATGTTCACAAAACACGTTTCATCCAGGCGTGTTTTTCAAGCCTTATTGAGGAATTTTTGATGATTTTTGGACCAACTGTGGTTGAAATTTACCCATTTTTGTAACCCAAGCATGTTTATTTTTTGGTTTATTATTCTGTGAATAATACAACTGTGTATTCGCTCAGCAAAAAATTGTATAACACCTCCTCAAAATTTTTTCTTTTACGTTTCAAGGTGCGTAGATTCAGACAATGCAATGTCCGTCCGCCGTACGCCGTATCATGCATACCGGCTTCATTTTCGGTCTAAAAAATTCGTTCTTCGCACACATGCTCCATTTCAGCCCTAGTTGTGTGCCGGAACTTTGCAGCCCGATCGGAATACACCCAGGGATGTTATGAGTGAAAAATGGGTACAAAAATAGGTAGTTTTTGTGTTTTAGTAACATGAGCTTTTGAGGTATCGTTTTCCATGTTTTTTGGGACGAGAAGACCGAATATGAAGTCGATTTTGATCACAGAGTGGAAAATTGAGATTCTAACGAAGTTTCAGCCTTAAATTTACGTTAAATTTTGTTGTAAAATTGCCGTTCTTCCGCACACAGTTTGGGTCCCAATTTTGGAACACGTGTGGATCCTAGTTGTGCTCCGAAGCTCGGCAGCACGATCGGCATACACCCAGGGGTGATATGGGGGAAAATGGGTGTAAAAATAGGGGCTTTGGAGGGATATTTGAGGTTTGAGTGAACATGAGCTTCTGAGGTATCGTTTTCCATATTTTTTAGGGCGAGAAGACGGAATTTTAAGTTGATTTTGACCGAAGAATGAAGAATTCAGCTTGTAACGAAGGTTCAACTCCCGAAAGTAATTTTTTATGAGCCAAAAACCTGGGAAATTGTCTTAAATCACCATAAATTTGTATAATAACACTAGAAGTAGTATCAACAGGTGAATCAATTTAATTAAATGGTACTATCAATGATCAGAGATAATCTATAAAAGAAAATATCCGAGCCTAATTCATATTTTTGGGTGCCAAAATTGGTGGAAACCATCAAAAGTTGTCGCACATGAAAGAAACAATAAATGAACAGCCAACATTTGTGTAGGTGTGTCCAGTAGAATAATAAACCCATGTGACAAGGACTTTGCAGCGTTTTTAAATCATCCCTTGAACCATCCATACGTACAAGAACGGTTTGGCATTCAAGAAAGAGAAGTTGGGCGCGAAGGTAGTGCAGTTGGAGGGCTTACTTGTCAAAATTGACCATCCGATTTGAGGGGGGTCCCCTCTCGATGGGGCCGTCCGGTCTGGCCCTGGCCCGTAGGTCACAAGGGTAAAACATTTTTCATGAATGGACCGAAAAAAGGTCGGTAGGAACCACAACAGTAATCCCAACATCCCAAGGACGGCGATGTAGAGCGTGGCTTATTTGCATAAAGGCCCCACTGACTCATCTGTTACACGATAATTCGATCCATTTCATATTAATTTAAAAACACCGTGAGCAAACATCCGTTGTTACTATTATGGGATAATGAGTTTGTATATTGAGCATGAGAAATCTGGATACCTCGATGCACCTACCAGGTAGCAGGTACCTATCTGGTACCTAAGCAGTTGTCAGGTTCTTGGGGGAGGATTATTTGGTACTTACCTACCGAACACCCCGAGCAGGCAGTTGCCTTCTATATACGCCATCCAATGAAAATTCAGCCGAAGTTCGTTTGAATCACATTCCAGTTGATGATATATATATATATATATATATATATATATATATATTGTTCGAACTTGCAGATTACTGTGAAAGAATGGCTGATCGCAGAGATCCGACTAAAACGTTACAAACTCTTCCACAACAGTACTACAACAGTACTACAACAGTAGGTACTCGTATATTCCCCAAAGTTCAAATCCTTAAGACTCGAAATGCTCCGTTGTCGCCTACGTCATACAGGATTGTACGGGAAACACGAAAAAAAGTCATTATTGACTTCCGACACCACAAAAGGATATCCCCATTTATTTTTCCACGCAGAAACCATATTTGGAGTTGAAATCTGTTTTTGAATGCATGGTGTTCGAGAAACAGAGAATAACTTCGAAAAACTACGTCAACATAAGAATTCAGAAACCTACCGTGTACCTATGTTTCAACAATAAGAACAATCCAGCATTAGAGGTTAGGAATTCGTCATAAATATCATCCAGTTTTGAAACAATTGCTTTATATTTCCAGTAAAGAAATGAAAAAAGTCAGAAAAAACTAAAATAAAATTTCTGCTAAAATAAAATATAACTTCCACATTCATTGAAGGTCGAAATTAAAATTAATTAAATATAGAAAACGCAGTCGAGACTAGTAAGTAGGTACATTTTACAGAACATAATTTAAAAAACATTCGATTCGTGGGAATTTGAACTGAACAAATTTAAATCCATATAAAAAAATAAATCGCGGCTAGTCGCAGGAAATTCCAACGCTATTGTGACAGGGAACAGTTGGTGTGAACATTTAAAAAACTACATTTTTAATCTTTTTGAGAAAAATTCTCTTTCAATGTTGACCAGTGAAATTAAATTTAGGCTTTTGTTAGATTACCTACTATGCTGCAAACGTTCTGACTTTTGGAGGCAGGGTTGCCGAAAGTCCAAACCAGGATAACTACTTAGTGACTTGGGACACCTGAATATCGGATTTCTGCCCCAGGAACTAGAAAACAGTACCTAGCAGTTTTGGTTTAAACCCTTTTTTCGACAAAGGGACCAAAAAAAAATATTTTTTCAAAGTTCTAGTCATGCAGTGAATTTTTGAAGTACTTGAACCTGGAACCCTTCAACCAATTTCATTACGAAGGTAGCCAAGTACCGAACATTTACCATGGTTTTCGAAGATGAAAATACAAATGCATTTTCGTTGTTGAAAATTCGATCAATATTTACTTAATATTTAATTTGGAAAAATGGAATTACATGAATTATTGGTATATGATTCATTTGGGAAAAGTTTAAAACGGGGTGTCGCCAACATTTAAAAAAAAGTCGTGGTACATTGTAAAACTTGGTGGTAGGTACACCTGAAAAGTCAAAAAGTGGATGGGATTGCACAACAAATCCCTTCTCATATTTTACCCGTAACTAAAGACACTCACGAGGGAAATTATTCTTGTTCTTGTCATAAAAATCTGGCTTTTAAAATCAAGAATATTAATTTCTTAAATTGTGCCACAATTTTTTTGGATCCCTCGGTCAACTACCGAACGATTTGCAATTATTTTTCTTGCACGGTTTTGCAAGAACTATTTTTTGCTTACCTGATCAAGCTTTGGCCTCAGTTTCTTGATTTGGGGGTTGTGAGTATCCCATTTAGAGTTGTATAAATTTTTACGAACCGTTATTTCCGGTTTGAATATGTTTAATTTCGGTACACACAACCGTTCACTCATGTGTGTGAGAAGAGAACTTGAATCAGATTTCGGGACTTCCCATCTCATCTAAAAATACTCAATAAACGAGCTCACACATTGACTGCGTATGCTGTGGGCGGATCTTATTAGAATCCCTGTGAACGCCCTTCTTGCAGATCAAACGTGGGAGGTCTGAGTCAGAGCGTTTAACAGATATTTTTCATTAGCAAATAGGGTAAATGAGTCGAATATTGACACTCCAAATTCAAGCTGTAAAAACACTTCCAAATCATAACGGTAGTATTCTCTGTGCAGATAACAGATTCGTTTGTCTTGATTACTGATCTGCAAGTCCAAAAGAACGGTCATAATGAGTTGGATGGGTAGGTTCGGGGATGCCCAGGAAAAAAAAACTATAAAAGTAGGTACCCGAAACCAATATTGGCGCACATTAATTATTAGGTATTCAACAAAACTCCCTGGGGCGCCGTCGTGTTGGACCAAATCCTGAGTACAGAAATTTCTTGCGGCCTAATGAGTGTACCTTCAAAATGCCATGTCGTAAGGCCCGAAAGTAACTGTTTTTGACTTCAGCGTCATCGTTGCGGCGTGACACACACATACAGTAGGTTGGTATATATGCCGCCCCACTCCAAGAGTGTGGTAACTATTTTATTTTATTATTTTCAATAATGAACCTTTGGAATTTCACGGTTTACTTATCAAGGGACGTAGAATACAAATATTTCCGTCCGTCCACCATCCGCCGTACGCCGTCAGCGGCTTTTTCCTTTAGTTCCCATGAACCAAAATTCACGAAATTTGGTATACGGGTCCCGTTTGGGCTCTAGTTGGTCCTCGAAGCTGGGTGTTGCTGTCACTCAACTCTAAGGGGTGAAAAATAGGGGTTGAAATACCCAGAGAATCCCTATCCCGGAAGATTGTATTTTGAGTGTGGGTTTTCTCGAAATTTTAAATAGGTTGATTTTTTTTCTGAATTTTTGAGACCATCCGGAGCATTTTACGATGTTGCCATAAAATTTGCTATACAATTTGCCGTAAAGAGCAGGGTGTATGCAGGCATCAAGCTGTGTTGAGAGCTCACATCACAGGTCTCCCGCTAGCTGGACGATATAACGTAGTGGTCTAACTGACGAAATGATAAGCTAAAGTTCCCGAGATCGAAACCCTACCGGAACTGAATATTTCTTCACTTCACATCAACAATTTCCCTTCAGAACTTCATTATTTGTGTTTCTTTTTGCCATTTTAGCTACTGTTTGTCATCTACAGAATTATTTTAGCAATGTTTAAGATGTGATTTAGGTAGGTACCTAGTAATGAGTACGGGGTTAGGTACGGAGGGTCTGCGATCGACATAATAATAATATATATAGAATAGTACATAAATATATTATATAGAAGGGTTATCTATACAGAGAGCTGTGATCTGTAACAGAAGGGTGTTCAGTACAAAGTAATAAACCGTCGTGTAGCGATTTGCAGCGCTTTTTGGTTTATTATTTTCAATAATGAACCATTGGAATCGAGCATGAAAAAAAAAATTCTTACCCCCCCTCAAAATTTGATGGTTTACGTTTCAAGGTATGTAGAATCCAAAACTGCAATACAAATATTTCTGTCTGTCCGCCGTACGCCGTACGGGCCACTTTTCTTAGTTACCATGAAAAAAAATTGATGAAATTCGGGTTATAGGTTCCGTTCGGCGTCTAGTTGGTCCTCGAAGCTCGACGTTACTGTGAGTCATCTCTAAGGGGTTCAAAATAGGGGTTGAAATTTTCAAAACGCCTATACCATTTTTTTTACGTAAATATTTTTACGGTTTGAAATAGTTCTTGAACTTGCGAGTTTTTTAAGACCATCCGGAGCATCGTACGTCCAGCCGTTCGTTCACAGTAAGGCCCCGAAGTTTGCACCGACAGGCATTTTCGACTCCAGTGTGAATGAAATTGTATACAATTCAAACCAAATCTCGTAACCAGAGACGCGCCCACAATAGGAATTTGTGAATACGGCCAATCATTGGTAGGGATCACCTGATTATATTGGCGGAGTATGAAGTCGAGTTGGTTGTTCTGTGATATTATTTCGCTTGAAAAATGATGGCTCTTTTGAAGTTTGTTGGTAGGTAGTGAAACTTGAACAAACGTTGAAGTATTATTGATGGGTAAATTATTACTATGGTAAATCATTACTCAACGGTAAATTATTACACAACGGTTCATTATACCATCTACGTAGAAGGGGCTGGAGTTTGTTGGTAGGTACTTTTGCAACTTTTTTCACTCCTCAACAACAATTTCTTTTCAGAACTTCATTATGTGTGTTTCTTTTTGTTAGGTACTGTTTTTTTTTTCGTCCCGAAAGTGATCACGATGCTTCTGCTGCCTTGGTAGAGTCGGAAGCTAATATTTACCTGGTTACATTCTATTATCATAACCTTCCGGATATATCCGGAAGGTAAGTAATTTTACTTCTACTAATCTAAGATTTGAGATATATATATATATATATATATATATATATATATATATATATATATATATATATAATATACTCATATATGATATACCTATATATTAATATTATTCTAAGTATATTTTTTAGAAGACACAACTCAAAAACGTATAGGAATAATCTATTCGTACATTTATTTAGTTTATTTGTTTCAGTTAATTCTGCTCTCAGTGAATTGTATAGGTACCTGGGGTCTACATTTAATTTGCATCTGGCTTCTGATTTTGAAACCACCAATTTCTTCCGATTTCTTCATTATAAATACATTATAGTGATAATCCGTGTGTTCAACCCTTTGTCGATCAGTCATTTAGAGTGGGTAATCTTCAATTACTAGACATAAACAGCGGGTACCTCTCGAAAAGAATAAAGGCGACGAAACACGCGATACCCCCCCCCCCCCCCCATAATCCCCCTGCACCTCCCCTTTGAATGTGTATCTTGGATAGAACAAGGGGGAAAAATACGGACTTGAACCTACCGATTTCCCTTAACCCAAATACATGTTGTAAGTAAGGGGTTCTAAAGCGACCTTGAGAATAGGGATTTTTATATTTTGTCAAGGGCGACTGAATTGTATTGAATCCAATCAATGCTGCAAAAAATAATATTATTCTATTTCGCTCACTAGTCATCCAAGGTAGCGGAATTTGGTCTGGCCGTCTGGGTTTGATCGCTTTACTGGCAGCATTGCGGCACACAATGCTTTTCGGGTTTTGGAAAAAAGTCAGAAAATCTACGATCGATTTTCCTTGGGGAAAAAAGCATAAACCCATCACTAGACAGTCCCTGAGGCTGATTTGTAAGATTTCCGGTCTGAACGAGTCGTATCCGTTCAAATGTAAAGCAAAGATCAGAGCTGTTGTAAACAAAAAGTTCCAGACTCAACATCGGTGATGAATTACATATTTAGTCTGAGTGTCGCCACCTCCTGCGAAGGATTTAGAATAATCCTTGGAGGCATGACGGTTTATTCCTCTCCATCATACCTCCAATCAGCAAAGATAGTAACAGCAGCAGTGGTGGCAGGACAGTCCTGCTTTTGGAAGAATTGTCCTGGTTTTTCTCATCGTAAGGTCCTCATTATTTTTCATTGCGATTCCTGTACCTACTACCTCTACCTAATCCAGACAAGCCAAAACAAAATTAATTTTGGTTTATTATTCTGTGAATAATACACCTATGTATTCGCTCAGCAAAAAATTTTTATAACACCCCCTCAAACTTTTTTCTTTTACGTTTCAAGGTGCATAGATTCCAAAAATGCAATGTCCGTCCGCCGTACGCCGTCCGCCGTCCGCCGTATCACGTGTACAGGCTTCATTTTCGGTCTAAAAAAGTCGTTCTTTCGCACACATGCTCCATTTGGGCCCTAGTTGTGTCCCGAAACTTTTCAGCCCGATCGGAATATACCCAGGGGTGTTATGAGTGAAAATGTGTGTAAAAATAGGTACTTTTTACGTTTTAGCAACATATTGGTAACATGAGCTTCTGAGATATCGTTTTCTATGTTTTTGGGGACGAGAAGACCGAATATGAAGTCGATTTTGACCAAAGAGTGGAAAATTGAGTTCTACCAAATGTTCAGCTCCCAGAATTGATTTTTTATGAGTGAAAAACCTGGGAAATCGTCTGAAATCACCATCAGTTTGTATAATAACACTGGAAAAAGTGTCAAGACGTGGTTCAGGACGATTAAATGGCACTACCAATGATCAAAGATAGTTAAAAAAAAAAGAAAAAAAAGAGCGTACCTAATTTGTGGTTTGGGGGCCAAAATTAATGGAAACCATCAGAAGTAGCTATTTCGATTATTACGCATGAAAGAAACAATTAGTGAACAGCCAACCTTTCTGTAGGTATGTCCAATAGAATAATAAACCCATGTGACAAGGACTTTGCAGCGTTTTTTACTCATCACCTGTCTACTGTGGCCACCACTCCACCAGCGAGGACCCACATTTTTTACGGTTTTGGTTTATTATTCAGTGAATAATACACCTATGTATTCGGTCAGCAAAAAATTTTTATAACACCCCCTCAAAATTTTTTCTTTTCCGTTTCAAGGTGCCTAGATTCAAAAAATGCAATGTCCGTTCGCCGTCCGCCGTATCACGTGTACCGGCTTCATTTTCGGTCTAAAAAAGTCGTTATTTCGCAAACATGCTCCATTTGGGCCCTAGTTGTGTCCAGAAACTTTTCAGCCCGATCGGAATATACCCAGGGATGTTATGAGTGAAAATGTGGTTAAAAATAGGTACTTTTTGTGTTTTAGTAACATGTTAGTAACATGAGCTTTTGAGGTATCTTTTTCCATGTTTTTGGGGACGAGAAGACCGAATATGAAGTCGATTTTGACCAAAGAGTGCGAAATTGAGGTTCTACCAAAGATTCAGCTGCCAAAATTGATTTTTTATGAGGCAAAAACCTGGAAAATCGTCTGAAATCACCATCAGTTTGTATAATAATACTAGAAGAAGTGTCAACACGTGGATCAAGACGATTAAATGATGGCACTACCAATGATCAAAGATAATTTGGAAAAAAAAGGAGCGTACCTAATTTTTGTGTTTTGGGGGCCAAAATTGGTGGAAACCATCAGAAATAGCTATTTCAATTATTTCACATGATAGAAACAGTAAATGAACAGCCAACATTTCTGTAGGTATGTCCAGTGGAATAATAAACCCATGTGACAAGGACTTTGCAGCGTTTTATAGTTCCTGCGGTATTAGAGACCCGAATATTATTTCGTTTTCTAATGTAATTCCGCTGCTTGGTTCCTGGGGTAGACACCCAAATTGTATACTGTTTTCTAGTTCCTGGGGTATACACCCAAAAAATGAGATAGGTACCACAGGAAAAAATACTAGGACGGGTTAATTTATTCTGGACCATATAAGAATAATAGGTATGAATGAATGAATGAAATTATTTTACTGCAAAGGCCTTCCGGCGTTACAAGGTAAGAAGAACAGGTACTATACCTACCTCTGCCATAATTCTAGTCTATCATAATATTGTACCTAATTATTCAAGAGTTTTTTGTTTTATTTTTTAAGCCAACCAGTTGGGGTGCTGTGTCTTGATTAGTACTGCAAACCTAAATAGGTACCTATCAATTTCTGGATTTCTAGCACTCAGTCAATGCTGTTATTTCGCAAACGCGAACAAAAGGTTGTAGGTTACCTGCTCTTCTTTCTCGAGCCCCCGCTGTATTTCCGACGTTGGCACGTGAATGAGAGGAAAAACGCTCAATTTGAATAATCTCGCTTTGAATAGCAAAGAGGCAAAGCGACCTTGATAAAAAGCACCTCCCTCGGAGAAAATTTTCCTTCGGAGCCTCGTCTGTTATCATACCTACCTAGAATTATTTAAATGTCGAGAGCAGCAATCATTATTAGGCCGGGCACGCTATGACTCGGAACGCAGGACCCGGTATGTTCTACGAAACCGGGGATTGTTCGGGGTATATTCTTATTCATAAATATCATCTACAACCTACGAACCCATCTACAGTATAGCACACTTCACTGACTTGGTTCGCACACCGTCAGTAAGCGCCTTGAGAAGGATAAGAAAGGATGATCCTCGGTGCTGTTGGTAAGCGGTACTACTTGTTGGTTAATAAATTGTTGTACTGATGATTGTCTTATATACTTGATTAATGATGATAACTACAACCACCTGTCGCGAAATGCGATGTATTAGAACGTCTGACTAGCAAATAAGTTTGATTAAAAAACGCTGCAAATTATTACACAACGGTTTATTATTTCGGTACCTACCTGTATAGATGCCCCTTCTGGGTAAGATCACTGTTTTCTGTGGTCAATGCCTACCCTCCAGCTCCCCTCAGGGGAGTCCTATATCGAATACTGGAGCCGATAAAAATGCGCGGGTTTCAATAATTCAATCATTAATTAATTGTTCTTATTCATGAAGCATAAGGAAAATAATAAACCGTTGTATAATAAAACGTTGTATAAGAAACCGTTGTGCAATAATTTACCTGTATGAATTCATGAAGCATATCGTTTGTTCAATTTCCAAAAGTAATTATAAACAAAATGCGTTTTTTGGCATTCAAACGAATTTTCTCCCTTACTTAATTAGTTATAAAACTATGAAATAATACACCGTTGGAAAGCTGATATCCTGAGAGTTTTTCCTGCATTTTTCACATGTTTAAATTGATCTCGAACTAAAGAATTTTTCGAGACCACCCGGAGCATCGTACGACTAGCCGAAAAGCTTCGTCAACATGATCGTGAATGAAAAGGTATTAAATCCGGCCTAGATATCACTGCTAGGGAACACCTGATTATAATCACGGATGGTTGTTCCGTGGTATTATTTCATTTGAAGAATGACAGCCCTTCGGGATTTTTTTGATAGGTACTTCGGCAACTTGAACAACCGCTATGCTTCATGAATAACAACAAATAATTAATTATTGAATCCCGCGTATTTTTATGAAACTGCAATTCCCGGGCCGTCTCCAGTACTCGATTTAGGGCTTTTCTGGGGGGAGCACGAGGGTAGGTATTGACCACAGAAAACAGTGATCTCTGTAGAAGGTGCATTTTATTCCCTTTTCGGATTCTACGTAGGTACCTTGAAACAGAAGCCTTCACATGGGGGGGGGGGGGGGGGTTAAATTTTTCTTTTTTGATTCCAAAGGTTCACTATTGAAGGTAATAAACAAAAATGATTTTGAAGCAGGGTCCTAAGTTATTATATTCAACCTTATTATTTATTATTCAGGGTGATTACAGGAAATACAGTTGGGTATAGTTAGCGTAAACAGGGGTATAGAAAACAAGGATATAGAAAAGAAGACAGAAAAAGCTAACTAAAAAGAGATTGGTGCATAATAAGAATACGTCCTGGTTCAAGAAAAATCTCAACTGCCTAGTGCCTGTATAACGTAAAAGGTGTGGTGGAACATGGGAATCCAAAAGTTGTGGCCGCCACCTTACCATACCTAGCGCAGGTATTGGTATCTTTGTATGTGAAGGCGATTATATCAGGGGCATTTTCACCGTGCAGGTTCCTATTAGACTTTTGTGAGACTGCTATCATAGCTAATGATTAGACACTTTCGTCACGTTCGGGGATAAAGAACTGAGGCGGTGAACCGCAGGCTCGTATAAATGGAGGGAACACGCTTTATTTAAAGCCCCACTGCGGATTTCCCGAACCCACAAACAAAACCTTCCTTTGAGCCTTGCCTCGTGACGAGGCAAAGTAGTAGGGGGAAGTTGATACAAGATTGAACATCTACTTCTAGTCAGTGACCCAGATCCGCCTCTGGAAACGATAGCAGATTCAGTAACACTCATTCACGTGGTCGCGAGGCCGAAGTGTTTTAGCTGACCGAGTCCTTTTTCCCGCAAACATCTCCAGTTTTAATTAGGAACTGAGAAAGACGAAGCGCAGCCGCCTTGTATTGCTCTGGCATTCCGCGGAGGACGATTAATTTTGCCTCGAGCTGCTAGCGAAGAACCAATAAGCACGGCCTCGAGAGTTTACACACAACTTCCAAGTACGAGTATATCACCATCTCCGCCTCATTAGACCAAACCATCCGTTTGATGTCCCCGATCAACCGCGTAGTTATGAGACAATACTGAAACGGACCTTTAAAATCGTTCACCAGTTCACCCTTACAAAACAACTTACCTTAGCATCATTTACCAGTTCACCTCACAAAATTCTGTTACGTCCTCACTACCGTACCGAACCATTGTGTAACAAATTATTCTGCTCGCATTTCGCGTTTCAGACACCGAAGAACAAATATGGTCATCTGCATCCATATCTTGAACAATCCGAACGACCAATCGATGTGGAGGGGAGGGTGAATGGGAACTAGTTCACTGATGGTCCCATAACATTTAATTAAATCATTTAGTGACCATCGTTTGCAAGAAAGTGCAAGAAATTCTGATTCTCCCAACTCCTATACACGTATAAATGTACGAGATAACTGATTTAAGACAAATTGGCAGAGATCACGTAGGCTCCCTGAGTAAATTCAAGTTCCGGATCTGTTCAACCCATTTTTGTGAAGTTCATAGAATCATACAACATGGCTAATGGGACTCACACGTGGAGTTTTCGCGGGAGTGAAGATATTTGCGTAAAAATGTAATCCCTGCAGGTTGTAACACTCGTAGCTCCGGTTATTTTATACCAGTTTTATCGATACGTTCCGTTATACCTAATGCATTCAGTTTTTTGGTTTATTATTTTCAATAATGAACCATTGGAATCGAGCATGAAAAAAAAAATTCTAACCCCCCCTCAAAATTTGATGGTTTACGTTTCAAGGTATGTACCTAGAATCCAAAACTGCAATAAAAATATTTCTGTCTGTCCGCCGTACGCCGTACGGGCCACTGTTCTTAGTTACCATGAAACAAAATCGATGAAATTCGGGTTATAGGTTCCGTTCGGGGTCTAGTTGTCTAGTTGGTCCTCGAAGCTCGACGTTACTGTCAGTCATCTCTAAGGGGTTCAAAATAGGGGTTGAAATTTTCAGAACGCCGTATCTCGAAAACTTTCGATAGAAGGGTATGGTTTTTTTTACGTTATTAAATTTTTCTTGAGCTAAACATTTTTTTGAGACCACCCGGAGCATTGTACGTCCAGCCGTTCGTGTGCACTAAAAAGCTTCGTCAACACGATCGTGAATCAAACTGTATAAATCCGGCCCAGATATCATCACTAGGGAGCACCTGAACATAATCAAGGACGGCTGTATGAAGTCGAGTTGGTTGTTCTGCGATATTAGGTACCTATTTCATTTGATAAGTGATGGACTATTGGATTTTGTTGGTAGGTACTTGTGAAACTTGAACAAACTTTGAAGTATTATTGATGGGTAAATTATTACACAATGGTAAATTATTACACAACGGTAAATTATTGCATCACGGTAAATTATTACACAACGGTAAATTATTACACAACGGTTCATCTACCAAGAAGGGGCTGGATTTTGTTGATCGGTACTTTTGCATCTTGACCAACCGTTGAAGTATTATTGATGGACAATTTATTACACAACGGTTCATTATAGGTACTGACCACAGAAAACAGTGATCTACGCAGAAGGGGCACCTATTTCACTCCACATCAACAATTTTCCTTCAGAACTTCATTATTTGCGTTTCTTTTCGCCATTTTAGTTAGGTAGGTACTGTTTGTCATCGACAAAATTATTTTAGCAACATTTAACTTATGATTTAGGTAGGTACCTAGTAACGAGTACGGAGTTAGGTACTATCCTACGGAGGGTCTGCGATCGACATAATATGTATAGACTAGTACATATTATTATATTATATAGACGGGTTGTCTATACGGAGATCTGTGATCTGTAACAGAACGGTATTCTGTACAAAGTAATAAACCGTTGTGCAGGGATTTGCAGCGTTTTGTATTATGTTACGCGCAATGTATCCAAGGTGGGCATTCTGCAGAATGACCGGGAATTTTATAGAATGACCGTTCTGCAGGTTATTGTGCAGAATGCCCATGAATATTTAAGGTGATTCTGTAGAATTCCCGGTCATCCTGTAAAATGTCCACAGGTTGATGGTCAATGTTTTGAATATCTCAGAAAGTGTATTTAGAAGTAGTTTTTATTGAAATTAATGGAGCGGTACCACAGTATTTCATGACAAATTATCACAAAGTCACGAGGATGTACACTTGAAATTGAGCACACTGCCCATCGATGAGTGGGCGTGTGAAATACTTGCGTATTATTTAGATTGCCCAAAAAGTTGGACATCCTACAGAATGCAGTGCAGTCTGCACAATGCCCACCTAGGATACATTGCCCGTAACATATGTATATACTTTAATGGATTAATCATTAGTTCGCCTGCTCATTACGTTCATGAATAGGTTGGATATGAATCCTACCTATACGTACATTTATGTATGTAGGATATTACCTATTCTCCTATGATGGAGGTGAGGTGGTACATGAATCCTTACGGTGTCAAGAAGCTGTACACTTACAAATGCCCCCTTACTTAGCGGAAATTTTAGCATTGGAAGTGCATAGATGCTTTTGCGATCACTTAAGTCAGCGATACGAAAGTGCGTTACTTACGTAAACCTTCGAGTGAAAAGGTCTAAGGAATTAAAGGGACTAGGGAGGTTGAGGAGTGGGTTCAGCTGTGTGAGCACCAAGGATAATAATATTATTAATAAAATTATATTTTTAATTATTATACTATTAGGGAAATTATTATTTATTTCCCTCCTGTTGAACCTACGATGCAGTCATATCGTCGCCCGGGACGCAAAAGGGCGAATGTAACAAAAGCAACATTTTGGGAAGACTGAGTATAAATTTGTGTATTTTTACAAAAAATTGTTTAGTATACAAATTAAATTATGTCCAAAAAACTAGACTTTCTTATCACATTCGCCCATTTGCTGTTGCTGTATTGACCATTTGTAGAAGCTTTGGCCTTTTCACACGTGTTTCAATGTTATTTTACAATAATAATAAAAAACTAAAATGCACTTGTGATTTTCAATGAAGAATTTCAAAAACTCTTTCCTACTCTCTTTTTCAGGAACATTGCACCTAACCACAAATTAATTTAATGCATTATCCATAAATTTTAGGAAGGTATTTACTTATGTTCCCTAACATGAACGAATACTAACTTGAAAATAGGTTAAATGCAATATCACAGCGAGAAAGTGTCATAAAACTAGGTATTTCATCACAATCCCAGCCTAAGGTAAGGCCTAAGGTAAATGTAAGGCCGTGCCTTAGGCTAATGACATACTACGCGATAAAACGCAAAAACGCAAAACGCAGCGTTATCCGCAAAGTCGCCAACAGCGTTCTCATACGGGACCTGACATACTCGGCTGGAAAACGCGCGCGTTTATTTTCAACCGCGCGCGGTAGATTTTCTGTCGCGCCCTGTCGGCGGATCGGCGATTTCCGAAAACTCGGAGCGGAGCGATTTGAAGGGGAGAACACGCAGAAGGGCATGGGTAGTGTCAAATTAGTCGCACTTGGGACGCGGTACAAACATCATAGCTGAGAAAATTATAGCTCGTGTTGAGAAACAAAAAGCTCTTTGGGACAAGGGGAGTGATTTATATAAAGACAAATTTGAAAAGGAGAAATCATGGTTAGCTGTCGCAAGAGGAGTGCACCAGGATTGGGAGGGAATGCCATTTTGAAGGTGGTGTCTTCTTTCGTGATGATAGGATGTATGACTTCAAGCAGATGGTCAAATGATGCCGTTGACATTCTGTAGTACGTATAAAATTTATCTTTGTACTGTCTAATGTCTGCATAAAAAGCAGGAAATGGGATCGGGGCCATCATGGTATGGGTGCACAGAAAACCTGCGAGTACGACACGGCTGCAATAAGCCTTCAGCTTCTGCAGCGCAAACAACTGCGACATTGATAAAGTTATTAACCCTTCTAGCACTCTCCATGGCTGAGGACGAACTGTGGTGCAAACGCAAAAAGGTGGATTTAAACCAAAACGCGCCCCTCTTTTCCGCCTGCGGTTTGACATAGTATGACATCTCGCTCGGAAATGCGATTTCCGCGCCGCGTTTTCTTGTTGCGGATTCCGCTCCGCGTTTCCGCCTAGTATGTCATTAGCATTACATTAAAAGCTATAAATCAACTATGGACTTGAAAAGTAATTGGAAATCATTAAAAATTGGTAGGTACCCACTGTTATTCCACGAATCGCCCCGAAATTTCAAGAGTGGTGGGCTCACTCTATAAAAATGAACGGTTTGAAAAATATTAAAACCCGGGTTCTTATCAGTAGGTTTTTACCTTCAGCAGACTGAAAACGGAACAGAACACAAAATTCAAATGAACTGTTTGGTATAGCTTACCAGCCTTCTTCTCATCAAGTATTTTCTTTTCTACATATTAAACTTGTGGTTTTTAGCTGGGGAAAAAGAGTAGCAGTTGGTTCACAGCCTTGTTGTCTGTCACATTCGCCCTTTTGCCTGTGTCACATTCGCCTCTAACTTTTTGTCTTCTATTTCTCATCCTGATTGGTTAGATTCACGCGGTATTTTCCAATTTAGATAGGGGAGAAGAAAAAAAAAACCGAAAAAATCGACGTGTCTAACTCCACACTGCCAGAAGAGGCGTATTCGCCCTTTAGCCTCCTGGGCGACATGGATGAGGAGTCACCCCGGCGAACAACTGAGTCACAGTGGGGTCCTAGTTACAGATAAAAATAATTTTATTCATAAACACACTCATAGCCACATTATCTCTATGCAATTAGCAGGTAGGTTGGCAAAAAGTAATCATTCAAAGCCTCAAATCGTAAATTTATTATTATCATGTGTACCTATATACAATTTTAAAACCAAATTTAAAACCACTGAATTAAACACTGTAAATCGAGTAGGCCCCACCACAGGGCATCAAGTTTGGTTCAACAGTCGGTTTAGGGAGGACAGTTCTTCGTAGGTACCTACATAATTTTATTCTATATTAACGCTAAACAGAATTGAGCTTATGGGAAGTACTTCTAGAACCAAAGTTGCCCAGAAAGTTCCGAATTCTACAGAAAGAGCGAGAACTGTGGCTGGTGTAGATTCCTAGATTGTTCCACTTACGTTGCATCTGGAGTGTCATCTGTTTAATTCGCCGTTCATGAACGTCTTCCACGATAATTATTGAGTTGGCCAGCTTACAACTTCATTCTCCCTTCTACCACACACACCTTAGCGTCCGCGGTTCCCGAGCCAACTTTATTTGGAAGGTGAGATGTAACAGTGGTTTGAATGTGCACTCCCTCTGAACGGCCATCATTCAACCGGTACCGATATATTCGTTCAATGGATTCAACTGGTACAGGGTGTCCCAGTTCCTTCTGGAGAAACTCAAGGAATCGATTCTACTCTTCATTTAGAACAAAAAATTCTCAGTAGAAAATTTTCGAAAAGTTCTTCGTTTTAAAGATATCCGACAATTTGTGTTTTTCCAACTTTTCATTACCTTACCACATAAAAACACTAATAAATTCGAAAATATCGACACCTGAGAGGAAGAAGGGCCAATCTGATGGGTGGGAAAAAATCAGATTGGCCCTTCTTCCTCTCAGGTGTCGATTGAGACTACAACATATCCAATTACACCATTTCAAAGAACGTTAAATTTCCAGTAAGATTCTTCTGTTTTCGCCAATATCAGTTGGCCAATATCAGTTGGAACATCAGAAAATTTCAAAATTAAACATTCTGAAAAAACATTTTACGTTCTACTGAGGTTACAAAAAATACCTACAACTTGTCAAATTTCACAAAAACTTCATGTAATAGGCTTTACAAGTATTGCACTGCTGCATTTACAGTATCTATAAACGAAAAGCATATCTCGGTACCGTCCTGAAGAGAAGCGTTGTGTTGCAGTGTGATAATATGATTAACCGAAGCTCATAATTTATTATTAAGAAATACTTGTGCAAGCAAAATCACGTTCTAGTGACACCTCCCTGTCCATTCTCGTTGAATGTTGGAACTAATCATTCGTTGTTGTTTGAACTTCGACATGTCCCCTTCATATTCCAGCATTATTTTTATTCAACCAGTCAAGGAAGCGTTAGTTTTATTTTACGAGGTCTAATTAATTCCCCCCCCCCCCCCCCTCAAACGTTCAATTATCATTTTTTAACTCTACTACAACGTTATTTTTGACTCTAAGATTATCAATGTAAAGCCTATTAGATGAGGAAATTTTTGTGAAATTTGACAAGTTGTAGGTATTTTTTGTAACCTCAGTAGAGAGTACAATATTTTTCACAATTTTAAATTTTGAAATTTTCTAATGTTCCAACTGATATTGGCCAACATTTTAAGTAACTCTGACCACTGAAAAAAGAAGAATCTTAACAGGAAATTTCACGTTCTTTCAAATCGTGTAATTGGATATGTTGTAGTCCCAGTATTTTCGAATTTATTTGCGTTTTTAGGTCGCAAGATAATGAAAAGTTGGGAAAACACAAATTGTCGGATATCTTTAAAACGAAGAACTTTTCGAAAATTTTCTACTGAGCATTTTTTGTTCCAAACGTAGAGTAGAATCGATTCTCTTAGTTTCTCCAGAAGGAACTGGGAAACCCTGTATAAACGATCTGTAGGAGAATCTTATAGGGCAGCAGTTAAGATTGGAATTTGAAATGTTCACCATAATAAATATTGGACTGAGAGGGGTTAAGGGCAAGGAGGCTGGGGAAAACTGCCTTACTGTATTAAAATACAATAATAATAAGTATCCTATTATAATTCACGTATTTGTTTGTGCGTGTGATTAGGGCAAAATCCCCAGGGCCCGGGCCCTATTTGTACGGTTATTGTGCAAAATAAAAATTTCCCGTTTATAAATGAGCTCAATTACTTCCTTAATAAATAAGGGTAGAACAGTACGTCCAGTACTCCTGTTTATAAATTATAAAATTGGTCTGGGCGGCCCTGCGCGCGCGCGAGTGTGTATGTGCGTGCGTGTGTGTGTCTGTGTGTGAGCATCATGGCCAAACGGCTGAACGGATTTGGATGGCCATTTTGAAAGTTGATAGTTGATGGTGGTTGCCCTCATGTTTCTTATTGCTTCAAGGGACATCTAGAAGTTATTGTATGGGTTGTATGGGTTGAATTAACCGTATTTGCCAGGCCGCACGTTATTTAAAATTGGCGTGGCTATCATCCTACTCCGAACCATCGATCAACCACAACTATGGAAAGATATCAGGCTTTCAGAGAAAAAGATGATGAACACTGTCATCCAAGCAGCAATTTTAATTTTAAATGGAAAGTGTAAAGGAGAAGGTTTGCTGTTGCCATGTATCCCAATGACTCCAGCAGATATGCCACCTGAATTCGAACTTTGGAATTTCGGTACGACTCGCATTTTTTGCAATAATAACCTAAGCACAGGGAAAATCGCTGCAAGTGTGTGGATTAAATGTGGAAAATCAGTTCTTGACACATGGACGCTGTGCGTGGCCTACCTGATTTATTCGTGTACGCACCAGACGGAAAAACAAAAACTATCGTGTATCACAAGCACTTCAATTAACATAAGTAATTTAAACACAAACACTTTCTTTGGGTGGCATTGCAACGCATGCCGGGTGCAGCTAGTAATACAAAAAAATACAATATTCAAATACAAATAATTCGAACAAAACCTGGGGAATTTGAACTGATCAGCCTGAAATCTGAGATAACCCAAATTCCAGGTTCGCTATCCTGTGTAGCGCCCGGTTTATCGCACTCGGTTTTTCTATTCTAGATGATTAATTTGTTGTGAGGTACGATTTGAGTCAGTTCCATGTCAATTTCACAACTTTCGGACCTGTGTTTTGCTCGATGCACTTGCGAAGTTTAGGTGACGTACCTACTTACCTGCGTAATTATTTACTTAACTTGGGTGATGTTGTACGAGCGGCTGTCGTGGTTTAGCCTAATTTCGAAGGCGTTTTGGGGTGCCTTGTACGATATGCCTTCTTCGTACGTGTTTCCGTTGGTAACTAATAAAATAATTTGTCGCGGAATATAGGCACCTTAACATGAGTGAGTCGTTGTACTTACGTGATCGTAGTAGGCGATGTCAGTTCAATCTATCAGGGAACCCAAGAAAACCGTATCAATGCCCGATTTGCATGTTAGAACGAGTTGGCCGGCCTGTAGGAAATGGATTGCCCAAGGTTATGGCCCATCCCATTTCCCAGATAACCTCAGTTACCTACTCCCATCCTACTAAGAAACACCCACTCCTACACCGCACTCCTTCTAATTAAATACCAATAAGGGGATACCTAGCGTTATCTGAACTTCGTATCAAGGTCAGACCTTTGGGTTTCTCTACTTATATCCTATCCCTGATCGCTGTTTCCCATTTCGGTTAGATCAATTCCCTCAGTGCGGCATTCAGTTCTCCGCACTCCGGAGGTCTTCGTATCATCGCTTTCTCTGGTAAACGGCCTCATCGATCCGGAGGTCCGGAGCAAAGACCAATTAAATGCTGAACCCATCTTTCACAAGGAAGCTACGAATAGCAATCACAGATTGTTCGAAGCTAACTAGGGTTTTGTACTTGATAAAAGTCAACAACATAATGTACATAATGTGTAATAATGTACTCATGGTAAATTAATGCCTACCTAATTTATTAATAGGTAGGTACGCTTTCTACAATTTATCTGCTACTAGCTGTGTACCCGCGCTTCTCAACGGTAGAACAGACACCCCCTGTATCCCCCTCCCCTCAACTGATCAGAAACCTTCCCCAATGCCAACCCTAACTGCCTTTAACCCCCCCCCCCCCCCGTATCCTATGAACCCTCCCTACCTGGTTAGAAACATTCCTCAATGTTCACACAACAAATTCCCAAAGTTGCACTCCAATTGGTCAAGTAGTTGTGAAATTTCTGTAGACCCCCCCCCCCCTCTCATAACCTGTACCCCCCTCCCACTAACATCCTGATTGAAGTACCACTTGAATGTACTCGTCGAGCTGAATCCAGAATCTAATTACAATCGGATTTACGTCCAACCGTTCAAAGTTATTATAAGCATAAACGTCCTCATAGAAGTGATTATAACACGTTTTTTAGTAGTATTTCATTCATAGCGTTTCAACGGATGGACAGATTCAAATGCGGATTTTTCATAAACCTTCCCAGATAAATTATGCGTCAAATGGTACCAGCCGCAACTTTCTACGTTCAGCCGTTCTCAATTGATGCCGAGACAAACAAACAAACAGACACTGTTTTATTATATGTATAGATCAGGGGGTGCAGGACGGAAATCGTTATAAAACGCTGCAAAGTCCTTGTCACATGGGTTTATTATTCTATTGGAGTTCTAGGGATTCTTGTTGGCTGTTAAATTTATTGTTTATTTCATGTGGAATGATTGGAATAGCTGTTTCTGACGATTTCCACCAATTTTGGCTCCCAAAGCATGAAATAGGTACGCTTTTTTTTCCAGATCTTCTTTGGTGATTGGTAGTGCCATTTAATGGTCTTGATTCACCTGTTTATACTTTTTCTAATGTTGTTATTCACATTGATGGTGATTTCAGACAGTTTTCCAGGTTTTTTACTCATAAAAAACCAATTTTGGGAGCTGAACCTTTGGTGAAACCTCAATTTCCGCGTCTTTGGTCAAAATCGACTTCATATTCGGTCTTCTCGTCCCCAAAAACATGGAAAAAGATACCTCAAAAGCTCATGTTACTAACATGTTGCTAAAACGCAAAAAGTAGGTACCTATTTTTACACACATTTTCACTCATAACACCCCTGGGTATATTGCGATCGGGCTGAAAAGTTTCGGGACACAACTAGGGCCCAAATGGAGCATGTGTGCGAAAGAACGAATTTTTTAGACCGAAAATGAAGCCTGTACACGTGATACGGCGGACGGCGTACGGCGGACGGCGGACGGACATTGCATTTTGGTTTATTATTCTGTGAATAATACACCTATGTATTCGCTCAGAAAAAAATTTTTATAACACCCCCTCAAACTTTTTTCTTTTCCGTTTCAAGGTGCGTAGATTCAAAAAACGCTGCAAAGTCCTTGTCACATGGGGTTTATTATTCTACAGAAATGTTGGCTGTACATTTATTGTTTGTTTCATGTGAAATAATTGAAATAGCTATTTCTGATGGTTTCCACCAATTTTGGCCCCCAAAACACAAATTAGGTAGGTACGATCTTTTTTTTTTTTTTCAAATTATCTCTGATCATTGGTAGTGCCATCATTTAATCGTCTTGATCCACGTGTTGACACTTTTTCTAGTGTTATTCTACAAATTGATGGTGATTTCGCAGGTATTTGACTCATAAAAAATCAATTTTGGGAGCTGAACATCTGGTACAACCTCAATTTTCCACTCCTTGGCCAAAATCGACTTCATATCCCCAAAAACATGGAAAACGATACCTCAAAAGCTCATGTTACCAAAATGTTGCTAAAACGCAAAAAGTACCTATTTTCACTCATAACACCCCTGGGTATATTCCGATCGGGCTGAAAAGTTTCGGGACACAACTAGAGCCCAAATGGAGCATGTGTGCGAAAGAACGACTTTTTTAGATCGAAAATGAAGCCTGTACACGTGATACGGCGGACGGCGTACGGCGTACGGCGGACGGCGGACGGCGGACGGACATTGCATTTTTTGAATCTACACACCTTGAAACGGAAAAGAAAAAAGTTTGAGGGGGTGTTATAAAAATTTTTTGCTGAGCGATTACATAGGTGTATTATTCACAGAATAATAAACCAAAATGCAATGTCCGTCCGCCGTCCGCCGTACGCCGTCCGCCGTATCACGTGTACAGGCTTCATTTTCGGTCTAAAAAAGTCGTTCTTTCGCACACATGCTCTATTTGGGCCCTAGTTGTGTCCCGAAACTTTTCAGCTCGATCGGAATATACCCAGGGGTGTTATGAGTGAAAATGTGTGTAAAAATAGGTACTTTTTGTGTTTTAGTAACATAGTAGTAAAATGAGATTTTGAGGTATCGTATTCCATGTTTTTGGGGACGAGAAGACCGAATATTAAGTCGATTTTGACCAAGGAGTGGAAAATTGAGGTTGTACCAGATGTTCAGCTCCCAAAATTGATTTTTCGTGAGTCAAAAACCTGTAAAATCGTCTGAAATCACAAGCAGTATGTATAATAACACTAGAAAAAGTGTCAACACGTGGATCAAGACGATTAAATGGCACTATCAATGATCAAAGATAGTTAAAAAAAAAAAAGCGTACCTAATTTGTGTTTTAGGGGCCAAAATTAATGGAAACCATCAGAAATAGCTATTTCGATTATTACGCATAAAAGAAACAATAAATGAACAGCCAGCATTTCTGTAGACCAATAAAATAATAGAATAATAAACCCATGTGACAAGGACTTTGCAGCGTTTTTGGAATCTACGCACCTTGAAACGGAAAAGAAAAAATTTTGAGGGGGTGTTATAAAACATTTTTGCTGAGCGAATACATAGGTGTATTATTCACAGAATAATAAACCAAAAGCAATCCAATAGATAACAGATTTCATCAAATTATGAACGAAATTAGCTTACAATTTAAAACTATTAAAATATTATTAGCAGCGACAATAGGTAAAACTACCTCTCTACTCTATACATGTACGACGCTAAGTAAGGCAAAGTCTGCTTATCGAGTGAGCAGTAGGTACAGCTTTCTCACATCGTTGGAATATGATTATCTGAATTATCAAGTTTTTTTACTACTGCGGGGTTATGATAAGTAGATAAAGCACTCGCTACAGGGGGTCGCTGAGGAAGATGTGCATTTTCTCGCTTTCTCAGCGCTCTCGGAATTCAGATTCTTCTCTGGGAGATGAACCCTGAATGATTGCGATATGGGAAACTTTTCTGTGATTTTATAAAATGAACGTAAAAGAACGTTTTATTCGTTCATTCATGAGCTTGGGCGAAATCGGACGAGGTACCCTCGAATAGGTAGTTCATGAAAAAGGATTGAACTGCATGCGCAGAACCTGTCGTTCCGACCCCTTAAGAATTCATAAGGGACTATCTTATATCTGATACCCTATCTCTATGACCCCAGTACAGGACATTTCATTCTAATCCTTTGAATAGAATCAGAGATGTACATAATATTTTGGGGCAGGCCCAAAATTATATAGGTACATATATGTTCCTTCTGGAGATATCGTTATAATAGGTTGGTTATCTTTGTTTGCACGGACGCTATTATCATTCCGACCGCTCTGAAATTCATAGGGAACCATCAATTCTGCCTGTCGTTTCACCAATACCGATCTGTAAAACCGAAGTTGGAGATCAGGAATTTCATATTTGAGCATCCGCAGAAGAAATGTATGCGAAGACAGACCCGTATATATTTATGTACCCACCCCAACATTTCAGCTCGTTTGGATTTCGTTTCGGTGGTTCCCTACAATAATACAACAGACGAGGCGGATCGCGGAACAATTTAATTTGTGAATACAAGGCTTAGCTACCTTCGGATGTGAGGAAACAAAATCAAGTTTAGGGGTGACATATTTACGTCTTTTAGTGAAATTTTGTCGGCGTCAGATAATTTTAAACCATTTCAACTCCTTTAACTGCTTATCAAGGAAGTCTTGTTGGTGGAGGGGGGGGGGGGGGGGGGGGTGGGAGAGCTTTCCTAATGATAATATTGTCGCGAATAATGCTATAGTAATGCTCTATGCCGTTAATTATTTGGTGCACTCCATCCGCTTAAAAAACTCTCACATTTTACCCCATCGTATATTAACCTCCGTCTTCTCAAGTTAATTCTTCATGTTATGAAATCCTATTCGTTCTTTCAATGGACTGCTCATCTAGCAGGAAATTAACGGTCGCATTCAATAAGCATTCAAAATTAGGTTGCACTTTTCTCACCTAAACTAGGGTTCTTGGTATGATCTTCAAACTCCTCCCTCCTCCCACCTTTGGTAACCCAAGTATCTTTCCGGCCTATTCCGATCCGCACCATCTCCTAGAATGAACAAAGTCGAACTGACATGAGAGCCAATTGTGCCAAATTCAAGCCTTCTTTCCGAGTGGCAGGTGCCAAATTGTGGAAGTCTACCATTAAATCTAAGGACGCTACCTAACTTGGGATCCTTGAAATCTCGTGTTACCAACTTCATCGATAGTCGGCCTTCATAGTCATCATCTCTTTCGATTGTCTCTCTTACTTCTTTATACACATCTTCTTCTTCTTTATACACTTCTTTTCTTACAATTGCTTTCTTCGCCCACTTACCGAGACTCACTTTCTTCCCTCAATGAACTGAGCTTTCATTTCGTTTCAGTTGAAACCTGATTCGTTCACGCAAATACTAGTTTTTTACCCATGTTCATTTTACTTTATATATATTCTTTTTTTTCTCTTAATTCAAAGTGTAATGTATACTGTTATTTACCTACTTTATAGTTTGTATCGTAGATATAGCTTGGTATTCATTCATGTAATTATATCTAATTGTACACAAGGAAGGGACAAAAGTCCCTATGTAGAGAGTTTTTAAATAACAAAATTAAAATAAATAATATAGAACGTTGCTTTACACAGCAGTGGCCTAAAATATTGTCAGAAGCTAGAAAACGTGCAATGAATACTTATATCAGCACGTCGTTTTTCCGAACACCTGATTTCGACTACCTAGTCGTAACTCTATCCGATACTGATCCTAGGGGTTTCATTGAACTGCCCAATAGTTATTAGTACGGAATCAGCAACAGGCTAAATGACTGATGGCTAGATGACTGATTATTAATTATTTATAGACTTTAATAACTTCCTTCACCTCCGAATCGGCGAAAGTAGGCAACCAATCACTTTGGTTGATGTTCAAGTTGGCCCGGATCCCGGATTCGTGGCAGCTGACAGATGTGGCACGTCCTGTCCGACGCAGCGTCTCAATCCTTTTTACGGCTAGGAAAGCGTTGTTCACCTGTCAAACGAGACTTGTAGATGTATTTCTGATTATTATTATGCACTTCAGTATTTAAACCTTGTAACAGGCGGGTAAATAGTTGTTCTAACTAAAATACCGTACCTACTTATCTACTTACTGATGGCTCGGGTAGCAACTTACTTAAGGTTAAAAAAAAGTGAACTGACTAAAAATGATGTTAACTCTCCCATACTGTAGGTTGGTGGCTCCTGTCGGACTAGCAGGCAAGTAGTAAACGTGAGTGTGCCTGTTCAAATTGTTCAAATTGTTCAAGTTGTTTTCTTTCTTTTTTCTATCCCTCCTCACCGCCTCATCCTTAGGTTGGCTCCTATTATACCTACGCATTCCAAGTAGGTAGATAAATAGGTAGGTACCTCGTGTGGCCTATTTCTGGCTCCCTGAAATTTGCTCACAAGCCCCTACAAGGGTGGAGTGAAAGGTTTTACCTGATTTTACCGTGAGTGGTAAGGTGCGTTCAATAACGCTGGGTTCCAAGAAAGTACACGGATTTTTAAAAAATTCTCCTTTCTATACCGTTTCGAAGCATTCTGAATTCATCCCTGAATTCTATCGATTTTCTCAAGTATAATAAATAGATTGTTCATTCATTCCAGACGATATCTGTCCTTGACTACAAGATTTTAAAAGCCAAATTTCGTTTAAATTTTCGTATTATAAGTTTGACCACTGTTTACTACGCAAAACTAGGAACAGCTACCTATTGTGTTTCTATCTTCATTTCGACTCGTCTTGGAGTGGTGATACCAGTACCACCACGTTGATAATACCTTCTTCGAATATTCTCGAAATTTATTTAGCTATCATCATACTGAAACATTTTTTCAAATCTTCCCAGAAACAGCATCACTAGTGGGGGTAGCTCCAGAGTTCAAACTGTTTTCTCGAGAAATTCAGATGCAATTCAAACTCTGTGACTTAAAGACTCTGGGAACTCATATGCCCGCAGATTATGGGTCCTTGAGAATGTTTCCAATTAATTTTTCAGTGTTTCAGCACATGAAGACATTCTAGAAGGAATACGAAAATATTTATAAGAAATTTATTAGAATATTCATGTTGGAAGTATCATTCGCGAATATTCATGTTAGCTAACGTCTAAACCTTGGAAGTGACCATCCAACTCCCCCTCCCTCCCCCCCTTCCAGACACCACCTTCACTCATCCGTCATAATACATCTTTAGAATTTAAGCGAGCTGAATACTGAAGGCGAGACCTCATCAGTTAGGTAGGTAGGTACTGAAGATAAATATATATTTATGGTGACGCGTGTTGGCTGTGTACTAACTACCCTTGGCCCCCGAGAGAACGTTACACGCAATCTTCCCACCCGTTTTATGGCCTAACTCCATGGATTGGGATGAAAATTGGTCCACTCAAATTTCCAAAAAGAGTGAGACTATGACTATGACTAAATAAAACGGCACAATCAGACACAGTGGAACATCACTTTATGATGGCGCATAACCAAATGTAACATCCAGTAAGTTGTACGCATCAGTGAAACTGTTTCATTCTTCCAAATACCCCAGTTGACCAGGGCATCTCTCTCTTCAGGAAAAATCGATAAAAGCAAATGAAAAACCTGAAATAGCGTGACCCGGATTGAATAACGAAGACGAACTGCTGATCAGGTTGAAGGATTTGGGAAGGGGTGAGGACTCCAGAAAAAAAAAACCTCTGGTGACACAGGGAGGAGGTGCGACCTTACAGATGGAATTGGCATTGGAGAGGGGGGTCAGTTCTCACGCTATCGCCAGGGAAATGAATGGTCTGAGTAGATGATGGCCTGTAGATTAGAGTTCTGCCGAAACCACAATCATACTAATGGCCCAACAAACTGATTCTCATCCCAGCTGAAACCACGCCCTTCCGCGATATTCTACTTAGGGCCTAAACACAGGTTTTCCGATTGTTTACTTTATAGGCACGGCCCGTTTATAGGGCCAGGGGTTGCCTGGCCTTCTGATAAGAGTCACTTCACATCAAGAGCCTTCGCTATTCAACTCGCTAAAATACTTTTTAAAAAATATGCAAATTATTACACAACGGCATCTTCTGCGCAGATCACTGTTTTCTGTGGTCAATACCTACCGTCGTGCTTCCCCCAAGAAAGCCTTAAATCGAGTACTGGAGTCAGCTGGGAAATTACAGTTTCATAAATATGCGGGGATTCAAGAATTCGATCATTAATTATTATTTCTTGTTATTCATGAAGCATAACGTTTGTTCAAATTAAAAATTATCTATCATTAGCATCCAAAATGATAAAGTTAAAAACGTAGGTGCCTATCAACCAATTCCAAATAACCGTCATCCTTCAAATTAAATAATATCGCGGAACAACCAACGCCATTTCGATTATAATCAGGTTCTAACAATGATATTATTTTGGGCTGGATGTTTACCATTTCATTCACGATCATGTTGTCGAAGACTGTGAACGGACGGCTGGTCGTACAATTTTCTTGGTGGTCTCAAAAAATTCCCGAGTTCGAGATAAATTTAAAACTAAAAAAATTAGAAATAACGGCGCCCCGGAAATTACAGCCCCAATTTTTCACCCCTTAGAGATATTGACAGTAACGCCGAGCTTCGTGTACCAACTAGACCCCAAATGGGACTAAATTTCATTAATTTTGGTTGGCGGTAACTAGAGGAAAAACGAAGTACGGCGGACGGACAGAAATTTGTTTATTCCTTTTTCGGAATCTACGTACCTTGAAACGGAAACCATCAAATTTGTGAAGAGGGGGAGCGGGTAAAAATTTTCATGTTGGATTCCAAAGTTCATTATTGAAAATAATAAACCAAAAGGTATAACTGATGAGTGAAGGTGGTGTCTGGCAGGGTGGATGGTCACTTCCAAGATTTAGATGTCAGCTACCATGAATATTCGCGAATGGTACTTCCATCATGAATATTCTAATAAATTTCTTATGAATACTTTCATATTCCCTCTAGATGTTATTGAAAAATTAGAAAAACTAATTGGAAACATTCTCAAGGACCCATAAATCTGCAGGCATGAATGAGTTCCTGAGTCTTTGAATTGGACTTTCATCTGAATTTCTCGAGAATACAGTTCGAACTCTGAAGACCCCTAATTAATTGCTCTAGTTATGCGGCTATTCAGAAGATTTGAAAACATTTTCAGTACATTCTCGGTCGAATGTTCAGTAAATTGCAGTAAGTATACTAGATAAAGTAGCAGTAGGATGAGCATATTCGAAGAATTATCAGTCATGCATGTATTATTATCTGCTTCCCCCATGAACCATAAATCGAATAATTTTATTACAGTCGAGCAATTACAGTTTCACAAACTCATAGGGGGATCATCTGGAAGCTACATTCCAACTACCCACCGAATTTGAACAACAGGCCATTTATTCGCGAGGAATTTAGTAAACGCACATACACACATATATGTATATACATTACAGATATATACATACACATAGTTTATTTGTAAAATCTTTCCACAACATTGAGTTCCTTGGATTCGCGTTTGCGCATGCACAGTGGCCGTACTAATGATCCGACTGTTCTGTAATTCATAGGGGACAGTGTAGAAGTTACATCCCAATCATCCACCAAATTTGAAGAAAATTGAGCAATTTATTCGCGAGAAAATGTTGTATCTCCGGTTCGCGTTTGCGCATGAGCAGTGGCCGTACCAAGCATATTTTTTATGATCGTTCTGTAATTCGTAGGACACCGCGATCTGGGACCCAATTCGCATGATCCCTGAAAATGTCGGCAAAATAAGATTCGAATGGGGGAAGTTATCTATGCGAGTGGCAACGATTTGCGGCCGCGGACGCCCATACACCGAACCAAATTTTGTTCATGTTAAAAAAGTAGGTACTTATAAACAAAACCCAAAATAACCATCTTCCTTCAAATGAAGTAATATCACGGAACAACCGTCTCGTTTTCATACAGCCATGCGTGATTATAATCAGCTGTTCCCTAGCAATGACATCTGGGCTACCGTTTCATTTACACTCATGTTAACAAAGCTAAAATTCAGGGCCTTACTGTGAACGAACGACTGGACGTACAATGCTCCGGTCGGTCTCAAAAAATTCTCAAGTTCGAGATCAGTTGAGCTCCGGCGTTCTGAAAATGTCAACCTCTATTTTTCACCCATTAGGGATGACTGACAGTGACGCCGAGCTTCACGGAAAACGCAAAACAAATTTCATTAATCTTGGTTCATGCTGACTAAGGAAAGTGCCAGGTCTGGACAGAAATGTTTTTATTCAATTTTCGGATGCCACGTATCTTGAAACGGAAACCATCAAATTTTGAGGGGGGGTTAAACAAAAAAAATTTGTTTTTGCTCGATTCCAAAGGTTAATAAATTACTGAAAATAATAAACCAAATGCTATAATGTCCTTTCACCCCTTGGAGATAAATGATAGTAACGCTCCAGGGCCAATTAGACGCCAAATGAGATCTTAATTTCATGGACGGGTTTTAAAAAATGTTCCAAAAGTGTTCCAGACAAGCAGTTACTAGGTACGTGCCATGAAATTCGCGTTCCCACGTTCTTAACTATTTTATCTGTTCGCAGTGAGTTTGGTTTGGTTGGCTGAAGGGCGAGACGGCCAGCAGGGCGGGCGTCACGGCTTACTCCGATCTGCGTGTCCACCGTCCGAGGGCGTCCATCAGCCTCTGCAAAGGATCGACACCTCAGACCTCCTTAGACGGTCGGTAAAATGTCGTAGGTTCTATGTAATACTAAGTTGTATATGAGAAAGGTGAGGGATATTGCTGCATAAATATAAGTATGTACCATACCTGCCTAGTCAAGTGCTTACCTACCCCAAAAGTTACATGTATATTGTATATAGTAGTACATACCTAGTGTAGGTATTCGTCTACTTCGGACGGTGAGAGGTGACTTCACTCACAACAGGCATTCGAAACGTGCAATTTTGTCCCCATATTTTACGAAAATGAAAGCAAATGGAGTTTAGCTGGCAGTGGAAGCAAGTACTGGGAGGCAAGAGCTGAGGATGTAGCCCTCCACTGTGCTGAAATACCTAAATTAGTAATGGTGAAATCTGCGGGCATTTTCACATAATCTCGTTTCGAATTTCTTCATGAAAGAGTGGAGTTGTCTCAAAATGATCAGCTCGCTGGAAAACTCGTTTACTCTGGTTTACAAATCAATAATTATAATTATGTAGGTATTTATTTCATTTTTTTCAAATGAAGAATTTTCTGTGTGTTAATACTTCGAACTATTTCCGTAAAGTACCAGTGCGGAACTATAGACAAAGTAGTGTGGTGGCAGATTCGACTAGTGTAAAATAAGGTGCAATTTTTTTTCGATTTCGTGTAAAAAGTGAACGAAAATTTGTCATAGTGAGAAAATTTAGAGGTGGTGGGCTTAGATGATTCGATAATATTGCCTGAATCTGAGTGTAACGCTAAACGTAAAATCTTTGCGTTTGTTACATTTCTATTTTTGATCTACGCTGCAAAATTATTGGGATACTTGGACCGGTTTTGATGAAGTTTTTGTGATTAATTAAGGGGTCCCACTTGGTCCACTATGAATCTTGTTTGGACAGAAATGACTGGAATGTGACTTGAAATGTTTGATTGGTAATTGGGATCAAGTCGACATTCAGGTACATAATAGCTGAAAATAAGCCATGTGCCACACCTTGGCTCTCCGAAGTAACGAAGGATAGCGAGAAAGTAATGCTGTCACCCTGTTTGAGACAAATGTGTGTGTGTGCGCGCGCGCGCATGTGCGTGCGTGTGTGCGTGCTTTTGATTTCCGGTTTCAAGGACGTATATTCACCCAAGGAAGCAGAAAAATCAGCTTTCAATATCCATTATTATGTGAAAAACTGTTAATAATAGGCTAAAAATCTTAGTTTTAATTGTTTGACCTTTTTTCTCAATAAGTAATATTTACATGATCATGGTCATATTTCCATCAATTGGGTAGGTACCAACTAGACGAGAATAATCAACTAATATTCAGTCACAAATAACTTACGTAGGTACCTACCTACTAATAGCAATATTTTTAAGACGGATACTGCCACCATGGTACTCTGCCACCATATCGCCTGAATGTCAGCAATATAAGGAGAGTACTATGATGCCTCGCACTTGATGTTTTTCTTGGTATTATGATTATTTATTTATACTGGAGGAACAAAATACCCAGTTTGACATATTTTTCTACGATCAGGTTGACAAAAAAGTGTTGAACGTGTCCCACGTTCCCCTACTTACGTAGATGCATGATTGGTATGTTCATGTAGGTTCCGACAAGAGATGACCAAGACTTCCCGGGCAGAGAAGTTCGACGCTTATTTGGTCCCAGGAAGTGACGCCCATCAGGTAGACTAACCGTCTCGTCTCGATTGTATATTACCTATTTTACGTTGGTGGTTATTTCGCTACACCATAATGCATCTCTGTATTCTGTAATGGAAAAACACATTCGCCTGTTGGTAAGTTATGCCTACCTTGTTATGTATGCATCGGGCCGTTACAATGCTTCGTTGTATTCTTTTAGAGCTCGATACTGGCGGAAAGAGACAAACGAATCCAGTTTCTGTCAGGCTTCACGGGGAACAGAGCAATGGCACTCATTACCCAGGACAAGGCCGCCATCTGGGTCGATCCCAACGACGCCGAGCAGGCTGACGAAGAGGTATCTTGTGACTGGGCCATTTACACCAACTCAAAGCACGATGCAAGTACCTCCCTACTTCCTACCTACGTATTTCAGTGCTTGGCTTGACCGATGGAAATTCGCTAGTCCTATTTTTGGAGACTTTCAGCTCTAATCTGGATGTGCAAAAAGCGTTGACAGTGTGTTATGAACGATCCTGTTTATTTTGAATCAGGTTTCAATCCCACTTTGGATCCAGATGAATTTGAGGGCGAGGAGCAGGATAGGGGTGGACACGACGTTGATCTCTCAGAGTCAGTGGGAGATCCTGAGCAAGCGCGTGACCCTGGTGCCAGTCAGGAACAACCCAGTGGACCTTGTCTGGGCTAACAGACCGCCCTATGAGGACTACCAAGCCACGGCCCTTGAATCCCCTTACAATGGTAGGTATAGCTATTTGCATAATAGTTATTAGACGAGGCTATGTTTGGTGGCCATGGATGCAAAAAAATATACGAGTCCAGTTTGTCTCTCCCCAGATGGCTTTCCTGTAGATAAATGTCCATCTGGCGACTGGTGCATTTCTTCGATTCTGGTGGTTTTGTATTCCCGATGCCTCATTTCTTACAATTTCTGTCCCGCAGTCCATAATCTAGCCATACTAGCACACCATTATCTCGTATACAAAACAATTTGTTGGAAAAAATATTCAGAACTCCTGGAAAAACGGTAGTTCGAAGCCCTTTTTCACAAATAAGCTGTATTTTTTGAAATGAGGGTGATTAAAAGTAAAAATGCGGCAAGAAATTACGTACCAGGTCTATTGAATCTGAAGTTAAGGAGGTGAAGGTTCTCAATGCTACCAACATTAGAAGCGGCGAACCTTTCTGGCAACGTTCAAGAACCTTTGCTGTCACCTTTCGTGAACCTCCCCTCAGTTTGATTTTGAGGACATTGTTTTAGCGAATTTTCAAAGAAAATGAAGCTATTGCAATGGCTTCGAAATTTAAATAATATAAATTTTTGGAAATTTTCTTCATAGAAATCCGTTTCAGACCATTCTAAAACGATTCCTGAAATTTAACACTTTTTTATATGTATATATATATTTATATATATATGTGTCACTCCAGACGATAACTCTCGATAGAATTGAGATAAACAGCTCAAATTTGCACAAAAAATCTATCTTGGCAATCGAAAGGCTAAGTTCGAAGATGGGCGAAATTGGCCTACTCTAAGGAGGGTTTTGGCGCATTTAAAGTGCGCAAAAATTACCCAAAAATCCCCAAAATGTTATTTTCCAACAAGTGACCCCTCATTTTAAAGGTTTTTGCACGCTGAACACGATGGTGGAATCGGATTTTAGATATCTTGATCCGTTCTCAAATTAGAGCATTTAAAGTGCGCAAAAATTACCCAAAAATCCCCAAAATGTTATTTTCTAACAAGTGACCCCTCATTTTAAAGGTTTTTGCACGCTGAACACGATGGTGAAATCGGATTTTAGATATCTAAATCCGTTCTTAAATTAGAGCATTTAAAGTGCGCAAAAATTACCCAAAACTAGGATAATCTTTAAACTCTTACCCCCCCCCCCCCACCCCCTTAGAGTGGTCAGATTGAAAAATGTGAGAAGTATTAATTGAAGACGAGAGTTCGAAGCAAAAAAGGGGGAGGCAAACGATTAGTACAACTCCTTGAATTAATTAATTCGAATATTTCTTTGAAAATTCGCTCATTAAGTCATGCTGCATGACTGGTTTTTTTTTAAATTTATTTATAAATTCGCGGTTACGTCCATCCATCCATGTCAATTCTTTAGCGCATCGTTTCAAGTGATGCACTAGGGCCCTAAGCGAGATTTGAGTTGAACTACTCGGCGATTTACCTGATAGTCACTTCTAGCAGGAACTCAGAAATTCTAATTTCACACTCGTTTTCTGCCTAGATTTTCCGACATAAATACCTCATTATGTGGTCAATAAGAATTTCGTTATTGAACAGAATTTGGCGAAACAAAATTAGAATTTGTTGGTACCCACTTAAATTGCCCATTTTGCTTCGGTTTTGAGGTGACTGCCTGAGGACAAATAAGTAATTAATTATTAAAAATCGCTCGATTATTATAAATCGAGCTGTGTGCCTGAATAAATCAAGGTAATAATTCCATGGTTATAATAATAACAGAGGACTGTCCTCTGTTCACCTAGCGGAAAATCATATACTTGGTGTATAGGAATGATGATGTATCCTGACTGAAGTTAACCGCGCTATTCAATCTTGGCATAGGACCTATATTCATCTAGTCTTCGTAAAGTTGTCTTAACTTTACAGAGGAGATGGCTAAATCCATGAACATGATTATTCTTTCGTTTACCCAACTACGTTCTTATTTACCCGTCATTTTGGCCGTCTCACTTCAAGGTAGGCACTGGACGTCGAAAATTGCTGCTGTGAGAGAAGCCCTGAGGAACGAGTCCTGCGACGTGCTGTTGGTCACAGCTCTGGACGAAATCAGCTGGGTCCTCAACTTGAGAGGCAAAGAGACTGAATACCTGCCTGTCGTCAGGGGCTATCTCGTTATCACTGACAAGCTCATATACCTCTACACTAATGTTTCCAAAATTGGTGACACCGCCAGTGGGGTCCTTAAAACTGAAAGCTGCTACAGTGCCACTTGTGTGAGGTTTGTTGGACGAATATTTTGAATTTAGAGTACATACCAACCTATTTTTTGTAGATTTAGGGCCGCTTTCACCAACGTAACTGAAGGCGTTGATCTGATTTCAAAACGCGGTTGAACTAATGAACGGAGATCGTCCTCAGTTTTGGATTCCCCACGGGCGTTCAATGCTGAACTCCGTTCAACGGACGTTTGGCGTTGAACGCTCAATTTCCGAGGATAAACTACGTTCAAGAGTACGCTGTCCTTCCTCCTTCCTGGAGCTTGCTCCTCCACGTCGTTGTTATACAGCTTTTCTAAAATGAATTCAACATTTTCCAAATAGAAATAAGTATTTTCCAAATTGAATTCAACATTTTACTAATTGAATTAAATATTTTCCAAATTGAATTCAACATTTTCCGAATTGAATTCAACATTTTCCAAACTGAATTACATTTTCCAAAATAGAATCAACATTTTCCAAATGGAATTCCATATTTTCCAAAACAGAATCAAAATTTTCCAAATTGAATTCAACATTTTCCAAATTGAATTCAATATTTTCCGATTTGAATTCAGCATTTTCTAAATTGAATTCAGCATTTTCCAAATAAAATTCAAAATTTTCCAAATTGAAATCAACATTTTCCAAATAGAATCAACATTTTCCAAATAGAATCAACATTTTCCAAATTAAATCAACATTTTCCAAACGAATTTACCATTTTCCAAATGAATTTATCGTTTTCCAAATGAATGTAACATTTTCCAAATGAATTCAACATGAGTCAGTATTCCGAAAGAAGGACTTTATTTTTACGGATTTTGTTTAATAATCTCTACTGAATGGTTGGAGGATAGGCACCTCTCGTTATCACCTTATCATCAAACTCCCTGCCTTCCAAATCAGAGTTCAACTCTAGATCAACTAGTAATTAAACGGTGCTTTTCAATGATCCTTGTTCATCGAAAACGTCGATCCCAGAAACTCGTTCAACTTCATGAAACCCGAACTTTTTCAAACTGAGATCAGTCCGTCATTTACCTACGCTGAACTTGGTTTCCGATAAACGGAGTTCATGGGTTTTTTGGTGAAAGCGGCCCTTAGTTATTTGGCTAACCTACTTTTTTTTAAATATTTGCATAAGAAGCTTCATTTCATACCTATAAAATTTGGTACAGGAGGAGAGGATGTTTGGTAGCATGACTTAATCCACGCTCTTTTGTTTAAAACCTATTCTGTTGTAGTAAATAGGTTCACATCAGTCAGAAATCTAAATTTAGCTCGGGAGGAAGAAATATTTGAAGCGCGTGCCCATAAAGGGTTCATGCGGGTTGGCCTCCAGATGTTTCCTATGAATTTTATTGCGATCGCAGAAATATTAGCGCCCGCGCATGCGTAAATACCAAATCCTCGCGAAGGAGAGTAGGGACACATGTAAACAAGGCTACGCAGACACGAAGTCGATGGCAATAAACAGAGTTCTGATGCTTGAGGCGAGGTTCTAACTTTCGAGTTCAATACAAAATTCAACACTTTTATTGGGTAGGTAGGAGGCAGTTAGGTATGTACTGTAATATTACAACAACGTGAATCTATGTATCTATATGTTACGTACTGCTCTTTCAGGATTATCCCTTACGAAAATGTGTGGGGTGACCTAAAAACCATGTCGACTCAAATTTGGAAAAAAGTCTGGTTCCCCGGCGATGCCCCTTTTATCCCAGGAGGTAGCCACGCCATTTATGACATTGTAAGTTATACATGTTTTATTAGTACATTAGTAGAGGCTTGCGAGTTTATTACTAAATGCGAAGTTATTATAGGTAGGCATACCAGATCCCTGAGTCAAAGAGAAATAGGGCAGAGGAATACGCGTGAGGAAATTAATTTAAAATAAATATAACAATGAAAATTAATGCAGCTGCAAACAGCACAAAGACCTTTCAAACATTAATCAAACTTTAAAGAGCTGCATTTCACTCATAATCGACGTTAGAACGATTTGTTCTCGATTTTGAGGCAGAACGCCTCAGCGTTTGTTTAGCAGCAAATGCTGATGAATTACTGACCATATATTATTCTCAAGAAAAATACAGTTAATTGTTATAATTTACAAACCTTATACAGACAGGGTGTCCCACTCTAAACCGCCAAACTCCAAGGATCGATTCTACAACTAATTTCCAACAAAAAGCACCTTCCTGCAATTTTTCTTTAACCCATTGTTTTCATGAGTTTTTTCCTCCACTTTTAAGATCTTTTCGTGTTTTTGATCTTATACCAATAAAATGGTAATAACTCATTTAAACTACAGCGTGAAATTAAAAATGAAGACTCCGTTGGAAATTCCGTTAAATTCCCTATTCAAGAGACGAAAAATCAACTTGAAAATTAAATTTTCTCGAATCTCAAAAATCACCAGTTTTTCAAGTGGCTGTAGGTCCACAAAAACCTAGGGAAACGTGAAAAATTCAGGAAAAGTTTTCCCAGGATCTCAGCTTTCCAACGATGTAGTTTTTCTTAGTTTTACTGTACTAATTAAGGGAGAAAATTGCGTTTGAATGCAAAAGACGCTATAAATTATTACACAACGGTTTATTATTTACCTGTAGATCACCCCTTCTGCGTAGATCACTGTTTTCTGTGATCAGTACCCTCGAGATTCCTCCAGGAAAGCCCTAAATGGAGTACTGGAGCCGTCCCAGGAATTAAAGTTTCATAAAAATGCGCAGGATTCGATAATTCTATTATTAATTAATTGATGTTATTCATGGAGCATACGGAAAATAATAAACCGCTGTTTTATAAAACGTTGTATAAGAAACCGTTGT
Source organism: Leptopterna dolabrata (assembly GCA_954871275.1). Taxonomy (NCBI): domain Eukaryota; kingdom Metazoa; phylum Arthropoda; class Insecta; order Hemiptera; family Miridae; genus Leptopterna; species Leptopterna dolabrata. The sequence continues at coordinate 35,831,604 of OX940977.1, read as the reverse complement.
GTAATAATTTACCTGTATGAATTCATGAAGCATAGCGTTTGTTCAAGTTCCAGAAGTACCTACCTATCAACAAAATCCGTTTTTTGGCATTCAAACCCAATTTTCTCCCTTAGTTAGTAGTAAAACTATGAAATACTACACCGTTGGAAAGCTGAGATCCTGAGAGTTTTTCCTGCATTTTTCACGTTCTCCAGTGACGTGTTCCGTGGGGCCTGCAGCCGATAGAAAACTGGTGGTTTTTAGAAATTCGAGAAAATTTAATTTTCAAGCTGATGTTCGAGTCATATTCTGATAGGAAATTTAACGCTCTTTCCAACGTAGCCTTTATTTTTAATTTCACACTGTAGTTTAAGGGAGTTATGGCCATTTTAGAGGTATAGGTAAGGCCGAAAACACGGAAAAAATTTTGAAAGTGAGCGAACTCACAAAAGCAAGGAAAAAGAAAAATTACAAAGAGGGACTTTTTGTTGGAAACTAGTAGTAGAAATTGATACTTGAATTTTGGCGGTTTAAAGTTGGGGCGCCCTGCAGATTATAGTATCAAGTAGATAGGGAGATATCTACTTCATCTTATAGGCTACATGCTGAGTTTGTTTTAACCTTGTGTATTTCATAGGTTCAGTCGGATAAAATCACGAAAGTATCGCCCATCGCATGGATGAAGGCTGTGAAAAGCCAAGACGAAAGGATGGGTATGGCCAACGCTCACATTAGGGACGCTGTCGCATTTTGTGATTTCATGGCCTACCTTGAAAATCAGGTGAGTAAACCAGAGAGTTTCTAACACATAACTACATTGATACATTCCTTATAATTGTACTTATTACGTAGTACAATTCGTAGCCACATACGAACGTAGTACCTACCTACGTATATTTGTGGACGATTTTGATTTTGAACACCGAACTAGGTCTTACGTTGCTGCCTAACCAAAGAGAAAGATTTAAATTGATCAATGTTAAATTAATACTGTGCCTTTGGGTCAATAGATTAAAGCTGGCGAGGAATGGGATGAGTACAAAGCTGCTGTGAATTTGGACGACTTCAGAAGGCAGCAGCCGTTGAGCGAGGGCATCAGCTTCAAAACTATCATTGCTTTCGGGGCCCACAGTGCTCTCCCTCACTACGACACCAATAACATGACCAGCCTCAAAATCAATTCTTCAAGCGTCCTTCTAATTGATTCAGGGGGCCAATACAAAGGTAGGTAGGTATGCAATAGGAATGACTAAACCTACGAGTGCGTGTGCATATCAGGTATTGTTCTGTCTTCACAGAATCATTAGAGATAAGGTCAAAAGGCTAAGTCATTCGGTTAATTAGGTAGCTTCTCTTCTACCAACATAGTTCTATGCACATTTTTTTAAATCAAGATCTGAGGATTGATAGGTAGGGCAAATTCTCCATCAGCCAACAATAATTTGAAACCAAAATTATGATACTGGGGGTTTTCACCAACATTTAAAGTCATTTAAAGAGTAGTTGAAGACGTAGGCATCGTAATACACAGCATTGTTATCGATTAAACCAGTCGTTGTTTGTATTTTAGCAATTTTCGATGCCTTGATAGTCATCCTCTTCAAGCCTAATACAAAACAGAGCGATATGGAAGGAAAATGAAGTTTAATTATTCGCTTCAAGATGTGTACAGATAATTGTACAACGATTTATTATGTCCCTTTATAGACAGACACATCTATGTAAATCACTGTTAGTAGGGTGGGTTTTTTTTGCAGTGGATACATACCTACGTACCCAGTCGAAGTTTAAGCTCGTTCGGCAATTGCAGTTACATAAATACATCTATGCCCCCCTCCCCCCTTCCATTTCGTATAACGTAGCATTTCGGCCCCAATACCCCCCCCCCCCCCAACTGGTCATTTTTGAAATTCTGATAGTCGCTGAACATAACTACGACCCCAGATATAATTTAGCCATTAACACCAGTTAAATCCTTCAAGATACTCAGTACCTACTTACCTAGTCACCATAACCGTCAGTAATAAACACTATGTTCTAAAAATCACAATTATTACTTTGAGAAACTTTTCAACGATCGACAACCCTATAAGCACTCTTGAAATTATGGTCTCATCCAGTGAGCTAAATGTGTTTTATGTTCCTGAAATTTGTTCCACAGCAAGAAATAGTCGGCACAGTTGGAAGAACGCTGGCAAAACAGGGAAAATGGGGAAACGGGGAAAATCAGTTCAATTCGGATTCGTAACAGCCTTTTCCAGCATAAGAGTTTTCTTACAAATCAGAACAGTCCTCGGACCGAATCAGGACGGAGAGGCATGTGCAAACCTGTTTCTTTGACACGAGCCCCCCCCCCCCCTCCCCCATTACCGAAAAGAGCTGATAGTTGGAGTTTATTATATTCCCAAAACAATTCTTCAAATTTAGACTGCGACCTGTTTTTCCTATACAGTTTTTAGGGCTGGTCTTGAAATATTGGCAGCTTGGTTCTAGGCCGCGCCAAGTGTAGTTAATCTATTAATTAGCAAAATTTTACAGCAACTCGACACGGGACGGCATCAGTCCCATACCACTGGATTTTTGCTCCATCCAAAAGACAGCAATTTTTCTCTGAGCATTAACAGTGCACTGTTGGATATGGCTTTGACGACTGCTGTACCTAATGTACATTCTGTTATATGAGTGTTAATGATGAAACTCTAATATTAGGTAGTGTTATTACAGATGGTACGACTGATCTAACCAGGACGTTTCACCTTGGAAAGCCAAATGATGAGCAAATCAACTCGTACACTCGCGTCCTGATGGGCCTGATAGACCTGGCGGCCGTCTCCTTCCCGGATTCCTTCACCCTCCAGGAGGCCGACGTCTTGGCCAGAGGACCGCTTTGGGACAACGGTATGGACTACACCCACCCCACGGGACATGGAGTCGGCTGTCATCTGTCTGTCGAAGAAGGTGAGATGGCAATCGAGATAATCGAAATAAAAGTACCTAATTATGTCTCAATGAAGACAATCCTATACGTTTTGTTTGGGTGGAAAAATAAAACACGAAAAATCCACTGGTCTCGGTGAGTTTCGAGGGTGCCGAATCCAAAAATGTTGCCTAGCTTGAGTTGGTTTGAATAAAATGTTTGTTCTCTTTACGAGTAGGTACCTACTTCACATGTTTGTATTATTGTGTTATCTCTGGGGTCAAACGATTCCCGTTACCTACCGGTAGTAGTAAGGATAGTTAGTTACAACTAAGTTTTCGAATATCGCGTTTTACTTCCGACAAAAAAGATACTATTGCCTACCTCGCCTTTCCTCCCACACACTCGCGCGCGCATACACACACAGAAAGACAACATTTGCGCTTTTAAATCATTTTAAATAATTCTCTTTAAATAATTTTTAAATTATTCTCTTTAAGCGCTTTTTAAATAATTCTCTTTACGAGTAGGTACCTACTTCACACGTTTGTATAATTTTGTTATCTCTGGGGTCAAAAGATACCCGTTACTACCGGCTTTTTCTTATGGTTTTCACGAACAACACTTCATTGCTGTACTCTTACAACTAAGTTTTCGAATATCACGTTTTACTTCCGACAGAAAAGATACTATTGCCTACCTCGCCTCTCCTCCCACACAGTAGCGCGCACGAACACACACAAACACAGAAATACAAAATTTGCGCTTTTAAATAATTTTAAATAATTCTCTTTAAATAATTTTTAAATTATTCTCTTTAAGCGCTTTTTAAATATTTCTCTTTACGAGTAGGTACCTACTTCACACGTTTGTCTGGGGTCAAAAGATTCCCGTTACTACCGGCTTTTTCTTATGGTTTTCACGAACAACACTTCATTGCTGTACTCTTACAACTAAGTTTTCGAATATCACGTTTTACTTCCGACAGAAAAGATACTATTGCCTACCTCGCCTCTCCTCCCACACAGTAGCGCGCGCACACACACACAAACACAGAAATACAAAATTTGCGCTTTTAAATAATTTTAAATAATTCTCTTTAAATAATTTTTAAATTATTCTCTTTAAGCGCTTTTTAAATATTTCTCTTTACGAGTAGGTACCTACTTCACACGTTTGTCTGGGGTCAAAAGATTTCCGTTACTACCGGCTTTTTCTTATGGTTTTCACGAACAACACTTTAGTTGCTGTACTCTTACAACTAAGTTTTCGAATATCGCGTTTTACTTCCGACAAAAAATATACCATTGCCTACCTCGCACCCTCCTCTCCTCCCACATACATACAAACACACACACAGGAAGGTAACATTTGCGCTTTTAAATAATTTGTCTACTACTGTCATCTCAGTTTTATGATTTCCACCAGCAATCACCAATTTCACTCAAACACCCCAAAATGAATCCGAATATATTTTGTAATATTTTCTATTCTTAATTTAATATAAATATTGATGTTGAAATACTTCTGCTGTGCACAGGACCACTGATGATAGGCCAGGAGGATCACCAAAAGCATAAATTCAAGGAAGGCTACTTCGTGACTGATGGTGAGATATGTTGTTATAAAATAAGGTTGAGGCTATACGTAGGTACAGTACCTGCGAATAAAAAGCTACTTGCAGGTACCTCCATAAACAGCCACTCCTGGCGTGGGAAGTATGGCGTGAGGTCACACGACTCGTCTTGACTAGCTACTTAAATAATAATCAGATGATATCTCCATCATAATTAAACTGCAGTCACATTGCTGTCAACAATTAGCAGAAAAATTCACTTTCATTTATTCGTAGGTACCTACTGTACCTGCACAGAGCCACTTCGAAAATAATATGGTATTTACATATTTATATATTATAAAATGTGTAACGATGTAGAACTATTTTTTAAAAACGGATGTAAAATACAGTGAAGATATCGACGTACCTAGTGTGCCTAACTTATTTACCCCAATGTCTGCAGGTCCAGGTTACTACGAGGATGGGCTGTACGGCATTCGCTTGGAGAACGTGCTCGAAGTTGTTTCACACCCTAAGGTACAGACTTACTGTTCGGACTGTGGCAGGGCTTCTATAATGCTGAATTTACACTTTCTGACAAGTCCAAAATCAAAATGTCGAAGGAATTGTATTTTTCGTCCATAAAATATCAAGGTCTTCCAGAAAAAAAAATGAATCCAAACCACGCCCATTCTATATTTGCTCCACGCTCGAAGTCGAGTTTCTTTTAATATTTTAAATGCCGTTCAAAAACAGAAGTGTTGATAAGTAGTAAAGACGATCTGGACAACTAGTTCATAGACAGTGGCGGCACAAGAGACACAAAACGTCCGAGTCCAAACACCTTCTAAACTAGAATCATCATAGACCCGTTATACAGAAGTTCGAGAATTAGGTAGTGGACCTGATATAAATAGTATTGTTTTCATTATATTCATTTAACTTATGGTTCATTATATTTGCAGAACGACACAGATCGCAAGTATTTGACCTTCCGCTCAGCCACTTTGGTCCCGTTTGAGCCAAAACTTATTGACCGAAAAATGTTGAGCCCAAAACAGGTTAGTGATGTTTCTGTGAGTTGTGGTAAAAATGGGATGGAACTAGTAGTGGTGGGGTGAAATTGGTACAAACGGATTCGCGTTTTTCGTAGGGTAGTTCTTAATTTTGCTGCCTGATTTTACTGTACTGATACCACCGCTACTTGAAGCAATTTTCTGTTCTTAATTTACGGTGCCTATTATGCACCTGTAGCATGCCTAACCACAGATTATAGAGATTGTGATTCGTTTCATCATATTCTGAGACTAGCTGGATTACCAGTGCGTTGGATAGGATATTATTAATTTTGATTCATATCTTGATAATACATAAAAACTTTCTAATGAGACGGAGATGTACATTTATGCAAGTAGGTACATACCTACCTATTTTGTCATGAGAGCCAAACAACCATAGTAACGTAGTATGGGTTCTGGTTCGAGGCATCCCACGTAATCATACCTACCTCACCGCTACCAAGCTACCTTTTCATCGAACCTGTATAAGCGTAAAATCACATTCAAATTGGGACCACCAAGACCAAACCAAACATACCGATTGCTTGAAAATAAGCATATGAACTCATCATAAAGTAAATGCATTTAAGATGATCTCAGGCAACAATAAATTATTATGACGGTCTCATGTTTCAAAGTCAAGACATGCCTAACCTACACGTTGCATTCCAATCGGACCATCTAGTTGCCCAATGGGCAATATTCGTGGCTCGAAAATCGGCCGATTCTTTTCTAGAATTCTATTTTGCGTTGATAGAAAAAAAATGAATGGGTTCGTAGAAATATCCATTATTCCACTCTTCAAACTTCGTCATACAATAAACATTTGATGAAACACTCAAACCGGTAAATCATCCCACCAAAGATCAATGCATCACGCGGCTGTCCAGTGCCTGCGCTTTTGCAGCATTTTCTCTATTTCTCAAACCTTTTGCAGCAACCTGCCTCTGAACGACACCGAAAGCGTTGTCTGTTGTATAACAAGATTACCAGTCTGGTTACACGTTAAATTCTAGATGGAATGTCCGGATGGACCGTGGGATGTTTGGATGTGTTCAGAGCTAGTTATGTACGTACCTGGGCACACAGAAACTTTAACTGGATCCTTACTCTCATGAAGTTCAACTCGACACATAGTCCATCGGCACCAAAATCATCTCAAAATCGACATCACTGTATGTACACAAACAAAAACAAGACAGAGCAGATATTGTATGGGCCTGAAACGATGGCAGTCCAGTGGGAGAAACCCCCCCACCACTACCAATGTACGAGGATTTAGAAATGCATAGCTGAATTGAATAGCTCCCATGACCTCGAGAAAGTGATATATGGATTTGGACGTTTGGAAGTTTTTACTCATGAATAGGAAAAAAGTTTAAATGAAAATGAAAAAAATTAATTAAACAGAAAAAGTCTAATTGGGCGGATTATGCTTGTATTATATCTATAATGAAAGCCCACTCTTAGGTACCTACCTACCTGAACCCGTACTTACTCACATTTTTACTCATGAATCGGTAATATTTTCAGTGAACAATCGATTACCTTTATGAGATTAAAAAAGATCGAAATGACCGATGTGGCAGCAGATGGATGAAGGATGATACACGATATCACTATTAAATAAACGATAAATGAGAAAGAAAGACTACCTCTATCAGAAAAGACACCTAATTTATTAGGTACCTATCTCTTTTGAAAGAGATAGAAAATGTCAAGATGGCCGCCAACTGCCTATCTCTTTTAGAAGTTATGTGCTCAATCATCACTACCAAAGGCACTATAAAAATCTCTGTGTCAAAAGAGATACTGGGACGGAAAACATATCTCTTTTGCTTAGAGGGAACCCCCCCCCCCCCACCTATTGCCACCCATTGGCCAAAAGTTTCGAGTTCGCCTACCGAAGGCATGCTTCCCATGTTTCGGATGATTCATGCTAAGCCGACAAACAAAGTACCTAATGTAAAACTGAGATAATGGTGCATATTTCGTTTGTTCGCAGTGACAATCTGACCATCAGAAAGGCGTTTGGCCGTTCGAGCTGATTCTCGGACTCTTTTCGGACTGTATAATATCCATGGACGGCTGTTCAGTGTTTTCCTGACTATCCAACGCCCGTTTTCTGATCGTCTTTCCATCACACATAGGGATGGGAAAAAAACGTGGAACTGTTTCGAAGAAGTGTTACGGTCTTGATTCGATTTCGGGTCCCAAGGTTAAATAATCCAACAGGCCAGTTGTCATGGTCTATTCCAAAAGGTTCGCTTGAAAATAATAACAAAAAACCAAAAACTCTATAGTAGGTAGGAAAAAAAGAAAAAAAGACGGGTGATTACAGTTTCCATTGGCGACAACTTCGCAGCAGGAAAAACAAAGAAACAGTTTCGTGTTTTTTATTTTTTTGGCCGAGAATCAAAATTTCTTGAAGCGTTATTCTTGCCGAAGCCGTTATTTTGAAACAGCTTTCCATAGCTTTTCATAGAATAAACGAACTGTTTCGTTTCATTTCTCAAAAAGAACAGAAACGCCCATCCCTAATTACACAGAAGACAGGGTGGACGAGAACTGGCCACGCCTTCTGGCACTGCCTTCTCGATTCCCAACCATTATCAAACTCGACCCCTTCTCAAACGGTACTGGGTCATGGATGGTTTCTTACGGTTTTCTATGAGTTAGCTAACCGTTAGAAAAAAGCCAGTGCGAACAAAGCTATGGTTTCTTGTGGTTTTCTAGGAGTCAGCTAATCAACACAAAAAGCCAGTGAGAATCGAACCTCTTGTCTTCAAATGGCATAAAAAGGAAAAGACGTGAAATTTTGTGATTCCAATCAATTTAGTGACGGAAAAGCACCCACACACACACACATCCCATCCCCACCCCCATTCTAACCGACTATCGTGATACATAGGTTGTAAGTAATGCTACTCTAATTTTAAGTACTCGTAGGTAGGTACATAACTTATATTTATGTGACTTGTTGCAGATATCCTGGCTCAACGAGTACAACATGAGAATTCGCGAAGAGGTCGGGGTGGAATTGAAAAAGCAAATGCGGATGAAAGGGTTTTACTGGATGATGGAAAAGGCCCAAGTCATCCCAGACGCGCGCTGCTCTGCCGCCTCGTTCTACTGCTCCTACCTGTCATTTCTGGTCACCTCCATTGCCATCCTCGTGCTTATCTGCCGTTAACTGCCTCTTCGGTGTATGTGTACACCAACTTACGTCTCTAGTAGACTTTGTTCTGTTAATTTGAACCGGATGTTTCCATATTTCGACCAAATTGTTATATAGCTAGACTTTGAATGTGTAGTTGAAAAACGTGATCCTGTTTATTCCAGCGATGGATTCCGCAAATGGGGTGAATAGAAAACACCATTAGTCATCATTAATGAAGACGCCGTAATTGTGGTTCTAGCAGGTACCTGTCTGATAAGGCGCACGAGAGACAGTCCAAGTAAATATCTTCTTACCTCGGAAACTTCGCCACCAAATTATGCTGGGTATCTTGTTCTGGTGTCTCCTAGTTACTCCTTGCTCGGTTTTAGGGTCGGCCCCGCAGAAGCGGCCAGAGCCTTTAGGTCTTCGATTTGCCAGTGTTTTAACAAAACTCAATATTTCGATCAATGATACGTGATTTCGTAAATCTGTTCATCATTCAGTTTCGTCATCCTAACACGGATCTGAAGAGAAAAATCTGAAATTCTCTCGCTTCTTCATATCTTACCAACTAGACGACGAAAAGGTCGAAAAGAGCAGAAAATTGGGGGCACCTACGGCCGGTTTGACCCGTAGGCCATACTAGTTAATAGAAATGGGGCAGTAACTTCGTCAGCGCATGCGCACAAACATGACATTTCTGACGGAATTCGGGTTCTGTTCAGCCTATTTCCATGGATTACAGCGGTCACACGTGGTCTCTGGTGGTCCCACGTGTTTCAATGAAATTTTAATGATAATTATGTAGTAGTCGATGTCAGTACTCCACTCATCCTAGGGTAGTTGTGTCTGCTGTTGAACACAAATTATCGTGAACACAGTTCGATAGGTCCTACTTAGTTGGGGAGAGGTTTCACAGTAGTTACAGGGGTTCATAGGGGCAACATATTCATGAAGGTCTCTCTGTGAATATACTCGTTATGGCACATAATATATAAATTATACTAACAATGTCAGCAAGCTATACCTGTAACTACTACCCAACTACAGAGGTTTGTAAGACACTACCAGCTCCTCTGTATGAGGTGTGACTGACTGACTGACGGGCGATTATTGATCTACCTACAGATGTTACTACCACTTTGACCCCCTCTTCCGCATATCACAGAAATTATTATTACAAAAATTTGTAGGCACCTAACAATAAGGTCTGCATACTTCAAAATATGTGACGCTGTGGGAAATTAAGTGCCTAAGGTGAGGAGTAGCCAGTCAAACATCACACACCAGAACGCTAGACGAGGTCTTCACAATAATTATTTAAAGATGATTTTCTTTTATTTAAAGACTTTATCTCCTAACCAACATAGATGATGAAGCATCATAGTGGCTACCAATACAAACGCAGCAACAAAATACAAAACGATAATAAGTTTAATGAACAACAAAAAATAATATATATTCTTGTCCACCCTATTTAGCGGTATACAGATTAGAATATTATCGCTTTTTACTGTGATTCGCCTTTCTTTTTTATAAGAATTATGAAATGATAATATCAATTAATATACTTACAAGTATAAATTTCTGCATAATCTGTATAATACATCCTGTGAAGTCGCTTAGAAAAGAGAAATGTTTTTCAAGATGTAAGGAAGGTTTGGCCAGTGTGGGACTGGTGCGATGATTCTGCTATCTAGTCACTCGAAATATACAAAAATTATTTCCGGCCACACTAACATTTAATTACAATTATTTGGAAGTTGGTGTAAAATAAACGCTTATACAGGAAAACTGACATTACGTAGGTATGTTTACCTGTACGAGGTTTCATTATAGCTGATGATTGTATTCACGCCGATAAATGTACATAACCCTTCCCTACAAAAAATGCTAATTCTTGACGACTCGGTGTGACGAACGGTTTATTTGCAATCAAGTTTCGATTTCAGTTCTGATGATTTTATCATCTGTTTTCCATCCATTAGCTATTGTAAAAATTGTACTTTATAAGTGCATTATTCAAATATGCCTAATTTCTGAGTAAACCGCTTTGGTACTTATTTGAATGTTCGTCAAAATAATATGATGTGCCTATGATGTTTTCAAGTAGGTACCTACATAGTGTACATACTGTATTTATACGTAGACGTGTATGTAAATTGAGAGGTATAAAGGTTAGTCGAGTGTAGCTTTCTACGGCTATATTATGGAAGTGGGTATCAGAAATATTGTAGGTAAAATGTAATTGCATATATACAGTTATACGAGCATTCCATAATTAGAAAATTATAGCTTTATTTTTAATATAATCTAAAATTGTTGTTTTACTTCAAAATCCTCATCCCTACTGTAATAAGTTACATTGGTATGGGAAAGTGGGGCGCATTCGATAGATCCTGTAGGGTCTTTTCAAACAGTTTCATCGAGAAAATGTTGATCACGCTAAACCTGCATGTAGGTAACTCACATCCAGCGTTGCGTTTAAGAAACACTGTACAGTTGTACGTAAAACACAACCTTTCAAACCAGAAATTTATCTGAATTTATGATGATATAGCCAGAAATTAGGTTGTGTTATAGCCAGATGTTAGCTGGTGTTGTACCTTACCTACTTTGAGTTAAGTATGTAAAACGAGGACGAGATTCAGTCGAATTCCCACTGACTGCTCAACTATGGTTTTTTTTACAGCTCCAAAATTACGTTTGTAGCATTTCTTAAACCATTCGTTATTATTAGTTCATTAGAATTGCCAGTGGCAGGCTCCGTCATTCGCACCTTTATGACGCTTTATTATTCATTTTTAACAGACTTCAAAAATGTCTTTTCACCAACGCCCCACGGTTTTCACCACAGCAGGCACCTGGGATATGGTAGCTAGTACCCCGCGGTTTTCACCACAGCAGGTGCTAGTGGAGAGGAAGGCGTCCCGCGGTTTTCACCACAGCAAACACCTGGAATGTTGGAGCTAGTAGGTACCCTGCGGTTTTCATTTTCACCACAGCAGGTGCGAGGAAAGGAGAGAAAGTGAGAGAGAGAGAGCGAGAGAGAAAGGGTCGAGACAGAAGTCGTGAGTCAGGCGTCGGCTCGTCGAATGGTGAGCTGGGCCAGAAGGGCTGGTTTTATAGGGACTTTTTCACCCTTCCCCTGTCCACAATTGGCCGTTATGACCGTTGAGGCTGTTGGCGGTTGGGGAAAACCCTCTGTGTTGACCAGCTCAACGTTCTCTGCATTTATTTGGATAAATCTCTCGTAATATCACAGGAGTGGTTTCTGTGAGGGAATCAGGACAAGGAGGTTCTCAATTCGACCTGTTTGTTTTTTTTTTTTTTTTTAATTTTTTATCGAAACTACTGGACCGATTTCGATGAACCTTTTTTCAAATGAAAGAGGATCATCCCCCGGTGGTCCCATTTCAGTTTTTTAAGTAAAAAGTTGTACCTACTGGGCCTGTATTAGAACAGCTATACTTTACGATTTCTAGTGCTTTGACAGAGAGGATGCCTCAGTAATGACACTATTAATATTGGCGTTGGCATACAAAAGTGTAGGTAGGTACTTAATAAGAAAAAATTATTTGAAAACCCTACTTCGAAAAACGCCCTAAAAGTTATAAAATAATGCACTATTGATCGCACCAGAGCAAACAAAAAACCCCGACTTCAAAAAAGCTGTAGGTAGCTATAAAAGAAATTTAAAGAATGATTTTTACTTTTTGCTTTTGCTTTTTACGTAGGTATTTAATTTAAGTCATGGTATTCAGTTGACGTGGTCTCTACCTAATATTTGAATGAAACTACAAGGATATTGTTGGAGAATATTGTTGACGTTTGATTTTGCCGCTGGCAATTCGATTAAATAGAACCATGTAGACACTGAGGTACTGTGGTGAGGTAGCTATGATTTAGAGCGATGAACCGATACCCGTATACGTTCACAATGTTTAATGGATTTCTATTACAAAATGGGTAAATTTAAAAAACTATTTTGGTTTATTATTTTCAATAATGAACCATTGGAATCGAGCATGAAGAAAAAAAATTCTAACCCCCTCAAAATTTGATGGTTTACGTTTCGAGGTATGTAGAATCCGAAAATGCAATAAAAATATTTCTGTCTGTCCGCCGTACGCCGTACTGACCACTTTTTTTAGTTACCATGAAACGAAATTGATGAAATTCGGGTTATAGGTTTCGTTCGGGGTCTAGTTGGTCCTCGAAGCTCGACGTTACTGTCAGTCAGGGGTTCAAAATAGGGGTTGAAAATTTCAGAACGCCTATACCTTTTTTTTACGTGAATCTTTTTACGGTTTTAAATAGTTCTTGAACTTACGAGTTTTTTAAGACCACCCGGAGCATCTTACGTCCAGCCGTTCGTTCACAGTAAGGCCCCGAAGTTTGCACCGACAGGCATTTTCGACAGCAGGGTGAATGAAATTGTATACATTTAGCTCAAATCTCGTCACCACGGACGCGCTAACAATCGGGAATTGGCCCAAGATAAAATCATTGCTAGGGATCACCTGATTATAAACACGGAGTATGAAGTCGAGTTGGTTGTTCTGTGATATTATTTCATTCGAAAAATGGTGGCTCTTTTGGAGTTTGTTGATAGGTAGTGAAACTTGAACAAACGTTGAAGTATTATTGATGGGTAAATTATTACTACACAATGGTAAATCATTGATTACTGAATGGTAAATTACACAACGGTTCATTATTACACCATCTACGTAGAAGGGGCTGGAGTTTGTTGGTAGGTACGTTTGCAACTTTTTTCACTCATCATCAACAATTTACCTTCAGAACTTCATTATGTGCGTTTCTTTTTGCCATTTTAGGTACCGTTTGTCATCGGCAGAATTATTTTAGCAACATTTAACTCGTGATTTACCTAGTGACGAGTCCGGGGTTAGGTACTAACCTACGGAGGGTGTGCGATCTATATCATATGTATAGAATAGTACACATATTATATAAAGGGTTATCTATACGGAGAGCTGTGATCTGTAAAAAATGGTAAATTATTACACAACGGCAAATTATTACGCACCGGTAAATTATTACACAACGGTAAATTATTGCAAAATGGTTCATGTACATACCTAGAAGGGGCTGGAGTTTGTTGGTAGGTACGTTTGCAACTTTTTTCACTCCACATCACCAATTTCACTTCAGAACTTCATTATTTGCGTTTTTTTCGCCATTTTGGGTACTGTTTGTCATCAACAGAATTATTTTAGCAACATTTAATTCGTGATTTAGGTAGGCACCTAAACGATTAGGTACGGGGGGAGGATCTGCGATCCACATAATATGTATAGAGTAGTACATATTATATTATATAGACGGGTTATCTAAACAGAGAGCTGTGATCTGTTAACAGAACGGTATTCTATACAAAATAATAAACCGTTGTGCACGGATTTGCAGCGTTTTAGAATTCCATAAGTGATCATCCAGCTCCAGATGGAAGTTTTTAGATGTTATCAGTAAAACCAAAATTAAAACTATCCAGTGCAACGCACGGTTCATCCAGCTGGGAGATGGAGGTTCTATTCTGAGAAACCCCCCCAAAAAAACATATACAGCTATCTGAACTCTCCCAATTTTATGACCCTCATTTCACTGACTATTAGACACTTGCCCGCAGCCACGTAAAGAGATTCAGTTTCCCCTCTGTATATCAATAATCTAACTCTCGGATCAGAAGTACAAGTTGATAAAACATCGTTAAAACCTATTTGAAGAGTTCACCGGTCTCAACTCGTCGTATTCGACTCTTGAAGCGGGCGGTAGGAGAATAGAAATCTGGTGGGGACGAGCCGATAACCACGAGCTATCTACACTTCTACACTCTCGTCCCGACCTCCTCGTTCTTCTCAGTGTGCAACTTCTACGAGTCACGTCGCCTCTTGTCTTCTAGAATCTTCCATCAAACCAATTTCACCGTCATCATGTAAGTGCTGAGTACTCCATCTATCTTATGTACCAGTATTAAATTGGCGCAGTTGAATTTCTCGTAATAGGATGAAGCTTTTGTTTTAAATGTCGATATAGTAGAGTTCTAATATAGACGTACCTGCCTTATTGCTGGTAGCAGCAAAAGAGGTCTTCTGTCACAAACCTTCACACTATCGTAAGCTGAATTTAGCATTTTAATTCTTGATAATATAATAATATATTAAACAGCCCTGAATCACTTATTAGCGCTCGAATATAGGTCCATTATAGAATATAGAAGAAATAACCAGATTATGAGCCTACCTGTAGATATAATAAAGAGTATGGTGAACGTTGGACATTGTTATCACAAGCATTTGCTCAACATTTTCTGTTTGTATTTTGGTTTTGTGTGCCTCGTGTTCGCCGCGATATGATAGTCTTCCTTTCAAATCTTGCGCCAGCGAACAAGTTCCAGTCGAGCAGTAGGAACCTTTCAAACTCGCGCGTGATCTGTGATGTAGGATTTCGCCGGCTCCCGACCAATTCAGCATCTTTCGCTCCTTCATTAAACAGTGTTCTTGTACAATATACATTTCCTTTCCTTCTTTTTTTCCCGCAAAATACACCTTCAAAATTTGTAATTTTTTACAACGTTTCCATCATCTACATTTACATCTTCAAGCTGTGAAACACAGAAATGAAGGGAAGACGAAGATAACCTAAATGATGGTTCCTTCTGAACAGTGTGACCAGTATAATTATTTCCACCCGTATTTGTAGTTTTCCTGTCATTACAGTAAAAATCGGCAAATAACATGAAATGTTTTGACGTGATGGGGAGAAAATATTAGGTCGCTTACGAACGTTTTGTTGTTTTTTCGAAGAACAAAAATTATTTTAAATTAATATACGTTTAACACTGTTCCTGTGCATCTGCTGAAAAACAGTTATTATCTGTCGGCCTCAAAAACACGGAAAAATCTATTGATTTGCGACGCGATGAGAAGGGACTGCCATTTACCCGACGTTTAGGTATGAATCGTTTTATCCAGTACTTCGCATCGAAGGAGGAAACTGTCCGTCTGCATTGTAGGTAATAAATGTGAGGAAAAATTGTTTGTCGGTTTTCTTCATGAAGACCAAAGGTTGTGTATGAAGATTTGTATTCATTCTAAGTCACCTAAAGAAATCAGGCGTCCAAAAATCGTTAGTTTGACACGCGTTTCACGTCCAGATCTACTTGGGCAATAATAATAATAATAATAATAATAAATATTTGTACATACCGCAAGTCTTAACAACAGTCTTAAAATAGGAACTTACTTTTGTACTTACGGAACAGGTATCTCGCGCATCAACGATTGTGTAGAGCTACCCACATCGATTCAGTACGTCTTGCGACGCATCTGGAAGTGACATTATTTACTTATTATTGTTTTCACCAATAATTCTTTAGAAAAATGCTTGTGGCCGAGTCCTAATTACTAAAGCAGCAGCTGGCCCAGGCTCGTTGTGCCCAAATAGTTTGGTAGGTAAATGAAAATAAATAAATTCTATAAACTATCCGGGAAACTGGAAGGGGTTCTCTCGACCTTGCTCGTAATTTTCTTCATTCTGCCATAAATATGTGATAGTTTTGCTTGGTTCTTTTCGCTCTCTGATCGAACTATTCCTAACCAACACTGCTGGTGTTCTGAATTGTCGTCTTCATCAATCATAGACCTGCATCAGTTTCATCTAAAACAATTTCAAAAATTCTTCAGTTTTTCTGTCCAGTCCGATGAAAAAGAAATTTCCTCAAGCCCGTCATCCCGTTGTGACATAAACTAATCATGTTCCTTTTAATCAATTTGGGTCACTAAACTAAAAACTATTTGACCACACAACTTTTCGTATGCCTTGTCCGATTCCGCCCGTACATTTTTGTACAGGTACTAGCTACCTGCTTACTGCAGTAAAATTATTGGGTAAATTATAAAAAAAATTACAAAAATTATAAAGATTATACTTAAAACAAATTATAGTTTATACCTTTATACATAGTTACGGTGTTAGGGAGCCCAACACTTGGCAAACCGATAGGCTTTCGAACTGGCTGTTATTATTGGATTTCTAATCGCTCTAATAATTGGTTGTTGGTTTAATATTCTTGATATTGTTTTTGATAATATTCTTGATAGAATTCTTGTTCTTGAGCGTTGGTGACGTTGGTAGAGTGGTAATACTTACCTTGGTTATCTCGTCTGTGGGGGTTCCATCACTTCACAATGATTTGAAGATAATCGCCGCAACGGTAACATGTGACGACAGGTGACAAAGGTCTGAAAAACAGGTGTACTCAACTCTGAAATATTATTGAGAGCCGAAATCCTGCTCTCGGAAACGCGCGTACGAGCGTCACTTCATGATGTTGCGTAACAATGCATCAGAGAATCCCATGACTCAGCTGCAACTCTCAAAACCTTCTTACTCATCACGCAATGACGTACTTAGGGTAATACTAAATACCCAACCACTAATCATCCCAGATAATAACAGGAAAAGAACACTGTTCTTCTCCTCAAACCATATCTGAAAGAGATTATTGATCCTCGATCGTCAACATCTTGGGTTTTGTGGAACTTGAAGTGGAAGAAGTGGTGTTTTTGTTTGATGAGGTGAAGAAGACGACTGAGACGATCGAATTAAAACCATGGAGTTTTAGTTCGATGGCATTGACAGTCCAAGTTTATTTGGGTTGGATAATTTGACCTGAACGACTTTATTTAGGTTGAATAGGACATGCTGAAGTGATTCGCCTGTAAAGTGACTCGTTCGGACATGGAACGTGGAGTCGTTCGACATGATTCCCTTTCCATTTTACATAGTTTGGTTGAACGTTCATGTAGGTACCAACCCTATAATATACTTACCATCCTACCTACACAATATAGAAGAAAAAACTCTGCAAAGTCCTTGTCACATGGGTTTATTATTCTTTTGGACTACCTACAGAAATTTTGGCTGTTCATTTATTGTTTCTTTCATGCGCAATAATCGAAATAGCTATTTCTGATGGTTTCCATTAATTTTGGCCCCCAAAACATGAAATAGGTACGCTCCTTTTTTTTTTCTTTTTTTTTAACCATCTTTGATCATTGGTAGTGCCATTTAATTGTCTTGATCCACGTGTTGACACTTTTTCCAGTGTTATTATACAAACTGATGGTGATTTCAGACGATTTCCCAGGTTTTTCACTCATAAAAAACGCTGCAAAGTCCTTGTCACATGGGTTTATTATTCTATTGGAGTTCTAGAGTTTTTTGTTGGCTGTTAAATGTATTGTTTCTTTCATGTGGAATGATTGAAATAGCTATTTCTGATGATTTCCACCAATTTTGGCCCCCAAAACATGAAATAGGTACGCTTTTTTTTAACATGGATATGTTTTTGCCCTGGGGGGTCATTCTAAAATTTGCGACCGAAAAAAATGCAACGCTGCAACCGATAAACAATTTGGAGATGTGCGTGTGTAGTTACCGACAATACCCAGCGATACAATAATGAAACTATCTCCACATCTACGGATTATACTAAACAATGGGGTATGCGCAGTTAGTTATATTATTTTTTAAAATGAAAGTAGATTCCATCCTGAGAATTCGACACCAACCGCACTGTAAGGCCCTGAAGTTGATGATAATAATCATGCATGGCTGTATGAAATCGAGTTGGTTGTTCTGCGATATTATTTCATTTGGTGAATGAGCACAAACCATTTTATTGAACGAATTGGAAGGTAGCGATTGGAAGGTAGCACCTAAAAATGTGCCTTCTAATAATGAAATGATGATGATGATGTTGGAATTTGTTAGATCCGAATAGTGGTCATCTACGTGCAGCTACATAAAGTAAGTACCTAGTGAACGAAAATACAGCGCCCAAAAACATATCCATGATTCAATGTTTTTCCATGAAGTGGAAAAAATTTCTTGAATTTTAGCCGTGGGCTCTAAGCAGTAAGCATCCGGGGGTCCAGGGGGCTTGCCCCCTGGCGAGGCGCGCAGCTCCGAGTTTTAAAATGAAAGTAGATTCCATCCTGAGAATTCGACACCAACCGCACTGTAAGGCCCTGAAGTTGATGATAATAATCATGCATGGCTGTATGAAATCGAGTTGGTTGTTCTGTTTGTTTATAGGTACTTCCCAGCTATAGAATTAAATAAATGCTATAGTTACAATAATAAACTGCGTAACTACCCCCGTAGAGGAGTTTGAGCGCAAAGCTTTGATATGCGTACAATTTTTTTTAAAGATCATCTTTGATCATTGGTAGTGGCATTTAATGGTCTTGATTCACCTGTTTACACTTTTTCCAGTGTTATTGTACACATTGATGGTGATTTCAGACAGTTTTCCAGGTTTTTGACTCATAAAAAACCAATTTTGGGAGCTGAACCTTTGGTAAAACCTCAATTTCCGCGTCTTTGGTCAAAATCGACTTCATATTCGGTCTTCTCGTCCTCAAAAACATGGAAAAAGATACCTCAAAAGCTCATGTTACTAACATGTTGTTAAAACGCAAAAAGTACCTATTTTTATACACATTTTCACTCATAACACCCCTGGGTATATTCCGATCGGGCTGAAAAGTTTCGGGACACAACTAGGGCCCAAATGGAGCATGTGTGCGAAAGATTTTAGACCGAAAATGAAGCCTGTACACGTGATACGGCGTACGGCGGACGGCGTACGGCGGACGGCGGACGGACATTGCATTTTTGGAATCTACGCACCTTGAAACGGAAAAGAAAAAATTTTGAGGGGGTGTTATAAAAATTTTTTGCTGAGCGAATACATAGGTGTATTATTCACAGAATAATAAACCAAAAATCAATTTCTGGAGCTGAACATTTGGTAGAACTCAATTTTCCACTCTTCGGTCAAAATCGACTTCATATTCGGTCTTCTCGTCCCCAAAAACATGGAAAACGATATCTCAAAAGCTCATGTTACCAACATGTTGCTAAAACGCAAAAAGTACCTATTTTACACATATTTTCACTCATAACACCCCTGGGTATATTCCGATCGGGCTGAAAAGTTTCGGGACACAACTAGGGCCCAAATGGAGCATGTGTGCGAAAGAACGATTTTTTTAGACCGAAAATGA
Source organism: Leptopterna dolabrata (assembly GCA_954871275.1). Taxonomy (NCBI): domain Eukaryota; kingdom Metazoa; phylum Arthropoda; class Insecta; order Hemiptera; family Miridae; genus Leptopterna; species Leptopterna dolabrata. The sequence goes on along the minus strand of OX940977.1, from coordinate 35,811,833 downwards.
AGCCTGTAGACGTGATACGGCGTACGGTGGACGGCGGACGGACATTGCATTTTTGGAATCTAATCAACTTGAAACGGAAAAGAAAAAAGTTTGAAGGGGTGTTATAAAAATTTTTTGCCTTGCGATTACATAGGTGTATTATTCACAGAATAATAAACCAAAAACCCGTTCCTCTCTCAAACAAGGTCGTTAATTATGTACTTACAAGTTCTTCTGCTAGGGAACGGTTTGCCACTCCACCAACAGAACGAACACTTCCCTCACTTTACTGCGGTACGTACCATGTTGTTTCTAAATTGCAGTAATTGTTCAATCTATCATCATGATAAAGGAAAATTCCTTTTGTACAAGAGTGCGCCTCCCTCCTAGGTGGCCCTAACAGTGCATTTTCTCCCGAATGATGGAGCAGTTATTAATGAACGGATTTCCACGATTCTTTTTTCTATCCGTTCTTTAAGCAACACTGCAGGTCCTAATGTCAACATATTTTCGATTAATGACGCACAAAAATAACAATTCGGCGGTGAAGAATGGTGAAAATGGTATTTTGGTAGTCATTACCTACTTGCATTGCCATTTTTCAAAATAATAAGAAATTAGTCGACATTAACACTTCTAGAAAACCCTAACGAAGACAAATATAATAGGTTTGGAGCTGTAACTTCAGGTTTTGATGTGATCATTCGGGAGATAAAAAGACATCAAACTTCCCAAAGTTTGAGTTTTACGCGTTTTGGGCGTTTTAGGTCGATTACGTATAAATGAGAAACCCAGCTTGAGTAGGTAAACGTACCTACTGTAGAAGTTCAGCTAATCCCTGATAGACAGCTCTTCCTCCTTTTGGACTTAGTTAGATCTTACCATCTTCACTCGTCCTTCTCGCTGGGAAGACAATCACGTTCGTTCGTAGGTTCTAGATATAAACAGGAAATGATGAACCTCTTCCATTCTAATCCATAATATCAGAGCAAAGTAGGATCATTAGGTAAACGACATAGGATCGTGTTAGGTGTTTGAAGTAGGTAATTCGGATCAAAGGTAGGCGGTATCTGTCATTCCTAGGTGACCGTTGGTTCTATGAAAATCGTAGAATACCTACGTGATCGGCCGTCTCTAGTTGAATGAACAAACTGTAGACATTTTATGAAAATCTGTTCTTTGTTTTCGGCCCCCTCACCAACTTCTCCTGAGGCGCAAATTCGGATATTTACTTAGGCTTTCATCTAATATTCGTCCAATCGGAAGACTATCGCTGTAGTTAGTTGAACAGAATGAAAATACTCTGCGGGCCATAGGGCCTTAAAATTCAAACTTAACCCTTAACAGATTTCATTCTTACACAATATCTAAAAACAAATAAAAATAAATTAGAGGTAGGCACATCACCCGCAGTTTGGACAATTTGAGAGATATTGCCCTAATTTTCCATGAAAAGGAACAACGCTATTCATCGTTTAGTAACTCGTGAATTCCCCTGCACAGGCACCTACCATTACGACATTGAAAATAACGCCTAGTCGAATTTACAGTTTTGAGGGGGGGGGGGGGGGGATAATTCTAAAAATCAAAAATCTTATGTAGGCATCTCCGTGGGAAAGAATCGGACTGACCCCTGTTACTTTCTAACAATGATAACTACTTAGTGGTAACTGAGGGACTATGGTGACTATGGTTCCTTAGTATTTCCGATGATAAAAGGCACCGCAGGAGTATTCACGGGAAGTATAAAAATGGCATTTAACCCCAAGGAAATTTTTGTCAGCTAGGTAGGTACTAGGTACCTACCCATTGCAATGGAATTCGGAGAACCGTTATAGTGCCAAACGTGCCTAGGAAATTTCTGTGAAATCGGACGATTCGTCCGTGAGACAGATATTGGTGTTATTAGAATTTCACGTTTGCGCATAGATTTTTTCGAATGAAAAAAAAAAAAAAAAAAAAGAAACGCGAGTGGAAATTTTGATTTTGGAGAAAAAAATGTTTAGTTCATGCATAAAGACAAAGCTTTCGGTAGGAGTAAGTAAAATGTGTGTCTAACGGTAAGTTTTTCAAGTTAAAAATGACCCAATTTTTCTAAATTAAAAATTACTATTTTTATGAACTTTGTTGCTGGTTTCTCTGCCTAAAATGGCGTATTGATCACTAATTTTCAATTTTTAATAAGTAATTTTCCAGCGGACCACTAATACATTTTTTTGAGTTGTTGGGTTTTGAAAGTGGTTTGGTTTACTTTCTTCCGAATCAAAGTACCTGCTATCGTTACACTTCTTTTTGACATACGCAAGCAATACCTAATAGCCCAACGATACCTAATGATAGTTTCTATTTGAAATAGGGTACTTTTATCTTCTTTACTGGGACAAATAAAGTTGTATAGGTTGAAATTTGAGTTTTCATACTCCCTGGTTCTTACTTCAATTGTTTCAACCATAATTACGCATCTCTGTAAGGTCAACTCCATGCCGCGGGTATTGCCAGCATTGTTACTATCTACAAAATATTTTTTATGAAAGCATATTACAATATATGAAAATGTTTTATTGGAGGGGGGGGGGGGGGGAGGTAACTTATTTCCTGGATTTGGAATCTTTAGAATCAGATGACATGAGGGAATGACGATTATTGATCAATACCATTTTATGTTCATCCGAATTTCTTGTTAACTCATTATCTAATCTTCAGCTCTACACTTATCAGTGGAATTATTGGTATTCTATCATAGTCGGGTCCATTTGGGAGGTACCCACGTTTCACTGATTATACGACTCATAACTAACGAGCGATTCATAATATTACCTAAGCAGACGATAGTTTTACGGATTTTTACTCTTTGTTCCCTTGATTTTTATAATCATACCGGGAATCATAACATAAATATCACTCCTAGTCTTATATGATTTCCTCGATGTTATGTTAACATACACTTTATGTTGTAATGAAGATAATAAATTTCTGTCTCCAGTAAATCAGTTACTATTCACTTTGCCTCCAGACCAAACTAAAAACGAAAGGTTAGCTTCCTTGGGAAATTCGTGAGTGGCCCTTTCAAGGGTGAATAATAGATTTTTTCGAGAGTTCATTCCCAAATCCAGGCCTATAGACGGGTAGATAAGTAAGGTGGCGAGTGAGCGTCTTGTCACGTCCAGTGCTGGGGTTGGTATCTTAGTTGCAACAACTGCCACCGCATGAGATAGCAGCACTTCAGAAGCGCATCCTTAATAAATGGGGAGGAAAAAACCATGTTAGGTTAGTAGGGTACCGGCTTACTTGGCTACCTTTTATCGTTATTTATCATTAATAAATGGGGGGGGGGGGGGGGGGGGAATACTCGCATGTTTGGGTATTGGGGTACTTGGATATGGGGATCGGTACTCAAGCCAGTTGAAACCTTTGTTGTACCTACCAACACTGGAAGGTGATTCCCTCCTTATTTTCTACCTACCAGTAGAAGGTAGGTAGGTGTTCTTCCCCTTGCAAACTTCAAACAAAAAACGCCGCGAAGTCCTTGTCACATGGGTTTATTATTCTATTGGACATACGCCTACAGAAGTGTTGGCTGTTCATTTATTGTTTCTTTCATAATATATGCAATAATTGAAATAGCTATTTTTGATGGTTTCCACCAATTTTGGCCTATTTTTTTTATTTTTACAAATTATCTTTGATCTTTGACGTTGCCATTTAATTGTCTTGATTCACCTGTTGAAAGTGCTTCGGTTTTTATTAAACAAATTTATGGTGATTTCAGACTCCATGTTTTTGACCCATAAAAAATGAAATTTGGGAGCTGAACCTTCGTTACAACCTCAATTATTCTTCACTCTTGGTCAAAATCAACTTCATATTAGGTCTTCTCGCCCTAAAAAACATGGAAAGCGATACCTAACAAGCTCATGTTCACTAAAACCTTTAGAAAACAACCTCGAAAAACCCGATTTTTACGCCCATTTTACCCCTATGACACGTCTGAGTATATTCCAATCGGGCTGCCGAGCTTCGGAGCACAACTAGAACCCAAATGTGTTCCAAAATGGGGACCCAAACTGTGTGCGGAAGAACGACGATTTTAGATCAAAATTTAACTTAAATTTAAAGTTGAAACTTCGTTAGAACCTCAATTGTCCACTCTTTGGTCAAAATCTACTTCATATTCGGCATCCTAAAAAACATGGAAAACGATACCTCACAAGCTCGTGTTAGTAAAATTCCAAAAACCCCATATTTGTACACCCATATTTCACCCATAACACCCCTGCAGTGCGATTCTGCAACTCGGTATGGCATCGTAACGACGATGGAATATCGTTAGCATAACAAAAAATATCGATGCCACTAAATACCGACGATTGGTATTCTGTAAGGGCTCAATAGCGTCAGCTATCGCTTAATCGTCGATAAATTGTCGTTGCGGGGTCGTTTGCATTTCGACGGCTCTAGACCCCCCCGTTATTCGTACCGAAAGCTTGTTATACCCAAAAAACTTGGCTTACGTTGCTTTTCGGCGGTAGAAAGTTTTACGGTAAGTGTACCTACTTTTCTTTTGGCATGTTTTTTCAATTTTATTTGATGTAATAAGCCCAATGTAGGTACTTACCGTAGGTAACTAGGTAGGTAAATTAGTGACTTGATACATTATGGCAGTGATGTCATAAAAACATCGTAATAAATAACTTAAACGTTAAAATTACTTGATAGGTAGGTAGTTAGGAAGTTAGTGATATAGAAGACTTCTATAAGTGATATAGTCTATTTCACATTGGGTAGTTATCTAATTTTTAGAATCGCATTTCACCATATATATTATGTAGTAGTTACCTACCTACCTACCGTATTTTTTCGTGCGCTTATGAAATTTGGATAACAATGTAAGGCATTATGACGCTCGAATTCCTTGCTTGGGAATTGAAATTCTGGAAGAATGGGAACAGAGGTATCGCCCTCGGTTTGAAAGAAGAGTGTTACGAGATGGGCAAAATCCTTATTCCCGTGATCCCTGCATGTTCAGAAAAACCTTTAGAATAAGTCGACACTTGGCCATGAACAGAAATTCGACCATTGCTCCAATGCTCCAGATACGTGCCTACCTAATTTTGCTGTAGATACCGATCCCCTACGTTTTCTTTAATAAATGCAAGTGACCTTAATAGGTTGTTAATTAATTAGAAAATATAGGATTTTGAAAATAACGTAAACGTAGGTAGGTATTCATTCACTTGCATATTCATCAGAATTTCCGAGTAGGTACCAATTATAAAACATAAATTTCAACAAAATCATACATGAATTTATACAAATAAATTTGGCATAATAGGCACATATTAAATTTAAGCTAAAAACGGTAAAAACTTTATTAATACCACAAGACGACACAACAAATTGAAATCAAAACCTATCCCAAGTGTCAAGTGATCCCAAACTGCAATTTTTGACTTCCAAGGTATGAGCCTTTATTTCGGCCACCGAGCGAATTCGGGGGATTCAAAACACAATCACTGACTCCGGCGCACACACACTCTTCAATTCACTTCATCACTGCTTATCACCATGGAAACGGAATGAGTTCCCGTCGATTGCTCGCCCTAGACTCAGATTTCGTGAGACAAGCTAACGACGTCGGTATCTCATTCTGCAACGACAATTTGTTATTCAAGTTCGGTATCATAAGTTCCTGAATACCAATTTCGCTATCCGGGTGTCGTTACACGAGAGGGATAGCGACACCCACTCCGTACCGACAATAAGGTAGCGAGTTGCAGAATCGCGCTACTGGATGGATTCCGATCGGGCTGCAAATTTTCGGGACACAACTAGGGCCCGAATGGAGCCTGTGGGAGAAAGAACGACGATTTTAGACCGAAAATAAAGTAAATATGGATGGTACGGCGGACGGGACATCGCATTTTTGGAATCTATGCACCTTGAAATTTAATAGAAACATTTTTGAGGGGGTGTTATAAAAAAATTTTGCTGAGCGAATACATAGGTGTATTATTCATAGAATAATAAACCAAAACTGTCCTTTATCAAGTTTTACCACCACAGATCATCACTGTGATCATTCATGAGGCAGGTGCTCCTCGAGCCTATAAAATAGGTATAATCTGACTTGCGTAATCAGAGCGTGGTGGTTCATCCGAGTGAAAAGGAATCGAAATAGGGACGGCCGTTCCGACGAATATTCGGGTGATTCATCTACTCCCGAGATAAAACAGTTAATCGGTGGTGGAAAAATTTGTAGGTGCTCACTAGGGTGATGCTCTCACGTCGAATTATACTACGTAGTATAGTTCGATGTGTTCTCACGATTTTGTGTATCCCCTAATAAATAATTCCGCTAATGATTCGTTGTGGATTCACACTGTAGTCTCAATAGCTCATAGATATGTAAGACGGTATCTATCCAATATCATTACCTCTCTGCACAGCGACTAAGAATTCTGAATAACATTAGTTTAGTTACACAACATTTATTATAAATTAACCGGGGCCATGTCCAGGAATCATTAATACAACCAAAGTGATTGGTTTTAGCATGGAACATGCTTTAGCCTTGGACTAACTAACCGAAAAATGTCACGCGGGATGGGTAACGCGGAAGTGTCACGAAATTTTAACGATGATTTTCACGTACAACCGAGTAGTTGCTAGGGAAATGAAACTTCTTTCATTTTCATCGGACAAAAATCGTTTTCCATTCGTTGGAAAGCTCTTGATTTATCACGAATGTATTTCGTATTTGTTCTTGGTATTTATATCCTAGTTTCATAATATAACTATATAAATGAATGTTGTAAATGGATAGTAAACAATGACGCTTGTTTGGTTGTCACTTAGTTGTAGTAAACTACGCGGCTAAAGCATGTTCCATGTTTCTTGAATTTTAGCCGTAGGCTCTAAGTAGTAAGCATCCGGGGGTCCAGGGGGCTTGCCCCCTGGCGAGGCGCGGAGCGCCGAGTTTTTTAAATTGTTTATTCTCATTAATATTGTACAATACATAAATGGCATTCATTAAAACATGTACAGAAAATTATTCCCCAATATGGGCAAATTGCCCGTGTCAGGGGAAGAGTAGCGTCACTGGCCGTATTTTGCCATTACAATAAAGTCGTTGATACAAAAACAAAGACAAAACAAAATTAATATACCTCTTTTTCGAATGTACAGTCTAAAACATATGGGTACTTATGTATCGTTACTATTTCCTATTACAGTATTTTTTACTTTTCCTTGTGATGTAAAATATGGCATTATTTTATTTACAAAGCAATTGAAAAAATATATATATATTTTTTTCTTGTAAATTACACGCCATACCTTGATCTCAGAACAAAAGCATTCAGCTCTTTTGGTTTATTATTCTGTGAATAATACACCTATGTATTCGTTCAGCAAAAAATTTTTATAACACCCCCTCAAACTTTTTTCTTTTCCGTTTCAAGGTGTGTAGATTCCAAAAATGCAATGTCCGTCCGCCGTACGCCGTATCACGTGTGCAGGCTTCATTTTCGGTCTAAAAAAGTCGTTATTTCGCACACATGCTCCATTTGGGCCCTAGTTGTGTCCCAAACTTTTCAGCCCGATCGGAATATGCCCAGGGTGTTATGAGTGAAAATGTGTGTAAAAATAGGTACTTTTGGCGTTTTAGCAACATATTAGTAACATGAGCTTCTGAGATATCATTTTCCATGTTTTTGGGGACGAGAAGACCGAATATGAAGTCGATTTTGATCAAAGAGTGGAAAATTGAGTTCTACCAAATGTTCAGCTCCCAAAATTGATTTTTTATGAGTGAAAAACCTGGGAAATCGTCTGAAATCACCATCAGTTTGTATAATAACACTGGAAAAAGTGTTAACACGTGGATCAAGACGATCAAATGGTACTATCAATGATCAAAGATAATTTGAAAAAAAAGGAGCATACCTAATTCGTGTTTTGGGGGCCAGAATTAATGGAAACCATCAGAAATAGCTATATAGATTATTACGCATAAAAGAAACAATAAATGAACAGCCAACATTTCTGTAGGTATGTCCAGGAGAATAATAAACCCATGTGACAAGGACTTTGCAGCGTTTTTTAAATTTCCGTGTGTTTCCCTCAATCAAAGAAACCCTATTTTCTAACGGCAGCCCGTTTATGGAAACAGCACCGCGGTATGTATAAGATTGCTTCCCCAAGTTAGTTTTTACTAGTGGTAAAACAATCAGATAGCATTGTTTACTCCTAGTTTCGAATAAGTGTTGAGCATAAGAAAATGATTTTTCCCTCACAAGTTGTTTAATTCGAATAATCTATATAACTAAATTTACAGGTGATTTTCGTGGTGTCTGTCTGTTTGTGTCTCAATCACGCCAAAACGGCTCAATGGATCGAACCCATCTCGCGTATTTGAATGTTTCTATGACCAGGGAAGGACATAGGGGGGTTTACTTCCGGATCCGATGGATAGGGGTGGGGGTTTATAGGGAAGCCGAAACATAAAAAAATTAAATTCTCCAAAACGGCTCAATGGATCGAACCCATCTCGCGTATTTAAATGTTTCTATGACCGGGGAAGGACATAGGGGGGTTTACTTCCGGATCAGATGGATAGGGGTGGGGGTTTATAGGGAAGCCGAAACATAAAAAAATTAAATTCTCCAAAACGGCTCAATGGATCGAACCCATCTCGCGTATTTAAATGTTTCTATGACCGGGGAAGGACATAGGGGGGTTTACTTCCGGATCAGATGGATAGGGGTGGGGGTTTATAGGGAAGCCGAAACATAAAAAAATTAAATTCTCCAAAACAGCTCAATGGATCGAACCCATCTCGCGTATTTATATGTTTCTATGACCGGGGAAGGACATAGGGGGGTTTACTCCCGGATCTGATGAATAGGGGCGAGAGGTAACAAAGTGAGATGGACCCACCCCGAGTTCTACCCGTCAGCGACGGGCAACAGCTATTTCCATAACATCCGAAAAAAACACTAGGTACTCGCAGTTTTTTAAAGACAGGAAAAGTGTGTTCCCTATATCCAGCTTTTGATGTAATACGAATTATAGCTTTCTGTGTTTTAATTATCGGCTGGTAAGCTGTAATATATAACTTTGCTCTGTAGACCTAAGATAAGTTATCTGCGAAGTTATGTTGGTGTGAAACAGCGGAGATAAAACCATAGATTAGGTAAACTAATCTACCATGATGAGTTCACACTGCCCATCTTGATTATGATTTCCACTGGTCAGCGTGTGAAGACGAAATTTATGATCAGCGAACCATTCAAGCCATCAACAACCAGACCTTACATACCTCTACTCCACACTCTTAATAGGTAATACTAATAATTCGAATGATACAAAAATAGAATACAGCAGTCTTGAGGGTTGGTCGAATGAGACAACTCGAGAACTAATCAGTTAATTTGCTCATATTGGGTGGGCAAAAACCGTAAACGGTGGTTAGTTACAAAAACAGTGTCACTTTTTTCGTTGGGTTCTGTACCAAAGAAAGGCTTGCCTATTTATGTAAGGGTTTCAGTCTTATGTAATAGTCCAGTGAAAGTAAAAATAAAATAATGACTGCCTAAGATAGAGGAAGTCTAGAAGAATGTTCCAAGTCATTGTGTCATCACTGTGATCACTATTGCGGCTGGAGGTACCTTAACAGTCTTCCCAATAGACAACTTTCGCTTTTCCCAAGCGTAATCGACTCATGTCAGTGCGCTCTTTAAAAACCATTCAAGTCTAATCACCAACGTACTAATTTTGAATTACTATCTCTCATTACCGAAGGTAGGTAGGTACCTAGTTGTGAGGAACTACCATATGAAACACCTCCATAAAATAAAAATGTCCACCCGCATTTTGAATTTCAGAAATTACAATGTTATCTCACATCTTTTTCTGTCGGTCTGTCTATACCCAATCCTCTGTCTTTCCTACCTCAACCAACAAACAGTCCAAACCAGATGGAAGGTTGTACGGGTTGGTCTGGTCCTCAGATGGCCCCGTATAATAGGTAGTAGGCAATTTTCATGGGTTACAAATTCTTCTTTTTTTGCCGAATTCTGTTCAATAACGGAAATTAACACTTATTGGCCACATAATGTGGCGTTTATGCCGGAAAGTATAGGCAGAAAACTAGTGTGAAATTTGAATTTCTGAGTTCTCGCTAGAAACGACTTTATCAGGTAAATCGCCGAGTAGTTCAACTCAAATCCCGCTTCGAGCGCTAGTGCATCGCTTTAAACGATGTGCAGAACGGCAGAGAATAGATGGATTGAACCGAAAATTTATAAATCATTTTGAAAAAACGTCCTCAAAATCAAACCAAGGGAAAGGTCACAACAAAGCAAAGGCACTTGAAGGTTCGCAACTTCTAATGTTGGGTTGTTTTCAGCAGTGAACCTTTGCCTCCGAAGTTCCTCTCCGCCTCCTTGGGCCAACAGCCAATCAGATGTCAATAGACTGATACCTACGTCATTTCTTGCCCCATTTTTACTTTTAATCGCCCTCATTTAAAAAAATAACGTCAAACGTTTAAAAAAAATATCGTCAAACGTCAAATGTCAAAAAAAAAAAATTTTAAGGAAAAAAATAAAAACTTGGAAAAATGGTAGTGTGGAGCCCATCTTCAAAAATAAACGTTATTTTTGAAGATGGGCTCCACACTACCATTTTTCCAAGTTTTTATTTTTTTCCTTAAAAAAATTTTTTGACAGTACGTGTTCCCCATTGTCATCAAAATCCACTAACTTTCCTCCAAGCATGCGCGGGTACAAAATTCCTGACATTCTCTTAACTCCGTCCCCATTCAACCAATTTTGTAAATGACAGTGTTTTTAAACCTTTGTAACCGTTCATTTCCACTGAGTTTGCTAACGTTTCCGCTAGAAATAACAGTGTGTTTGCCAAAAAAAATATACATTTTAGATTGACTGAACATAGCAGATGCGTTGATGCCAAATGACAGATCCATTACAACACGCCAAATTTCATTAAGCAGGTGTCACCTAGATACTGTAAAAGTAAATTTTAGATAAAAAACCAGTCGAATAGCTGCAGAAAATTGTTCAGAAATATCAATTTATCGAATTTTATTTCACACCTTATGTGGTAAGCCATCTTGCAATGTGGAATAAAAAAAAATAAACCTTTAGCTTTATTTAGCTTTTAGGTGGTAAGCTAAAGGTTTATTAATTTTTTTTATTCCACATTGTTCAGAAATAGGGCTCAAATTTGGATTTTTTGGGGGCAAAAAATTGGTATTAAGGGCTAAAATCAATAAAAATAAAAACCATGGATTACATTAGGCCTCATAGCCTCGATAAGGAAACGAGATAAATTAAAACAATGAAATTTATTTATGTTTAAGAACCAAAAATTGCAACCATGTATCATGTTATTAACTCGAAAAGTGAAGGCTAGGTAGAAATCTACTACTTGAAACGTATGTGCTCGTTTCTTCTGACGATGTCTTGTCTACATTTCTTGAGCACCATAGATGATACATGTTAAAACGTGACAACCAAACAAGCGTCATTGTTTACTATCCATTTATAACATTCATTTATTTAGTTATAGTATGAAACTAGGAAATAAATACCAAGAACAAATACGAAATAAATTCGTGATAAATCAAGAGCTTTCCAACGAATGGAAAACGATTTTTGTCCGATGAAAATGAAAGAAGTTTCATTTCCCTAGCAACTACTCGGTTGTACGTGAAAACCACTATGCATTGACGCTCAAATTTGACGCTCAAAATTGACGCGCAAAATCGACTCGCAAAAAATGCTAGTACCCCAGGGCTAAAACATGATACATGTTAATAGTTCCAGAGTAACACTCATACAAATTTTAGTATGTACAGTAGTGTATGCGGCCCACGTGTCTACTACTAGGAGCACATTTTTTAAAAACCATCGTTCTTGTTGCTTCTACCAGCAGTGGGTAAATATGACTGAAACACGATCACTTAGAGCTTCCGAAGGTTGGAGAAATGGGACAGCCTTGAAAATTCACTTTACATGGTGTGCCACGAGACCCGACATTCCCTCAACATCATGAATGATTGAATTTATTGTCATCATTCTTCAATACAAATAATACAATGCATTAATATAAAATACATATTAGGTAGTTGTTATTTCTTTGTTCTTGGTTACAGGTTGACGGCCGTGCTGGAAGGTGTGACACCGTGGCCCAGCACGGAGTATTTCTTAATATAGTATACGTATACGTACTACTAACTTAATAGGTATTTTACATGAAAAACATTTTTGATAGCAAATTTTAAGCGGAAAATAATCGAAAATATGTTCGCTCGTTCTGAATTCTGCTGTCTTTCTTCAGTTACTTATTATTATTATTTATGTTTAATATGACGTCGAATTCTTCATTATTTGCTTGCCTCTGTACTTAGTGGTCATCTATGCGTATTTATGATGGACTTCCGGAAGTTTTAGCTTGTATTTATGCGTTGGACTTGCGTTACCTTACGCTGGTGTAAAATAAATCTTTTTTTTTAACTAAGATTAGCATTTTTTCGAATAAGGCTGGTGAATAGTGGCTGAGTTTAGTTCATTAAATAATATTCCAGTTGCATAACGTCTAGGCTTGCCACACAGTAGTTTATGGGTGCTTTTTTGGATTTTAAAAACTATAAATTAGGTAAGTATAAATGCTTAAATGTTTCATCCCAAATTTTAATTGCATATTGCGAAATTGACTCGAATAATAATTGGTAGGTAGGTGTTCTTGACTGGCTTTTTCGGAAAAGTATTTTATTCCATACAGAATGTAAGCGCACTTACGAAGTTCTTGGCACAGGTTGTTTTTCCCATTTGAGACGGTGGTCAGTTGCTATACCGAGGAATGTTAGTGAGTAAACTTTCTTCAAAGATGGGCAGCTGCAGGATGTCCCTTCATAGGTGTGGTATACCAGCGGCTCTTCATTTTGGGCCGTGTTTGAGACGTTCATGAATGTTAGCATTCGTACATCTCCCGATGGTCCGTTGGTCTCTTTCAGCATTGTTATGAGCTTCATGCCAAGTTTGGCCAGTACTTACTAGGGCTATATCATCAGCAAACATGAATATTTTCCTATTATATTCCTATTGTGCTGAGTTATTCACGTAGAGAAGAAAGAGTAAAGCCCAATTGAAATACCTTGCGAGCAGCCAAATTCTCTTACGATTGCGTTGTCACTATCTATATTTCCGATGTAAACAGCTTGTCCCCTGTCACTGATATAATATGATCTGAGTAATTCAAGGGGTAAACCCCGTATACCGCATTTTTCCAGTTTGTCCGTTGGGGTTTCTTTCGAAATACTTTCAAAGGCCTTGGAAACGTTAATACTACTTTTTCGCCTTTATCAAGCCTTTCATACATCTCCTCGATAACTTCGAAAAGGGCGCCTTGAGTGCTGATTTTGTTTTGAAATCCTAACTGTCTACCAGATATGATACTGTTTTCTTCTGAGATTTGAGAAGTTTTTCATAGATTTTGCTACAACATTTATTAACGAAATGGTACGGTAATTTTCAGGGTCTGTCTTTGATCCTTTTTTGAACAGCGGTACTACCTTGGCTCTTTTGAATATTTTTTGAAAAACTCCTTTGCTTATGCTCACACTGAAGAGATGTGCGAGGGGTAATACTAGGTATGTACTCGATGATCCCTTTAATAGCTTTGGGTGACAGTTCATCCGCCCCAGGGGATGATTCGCCTCTCATGGTTTGTGCAGTTTTTATAATCTCAGTCGATTCTATTTTGAAAATGAACATTGAGCGAGGTGGTTCCGGATCTGTTTTAATCTCTGTGCTTGCGAGTACTGTGCCGATAGTTGAGAAATAGTTATTTAGAACGTTGGCTACGTCTGTTTCGTTACCTATATAAATTCAATTCTGAATTCAACCATTCTTTGATCAGGAAGCCACTTTTCTCTTTATTTGTTCGGTTAGCTGCTTCGTTTATTATCTGTCACTTTTTCCTTATGTTCCATTTATTTGTTTCTAATTTTTATGTATAGTATTTTTCCTTTTCATCTTCGGTCAATTTATTCAAAGTGTTAGTTATTTTTGAACTCATTCCGTCAAGTCATCAGAAGTTTTGGCGTTTTGGCGATCTCTTTTCCGGATGGAACGCAAGACGCCAGGGGTAATCCAGGGTTTCAGAATTTTCTTTTCATTTTTTGGTTTATTATTCTGTGAATAATACACCTATGTATTCGCTCAGCAAAAAATTTTTATAACACCCCCTCAAACTTTTTTCTTTTACGTTTCAAGGGGCATAGATTCCAAAAATGCAATGGCCGTCCGCCGTACGCCGTCCGCCGTCCGCCGTATCACGTGTACAGGCTTCATTTTCGGTCTAAAAAAATCGTTCTTTCGCACACATGCTCCATTTGGGCCCTAGTTGTGTCCCGAAACTTTTCAGCCCGATCGGAATATACCCAGGGGTGTTATGAGTGAAAATGTGTGTAAAAATAGGTACTTTTTACGTTTTAGCAACATATTGGTAACATGAGCTTCTGAGATATCGTTTTCTATGTTTTTGGGGACGAGAAGACCGAATATGAAGTCGATTTTGACCAAAGAGTGGAAAATTGAGTTCTACCAAATGTTCAGCTCCCAGAATTGATTTTTTATGAGTGAAAAACCTGGGAAATCGTCTGAAATCACCATCAGTTTTAATAACGCTGGAAAAAGTGTCAAGACGTGGTTCAGGACGATTAAATGGCACTACCAATGATCAAAGATAGTTAAAAAACAAAAAAAAAAAAAAAAGAGCGTACCTAATTTGTGTTTTGGGGGCCAAAATTAATGGAGACCATCAGAAGTAGCTATTTCGATTATTACGCATGAAAGAAACAATTAATGAACAGCCAACCTTTCTGTAGGTGTGTCCAATATAATAATAAACCCATGTGACAAGGACTTTGCAGCGTTTTAATATCCACTCTTGCCGAGGATTGAATCTTGCAGTTTCTAGCATTTCGGATATTTGCGGCGATGTCTATGTCCTGTTCGCAATGGAAGTCGCCCCAATTTAGCTCTTTTATCTTCTGTTTGAACATCTCCAAATTCAATTTTATTCGCATTCCGTTGTTAGGTTGGTCTGATTCATCTATCATATTTCTTCCTTTTGTAATTTGGCAGAGAACAGGGAAATGGTCAGTAATAGCAGTTTTTACTCTATGCACGCTACTTTGCTTGGAACCTGTGTAAAAACAATGATCGAGGCATGCCTCTCCGCGGGTTGCCTGGTGGTTTAAGTACTCATATTTCTAAGTTTTCATTCCTAGCTGTTGTGCAACTATATTAATATTCAAGTCACCCATTAGTAATGAGTCAGTGTTGTTTTCGGTTTCGGTTCCTGTACTCCGTCGATGAAACGTTCCAAAATCTTATTACTTTGAACTGGGCTTCTGTAGCAGGCTGTGACCTTTAGTTTGAAGTTTTCATTCGTTTGTACTGTCAGTTGTTCAGCACTGACTGCCTGGCTTTGCTTAGTACAATATCGCTCTTCAGGCTGATTAGGTTGTTTTTTTTTTGTTTTTTTTTACATAAATTGCTATCCCATCATTCTTATTCGTTTTCCCAAGTACTTTATGGGCACTGTAGTTCGATATGACTTGTATAATATAAAAGTCATAATATGTCATAATACACATATATACACATAATATGTGTATGGTCCTGTATGAAGGCTTCGACGAGTATTACCACGTCCATCTCAGTACCCAGATCCGTTGGTAAACATATAAATTGATCTAAATTTCTCGTAAAGCTTTTTATATTCATACATATTACTCGAAGTTTATTTTGCTGAGAGCCAGGGATATCTTTGAAAATATCTAAATCTTCATTGTAGATGGCATCAGAATTGACGTAGGTACGACGGATCATGGCATTCAAGTGATGGCGCTACAGGTTCATATATTTCCTGTTCATTCGCCATAGTTCGTACGATTTATAAGCCCTTTTAGCTTGTTAGTGTAGCTGGTTCATTATCATTTGCCGCATCGTTATAAGGCAGTTTGAATTTTTTGCAATCATTTCGATGCATTGGCAACAAAGGTTGTTATATTTTCGTAGCCAGCCAAATCTGTCAGCTGTAGGAAATCACTAAAATCACTTCAAGCATTGAAGCCCAACGACTGCATCACCTATGAGGTAACTGTATCATCTCCTCTCGTTGCATAACCGTGCTTCTGGTATGAAGCTCAAAAATACCTCGCGATATCGAACCATGTTTTCTCGTTATTTCCCTTCATACTTGGAAAAATTTGGTATTATGAACTTGGAAAGGACGATACAATCGAATTCCAATGTAATTGCCGAACGTCATGAGGCGCTCCAGCGACATTTGCGGGTATCATGTACCTATGTATGTCTGTCTCTACTGCGTTACAAACCGCAATTTTGGGTATTTTCACCTGAAATGTTGAGGATATCCTTAGACCCCCAGAATTTGCTGTATGATTTTTGATGCCACCATGGCGCCAGGGAACGGCACCACGCGGGCACCAGCGGTGCCACCTGCTAGAAAAATTCTGTTTGGTATAGTCTTTCATGTTTTCCAGCTGAATAGAATGGAATAACCTTAAAAAAGCTCTTCAATCATCCTTACAGCGATTAATATATTTAGCCACAAAATGTTACGAAAAAGATCAGTTATTGAGCGGATAGCATATGCAGAATTTGAGGCTATTTTCAAAACTGCGAGTGGCATCTGGTCAGCGGACCCACTAGTTACAGTGGAGAAACGGCGAATTTCAAGGGACCGTGAAAATTCGTTCGCCTTATCGATACATCGCCATATTGAAGTTCGCCTTATCGAAGTTGAAGTTCGTGGTATCGAGACTGAAAGAAAACATAGACAGTGACATCGTGACAAGAAATATTCCCCGTATCGAGTTCACATGGTCTTTCCGTTCGCCGTACCTACTGAGTCTCTGACGTGTGAAAAACACCTGACATCACGGGCTAAATTCGCTGTACTGGGTTTACAGGGCTCTTCCGTTCGCCTTACTGAGTCTCGGGGTTGTGAAAATGGAGTTGTTTTATCTGTTGTCCAGTGTCGTGATATTGAGTCAAAAACACACAGGTTTGTATAGGAATGTTTCGGGACCGGAGATACAGTTCGCTGTACTGAGTCGGTTCGCCTTATCCAAGTTCGTCTTATCGAGTCTCCACTATAATTAGAAAGTACTACTAATACTAATACTGAGCCTGATTAAAATGGTTAGGTAATATCGGAGACCCAAATATGAGGCTGGTGCTTTCGAAATTTGGGGATTTCGGTCATCCAAGCGTTCGCTATATCTGCTGTTTTGGTTTTTAAATTATTTTTCATATTTCTGAACTTGAGACATGACGAGCTGGATACTTCTGTAAGCTAAATCTGTTCGAAAAACGAAACCTTCGAATTATTCAACAAATTGGGCTGCCTCAGTATATCTCTAGCTAGGTATAACATTAATTTCAGCGTTTTTTATAAGCGTGAACTAGTTGATCGCTTTTAGTTAATTTTTGAGTCTGGACGTGAATAATACATGTCCGTCCTACCTCTTCTGGCTGTGTGACTTAAATTTATTGGCGTGAACAAAATTGGGGTGAACAAAAAAAGTGAACTGAAGCGTTTCCTTCTGTTAACTGCTTTTAACCGAAGGAAATGTTTAAGAAATATAAATCAGCGTGTATCTAATATAATAATGTAGGTGTAGGTACATTATATTGTTATCCAATAATAATTTTTTGTTGCAGGACCGCCGAACCCATGCCAATGCCTCAACTCCAGCTTTTCGACAAACTGCTCCGCATCCCATTGGTGGAGTGCGCCTACTCTACTTCTACTGGAGTTTACCAGAAGGTGAATACCTAATTACACTTATTTCTTACGAGTTTCGGAGCGTTTTTGCATTTCAAGAGGAAGAAAACTTGGTATAGCTCTCCGCCAAAATCATTATTTCTACTCGCGTTTTATACCCTTCACCTTTTCGAGCAAAATTGTTCTTTGTTGGGTTAGAACTCACAATCTGACTCGGGTCTTGCCACTGCATGAACAGATCCACTTCGATTTTCATGAGGCCGATACCTAACAATCACAGCTCACACTTACCCCCTGTACAAATTCGCCGATTTCGGTGAAATTCATCTAAGGGTACAGCTACCTACTAGCTCGCTAATTCGGATTTCTTTGATATTCTTCCAAGGTGAAGGGCTGCAACGACATCATCAACTGGACCTTGGGCTCTGCCGAAGGAGCAGCAGCTCTAGCGATGACTGCTGTAGCTCCGGTGGCCAACAAGTTCCAGGGTCCCATTCATTATGTCGACTCGACCCTCTGCAGCGGGATTGACGCCATCCAGAACAAGATTCCGATCGTCAAAGAACCCCCTCAACAGGTACCTACCACCTACTTCAACATTTTCGTTTTCATTCAAATCTTTGTTTTCGTATAGCTTATGTCTTCGTCCAATGATTGTAGGCACCTACACAGTCCTTTTCTCATGCTCCTACTCGGATTTAAGAGAAACCAGGTTTCTTAAAGCTTCACTTTGATTTTTGATGATACTTAGCCAATGAGCCTTTCTCATACTCCTAATGGAGCATTATGGGTTTCTCACGAGGAAAATGGTTCTTGAGTGATAAGCGGGGCTTCGTAGATTCATCAATCGTAGGGTACCTATATACCAAATGGCTATATCCCTTGACAGCCTTCCTTTGAAGTGGAGGTGGGGTTGGTTTTCAAGTATATTGTCACACATGGCTTAGCTCTGTTTTTTTTAAACTGAATCACAAGGTGGCCGTTAGTTTCTTGATTTGCCATTCTTATTTTCTTGAGTGTTGTTGTTCGATTCAAAACTAGAGTAGAAAATGAACAGGCATGTTGGAAGTAAAATGACCTTGAGTTTCACTGGTACTTCGGGTTCAACGGCCGTAACTTGTTAATGGTCAGTCTTGTTGACTTGGAATGGATCCCATTTACTTCACAAGGCTTAAAATATGGGAAAACATCAAACAAAATAACGGGTAGAAGCCTACCGACTTTACTGTGGGAAAATTGAATATTTTCTCGACATTTCTTGTTTGAAATCGCGTATCTTTTGGAATTAATCGAGCTATCTGGATTGGGATTGCTTCAGTTCGATTCGCATAGGCAAAAGACAGTTTATAGACAGCGTAGGTGTTTCGTATAAATCGGAGAGCTTGTCGATTTTAGGCCAGGAAATCAGGGTTTCTGGACCACTGTAGGCCATATCTTGTGCAAATGTGTGTGTGCGTGTGAGTGAGTGATGGGGGGGGGGGGGAGGGGGGCTGCAAAAGGAACCGTTTGAGTGGGTAACTTCATTAATGATGGGTTCTTACAACTTGACAACTTGGTGCCATCTAAAATGATGCGATGATGTTTTTAAACTCCGTTGTTGTTTAGATAATCGAAAATGCCAAGAACTACGTGAGCAATTCAGCGGCTGTTGGAACAGTTCAGAACATCACGAACGCGGGTTGGGAGAAGGCCAACAATGTCCTGAGCAACACGACTGTGGGTAACCTGACGTTGTCTGGTCTCGACACCACTTCCTCCATTGCCGATCGCTACATCGACTACTACCTTCCTGCCAGCGACGAGGAAGAGAACATCCACCGTTAGTAAAACACTTTTTTATTATTCTATTGGACATACCTAGAGGAATGTTGGTGGCTGTTCATTCACTGTTTCTTTCTTGTGAAATAATTGAAATAGCTATTTTTGATGATTTCCACCAAGTTTGGCCCCCAAAAACACAAATAAGGCTCGTATTTTTCTCAAAATATCTTTGATCATTGATAGTGCCATTTAATTGTCTTGATTCACCTGTTGATACTGCTTCTAGTGTTACTATACAAATGTATGGTAATTTCAGACAATTTCCCAGGTTTTTGACTCATAAAAAATGAATTTTGGGAGCTGAACCTTCGTTACAACCTCAATATTCACTCTGATCAAAATCAACTTCATATTCGGTCTTCTCGGCCTAAAAAACATAGAAAAATATACCTCAAAAGCTCATTTTACTGGAACACCAAAAAACCCCATTTTTACACCCATTTTTCACCCATAACACCCCTGGGTATATTCCGATCGGGATGCAAAGTTTCGGGACACAACTAGGGCCCAAATGGAGCCTGTGTGCGAAAGAACGAATTTTTTTTTACCGAAATCAAAGTGGATGTGGATGATACGGCGAACATAGCATTTGTGGAATCTACGCAACTTGAAACATAAAAGAAGAAATTTGGAGGGGGTGTTCAAACAAAATTTTTGCTGAGCGAATACACAGTATTCACAGAATAATAAACCAAAACTACTGCCTATTTTTGAAACGGGCTTCAATCATTTTTCCAAGAGTTCTGAGTATTTCATTCAAACAAAATTCAGTACCACCTATCGGTAGTTATTACACTGACATAATTTACCTATCTCTGATTTTATCGTAAACAACCCCTTAAAACGTTTGAGATTAACATTACTTACTATTTTTATTATGTAGGTATACTTGTTGCAGCTCTCAAAATATTTATATCTGTTGATACCATAAAGCATGAAGCATATATATCAGTTTTTAGTTTGAAGGTGTAATATCATTACCATTAAGCGGCATCTCATTCGTCGTCATATCGAACATTTCAGTAGGTACCTATAATAATTTATTATTGGTGAATAACCACTACAGCGCTGCCTACCCTGCCCCCATATGGTCATGCAGCATGACTGTAACTATTTTTTGGGGATTTTTACACAGTGCACAAAATTATCAAATGGTGACCCCTTTTGGCCCATCCTGTATTAGGTTGAATAAAAATGGAGTTATTTAAATGTTTCATGATCAAAAACCATCGTCGGTTTCAGATAATAACTGTGGAGATACAAAACCATCATCAGTACCTAAAGGCCCATACACACCAAATGTTACTAACATAACATTGTTACTAACAAAAATGTTAGTAACAAAAATGTTAGTAACAAAACGAGATGATCTAGAAAATTTGTTACCAACATTGTTGGCAACAATGTTGTCAACTTTTTTGTTGCCAACAATTCTTCCATCTGTTTTTCTTGGGTCTAGTTTTCTAACAATGTTATCAACAATGTTGGTAACATTCAAAGCAATAACATTTAGGTTTTCACAAGTATTCCAGTTCTCAATTGACCATGGCTGAATTAGCAACTGCTGCCGCGTGCGTTGTTGTTTTGTGCTCGGCAACAAGACGACAAAAGAGAGTGGTAGGTGGTTGGTAGGTACCTACCAAGATATACTTTAACAAATTTATAAAAATTTGTTAACATTTTACTGACGGCTGAAAAAATCGAATAAAATCGGAAACATTATCGGTGCAATCGATTTCAGACCACCGATTGTGAAACTGATTCCAAAATCGTTTTTGGTGGTTCGATTTGTCTTTCCTATTGGTTAGTAATAAGTAATCCAAGTTTTTGATCTCGGGAAACCTTGGGAAAATATTTGAATACTGAAAGAACAAGGAAATTTTCGGACTTTTACCAGTTTTTGCAATTTTTTGCCATGAAGAAACCATTTTATCAGGATAGCTACTCCATAAGTTTATGAAGATGAGTAAATTTGCAACAAAACGAGACCAAAACGATGTCCCTAGTCCTCTTAGTTCTCGAGAAACTGTTTTTCAAAAAAAATGTTGCTCAGAAACCCCAGTTTGTTATCGCTCCTTGATCGATAACAAAAATCAGTGTTGACAACAATGTTACTAACAATGTTGACGGAAAAAATAACTTTGTTATTGAAAATGTTGCCAACAATGTTTCTAGTAACATTTTGGGGGAAGAATTGTTGTCAACATTTTTCGTGTGCCGTAACAATGTTAATAACAATTCCTTCGCCCGATGTTGATAACATTGTTACCAACAATGTTGCGTTCGGTGTGAACGAAACCATACTGAAAAATGTTAATAACAATGTTTTCAACAATGTTATTGCCCGGTGTGTGGGAACCTTAAAACAGCAACGATTATAGTTACTGACGATGTTTATATTACTTAATGTTGTAACTCCCATCAATGGTTTGATCACCGAAACCAGTATAACAAATGTTATTTTGTTCTTATTTGAAACCGGTTTCCTTCGACATCTTCACGAATGATTTAGTTCTGTGTGAGGTTAGTTACATTATATTCACAGATTTGACTCGTATCAATGTGTAATGTCACCCCAGGGGGTTCCGTTACAGCTCACCCGAGCTCAGACTGCGAGGACAAAGTGCTGCATGCTGCTCACACTGTTGGCGCGCTCTCAGCCAAAGTCAGCAGACGGATCTACAGCTCCATCTCACGTCGCGCCTCCAGGACCGACTCCCAGTCCTCAGATTCTTCTCACCACTCATCCGATGAAGAGGAGGAACCAGCCATCTTTTAAAAATCTTAGATGAAAATAATCCTGCCTTCCCACTTCGTACTTTTTATATTTCATTATTTTAAACTGGTTGTTGCCACTGGAAAATATTAGTCAAGTGAATTCTTTAAAATTGTTTTTGTACACTTTATTGCACTGTTTTACGTTATAAATATTTTTTTTAAATAGATTCGAATGTATTTAGCTTAGAAACTGGGTTCTATAAGCCTATACGGATGCAGTATAAATGATAAGTGCCTAATATTCACCTATGTTTAAAGATCCTTGAATAAATATTCTTGTACTTCGTCTCAGGTTATTTCCTTTCCTATATGACGAGATTAATTACATTTTGTACTATGCTGCAGCCTCACGGATCATAAGGGCGGGCGCACATGGGCGACTTTACTGAGCAGCAGTTTTGTTTCCCATATTGATGTCTATTTGTTTATTTGGAAAGTACGGGCGAGCCCCAAGCATGCTGTAAGAGAACAAGTCTGGTCTATAATAATAATAATAATAATAATAATTGTGGTGAGCGTTAGTTGAGGGATCACCAGTGTCGTGGCCTAAGGGTAGGGTGGGTTTGGGTAGGACGAGAGAGGAGGATGTACCCCTTAGGAGTATTTCCGGATGGCCAACGCCCCGCGGTTATCACCATAGCAGGCGTTAGCGGAAGCGGCGTCCCGTGGTTATCACCACAGCAGATGCCAAGGGAGAAGGGTTCTAGCACCCCGTGGTTATCACCACAGCGAGTGCTAGAGGAAGGAGTGTCCCACGGCTATCACTACAGCAGACATTAAAGGATGAGGATGCTAACACCCTGCAGTTATCACCACAGCAAGTGTTAGAGGAGGAAGCAACCCACGGTTACCACCACAGTCGAGGCAAAAGGGTAGGAGAGAGAGAGAGAGGGCGTAAGGTGAGTGAGAGAGAAGTCGTAGGTAGGAGAGTGATCGGTGGAATGAAGAGCCGGGTGGTTTATAAAGGTGCCTCCACCTCATCCCTCGTCTGCCAATGGCTGGTACAACTGTTGGGAGTTTGATGGAAGGGACCCTTCTGGTCTTTCTACTCGTTTATTGGTTGAATCTATAAAGTTTACATGAGAGTGGTATCGCAGCTGAGGGGTACCACGACACTAATGAATGATGATGATGATGAGTAATAGTAAGTAGTACACACACTTAAGTGAATGAGATGGAAGATTAGTTGTTAGGTAATGATTTTAGTGCAAACAAGAATGGGAGGAAAAATAATCGGGGTACCTAAGTACAAAGTAGGTTTGCAGAACGGGGGAGTCTAGCTAAGGGACGGTTCATCAGGTAGTTTGTCGCACAAAAGGATACTAAACAAATCGACGATCGGGCACAAGGACGAGGCATCAGGAAATAAATCTCTTCCAGCAGAGCAGGGGAATTTAGCTGGCCGTTGATCAGCCTGTGGAGCAGTACAACGTCAGCGAGGCAACGTCGTCTACTCAATGGCAGCAGGTTACAGGTGACGAGCAATGACTTGTAGTTCACAAAGCGGTGTGGCCTTGCAGGCTATGAACTGCAGAAACTTGTTCTGCACCATCTTGAGGCTGTAAATATGGGTTGCGTAGAAGGGAGACCAGACTGTGGAGGCATATTCAAGCTTGGAAGTACCAGTGCTCTGTAAAGCAATGATATAGCACGAATATATGTGAAATCCCTTGTATGCCGTTTCAGGCACCCAAGAGCTCTTAAGGCTCCGTTAGGAATATGGTTGATATGTCCAGAGAACAAAAACTTACAATCTAACAGCACACCCGAGTCTGTCGTCTCACTAACCTCCTCAGAGGAGCACCACAAAGTATAGTCATACACAAATGTATCATTTGTGGCTAAACGAGATAACTGATCACTTCGAAGGGTTCAGGAAGAGGCTGTTTTCATCACACCAGCACTCGAGCCCCATGATTGATCTCAGCAACAAGCCGCAGCTCCGAGGAGAATCACCGTAACAGAATATTTTTAAATCGTCAGCAAACAAATGTCCATACAATCATATGTAGGTCTACACACGGAGCAACTTTAGTCTCTCCGCAACTATCAGTCACACATACCTAGTCCATCCTCTCGTTCAAGAAGTAACGCTCATCCGTATCCAAAAAATGTATCAGGAAAACTGCGTAACTCTTCAAACATAACCGCAAATGTCCCCTAACATAACGCAGCCGTTCGGAAATCAATGGGTGAACCCAGTATTTCCGTTTCCGTAATTTCTTCCTCCATCTCAATGAAAGTGCACAAAACACTGCAGTCTCCGTCCACTCAATCTCAAACCTCACTTGATTTATCACTGTACAACCCCTCGATGACAGGCGAAAATGACTTCTGTTAGGCGACAGTTGCTCATCCTGTGGGCGCTTCTGACACTGGAGCGAATGAACGGTAACAGAGACAAAACTGTTGCTCAGTAAAAAGTCACCCGTGTGCGCCCGCCGTGTACAGGTCAAGAATACCTACATCGGTATCAAACAGGCGGAAGGGTGTGTGTGTGTTTTGGCCCTCCTAAATTATTCAATATCTACTCGTGTTCTAGCCTAGTAGGTTATCACCTACTCCAATATCTACCTACCGTCAAACCACTCCAAGCAATTTTCAGCTGAGCAGAAACAGCCAGGTAAGTTAACCTACCTAAGGGCGTCGGTAAAAAAAATAAAAGGCTTTATCGAAGGACTGGCAGCAAGGTGTCACAGGTGGCCGAGCGGTCAAAGGCGTTGATATATGAAGCCGCTCGACACCACGCCAGTGGCCCGGGTTCGACTTCCGGCTGAGAAACAAAATTTTCTAGGAGGGTTAAGTGCACTTGCCAGTTGAACCGCAAACACTGAATTGAGATACCACAAGGTTTATTTAAGGATTGGATTGGATTTAAGTAATTGAGGCATGGTAACCACTTTGTTGCTAAGGACTAAGCTATTAGAGAGTTCCTAAAGACTAAAGTCGGGAAGATGTGTTCGGATTTATCTCAACTGCGCATGCGCGTCGCCCAAGTTCAAACTTATTTCCTTAAGTTCGCCTTATTCGGCCTTATACATAAGGCGCGTTATCTCCCAGGACACAAACTTTAGGAATCGTCTTTAACCTTACTCAGCGGTAACAGTGCACAGCTTTTTGCCGTTTTTTTTTAACGCGTCATGTGTCGTTGGTCCTCGCCATCGCCAGCGTCTTTCAAAGTTACTCCAAGCGTCTTTCAAAGAATTTGCTAGATTGTTGCGATATCAACTTAGGATAAAAAAGTGAGTATACCTACTGAAGCTGAATGGATTTCGCGTTGTGCTAAGTTAAGTGACGTTACTTTTTAATTCACTCCTATCCCCACCACTTCTGTCAAACCGGACTTATGGGTTAGCATCCAAAGTTAGCATCTTAGCTGCTCGCCTTAGATGTGGCCAAAAGATATGGCCGTTCCCTAATGAACTTATCTCTTAGGAACTCTCTAATATTAGAGAGTTCCTAAAGACTAAAGTCGGGAAGATGTGTTCGGATTTATCTCAACTGCGCATGCTCGTCGCCCAAGTTCAAACTTATTTCCTTAAGTTCGACTTATTCGGCCTTATACATAAGGCGCGTTATCTCCCAGAGCACAAACTTTAGGAATCGTCTTTAACCTTACTCAGGGGTAACAGTGCACAGCTTTTTGCCGCGTTTTGTAGTTTTTTTTTTAACGCGTCATGTGTCGTCGGTCCTCGCCATCGCCAGCGTCTTTCAAATTTACTCCAAGCGTCTTTCAAAGAATTTGCTAGATTGTTGCAATATCAACTTAGGATAAAAAAGTGAGTATACCTACCTATGCTATGTAATGGAATGGATTTCGCGTTGTGCTAAGTTAAGTGACGTTAGTTTTTAATTCACTCCTACCCCCACCACTTCTGTCAAACCGGACTTATTGGTTAGCATCCAAAGGCTGCTCGCCTTAGATGTGGCCAAAAGATATGGTCGTTCCCTAATGAACTCATCTCTTAGGAACTCTCTATTTCTTGACTTGAAGGCCTTTGTTGCTAAGCAATCTTTGTCGCCAAGGACCAAGGTAATATCGTCGGCACCACGCCAAAGTCGCCAATCTGCCAATTCATGGTTTCGAGAAAATCGAGTTTAAAGAATTTGCCACGCCCTGAAAAATAGGGTAAACACTATGTGCTTCTCGGAATCACTCCTAATGAACCTTAGTAGACATAGTTACACGTCCCATATGTTTTTTGGTCCTTTTCCCACTTGTTGGGTCATAAGTGCACATTGGCGGATTTGGCAAAGCATAAATTTAAAAAAATAACAGATTGGTGAAAGGTAAAACTCTTATTTTAATTCATACAATTCATGGTAAAATTCATTCGATAAACGTTAGGAACATTAATTTTTTTCTCTTAATATTCGTAGTACGACACTTCGGACTCATTTGGGGCTGGAAGGCAATCGCGCGTCGTGGTCGAGGATCTGATACTCGAAAAGAAGGCGTGATAACCTTTGGGAACAGTCAGATCACGGCACATCTGCAGTAGATCTTTTGATTTTGCAGCTGAAATTGGAAGGCGTTGTCTATACGCTCTGACAGGTGCCACTTCTTGATTCGTTGGTCTTCCCCTTTTAGTTTTCGTCGCTACTTCGACCACACCACCGTCATGCTCACATTGATAAAAAAACATCAACCTGACCGTTTTCTGTCTTCTCGTATCTGATGGTATGGCTCCTTTGAGTGAGTTGCTCACTTCAGAGAAATCGAGGAACGAACTAAATCACTCGCGACGAAATTGTGGAAACCAATTTCAAAGAAAAACGGAGTTATTGAAAAAATAGTCTATTTCCACTAATACACGAAAAACGCAAAAAACACTGTTATACCGTGTTACTGACGATGGTTTGATCACCGAAACCGGTATAACAGTGTTTTTTTGAGTTTTTCGTGTATTAGTGGAAATAGGTAGACTATTTTTTCAATAACTCCGTTTTTCTTTGAAATCGAGGAAGTCGGTGGACTGCAGCATCGATACATTGAAAGGCCTAGGGTCCGTCCTCGCTGCCCTGATCATCTGGGCCTAACCTTTCGGGCTGTAAACTGGCACATTCTTTGCTTTTCGTTCTACCTTCGAATGGATAGAATCGCATTCCATTTCTGAGTGACCAGGTTCGAAGAATGCATGCCTGATCAGTTTCAAAGAAATGGTTTTCAGCAAGTGAATGCACATGGATGCAACCAAAGAGTTTTTGTTTTGCCCGGAACAAGAGTCGGACATCATTAGCACCTCAGTGATGTTAGGCTGATCATTCACTTTCCTTTTTAAATACAGTATCAAGCAGGATGCAATTTCATTAGTCCCTCTTCTTCCCTCAGTTTCGTCCCAAACAAAGCAATCACCATCACGCGAATTAAGGTCGTATATCGTAAAATGCACACGGCCAACTTCCGCAGATACAAAATATGTCCAGCGCACCGAACGTTAAGTACAGCCTCCACATCAAAATGTATAGCAAGGACAAGTACATCACTCTTGGGAAGGTCTTTATCTTCATCCCTATGGTTACGAGCTGCTAGCTTCCTCGTTTCGAGTGAAGCACCTACATAATTGAGGAATGAGAAAAACCACCATGCCAAACTCACCTAAGTGCCGATTGGCGACTTTGGCAAAGTGGGAAAATCCAATTTCTCACATTGGCGAAAGTGACTAGCTCTGAAAACACTTGATTGGGGTTATTATAATTGGTTGTGCTTATGATATAGTGTGGAGTAGCCCTAAACAACTTAGAAACAGTTCAAAAGTGAAATCCTCGAAAATTGCAGTTTGGCGACTTTGGCGTGGTACCGACGATATTTCTGTTCGTTAATTACCTACTAGTACTCTTTGTTTATCTCAAGCCTGAAATCATGCCAAGATTGGTCTACATAGTATATGAACCAATCTTGATGTATGGGAATGGGTCTTAGTAGAAGAAGCCACACTTCGAGATGCGATACCTCAGACGCATGGCAGGACACACCAGGAGAGTTGGGGTTAGAGACCGTGCAGTCCGAGGAGCACACCAACAGAAAACCTTCCTGGCTTCTGTGAAAAGCGCACAGCGCACTGTGACACTCATATCCCAAGGAAACTCCATGAAGGATGGGTCGGCAATATATACTACCCTTCAGCACTTAAGTTGGCACATTGGCATGAAAAGGTATAATATGCAAATATCCAACTTACACTTCTTGCTGATCATAGGTATTCAACCACAAAAAGGGTTCCCCAGACACCTCAGGGGTGGCCAGCTATTTCCACTCCTCGAGGTGATCAAGGAGCTGCAGGTTCCAGGAGACCTTGACTGATGTCAAGGGATCGGACTACTTATTAGGTTCATTCCAGCACGCTTCAGGTCATGAACTAATTCGGCGTAATCGATCTGCGCAGGCCTTGGCGGTCTGTGAAGCATTCCAGCGAGGTTAAGTTCACATACGCCCCGAGTTCCTGAGCTGGTACGTGAACTTGTTGCTCCAAACGGAGGGCAGGGTCGTGAACTGAAAACTACCTGGAAACGTACCTGGTCTTCTCTCGCGAATAAAATGTATTGTTGCTTGCATTTTGTTATAGTCGTTTATTAGGAAGGTTTCTAGTTCAGGCGTTCCAGCGGTTCAGATCATAAACCGAAAAATTCATGAACTCACCCCAACCACTTGGGTTCTCGCAATGAACTAGTACATGTTCTGTTCAAGGTGCTGGAACAAAGCTATTGTACATGCGCCCCCTGAAGGCGAACTCAATGCCTCCGTTCTTACGATTACTTCAGGGATTTGAGAGATATTGGATTCTACGTCTCACCAGTAGGTACCTTGAGGTCCAGGAGCTCCCAGCATGGCCAGGGAACCTGTGACTAATCTCTACACTGAAATGAGCGAAGGTGGTCATACGACAGAATGAACAAATTTGAGGACGAACTATGGAAAATGTTCAATGGTTTAGGAACACATCGACAATTTGCTCATACAATATGACTGGAACTTTATGTACTTACCACCTATTTTAGGTGTGAGGAACTAAATTTTAGAACACCTAGGTAAAAAGTGAA
Organism: Leptopterna dolabrata; assembly: GCA_954871275.1. Taxonomy (NCBI): domain Eukaryota; kingdom Metazoa; phylum Arthropoda; class Insecta; order Hemiptera; family Miridae; genus Leptopterna; species Leptopterna dolabrata. The sequence continues at coordinate 35,782,367 of OX940977.1, read as the reverse complement.
GGAAAAGGGGAAAATGTTGGTAAAATCCGTTCGGCATTATTGAATATTATTACTGTGAATATTACATAATTATTGTTTTTATGAATGTTGTAATCGTTGACAACTACTATGCAGGCTCGCACAAAAATATGTAGGGTTGCCAAACATCCCAGTCCCCTCCAGGGACATTTGTGCCACTCTCCAGGAACAGTGATGAAGGAGGCTTACCGATGGTATCCTCCTCCACGGATATACACTTCATACAACCAGTAACGCTCAGTGAACTGAAAAATTAAATTCGCTATCTCAAAACGAACAAAGCTCCTGGATATGATCTCATTACAGGAAAGGTAATTAAGCAACTTCCAGAGGAAGGCATGCGAATGCTTTTGTATCTGATAAACGCGGCATTGAGACTGAAATATGTACCCCGCTGCTGGAAGGTGGCAGAGGTTATCATGATACTGAAACCTGGGAAAGAATCCAAGAATTAAGAGTCCTACCGACCTATATCATTACTACCAGTAATATCTAAGCTCTTTGAGAGATTACTGATACAAAGATTGAAACCAATCGTTCAAGAGAAAGAGCTAATCCCTGACCACCAGTTTGGATTCAGGGGAAAACCATAGAACAAGTGCATCGTGTAACAAACTGATGTAATAGAGAATTGTCTAGAAAAGAAACAAGTTTGTGCAAGTGTCTTCCTGGATGTTTCCCAAGCTTTTGACAAAGTCTGGCATCAAGGGTTAGAGTACAAACTTAAAAGAGACTTACCGAAGCCATTTTTTCAAATTTTGAAATCATATCTTTCTGAAAGACATTTCAGAGTGAAACACGAAGGAGAGTACTCCAGTCTCAAGAAAATTAGGGCAGGTGTCCCTCAAGGAAGCGTGCTTGGGCCCTTACTACACCTTCTGTATACACGTGATGCACCTAGCAATGAAAACAGGACAATCGCAACTTTTGCTGATGATACTGCCATACTTGCGGTTGGTGACTCAGTAGAGGAAGCAACTAGGAAATTACAGCATTCTGTTGATGATGTAAGCGCCTGGACCAAAAAATGGCGACTGAAGCTTAATGAACTTGTGATGTATTTAAAATTCTCATCACGGTGGCGTGGAAGGTGAGTGAGTGAATTTTAGGTAAAGGAGAGAGAAGGAGGAAAAGTCGCAGGCGGCTGTAGTCAACCGAACATCTACGACTTTTGGAGGAGAGAGAGGTGGTGTGGAAGGAAGGTGAGGAAAAGTCGCAGGCGGCTGTAGTCAACCGAACATCTACGACTTTGGAGGAGAGAGAGGTGGATGAGGGAATTTCACCTAGGCGGCTGTAGTCAACCGTTCATCTAGGTGAAGGAGAGGAAAGGAGAGGTCCCTTGTCTAGGCGGCTGTATTCAACCGATCATCTAGACAAGGAGGAGGAGAGAGGAGAGAGGAGGTGAAATTCCCAGGCGGCTGTATTCAACCGATCATCTGGGAGGTAAGGTAAGAGAGAGAAGAGAGAGCTGGTTAGAGGAAGTGTCGAATGAAGCTTGAGCGCCAGGATCCGGGGTTTTATAGTACTTGGGGGCCTCTCCCTCCAGCTCCTTCCTGGGAGCTGGTAGTGGGGCCCCAGGTTGAGTAACCCTGGGTTCTGTCGCCTGTCCCCACTCATATCTTTATTTACGGAGCTTTAGTTTGGCGTTTGGATATTGGTGAGAACTTAATATGATAGGAGTGTTCCCGGGAGGGACTCACGACAGAGGTCCCCCCAGTTTGAACCAATATTGGTGCTGAAGGCGCAAGATGACAGGAGCTGAGGGCGACGGCAAACAAGAGGTGGTCGCTGAAGGCGCAAAATGACAGGAGCTGAGGGCTACGGCAAACAAGAGGAGGAGCTGAAGGCGCAAAGAGACAGGGGCTGAGGGCCGATGCAAACAGAGGTTGAGCTGAAGGCGGTCCTTAAAAACTAGTAGTAACATGGTAGATTTAGCAGTAGTAACATGGTAGATGATAAGTAAGTAACATAGTAGATGATAAGTAGTAACATGGTAGATGATAAGTAAGTAACATAGTAGATGATAAGTAGTAACATGGTGGATGATAAGTAAGTAGGTGGAACATAAGGTAGGTAACATAAGGTAGAATATAAGGTAGATGATAAGGTAGGCAATATAAGGTAGAATAAGTAGGATGAGATGGCGAGAGTATGTACAGTGCAGTGGTCAGGACCCCTAAACATGTGGCATTTAGGGAAGTGATCGGCAAGGGCGAGATGAGGCAGATGAACAATATTTACAATGAGATGGAGTATGTACAGAGGATGAATGAGTATTTACAGATGACGGGTGAGTATGTACAAAAGATGAAGTAGTATATACAGAAAATACAGAGGTATGTACAAACATTTGGTCACTTTGTGGGAGGCGGTTGCGAGGATCCGCCGGTTCCTGGGTGTGGTGTGGCGAGTGGTTGTGTGTGTGTGTGTGTGAGTATAGTGTGTTGGGGGCAGTCGCCGGCGGCCGACGTGTAGAGGCGGCCACGGAGGGGCCTCGAGTCCCGGTACAGTGCGAGTGGGTTGATGAGACACCAGCACTGTCCCGGAATCTCAAGGCCCCGCCGTGATAGCTCATAGCGGGGCGGGGGACTTGGCCGCCGGGACGAGGGGGGTGTGGGGACGCTCCCTCCGTCCGTTCCGTCGCCCGGGCCGTTTCGTCCCGGCGGGAACTATTGGGGATATCCCCGACGATGGAGGGGAGGGAGGGGGATCGAAGATGGAAAATTGGGGGGGAATTAAAACGGGGGGCTCCGAAATCGGCGGTTGGGCGGGGGTTGTTGGGTTTTTGGATGGTATGGGGGGGTTCTGAAGTTGAATGGTCGAAATTTGAACGGGTGGGGTTGAAATTTGGACAGGGGGGGCTGAAATTTGAACGGGAGGCGGGGGAGGCATGAGTTCCGCAAGGCGGAACTCGTGACGGATGGAATCCATCAGGGGGTCGGTTGGGGTGTAGGGGGGGTGTACCCCCGTGGCTTGTGCTACGCGAAATTCGCGTAGAATTCGCCACTGGGGGTACTTCCATCGTCGGGGCCGGGGAGGTAACCCGGAGATCCGTGGCGGAACAAAATAAAGCGGTGTGGTAGGCCCGGGCGAAGGGGGTAGGGGGGAAGGCGGTTCCGGGACAAAAACGTCCCGGAGAATCGCCGCCATTTCCGGATCCGAGTCGAAATCCGGAAACGACGGAGGTGACGGGTGTTGCGGGAAGAGTTGATGGTGCATCGTGAACGGACGGTGGGAGACTGATAGTGTTAGGTGTTGGGGTTAGCACAGGTGCGGGTTTGCACCTGGCTAACGGGACTGTATGTGGTTTGCCGTCAATTAACAGGGTTGCGGTTGTATGTGTTGTGCGAATGACTTGAAAGGGCCCGGCGTAAAGTGGTTGGAAAGTTTTATGGATGCCGGGCTCTTTCAGGTACATGTGTGTTGTGGTGAAAAATCGTTTGGGATAAGTGGTGTCGTTTGTCGGTGTTGTTGAGTGTAGTGGTTCCCTGTTAATTGACGGTGTGTGGTGTGGAGTGAAAATATCGGCCGGTAAACGTAGCGGGTCTTTAAATGCGTTTTGTGCGGGGCTAGTTTGGTCTGAAGGACGGGCGGATGTTCGAAGGCTGAGCAATATGTAGGGGAGAGATTTTGTCCAGGAAGGGGAATTTGTCGATGTAGAAATGGCTTGTTTCAGGACCGAGTGCCACCGCTCTATTTTCCCGTTTGATTGGGGATGGTATGGGGTAGTGTGAATTTTGTGTATGCCGAGGGAACGTAGTAAATCGGAAAAGTGGGCGGACTCGAACTGCCTCCCTTGATCGACCGTGACTGTCCGCGGACAACCGTAACGGCTAACCCATTGAGAAAGGAAAGCCGTTGCGACGGTGTCCGCGGTGATGTTTGAGAGTGGGATGCATTCCACCCAGTTGGTGGCACGGTCGATCATCGTGAGGCAGTATTTTTTCCCCTCGGACGGGGGAAGGGGGCCCACTAAATCCAGATGAACGTGTTCCCACGGCAGGGAGTCGGGAATGGTTTGAGGTGGGACATGGGGGTGGGCCGAGACCTTAAACCGCTGGCACTTCTGGCACCCCAGAACCCAGTTACGAATATCTGTGTTCATGTGGGGCCAGAAGTACCGCGTCTTGATAAGGTCCCGGCTAGCCCGAATGCCAGGATGGTGAAGGGAGTGATAGTGGAGGAACAACTGCCGCCTCAGCTCCGGTGGGACGTAAGGGCGCGGTGTATCGGCCGTCACGTCGCACCAGAGGTCGAGGGGCGGCAGCTGTTCCAATTTGGAGGCGGAAATGAGATTGGAGAGGGCCGGGTCGGAATGTGGAGTTTGCTTTGATTTGATGGATTGAGGGGAAGGAAATGGCAGTAACTCCGCCACCGGCGCCGGGATAGGGGTGGGTCGGGAGAGTGCGTCCGCCACGCAGTTGTCGGCCCCCGGCAGATATCGAATATCGGACGTGAACTGTCCGATAAACTCGAGCTGCCGGAGGCGACGCGGGAAGGCGGACTTGCGATTTTGAAGGAGGGCGTGGGTCAGGGGCTTATGGTCTGTAATGACAGAGAACTGCCTGCCCTCCACGAAGTCACGAAAGTGTTTTATGGCTTCGTGGATGGCGAGGAGTTCCCTGTCGAAGGTAGAGTAGTTTTTCTGGGTGGGGGATAAGGTTTTAGAAAAGAAGCCAATGGGTTGGGGGGTGGCGCCGGTGTGCTGTTGGAGCACTGCCCCGATGGCCCAATCGGACGCATCGGTAGTGATGGAAAGGGGAGCGTGAGGGTCGGGGTGGGCTAATAGAGCGGCGTCTACTAGGTCCTGTTTGCAAATTTTGAAGGCGGTGGAGAGTTGGGGGGTCCAGGTGATGGGGCGGTTATCATTTTTTTTGGAGGGCTGGGGAATGGCGTGTATGAGTGGTTGTTGATGTTGGGCGGCGTGTTTTATGTGTCTACGGTAAAAATTGAGCATACCCAGGAAGCGGCGGAGCTCGGTGACCGTGCGGGGTTGCGGGAAGTCAATAATCGCGTGGACCTTGTCCGGGAGGGGTGTGATGCCGTCCGAGGATACTTGGTGGCCGAGGCAGCGGACGGAGGGTTGGCCGAGGACGCATTTGTCCGTGTTGACTAGGAGGCCTTCGGTGGAAAAGATGTTGAGGACTTGCTGTAGGTGGGCGAGGTGTTCTTCCTGGGTCTTGGAGGCGATCAGTATATCGTCGAGAAAACAAAATACGAAAGGCAGGCCTCGCAAGATACTGTCCATATACCGCTGCCAAGTTTGCGCCGCGTTCCTTAATCCGAAGCCCATCTTCACATATTCAAATAACCCGAACGGGGTAATTATAGCGGTTTTCGGGACGTCGGGGGGGTGGATGTTGATGTGATGGAACGCTCGCGAAATATCAAGGGTGGAAAAGATAGTGGCGCCATGGAGATGTGACGAAAAGTCACGCAGGTGGGGGACATTATAGAGGTCCGGTGTGGTCTTCGAGTTGAGCCGCCGGTAGTCCCCGCAGGGGCGGATATCCCCATTGGGCTTCTGGACGATGTGGAGCGGAGAAGCCCAAGGGGATTTTGAGGGGCGTATGATACCGTCGGCGATGAGTTTGTCGAAGTGTTGGCGGGTCTTCGACAACTGAAGGGGATGTAGGCGGCGGGCTTTGGCGGTGATGGGTGGTCCTGTGGTCTCAATATGGTGCTGGACAGTGGAGATGTGTGCAGAGGGGCGGCGCTGGGGACGGTAGTTGAGGAGGAGGCGTTCAAACTGTGTTGGGGGGTGGTTGATGGCGTGAATGAATCCGGGTATGGGTGTTTTGGTGGCGGGGTCGATCAGGCGCGCGTTCCGGACGTCGACCTGGAGACCGAAATAGGCAAGAAAATCGGCCCCCAGGATCGCCTTCTCCACGTCCGCCACGGTGAACTCCCACTCGTACGCGAGCCCGCTCATGTGAACTGAGGAGCGGTACGTCCCGTACGAGGGGATGGTGGTACCGTTGGCGGCGTAGAGAAGCTGCCGGTAGCAGCGCGCCTGACGACGGAGGATGTTGTTGGGGAAGATCGACAGCGCCGCCCCCGTGTCCACCAGGAAAGGAACATTAGTTTTCCTGCAGCGCAGGAAAAGTCGCTGGTGGGTCGGTAGGGCGTTGTGTTTGATGGCGGAGGTAGGGACGTGTGGTGGTGGTGGCAGGTCCTCCGCGAAGGAGACGCGGGGCGGTTTGTTGCTGTTCCGGAGGGGGGGAACGGTGGGGTTTGTAGGGGGTTTGGCTGGTTTGGTGGGAGGAGGCTTCGCCTTGTTCCGGGGCTGAGTGGTGGCCGGAGGGGGTTGTGCCCTGGAGGCGGGCGGGGAGGTTCCGTTCCGTGGTGGGGAAACGGACGCGGCGGCGTGAGTGGCGGCCGGGAGGTTGTCCGCCCTGTTGGCGGGCGTGGAGGGGCCGTTCCGGGGTGGGGTAACGGTAGCGGCGGCGTGAGTGGCGGCCGGAAGGTTGGTTGCCTTGGTGGCGGGCGTGGAGGGGCCGTTCCGGGGTGGGGGAACGGTAGCGGCGGCGTGAGTGGCGGCCGGAAGGTTGGTTGTCCTGGTGGCGGGCGGGGCGGGGTTGATTCGTTTGTGGTGGGGTGAGGGGTTTGGCGGCGCTGCAGGCGCGGCCGGGAGGTTGGCAGCCGTGGCGGCGGCGTAGGAGGGGTAGCGTGGCTTAGCGGTGGTGGCTGTGTGGATGCGGGCGGGGGGGGTATGTGCATGGTCCCCCCCGTGTCGGCGAGGAGGGGGGCCCGCCGGATTTACCGGCGGGCGGCTGCGTTTCCCTGCTTAGGGGCGAAGGAGCAGGGGGGTTGGCACTTGCGGGCCTCCCCACCGAAGTTTACATGATAGAAACAACGGTGGGGGGGGTCCGCAGGGAGGTAGTCGGTTGTGGTGGGGCGGGCCGAGTTGGATGCGCGTGTAGCTGCTGGGGACCGTCCTCTGCGCTGGCGGGGAGGGGATGCGTTGCGGCGCTCGGGTGAGCGCCGGCGGCGGCGGTCGGCGGACGAGTCGTGTCGGCGATCCGCCGAAAGGGGTCGACGTCCGTCGAGGGAGGGTGCCCGGCCGCGGTCCCGGGATTGTGTGCGGTCCCGGAAAGGCGGGGGGTGGCGCGGCGTACGCACCTCACCGACGGCGGCCGCAGCGGCCAAGTCGTGCACGGTGTCCGCGAGCCGTAGGAGGGGCTCGTCGGGGCCGTCGAGATGGCTGGCTAGGGCCATCTGGACGGGGTGGGGAAGGGCACGTAACCAGAACGTGCGTGCGATGTCGGCGGTCATAATTCCCTGCAGCTGGTGTCGCAGCCGTCGGTAGAGGTGGGAGGGCTTCTGGTCGCCGAGGTGTTGAGGTTGGGAGAGGGCGGCGACTCGGGCGATTTTCGACGGCTGGTAGGTGTTGATGAGTCGGCTGCGGAGGTCGTCGTACGCAGCGGCGGCGTCGGGGGAGATATCAGAGGTCTGCAGCAGGATCTCGTAGGGCAGTAGCGAAATGATCCGGGAATATCGGGTTTTCTGGCTGCGGATGTTGGCGGCCGAAAACGCTGCGTCCACTTGGAAAAACCAAAGTGCCGGGTCGTGCGTGTAGAAGGGGGGCAGCGACAGAGGGAACGCAGCGGACGCCGTCATGACGTTGGCGGCGGCTGCGGCCGTAGCGGCGGCGGCGGCGGCGGCGTCCGATGTCGCAGAGGTCGGCGGGGAGAGCGTGGAGAAAGGGTTGTCGGCCAATGCGTCGGATGTCGCAGCGGCGGGCGGCTGCAGTGTAGCTGGTCGCAGGAGCGGCGGCGTCGGTGAGTTCGGGTCCATTTCTGTAACTAAAATTCAAAAATTTGGCGTGGTTTTGAATTTTGAAATTCGCAATCGGCGGGAGCGGTGGTGCGTTGAGTTGAGAGGTGAGTGTTGAGGGTTGGGCCAAGAAATGCGAATTTAAACTGACTGGTTAAAATTTTGAATTTAAAATTTGGGACACCGAACTACTTGACTGGGGCGACACATGAGGTGGAAAGGTGGGAAGGAAGAAGGTTGAGTGAACGTCGGGTTCACCACTGTGATGTATTTAAAATTCTCATCACGGTGGCGTGGAAGGTGAGTGAGTGAATTTTAGGTAAAGGAGAGAGAAGGAGGAAAAGTCGCAGGCGGCTGTAGTCAACCGAACATCTACGACTTTTGGAGGAGAGAGAGGTGGTGTGGAAGGAAGGTGAGGAAAAGTCGCAGGCGGCTGTAGTCAACCGAACATCTACGACTTTGGAGGAGAGAGAGGTGGATGAGGGAATTTCACCTAGGCGGCTGTAGTCAACCGTTCATCTAGGTGAAGGAGAGGAAAGGAGAGGTCCCTTGTCTAGGCGGCTGTATTCAACCGATCATCTAGACAAGGAGGAGGAGAGAGGAGAGAGGAGGTGAAATTCCCAGGCGGCTGTATTCAACCGATCATCTGGGAGGTAAGGTAAGAGAGAGAAGAGAGAGCTGGTTAGAGGAAGTGTCGAATGAAGCTTGAGCGCCAGGATCCGGGGTTTTATAGTACTTGGGGGCCTCTCCCTCCAGCTCCTTGCTGGGAGCTGGTAGTGGGGCCCCAGGTTGAGTAACCCTGGGTTCTGTCGCCTGTCCCCACTCATATCTTTATTTACGGAGCTTTAGTTTGGCGTTTGGATATTGGTGAGAACTTAATATGATAGGAGTGTTCCCGGGAGGGACTCACGACAGAACTGAAATCTACTCATACTAAATTTACGAACAAGGACATAACAATGATACCAGTCATGATGAATGAACAACAGATCCCCTATGCTAATACAGCAAAGTACCTAGGGATGAATCGTGATGCCAAATTAAGATGGAAGGAACATGTGATTAAAAAAAAAGATCAGTATATCAAGTTCAAAAAAATGTAATGGTTGCTAGGCAGATATTCTGAACTATCTGTACACAACAAATTGCTAATCTACAAGCAAATCCTAAAACCTGTGTGGACTTATGGTATCCAGCTCTGGGGCTGTACTAAAAAGACAAACAGCAAGATTATACAAACTTTTCAGAACAAGGTACTGAGGAGTATTGTCAACGCCCCTTGGTACATCAGAAATGATGACCTCCATGGATGGAGACCTCAAGATGGAATCCGTCAGCGAAGTGGCCAAGCGACATGCGATTAAATACGAACAGCGGCTTCATGAACACATGAATCCGGAAGTTCTTCGACTCCTAGACAACAGCAACGCCAACCAGCGGCTTGACAGAACAAAACCTTTCGACCTTGTGATGTGACAAGTGTAGTGATTGAGAGTTCTCTTGAGTAACAGCCACTGGGCTAAAAACTCTACAAACAGCTGAATAATATTATAGCAAACTAACTTGATGGGCTAAGCTCAGTTGTTATGTTACTGATATAGCAAATATATCGACTACCTATTAAAAATTTAAAAAAATTAACTTCATATCGATGGCTCAGCGCCAGGACGAAACTGCATTTTTCAGGAGACAAAAAACTGGTTTACAAATCTATTTTACTGTCTAGAAACCTAATTTTGGTTTACTATTTTCAATAATGAACACATCCTGGAATCGAACATGAAAAAAAAAAAAAATTTAACCCCAAAATTTGATGTTTTCCGTTTCAAGGTATGTAGAATCCGAAAAAGCAATAAAAGAATTTCTGTCCGTCCGCCGTATTTTCCCAGGTGGCTGCAATATTTTCCAATTCCATTGCTAGTGATGATACTTTTCCGGGCAGCCTCCTGTATTTAATTGAAAAATAAAACTGTGACAAGAAAGTCAGTTTCGTCCTTTTGCCTCAGGCGGTTTATTTCGGCCACTGAATTACGCTCTTCGAATTTTCGTCACCTTTCGTGAAAGAAAAAATCGGTTTTACTTAGGTAATACAAAAATGTACTTGACTTTTCGAGTTTTCTTCGGTTCAATTTTTATTTTGGATTTATTTGGATGATAATATTATTTTCTACGTTTTTATTAACCAAGTACTGAAAATTCAATGTAAATAAAATAAATTAAACTCCACAACTAGGTTTAAAAAAACACTACAAAAACCTGTAACTGCTGTTTACACTGTCCATCGTTTAGCTAGAGATGAAGAATGATTAATTAATCATTCATTCAATTGAAGTTTCTAATTAAACTTCAGCCTCGACGGTTCGTGGTAGGTAACTAGTTCGTCGCGTAAAGTTGAGAAAGATTGGAACCCCCGATATTCATGGTAACGTTCTGTAATGGCAAGGGTGTCGTCGCGCTAACCAATCTAATCCTTCGCCTCGGCTTCAGGGCGAGGAAGAAAGCATGAATACTCGCAGTAAATTATTCTATGTTCACCGCTGAGAAATTTTCTGAAAATAAATCCTTGGAGAGAATGCGCAGGACACCGTCGTTGTTCCTCAACTGAGCCTTCCGAATAAGTATTCAAAATATTCATAATTTCGTTCAGATCCTTTGTTCGCCAAGTGTGCGTTGTTTTCTGAATAACGAATAACGAATAAGCAGTCCTGGACGTCGGCTAACGACAGTTGGATGACGTGAGACAGCCAGGCTTGACTCTGGAATTTACTGTAAACGTCCCAGATTCGTCCTTCTGAAACTACCATTTCCAAATGTTGGGCAGTTTCCTTATACTTTTCGTTCTTATGGCACTCAGTTTAACATTTACCGAACAGATTCGTAACGGTTTTTTCGAGTTTTCTTGAATTGATCATTTTGTTTGAGTAATTTCTCTTTTTTAATGCCATCAGTTTAGTTTACTACACGGTCTAATTTCTCTTTTCCCAGGCATAACAAACCTGAACCAACAAAAAAGTGAAAATGGCAGTTTTGTGCTTCTGGCGCTGATGGGGAGCATCAGATTCGTCCTTCTGGCGCTCAGCCATCGTTATTGTCAATACCTACCTCGCAATAAGAAAGCCTTAGCATCAGGAAATTAATTTTCGTAATATGCTAATAAATTCAAATCCAGTTCAAGCTATTCAAATAGCTGGCAAGTTTTGCTAAATTTCCACTTGCTTCAATAATTTTGAGTGTGATGCATGTTTTTAGTTATGAATGTTTGTAGTATAGAAAGTACTTTTTGGTGGTCAATAACCAATTCGTCGTTTTCCCCGTCGTAAGAGAAGAAAACGAGAGAAAAATTAAGGTTCGGATACCAAATGAAAAAAAATGAAGGTCGACAATAATTACGAGTTTTATCGTCTTTTACTGTCATTTCATTCCTTAGATTAAAAAAAAGTTCAAGCTGTGTGGTATAAATTATTTTATTGGATCTAAATATTCCCCATGACTCAAAATTATTGTGTACCGTATTTTATGGTCTGCGAGTAGTCAACCCTGATGTACAGAAATAGATACCTACACGACAAAGAATCAACTAGAGGAAAGATATTATGGCACGAGGGATATTCCCTTTAGATTCAGCAGCATGGATGATACCATTGCTACTCGTGCGCAAAAATAAAATCCGATCACCAGATGCGAGGGATACTTTCAAAGAAATTCGTTACCTATACAAAATTATTTTATTGTAATTTGCAAAACTTCTAAACATCGTACTTATCAAGAAACAGTACATCATTATAACAATGAACTTACATTATCTCAAAGAAAGAGTCCCAGGACGCAGTTGGAAAAAAGAACAGTGAACCTGTGGTAAGTAGTGATAAATACCTAATGGGGACAGAAAAAACTCGTTCACAGACAACTACAAAAATGAACAGTGCAGACAATTTTCTACAAGATGCACATCTCCATAGCATTGGTTATACAAATCCGAAGTTCATTCTTATTAAGAATTCAGCTCAATCAAGAGAAAAAAACATGAACGTCTCACAATACAAAATGGCGAGCAGGAGGCCGGCATTCACACTTCAACCAGTCGATGGTGATCCGACTATATTCTGTGAACGCTACCACGACGCAGGAGCACGAGAAAAAAGAAATTCTCACGGGATCAAGAAGTCATATCTTCAAATTAATAAAGATTCTAAAGTTTGAATACTTCAACCATACGATTTATTACAAACATTAGAAAAAAAAATTACATTAAAAGTTTGGAGGGGATGTTTTCCTTTTTTTTCATATTTTTACGAAAAACAAAAGTTAGGTAAAAGCATGAAAATCGTGCTTCGTAAATGAAAATTTGAATTTACACGCACTGAATTAAAGTATGGCTTGAAAATAAAGCCGAAGTCAACAATAGAATAGTCTCCCCTTCCTTGGCAGTTCATGAAAATTCATACTTAATCATAATCCTTTGTACAACACTTGAGTGCATCTGAGGACACTTGCACTTGGATGGGCGATTATACTGGTTTCTGAGATCCTTTCTTCCCGATGAGAGACTTGTGGATGTGAGGAATGACACCTGTGGAACGAGGCGATATTTCGTTAGTTCCCAAATACGAACGCACAAAAAATGCTGTTCCTACTGAATGAATTCAATAGATAATTCGTCAATATTTTTCGTTCATTATCACAACGCAGTGAACTTGTGAATCGAACTCATCACATTTAGATAACACAAAACGTTCTCCTTCATCAAAAATCAAAACATGAAATAGCCAATTGCTCAGAACTATCCGTAAATCACCTTTTTAGGAAAAATGAGAATTGCTATATCAATGTACTATACCATTATTTATGACAGATGTATCCAAATAATCATTTACAATTCCCTAATAAATGACTCATTAAAATGTCTACCTTGTTGGGTTAACACTGTGCCACGGATACGTTTTTAGTTCGACTCAGTAGATCAGAGATCAGTTTTAGATCTAGGTAGTATTCATTCTTACCCAGCAGTCACCATTTCAAATTTTCACAAGCAAGTTTCACTAAAAATGAGATCAACTTCACTTGGCTCTTGGAATTATTAACCTCGCCTGTGATAGATAATCATTAATAAGAAGAAGGCGCGTCAAGTCCTCCAAGTTTGTTGTTGTGGAAAAATGAAAAATGCTCAGTGCTGTCTACCGGGAACAGAGTCGTACACCCCCCCCCCCCCCCCCCCCCACACCGATCAAGCTAGAGATTTCTTAAACAAAAACCTCAGAGAATACATTTTTGGAGTTTTTTATGAAATTCTTGTATTAGTAGGTTTAGTACGTGTTTCGACTGTCACCTCAGTCTTCTTCAGCATTCAAATTAATAAAAATACAAATGCTAGTTATACAGATATTTCGTCCTAGAGCAAATTATACCATAAGTTAATAATGTACATTATATATGGTACATAATAGTCTATGCTTACTTACTTCCTAGTAATATGTTGGGCAGAGCTGGTAAATACATACCCCCCCCCGCTTTCCGTATAAGTTTTTTGCCGCTAGACCTTATAATGTACACTAGGACGAAATATCTATAGGTAACTATCGTAATGATATATTTATTTTTATTAATGTGAACGCTGAAGAAGACTGCGATGTACTGTCGAAACATTTAATAAACCTACATAATACAAGAATGTCATAAAAACCACATTTACTGGCAATGTACCTACTCTTTGAGTCGATACTAACGTGCTTGACGCTTGATCAAAACTAAATTGTTGGAGGTAACCAGAATGGGTGTGACGAAAAGAATTGGGCCGAACTGAAAATAACGTCGAAATACAGGATTTGTTTACATCGAGATTTAGTTCAGAAATAGACTTTTGGAGAACGAACAATCTCGAACTTTCAGCATTTTTGTAATCGACGCTATAATTCATATATTCCTATCATTGTTACGCTGGGTGGTTGATATATCTTAGTGTCCTAATTTTGTCAGATCCAGCGGAAGGTTCCCCAACCAGCTTTTTTGCAGCGGTTTTTGTCCCACGCAGCTGCTAATGTGATTGAGGATGACTGCTGAGTCGAAACCGGTATCACACCATTAAATATTATACCCGACGAGTTTTTCTTTCGCCAAGGGGACCTTCAAGCTATTTCATACGTTCCGTCATAATGGCACTGGTCGAGCCAACAGGAAGTGCTGTTTTAGGTTAAACAAATCGGAAAATACAAGTAGGTATGCTCTCATTGCACACAACCAACCCCCGGTGCCTAAAAGCCTTGATAACAGACACATTCAAATTCATTAATTCTGAAAACTGTTTTCGCATTCAACGAATGTTCTCCACACCCCGCTGTATAAATGAAAACTATTAGGAGGTTAGAACAAACCGAAGAGATTTAGATATACACAGACTGGCTGAAGGAAAATCGGGACGCTTTTAGGACACCCGGGACATGTCACGATTTTTCGGGACGGAAGCAAACCCTAGCCCAAATTCATCCAAGACCCGTGCTTTACATTTTCATGTGCTAAACATGTGATTCAACTCATGAGTTTAATATAACAGTCATCACATCGCCACAGTAATGCAACGAAAGTGAAATACACTCCGCGGGCAATCAGAATCATCGGAAACCACCCAAGTAGATGGAAAACTTACCACCACCGGCAATCGTAGCTTTGATCAAACTGTCCAGTTCTTCGTCTCCTCTGATAGCGAGTTGCAAGTGACGAGGTGTGATACGTTTGACTTTCAAATCCTTTGAAGCGTTTCCAGCCAACTCCAGAACCTAAACCAACGGAAAATTGGCGTGGCACAGAATTAATTTACCAGAATGCAATTGTTTTTCAACAAGTCCGAATTACAAAATCATAGCTTATCGACAGAAAGCAGATAGAAGATACCGTTACGAACACAAGATATGGAAGGGTACTTGCCAAGACTTCCTCATATTTAAGGTACCAGTTCCAAACCAAATTATGTAATGATAATAAACACACATAGGTAAGTGAAGATGGCCTACCTACTGCTCAGATTCAAATTCATCCACCACGAGGGGGAAAGCGCGGGAACCAATAATCCACCTTGACTGACATGATATACATGAATTAGTTGACCATATTAATATAGAAATGAACACCTTAGGTACCTACACCTATAGTAGGTAGGTTTCGTAACAGTGATCTCCAACGGCTGAAGACGAAATGACAATGGGGTGGCTAATGGTTTAACTGTTACAAACTTACAGGCATGGGACATGGCATTTCTGCTGGTGTACACAGTAGGAACTGGGGAGCTAGTGGCTGAGTCTAATTGGTGAATTGCGGTTGTAAGATCCTCCAGAAAGGAAATGTAGTTGTTGTGTGCTGGTGAATTACAGTGGTTCAATTTCTCGTGAGCTGCATCATTTAAATAGAGGGGGGAATATGGGGGAATATAAAGTAAGTACTCTTAAGGTTTCCCGCAATTAGTTGTAATATATGAATTTAGCATCTTTTACTCATGCTCTCTCAGACAGACGGCTCTCTCCTTGTAACATAATTTTCTCTTCTTATTTTGTTCGTTTCAATAATGCTCAAATAATATAAATATGCTCTCTCTCTCTCTCAGCAGGAATTTTGGTAATATTCGTAGCAGAACAACTGCTTTGCGGAATATGGATTTATCACAAATACTGAATCAGCTATCACCCGTTTTTTGCCTCATCTTTACCGCCTCAGAACTGGTTTTACAATGGGGTCTGAGCACGTAGTTATTGAGAACTTCGACAGCCCCACTGTCTGTCCTACGATAAGTATTTATTTTTCAATGATTCCAGAGATTTCCAAGTCATTGCACACGTCTTGCACCCCTCTCTCCAACAGTGATGTAAGAACCTCTGGAAAACTTGAAAAATCATAGAAAAAGAACTACTAATCGTAGGACAGTGCGACTGTATCAAAGTTCTCAGAATGGAATCTAGTTTCGATAAAGAAAATAATATAAACCGCTTTCATGACCCACGCGCATACGCCACCATTAAAGTGAGACAGAGCACTTTAGCGCTTCTGAAACTCGAGAGCAAATAACTAAGAATCTAGCCAATTACTTGGATAGATATTATGTGAATAAGGATTCAAGGCGTACGAAAACTTTCACATATGTATGAATGAATGAATGAATGAATTGTTTATTCTCAGTCAAGGAGCAAATTACATTGTTGAAAACATGTTCATAGTACAAAAAATACATAGGTTACATAATAGAAAACATGCTTGTAGCATAAGGTAAGGGAGAATCCCGCAATGGCTAGGCCAGACGGCGGGCAAAACTATTTTTATTATTTTTGATGATTGATTTTTTAATAAATTAATCATCAAAAATAATAAAAATAGTCTATACTTTGGGTTATACTTTGATTTTTTAATAAATTAAAGTATAACCGACTAGCTGTGTACCCGCGCTTCGCAACGGTAGAACAGACACCCCCTTTAGGGCAGACGCGCACTAGACCGATCACGACCACGACCACGACCAGTCGTATGCGGCCAGTTTTATAATGGAAGCAAGTGGAACCGCGCGCACTAGCCGACTTGCGACGCAGCGGTCGGACCCTGGTCGGACGACCAGAGTCTCGGGAGTTTGGTCGGGCCCGACCACGACACGACTGCAGCCGAAAATAAGATATTAGAATGGCGCGTCGCGCACTGCCACCGACAACACCCGACCCGTACTGAGTGGTCGAGCGAACTGTGTACACCTGTCTTTGCGTGTAGTTTTTATTAGCATAATGTCACTCATCAAAGCTTTTAACCGACATTCTTGTGTAATTGAAAAACCGTTCTTCATACTTACGTAATTCTCCATAAAATGTTGCAAACTGCCCTCTCGTTGACCTGACAGCCAACATCGGATGCACCCAGTACCGCTTTCGGTACAAGTATGTTATAGCCCCGCCAATATCGATTGTATCGATTATCTCAAATACATCGATCCTTGTGGTATCGATGACGTGTATCAGACAAGCCGGTGGTTGTACAAGAAGTTAGGAGTGTCTCGCCCAAGATCCGCTGTGGACTGGTGGCGCTGCAGTTGGCTGGTGAGCGTACTACTCTCCTCCCCGCGCTCATTTTTGTTATCAGTATCTATTCAGAAGTCCCAAACAACCTGCTCATTCACGGGATAGTTTCTGGGATTGTTTATCTTTTTTGAGATGCGAGCGCTAGCGAGCATCCAGATCGCTTGACAATGCGAGCGGCGGAATGGTAACTAAACTTCTTGTACACTCACCGTCTTGTCTGATACACGTCATCGATACCACAAGGATCGATGTATTTGAGATAATCGATACAATCGATATTGGCGGGGCTATAACATACTTGTACCCCGCTTTCTCCTTCGCCTAACGTACCTACGGTACAAATGTACAACGACAGCTAACTCTTCAACGTCCATCTTGTGTACTGAATTAGCTACTAGCTTGGCATTCGTTGTCGTGGTCGTGGTCGGGCTCAGCGGCATGGCTATACGACCCGACCAGTCGGGGTTTTTTGTCGTGATCGTGGTCGGTCTAGTGCGCGTCTGCCCTTAGGACAGGCCCCACTCATAACAGATACCACCTTCTACGTTCAGCCGTTCTCATTTATCGATGCCGAGACAAACAAACAGACTGACACTGTTTTATGATATATTATACTATTTGAACCGACGCGTGTTGCTGCGATTTAAATAAATGGAGCCAACGGTCATGTATTTTAATATGCCTGTATCCCCCCCTCCTCAACTGATCAGAAACCTTCCCCAATGCCAACCCTAACTGCCTTTAACCCCCCCCCCCCCGTATCCTATGAACCCTCCCTACCTGGTTAGAAACATTCCTCAATGTTCACACAACAAATTCCCAAAGTTGCACTCCAATTGGTCAAGTAGTTTTGAAATTTCTGTAGACACCCCCCCCCCCCTCTCATAACCTGTACCCCCCTCCCACTAACATCCTGATTGAAGTACCACTTGAATGTACTCGTCGAGCTGAAACCAGAATCTAATTACAATCGGATTTACATCCAACCGTTCAAAGTTATTATAAGCATAAACGTCCTCATAGAAGTGATTATAACACGTTTTTTAGTAGTATTTCATTCATAGCGTTTCAACGGATGGACAGATTCAAATGCGGATTTTTCATAAACCTTCCCAGATAAATTCTGCGTCAAATGGTACCAGCCGCAACTTTCTACGTTCAGCCGTTCTCAATTGATGCCGAGACAAACAGACAGACAAACAAACAGACACTGTTTTATTATATGTATAGATTATAACAAATGGTACTTGAAATGGTGGTTGACGGTAGGTAACAGAAATTACAGGTTATCATTTACCTAATTGTTAAGTTGAAAGCAATTAAGTTATGCTGTTACCATGAATCCAGGATTTCAAGTATGACTTTTTTTATATTGATTTGAATATGAGGGTGAAATTTAGTAAAGGAATTGTATAATTTACTGCCAATGTATGCAATTCTGTTCTGGTTAAGGCATGTGTTTTGACGCGGTATATCTAGATTTCCAGCTCCACGGGTTCTGGAATGGTCCATGGTAAGAAACTTGGATTTATTTTTCATTACATATTTTAGGCAATGCTGGGCGTACAATTCTGAGCTATCAAGTAATCATTTTAGTTCGTATAGATATCTGTCGGGAATCTACAATTATTATTACAAATTATTTTTATCATCTTATTGTGCAGTACTTCTATTTTATTAATGAATGATTTGCATTTTCTTCCCCAACATGTCAAACAATAGGTTAATATGCTTTTTGTTAAAGAATTATAAAATATCAAAAAGTGGGAGCTGGTAGGTAAATATATGTCCTTTTCTGCTTGATGGTCCCACTCCAGGCATTCATTCACTTCATTCCCACTTCAAGTAATTCGCTAAAACTTGCTGACCCCCCCCCCCCCCCCCCCCCATAGGATTAAGGTATCTACCTATCTTCAAATCAATACACTCACATCCACCAATATTACACATACTCATTCTACCTACATTTTTTGCATCATAGCGTAGTGTCATTACCAATTTTACGCTATGCCCCCCCCCCCCCCTCAAGAGATCAGTTTTGAACTACCGACAAATGAAAAACAATCGATACTGCTACTGAATGCTATGAACCCTATGTTTAAGACACTGCAGCCCTCATTCAAATATGAAATCTGGAGGGTTGGTTCTGCTACAAGTGCAATTATACCTTCCGTTCTTGTAAATTCTTCTCATCCATCCCCTGAGAACATCCATCACTACTCCCACCTCTACGTTCTTTTTTCGAATTATTACCACAATGAAAGAGTCACAACATTATTACGTCACTAGGTATCCTGACAATACAGGAGTAGAGAGAATGAAATAAAAATTATTACCGCATCAACTTGTAGCGCTCATTTCTTTTATTATTATAATAATTAATATAGAGGTGTACCTAGTTCCTATGCATCCCTATTTCCTCACGTGGGGGTTAGGTGTCCCACCAAAAAAGTTGTAGGTACATTTATCAACCTCTTCTTTCATTAACTTCTTAACTATATTATTACATCACAAGTCCATCTACGCACAGAAAATTCCCAATATTTAAGACTTTCTAAATACGTATTATGCACAAACCTTTGAGACATACGAAACTACAACCTATGTAAATTTATATTACTTTTGGTGAAATGTGACCAATTCCTGTCCAAAACCTTAACGTTACTCTCATGACTTTTCCCTCCGGTTTTTCTTCCGTTCACCACTGTCCCAAGCCCCACACCTGCTTTGCGCGGGAACAACCAATGAATGCCACCAATCATGGAAAAGGCGTATTCAAATGTTCCAACAAACTGGTGTTCAACCAACTAACAGAACTCACACAAAACTCAATACGAATTTGTGATTCAACGGATTAAGGCAGGTATAATTAGTATCTGACAGCTGACAAACAAATTAATCAACAAACTTGACAGGAACTGCGATAAAAAAATCTTGCTATTAGGTGCTGACGTAATTCGATACGACAGTGTAGTAGGTAGGAAAGTAGGGTAATTTCAAGAGGTAATGAAAACTTTCATAGCACCCAAGTTTGTATGTACGGTACCTACCTAGCATTCTGGATTAAAGACAGAAGATTTAAATTGTGCCGTTCGACCAAAGATGTTCTTGATATCAGGGAAGCATACGCACGAAATATCTCCCAATAATGGAGTTTGCAAAACTGGAAGAACAAAGGAGATCAAGTAACCTTGTTCCTTGAGTTTTTCAAAAGTTCGTAAACAAAGGGAAAGGGCCAGCGGATGGCGGGCAAACGCGGGAAGGCGTCGGACGCTTTATGTTTTATGAATGCAACACTAACCTCAGCGGTTAAATATTCCAAAATCGCCGCACTGTAGACAGCCGCCGTTGCTCCGACTCTTCCATGGCTCGTCGTTCTGTTTTTCAAATGCCGATGAATACGACCGACGGGAAACTGAAATAAGAAAGAAATATACAAAAGAACAAATTAGGAAGTACCTAAAAGCGGTATTGCACGCGGTAACGAAAACTCAAAAACTATCTAAATAAACGGGGAAACTCGATAAAATCGTGCGTGATGGAAGAAGAATCTCAAAACTCACAGTTCGACAAGGGAAATGAGGATTATCAACGTAAAATTACCTGTAATCCAGCTCGAGCGGATCGAGAAACTGCCTTGGCCTTCGCCTTGCCGCTGTCCTTACCAGCTTTGCCTCCAGCCTGGAAAAAACGTCGAAAATTGCGTTAAAAATGTGAGTAGAGACTTGAAACTTGGCTGGCGGCTAATTCAGACGGAGGGCTATCGGAATGACATGGAAAACGTCGAAAAATCGAACACTTACGATGACAAACTCGTCACGAACTTACCATGTTGTTCTCGAGATGGTGGCGAAGAAACACACAGAACGACAGAAACGCTAATGGCGGACGGTAAAAGTTGAAACCCGCCAAACGGTGATGCGTTGGCCGAAGGTGGTCACGTGATCAGTCTCATCCAATGGGAAGCCGAGATTTCAAACGCTGGTGAGTCATATCGATCGACGCCGTTTCCCGAAAATCCATCCCCACCACAAGTCACAGCCTTTAAAATATAAATTTTTAACTTGAACTTGAAGAAAATGTTACTCGTCATCGGTTTTCCACCATTGTCCAGTTTCAAACAGTACTTTCAAAAAAATGTATTTTTTATTAATGTTTGTAGACGTGCAAACATCACACGAAAACTATACAGCCAACTATGGATGCTACAAACTGTGGAGCATCCATGGCCATCGATTCTGGAAATCGCGGTTGACGAACGCTTGGAACAGCTTCATGTTTGTGGTTGACGATAGCCTGGAATAGCTTCAAGTTTGCCTCTTACCTACCTTTCTCTACCTTGGTCGTTTACCCCCTTGTCAGTGTCCTTGTCACTTACATTTACAGTTGTCATTTACATTTTGTTCATTACCTACATCTTTTCTCTTAATAAAAATTATGTAGGTATGGAGGTATGGTGTGGCTTTATGACAAAATAGAATATTATTCTTATTTTCTTATTACACATGGTTGCCTTCTTTTGAAAGTATCACAATATTATGTTCATTATAAATAAAGAACATTAATATTTAGGTTTAGTTTGAAAGTATCACATGTTCACTACAAAAAAAGAACATTAAACATTTAGTTTGACGATGGAATATGTATATTAAGTTACGCAAATAATGAACTATAACTTGGTAGGTACCTTAACTTAGGGTTGCCATCCGTCCGTATCTCCCCGGACATGTCCGTATTTTTTATGCGTCCATATTGTATTTTTGAAGCGACCAGGGAACGTCTGTATACGTCCGAATAAATGTTCGGACAAAACAGTTGTCATATCCCTATGTGTGAGAGCGGGCTATCCATGTAGGTACCTACCTACATAGTTTGTAGTCTAGTCAAGCTTTTTGTCTATAAAAGCTCACAGCGCATTCTGTGAGCGTATCTTCGGACAAAGGAAAGGAACCAACTAATCTCAGGATTACGAGTTACCGGGTTCTGTCGAACCTAAAGGCCGTTCCTGAATTTCATGGTGATGTACCTGAAAGACCTTGTTCTGAATTTTATGGTGCTGTACCTACACATGCTAACTCTAACCTAAAACAAGTGACGTCATAGAGTTCAAATTTGATTTGATTTTCACACACCGTTTTAAATGCATCAATTTTTAAACCGAACTTACAATTTTACATTTTTTTCATTTTACATTTTTTCAGCATTTTTGTCAATAAATTAAAAGAAATTACAAACAACTCAACATTTTAATATGGTATTTTCAGTTGTTTAAGAAGTTAATTTTTTCGATTTTGGTTTACCTACCTATCATTTTCAATAATGAACGTTGTACCCAATCGATCAAGAAAAAACATTTTGATGTTTTACTTTTCAAGGTACCTAGGTGCATACAGACAATAGTGTGGATAAGTTTTTCTAGTATTTTCACCTATGTAATGTGGCTGTGATGCTTGATATTCCTACGCTTATACCGAGAAAATGTGTTGCTTCTTTTACTTAGTCTTGTAACAACTTATAGTTAGATCTCCAAAGATTTACAATAAATATATTTTTAACATTATTGTTCATAATGCAATAAATTGCTAAGGTTGTGTAGTGATCGGCTGCTCCCTAACACTATAATGTAATAGCGTCACTTGAGTATAAGCCGCGTCCGGCTTCCCAGAGCGGGGTTCCCCTACCCCTCTCTGGGGAAGTATCAAGGGGTATAAAAGAAGCTGTAAATTGCCAATAAATTCATTTGACCACACAAACCGACTCAAGTAGTCTCGTGTATTTATTTCTACTTATAGCTCCCGCTGGATCATCACAGGTTGCTTAACAAATTATTTTTGTTGTGAAATTATGAACTTTTGTAAATATATTATGGTAGGTTTCTACCTATTTTACGTTATCTGAGCGTCCGGGTTTCATCTAACCATCCCTAACACTAACTTACCTACTTTTCTGACCGAGTCATGAGTATTTATGAAACTGCCCATCACTCCGTCTTCCAAATGACAAGATTGGTAGAATTTTACCCATCAGTGTTGAAACGTTAATTTTAGAGCGAATTTCATATCATTCCCCCCCCCCCCCCCCCAACAGACACCATAAATCAACATAAAACTGGAAAGACCCCAAAAATGTAAGTACTGTAGGTGTAATGTTCCTCGCGTTGATTTAAGGTATGTGCAGGTTGGGTAGGATGATACTCGTAAATCCCACATGGAACACTACAGTATTAATTTTTTGATCGGTTATTGGATGAATAACACAATGTATAGTTGGAGTGTGAGTCGCGTACAAGGTGCTAAGGCAGACTGCAACCGGAGGGCGATGTCCTGAGGGGAGTTCGGGAAAACTGGGTCGAGCTGACCAAAGCAGTTCCGTCGAACTGGCTCGTAACATCACCTCCCCCTATGAGGAGCACCTGTCCTCAGGTGTATATAAGTATATATGAAATTCAGCGTAGATGGGAAGCTGGAATACTGGCAGGATTTTATCATTGAATACAGGCTCTCTGTTGCTGATTCTCCATCCGATTTTTGAGAATATCCGTCCACAGGTGGAAGTGAGGGTCGAGCGAATTCCTTCAAAGCAGATTACTCACAACGTGTCCGATCTATTGATCGCAGGTGGAGAGGAAAGGTGTAGTCCAAAGTCCCGTTTTACGTCATCAACTTCGCGAACTCTAGCGAAGTTGAATGGGTTGTTACAAAGCAGAGAACTGTGTGCTTTGTGACATTGGCATACAAATCGGGAAGTACACATGTTTGCATTATGTATCGAGGCAAAGCAGTTGGCACACAAATCGTTAGAATGAAATACATCCCATCTCTCCTCAACATTCATCCCTTTGAATGTTTTGCATTTACGGAGGGCATGACGTCCACCGCAAACTTTGCAAGCAAAATTCAGTGTTCCTGGGGATGAAGAGGATGTGATATTTCGGGCGGGATGAGCGATCTGATGTTCCTTGACTTTTGTAACACTTTGAGATGTGTCGATGTCTGATGCCAATGAAGACGATTATTCCAGGCTATGATGGTTGGGTGTTTCGTTGAAATGCACGACTTTGATCCAGAGGCTTTGTTGATGAGGGTATGACCGTCGACTTGGTACGTGAGTGCACGTTTTACCCATTCAATTGCTTCTGAAATGACCAACCGGCTTGGAAGGGATTGGATAAGTTCATCTAAGTTCCTATCCAATTTCTGTAGAGTGCGGCGGCAGTGAGAAGCTAAAGAACGGGGGCTTGAAGTCGGATTTAAGGCCTTCAACCCTTCAACTAGGTGTTTTCATTGTATTAAATGGATAGCACAACCTACGCCCTCTGATGAAAGTTCGTCGGTGTTCTGAAACAGCATAGTCACAAAAACTTATCGGCGTTAGCACACAACACTGAAACACGATAATCAACCACGGAATTTCTTCTTGGAAGCGTATTATAAAGTCCGTGAACATACGGCTGCGCCAAATGTAATGTTCCTCGCGTTGATGAGTAGGATGATACTCATAAATCCCACATGGAACACTACAGTATTAATTTTTTGATCGGTTATTGGATGAATAACACAATGTATAGTTGGAGTGTGAGTCGCGTACAAGGTGCTACGGCAGACTGCAACCGGAGGGCGATGTCCTGAGGGGAGTTCGGGAAAACTGGGTCGAGCTGACCAATGCAGTTCCGTCGAACTGGCTCGTAACATAGGTATCAGGTTACAAATTGAAATAATTATTAACCTAGGTAGGTAGGCACCAAAGATATTATGTTTTAATAATAATAGGTAGGTACTAATTAAAAAAATATGATTTCACTATTCCTTATACATAATATTATTATGCTGACCAATTTGATGAGTCGATGACATCTACAGTGCCGAAAGAGCGACACATGTTCTTGTCCAATGATAGAAACCAACAACGGCTGAACGGCTAATCGCCATATTACACGATTAGAAGAGGGTTCAAGTGTGAAAGAGGCAAGTGGGGATGCCGACACACTAAATTAGTGCGTATGTATTAGTGCATAAGTCTTATCGTCTCATCTGCCCAGATTTATGAGAGGGTGGTTATCGTATAGGTAGGAAGTAGAACATTATTTTATTATTAAAGGATAAAATATTGCGGAATTGTATCTTGGCAATGTATCACAGCAAATGCGGACTGCCAGGCATGCAGTGTCATTTTACGCAGTTCTGTATTTAATGATACCACATGTGCGCTCCATGTTAGACAATATTGTCTATCACTATTCCCAAATATTTTGTTTTTATGACTAAAATCGGTGAGCAGTCACATTCACCATTTTCCTGACAGTTTTGTTGGTGACACATTATACTAACTATACTTGGTACATTGGTAGAACGCAGAGAAAAAGCCATGACATTTGTTTTTTTTTGTACATTCATTTGAAGAATATGTCCGTTGAACCACTGTCCACTATTATTCTCTTATTATTCTTTGTTGTATTTGTTATAAAGTGTTCATAATTTGCACAAGACGTGACATATATATTTCGTGGCACGGAAAACACAAAAGTAAGGAATCTAAAATTACAATGAGTAATTGAAACCAAGCCACTTGTCGGCCCTATCAACAATCAAAACCAACAGATTCACCTCCGTTCTTCATCTTCTCTATTCCTATAGTCCTTAGGATTTCTTCATTGCGAAACCCGGATAAAGGCTTGGTAAGGATCTCAGACACATCTTTAGTCGGATCGTAATCTATCCCAAGCTTCCCATCTGTAACAGATGTCTCAAATACACTGCCAGGGTATGGCACAGGAGCTTCCTCGTCACAATCAGAGTGACCCATTATAAAATAGAACAGACTCGGAAGCAAAATAACATAACATTACATTACAGTCCATTACATTACATTACATTACATAACGTGAAATATACATATTACATAACATTACATTACATAACATAACATTGCATAACATTACATGAAATATACATATTACATAACATGACGTCCATAATACATTACGTCCATTATACATAATTGCGAAAGTTATGCGTGTTTGAAGAATTTCACGTTAGCGCATGCGCAGGGCGAACCGCTGGCTCTATCATGTTGAAATTTATATGGGAACTCAATGGGCCCTACCCGCTTAATCCCTGAGAATTACATTGAAATTGGGTGAAATCTTTGGTTACTACGGCTGTAACAAGGAAATTGAATCTGTTTCACGCCAGCGCATGCGCAGAGCGCACCGAGGGTCCGATCATGCTGAAATTCATACTGGAACTCACTAGGCCTTGTCCAAACAACCCTTGAAAATTTGAGCGAAATTGAATCAAAATTGTGAAAGTTATGCGTGTTTGTTGAAGTTAACGTTAGCGCATGCGCAGGGCGTACCGCTGGATCAATCATGTTGAAATTTGTATGGGACCTCAAGGGGCCTTATCCGCACCATCCCTCAAAATTTGAGCTGAATCAATTCAAAATCGTGGAAGTTATGGCTGTAACAAGGAAATGCGGACAGACAGACTCACAGACTCACAGACTCACAGACCCACAGACCGACAGACACGGAACCAAATTTGTTCAGTAGGCTTTGAAACGCAAAATGCAAGTGGAAATTTTGATTTCTGAAGACAAAAATTTTTTGGCTCACGAAAGTGAACACAAGGCTTCCGCTGCTTCGCAGACTCGGAAGCAAAAACGGTATTTATGTCGATGAATGGTTTTATGTCGATATGCCGCGAATGGGATGAAAAGCTGTTTCCTTTGGCGGAGTTCAGTGCCGGCTGGTTATAGCACAATATCAATGGTTAGCTTAGCATATTACGCTCTAATTCACGCCAAATTTGAGGTAGCCACAGCATTTCAACGCTACTCGAGACTGGCGACAAATTCAGATTCCATCCTGGAGAGGGCCACCGGTTTGTTTGTGTGATTCCCAGACGATAGGTCACTTGTTGGCACTATCAAGTTTCAACACGAACATTATTATTGATTCTGTCCACGTTGGGGTTGAAGTGATCAGCGCTGTGTCATCGACAAACGACACCAACTCCACATCACCTAACTCCAGCAAGAAATTAATGTATCCTATAAGATAAAGCACAGTGGGCCGAGTACAGTTCCCTGAGGAATCGAGTACATACTCGTAGTAAAAGAGGGTGGGTGACTCAAGAATCCATTCAGATTTACGCGCTGTTGCCGATCGACAAGATAACAAACTCTGCATCCAACTTACGAATGATGGCTTGAAGCCCACTTCATAGAATGTTTTCAGCAGTAGTTTGTGTAGAATTGAATCGAAGGCCTTGGATATGTCCATGAACCTATGGGTTTGTTGCCGGCATCCAGTTCGTCTGTGTCATTTGTCGATGCCATTTGTGAATCTTGAAACTGATAACAGCGCTGCGACGATATATTATAAATATAGTTATCCATCGAAAAACCCTATTTTTTAGCGCTCTGACGATATAATAGTTAAGTATCCATCGAAACTATTTTTTAGCGTTGTGACGATATAATACAGATATCCATCAAAAACCCTATTTTTACACCAATTTTACCCCCATAACACCCCTGGGTGCCTTCAGGATCGAGCTGCCGAGCTTCGGAGCACAACTAGGACCCAAATGTGTTCTCATATGGGGACCCAAACTTTCTGCCGAAGAACGACTATTTTAGATCAGATTTTAACCTAAATTTAAGGCTGAAACTTGTTAGAACCTCAATTCTTCACCCGTTGGTCAAAATCGACTTTATATTCGGTCTCCTCGTCCTAAAAAAACATGGAAAACGAAAACTCACAAGCTCATGTTGCCAAAACACAAAAAAACCCTATTTTTACACCCATTTATCACCCATAAATTTAACATTTAACACTCCAGGGTGTATTTCTATCGGGCTGCAATGTTTCCGGACACAACTAGGGCCCAAATGGAGCCTGTGGGCAAAAGAACAATTTTTTTAGACCGAAAATAAAGTAGATGGGTCATTTCAAAATTTCGGTGCATTTTGGGCCTCTAATTTTTTCAAGATAAAATGTGAAATATTTCATTGGTTTTTTTTCACGTAGCGTATCTTAGGGTCGTCCTAGTAATATCCTACAGTGGGCACACATAATCATCGATATTTCCAGAGATAGGCCAATAAAAAAAATTTTAATTTCTAGGGAGTGAGAATCAAGTCCAAGGAATGAGAAAAGAATCAAGTTATCGTCTTTAACGCATTGGAATCTCCTAAAAAACATAGCGTTGTTTATGTATTCGATTGAAAATGGAAATCACAAGCAGTCTCGAAAAATAAGCTGAATATCTTACTTAATTTCTATTAGTCTTGCACTAAAAGTGGGAACCGAGTGTTTTGTTCATCAAAAATGTCACAGTCTTCCTGTATCTTCCATTTCAACACTAGACTTAGACTAGAAAACAACACAACAAAATGAAATTGTTGTTTACTACTAGGTTTACAGATTATAAAAATTATCACAAAAATTATATTATCAAGAATTTTCAATACTGTTTAGGAAGTTAAACCACAATAAATGAACTTTTTGTTGAAAAAATAAAGAAAGAACATTTGCTATAATATAGTAGTATGTAACTAGATAGGTACCTAATACAAACATTGCTGTAAAATAGTGTAAAATTAGTAGTAGGTAAATTGAATTAAATGCCATCAAAAGTTCAAAGCTCACTGACATCGATTTCCCAATCAAAGCTATACACTACTTTTCGTCTTAATCATAAAACGAGGGGTAGGAAGAACATGTAAAACGTCGGATGAACCAACTTCACAATGGACAATTTTCGTAGGTTCAATTTTTTTGGGCCAAATTCTGTTCAATAACGGAAATTAACACTTATTTACCACGTAATGTGGTTTTTATGTCGGACAGTATAGGCAGAAAACGAGTGGGAAATATGAATTTCAGAGTTCCCCCTAGAAATAATGACGTATTAGGTAAATCGCTGAGTAGTTCAACTCAAATCCCGCTTGGAGTGCTAGTTCACCACTGAACGATGTACATTACCACACAGGATGGAAGGATGGGACCGCCAACTTACAAATAAATTTAAAAGTCCTCAAAATCAAACCTAGGGGAGGTTCACAAAAAGTCACAGCAAAGGTTCTTGGAGGTTTCCAGAAAGGTTTGCCATTTTGGTTTATTATTCTGTGAATAATACACCTATGTATTTTTATAACAAAAAATTTTTATAACACCCCCTCAAACTTTTTTCAATGTCCGTCCGCCGTCCACCGTACGCCGTCCGCCGTACGCCGTATCACGTCTACAGGCCTCATTTTCGGTCTAAAAAAATCGTCCTTTCGCACACATGCTCCATTTGGGCCCTAGTTGTGTCCCGAAACTTTTCAACCCGATCGGAATATACCCAGGGATGTTATGAGTGAAAATATGTGTAAAAATAGGTACTTTTTGCGTTTTAGCAACATGTTGGTAACATGAGCTTTTGAGATATCGTTTTCCATGTTTTTGGGGACGAGAAGACCGAATATGAAGTCGATTTTGACCAAAGAATAGTGACCGAAGAGTGGAAAATTGAGTTCTACCAGGTGTTCAGCTCCCATAATTGATTTTTTATGAGTAATAAACCTGGGAAATCGTCTGAAATCACCATCAGTTTGTATAATAACACTGGAAAAAGTGTCAACACTTGGATCAAGACGATTAAATGGCACTACCAATGATCAAAGATAGTTAAAAAGAAAAAAAAGGAGCGTACCTAATTTGTGTTTTAGGGGCCAAAATTAATGGAAACCATCAGAAATAGCTATTTCGATTATTACCCATAAAAGAAACAATAAATGAACAGCCAAAATTTCTGTGGGTATGTCCAAAAGAATAATAAACCCATGTGGCAAGGACTTTGCAGCGTTTTGGTTTATTATTCAGTGAATAATACACCTATGTATTCGCTCAGCAAAAAATTTTTATAACACCCCCTCAAAATTTCTTCTTTTCCGTTTCAAGGTGCGTAGATTCAAAAAACGCTGCAAAGTCCTTGTCACATGGGTTTATTATTCTATTGGACATACCTACAGAGATGATGGCTGTTTATTTATTGTTTCTTTCATATAAAATAATTGAAATAGCTATTTCTGGTGGTTTCCACCAATTTTGGCCCCCAAAACACGAATAAGGTACGCTCCTTTTTGGTTTATTATTCTGTGAATAATACACCTATGTATTCGGTCAGCAAAAAATTTTTATAACACCCCCTCAAAATTTTTTCTTTTCCGTTTCAAGGTGCGTAGATTCCAAAAATGCAATGTCCGTCCGCCGTCCGCCGTACGCCGTCCGCCGTATCACGTGTACAGGCTTCATTTTTTGTCTAAAAAAAGTCGTTCTTTCGCACACATGCTCCATTTGGGCCCTAGTTGTGTCCCGAAACTTTTCAGCCCGATCGGAATATACCGAGGGATGTTATGAGTGAAAATGTGCAAAAAAATATAGGTACTTTTTGTGTTTTAGTAACATGAGCTTTTTAGGTATCTTTTTCCATGTTTTTGGGGACGAAAAGACCGAATGTGAAGTCCATTTTGACCAAAGAGTGGAAAATCGAGGTTCTACCAAATGTTCAGCTCCCAAAATTGATTTTTTATGAGTCAAAAACCTGGAAAATCGTCTGAAATCACCATCGATTTGTATAATAACACTAGATGTAGTATCAACACGTGGATAATGAAGGTTAAATGGCACTACCAATGATCAAAGATAAATTGAAAAAAAAAAAAAAAAAGGAGCGTACCAACCTAATTTGTGTTGTAGGGGCCAGAAATTGTGGAAACCATCAGAAATAGCTATTTCGATTATTACCCATAAATGAAACAATAAATGAACAGCCAAAATTTCTGTATGTATTTCCAGTAGAATAATAAACCCATGTGACAAGGACTTTGCAGCGTTTTTCGTTTCGTAATTTATCCAGACAATTAAAGAAATGTGTAGGTAAGGTAAGTAGGTATGTCTACGTGGCATGGGGTGTGCCACCAGAGCAACGATTCTCCTGATTCAGACAGGTACTCGGAACGATGAGAACACCGTATAGGTCCCTTATCAGTAGTTTTTGGAAATTCCAGATGGTGTTAATCACTAAGTTCAATCAAATATGTAGAAACTCCCAAGTAGATACCTACCTAAATTCGTCATTTTACTACTACACTCACGTTTATCGTTATAAGGAAATATGACTTACAATAAAGGGAAATAACAAAGTTGTACTTACCTTTAGTAGCGGATGATCCGGGAATGAAGGTGGTAGAACCCAAATCGCAGCACTAATAATAAAAACCACAATCACTGATAATACAGGCCAACCTGCACTCACTTGAGGTATCGGATAGCCCATATCATTTCTCGTGGTTATTCGGCGGATAATACCGAGGCAATTCGAGGAGAAAACACACAAAAATATATAATAATAGTCCAGGAATTATTGTTTAAAGATCAATTTTGACGAAAAACTACCGCATACCAACCAGCTGCGGGCGATCGAGGGACTTACAAGAAAGTATCAGCAGGGTGGGCCTTGGTAGGTATATTTACTTAATATTTTCCCCTTTCATTTACCTGAATTCTCATTCTTTTTTGGTTAGTAACTATCCAGGCAATTGAAGAAATGGGTAGGTAAGGTAGGTAGGTATGTCTACGTGGCATGGGGTGTGCCACCAGAGCAACGATTCTCCTGATTCAGACAGGTACTCGGAACGATGAGAACACCGTATAGGTCCCTTATCAGTAGTTTTTGGAAATTCCAGATCATGTTAACCACGAAGTTCAATCAAATAATATGTAGAAACTCCCAAGTAGATACCTGAATTCGTAATTTTGCTACTCTCCTGTTTATAGTTATAAGGAAATATTACTTACAATAAAGAGAAATAACAAAGTTGTACTTACCTTTAGTAGCGGATGATCCGGGAATGAAGGTGGTAGAACCCAAATCGCAGCACTAATAATCAAAACCACAATCACTGGTCAAT
The DNA here is from genome assembly GCA_954871275.1 of Leptopterna dolabrata. NCBI lineage: Eukaryota > Metazoa > Arthropoda > Insecta > Hemiptera > Miridae > Leptopterna > Leptopterna dolabrata. The sequence continues at coordinate 35,750,571 of OX940977.1, read as the reverse complement.
ACAGGCCAACCTGCACTCACGTGAGGTATCGGAGTGTCCATATCACCTCTGCGGTTATTCGGCTGGAAATACCGACGCAAATCAGCGAAAAAACACACAAAACTTTATAATCTAGTCAAGGAATTATTGTTTAAAGATGAATTTTGACGAAAAACTACCGCATACCAACCAGCAGCGGGCGATCGAGGGACTTACCGGAAAGTATCAGCAGGGTGGGCCTTGTAGGTATTTAATTAATATTTTCCCCTTTCATTTGCCTGAATTCTCATTGTATTTTTCGGTTCATAACTGCTCAAAACAATTAAAGAAATGTGTAGGTAAGGTAGGTAGGTATGTCTACGTGGCATGGGGTGTGCCACCAGAGCAAGGATTCTCCTGATTCAGACAGGTACTCGGTACGATGAGAACACCCTCTAGGTCACTTATCAGTAGTTTTTGGAAATTCCAGATGGTGTTAATCACTAAGTTCAATCAAATATGTAGAAACTCCCAAGTAGATACCTACCTAAATTCGTCCTTTTACTATTACACTCACGTTTATCGTTATAAGGAAATATGACTTACAATAAAGGGAAATAACAAAGTTGTACTTACCTTTAGTAGCGGATGATCCGGGAATGAAGGTGGTAGAACCCAAATCGCAGCACTAATAATAAAAACCACAATCACTGATAATACAGGCCAACCTGCACTCACTTGAGGTATCGGATCACCCATATCACTTCTCGGGGTTATTCGGCGGATAATACTGAGGCGATTCCAGGAGAAAACACACAAAAATGTATAATCTAGTCCAGGAATTATTGTTTAAAGATCAATTTTGACGAAAAACTACCGTACCAACCAATAGCGGACTTACAAGAAAGTATCAACAGGGTGGGCCTTGGTAGGTTTTTACTTAATATTTTCCCTTTCATTTGCCTGAATTCTCATTGTATTTTTCGTTTCGTAACTTATCCACACAATTAAAGAAATGTGTAGGTAAGGTAGGTAGGTATGTCTACGTGGCATGGGGTGTCCAGAGGATCCTCGACTTTATAAATTATAAAGAAAATATTACTTACAATAAACCTAAAGAGCAAAATTTTACGGTACCTTTAGTACTGGACGGTCGGTGAATGAAGGTGGTGGAATCCAAATCGCAGCACTGAACACAATCATCATCGGCGCGGGCCGACGATGCACCCACGTTGGTTTTCGAATTGCCCATATCACTTCTCCCGATTAAATCGGCGGATACCGAGGCGATTCGAGGAGAAAACTCACAACACAGTACAATTTAGTCCAGGAATTATTCTTCTATGATGAATTTGGAATAAAAACTACCACTTACCTACCATCCGTCGCGGTTGATCGGGCCAGACTGACTAATAGAGAGGGGTGGCAGGGTGGGGAAGGTGATGTGGCTGGGCGTGGTGGGGTAGGTAGGTATTCACTCGATTTTTTAAAATTTATTTAGTTATTTATTTATTTTATTTTTTTACATTTACCTGAATTTTCATTGTTTTTTTCTTTTCCTAACTGCTTCAAACAATCGAAGAAATAATATTATACAAGTTACTTATCTATGTGGCACTGGTTGCGCCACGAGGGCATCAGTTCACAACATGATGTAGTTACTTGGAACGATTAAAACACCAACTATACAACCATTGGTGGTTTATGGAAATTCAAGATCGCATTAATGACCAATTCTATTAAAATAGATGGAAAATTCCAAGTATTAACCTAAATCTGGAGAGTTTAAGCTCTGGCGGGCAGACCCAGTGCCACGTAGCATCGGTAACTTCAGTCATTTCGTGGATTTTTTTGGAAAAGGGTAAAAACAGGTATAAACAATAAGTCGGGTAAAATAAAGGGGAAAATAATTAAAGTTACAAGTACCTAAGTGCCTACTTTCCCCTCACCGCCACCTTCCCCACCCTGCCACCCCTCACGTCAGTCCCTCGATCACCCGCGACGGATGGTAGGTTTGTGGTAGTTTTTCGTCCAAATTCATCTTTAAACAATAATTCCTGGACTATATTATATATTTTTGTGTGTCTTCTCGAATCGCCTCGGAGTGATCCGCCGATTAGCCGCGTGAAGTGATATGGGCAATCCGATGAATAACGTGTGTGCACTGATTGGCGTGCGTTGATCAGTGGTTGTGTATGCGGTTTGTGCTACGAACTGGATTCTATCTTCATTCTCGGATTGTACACACTACTAAAGGTACGTGCAACTTTGTTATTTTGATTTATTGTAAGTAATATTTCCTCAAATAACTACAAAATCGAGGGTAATCATCATTAAACATACAGGTAATTATTAACCATATTAGGTAGTAAAACTACTCATAGCAACATTGGGGGTAGGTGCATTTTTTCAAAACTAAATAGGTATTAATTTATTATCTTGTTGCAAAGTGATGAGTCCCTTGACGATGAGATACGCACTTTCTCCTAGGTGTAATTAAACTATAGCAAATGGTAGGATGTGGAGGTGAAACTGGAGAATCCAAGTCAGGAGATCCGACTTTGGTGGCACAGCCAGTTCCAAACTGTTAATTTTCATGATTATTTGGAAATGGTACGAAGATGAACAGGAAAATACTATGACAAGTCAGGTCAAATAAAACGAAAATTTCGTTCCTACCTATCAACTCGTTCAATGGTTGTGTGTTGTGTTTGGTTTTTACCACCGTCATTCAAGATTCTACCACTACTAAAGCTCCGTACTATGTTATTCGGGTTTATTGTAATATTTTCGATTATTTTTATTGCAATAAATGTCGAGTTGACGTCTTCTTCTTATGCTTCTTTCTTCTTCTTCTCTTCTTCTTATGCTCATCGCTTAGTGGCCAGTTACGGTATATTTTCCCTCCACCGCGCCGTAATTGTCGGAATGGAGTCAAATTTCGTACATGCCCTTTCTAGAACCCAACCCCAAGTCCTGACCGCCCCCGAAACTCAAACCCTTTCTGAGCCCATGAAGAGAGAAAGTCGGCATATTCCCATACCTGTATACTTTACCAATAAAAAAACTAGGTTTGTACTTGAGGTTAAAGAGATTGAACTAATCTACATCACATAAATATCATTACACTTCTTCCGGGTAGTTTTTAAAAATGTTTGGTTTATTATTTTCAATAATGAACCATTGGAATCGATCATGAAAAAAAAAAAAAAAAATTCTAACCCCCCCCACCATCAAAATTTGATGGTTTACGTTTCAAGGTATGTAGAATCCGAAAATGCAACACAAATATTTCTGTCTGTCCGCCGTACGCCGTACTGACCACTTTTCTTAGTTACCATGAAACGAAATTGATGAAATTCCGATTATACATAGGTTCCGTTCGGGGTCTAGTTGGTCCTCGAAGCTCGACGTTACTGTCAGTCATCTCTAATTCAAAATAGGGGCTGAAATTTTCAGAACGCCGTATCTCGAAAACTTTCGATAGAAGGGTATGGTTTTTTTTACTTTATTAAATTTGTCTTGAGCTAAACAATTTTTGAGACCACCCGGAGCATTGTACGTCCAGCCGTTCGTGTGCACCAAAAAGCTTCGTCAACACGATCGTGAATCAAACTGTATAAATCCGGCCCAGATAATCATCACTAGGAAGCACCTGATTATAATCAGAAGTCGAGTTGGTTGTTCTGCGATATTATTTCATTTGATAAGTGATGGACTATTGGATTTTGTTGGTAGGTACTTCTGAAACTTGAACAAACGTTGAAGTATATTTGATGGGTAAATTATTACACTATGGTAAATTAGGTATTGCATAACGGTAAATTATTACGCAACGTTAAATTATGGTACTTGAGTATTAAACGGAGGCCACCATTACGAAACGCGCCGCGGCACTTACAGAAGGTTAAATTGTTATAGATGTTGTAGTAGAACTATTCTAGTATTGTTGTGAGTCGAGCGTTCCATTACATTCCACTAACCGAAAAGTATCTACCGAAAAGTACCTACTGCTCGCTGCCGCTCGCATTGTCAAGCGATCTGGATGCGAGCGCTTAAACAATCCCAGAAACTATCCCGTGAATGAGCAGGTTGTTTGGGACTTCTGAATAGATTAGCGGAATGTAATGTTAGGTATAAAATACCAGAAAACAAGACAAGTAGAGCTGGGACGGTGGGCTCTTGACTGGGGGGGGTATAACCGAAAAGAACCATATTTACTAACCAATACTAGCAAAAATATTATTGATTTCTGGTGAGCCACCGGTAGGTCTAGTAATACCTACTTAGGGATATTAGGTGTACCTACATTGTATACCTATACTTAGGTATATACCCCCTCAAAACTAGTGGCCTCCGTATAATACCTAAGTACCTAAATTATTACACAACGGTTCATCTACCAAGAAGGGGCTGGATTTTGTTGATCGGTACTTTTGCAACTTGAACAACCGTTGAAGTATTATTGGTGGGCAAGTTATTACACAACGGTTCATCATAGGTATTGACCACAGAAAACAGTGATCTACGCAGAAGGGGCATCTATTTCACTCCACATCAACAATTTTCCTTTAGAACTTCATTATTTGCGTTTCTTATTGCCGTTTTAGTTACTGCTTGTCATCGGCTGTATTATTTTAGTAACATTTAACTCGTGATTTAGGTAGGTACCTAGTAACGAGTACGGGGTTAGGTACTAACCGCTACTACTATTGCGATTCACATAATATGTATAGAGTAGTACATATTATATTATATATACGGGTTATCTATACAGAGAGCTGTGATGTGTAACAGAAGGGTATTCTGTACAAAATAATAAACCATTGTGCAGGGATTTGCAGCGTTTTTTTTAATATAAATAATTTCTGATCATTGATAGTACCACTTAATCGTCTTGATCCACCTGTTGACACTTTTTCCAGTGTTATTCTACAAATTGATGGTGATTTCAGACGATTTCCCAGGTTTTTGACTAATAAAAAATCAATTTCGGGAGCTGAACATCCGGTAGAACCTCAATTTTCTACTCTTTGGTCAAAATCGACTTCATATTCGGTCTTTTCGTCCCCAAAAACATGAAAAACGATACCTTGAAAGCTCATGTTACCAACATGTTGCTAAAACGCAAAAAGGCTGCAAAGTCCTTGCATGGGTTTATTATTCTATTTGACATTCCTACAGAAATGTTGGCTGTTCATTTATTGTTTCTTTCATGCGTAATAATCGAAATAGGTATTTCTGATTGTTTCCATTAATTTTGGCCCCTAAGACACAAATTAGGCACGATTTTTTTTTTCAACTATCTTTGATCATTGATAGTATACCATTTAATCGTCTCGATCCACCTGTTGACACTTTTCCCAGTGTTATTCTACAAATTGATGGTGATTTCAGACGATTTCCCAGGTTTTTGACTTAAAAACGCTGCAAAGTCCTTGTCACATGGGTTTATTATTCTATTGGAGTTCTAGAGATTTTTGTTGGCTGTTAAATATTGTATTGTTTCTTTCATGTGGAATGATTGAAATAGCTATTTCTGATGATTTCCACCAATTTTGGCCACCAAAACATGAAATAGGTACGCTTTTTTTTTCTTTTTTTTAAGATCATCTTTGATCATTGGTAGTGGCATTTAATGGTCTTGATTCACCTGTTTACACTTTTTCCAATGTTATTGTACACATTGATGGTGATTTCAGACAGTTTTCCAGGTTTTTGACTCATAAAAAACCAATTTTGGGAGCTGAACCTTTGGTAAAACCTCAATTTCCGCGTCTTTGGTCAAAATCGACTTCATATTCGGTCTTCTCGTCCTCAAAAACATGGAAAAAGATACCTCAAAAGCTCATGTTACTAACATGTTGTTAAAACGCAAAAAGTACCTATTTTTATACACATTTTCACTCATAACACCCCTGGGTATATTCCGATCGGGCTGAAAAGTTTCGGGACACAACTAGGGCCCAAATGGAGCATGTGTGCGAAAGAACGACTTTTTTAGACCGAAAATGAAGCCTGTACACGTGATACGGCGTACGGCGTACGGCGGACGGACATTGCATTTTTGGAATCTACGCACCTTGAAACGGAAAAGAAAAAATTTTGAGGGGGTGTTATAAAAATTTTTTGCTGAGCGAATACATAGGTGTATTATTCACAGAATAATAAACCAAAAGCGAACATAAAATTGTCAACAACATTTTTCTTTCTCACTCCCTAGAACAAAAACTCACTCCCTAGGTTCACTGATTATGTCAGTGCAACTAGGGAGTGACTGGCTAGGGAGTGAGACTTCAACCTTTAACTGCTTCCAGTATCTGGCAGATAATTATTTTGGTGATTTCAATTAGCCCCTACTGCTTATCCCCACAAACAATAAATGAAAATACAGACAACTTTTGTTTAAAGCATACCTTCACTGACATATGTTGTGCTAGGGAGTGATAATCAATAAAAATACTCTCTAACAACTTGAGATTGGATGTTGAACTGATGGAAGGCAAATCAATATTAATCACTGCTGAAACCAGGTACTGGTAGCCATATTGCATCAGTGTTGCCACAGGCTTCAAACAGAAAATAATTCGCTTTTTCCAAGGGCTGGCAGAATTTTTTTTAAACTTCTGGGGATTGAGGTGGAAACTGAGTGACAAGCATAAAAACGCTGCGAAGTCCTTGTCACATGGGGTTTATTATTCTACAGAAATGTTGGCTGTACATTTATTGTTTGTATCATGTGAAATAATTGAAATAGCTATTTCTGATGGTTTCCACCAATTTTGGCCCCCAAAACACAAATTAGGTAGGTACGATCTTTTTTTTTTCAAATTATCTTTGATCATTGGTAGTGCCATTTAATCGTCTTGATCCACGTGTTGACACTTTTTCTAGTGTTATTCTACAAATTGATTGTGATTTCGCAGGTATTTGACTAAAAAAAAATCAATTTTGGGAGCTGAACATCTGGTACAACCTCAATTTTCCACTCCTTGGCCAAAATCGACTTCATATTCGATCTTCTCGTCCCCAAAAACATGGAAAACGATACCTCAAAAGCTCATGTTACCAACATGTTGCTAAAACGCAAAAAGTACCTATTTTCACACACATTTTCACTCATAACACCCCTGGGTATATTCCGATCGGGCTGAAAAGTTTCGGGACACAACTAGGGCCCAAATGGAGCATGTGTGCGAAAGAACGACTTTTTTAGATCGAAAATGAAGCCTGTACACGTGATACGGCGGACGGCGTACGGCGGACGGCGGACGGACATTGCATTTTGGTTTATTATTCTGTGAATAATACACCTATGTATTCGCTCAGCAAAAAATTTTTATAACACCCCCTCAAACTTTTTTCTTTTCCGTTTCAAGGTGCATAGATTCCAAAAATGCAATGTCCGTCCGCCGTACGCCGTCCGCCGTACGCCGTCCGCCGTCCGCCGTCCGCCGTCCGCCGTACGCCGTCCGCCGTATCACGTGTACAGGCTTCATTCTCGGTCTAAAAAAATCGTTCTTTCGCACACATGCTCCATTTGGGCCCTAGTTGTGTCCCGAAACTTTTCAGCCCGATCGGAATATACCCAGGGGTATTATGAGTGAAAATGTGTGTAAAAATAGGTACTTTTTACGTTTTAGCAACATATTGGTAACATGAGCTTCTGAGATATCGTTTTCTATGTTTTTGGGGACGAGAAGACCGAATATGAAGTCGATTTTGACCAAAGAGTGGAAAATTGAGTTCTACCAAATGTTCAGCTCCCAGAATTGATTTTTTATGAGTGAAAAACCTGGGAAATCGTCTGAAATCACCATCAATTTGTAGAATAACACTAGGAAAAGTGTCAACACGTGGATCAAGACGATTAAATGGCACTACCAATGATCAAAGATAGTTTTAAAAAAAAAGAGCGTACCTAATTTGTGTTTTGGGGGCCAAAATTAATGGAAACCATCAGAAGTAGCTATTTCGATTATTACGCATGAAAGAAACAATTAATGAACAGCCAACCTTTCTGTAGGTATGTCCAATAGAATAATAAACCCATGTGACAAGGACTTTGCAGCGTTTTTTGAATCTACACACCTTGAAACGGAAAAGAAAAAAGTTTGAGGGGGTGTTATAAAAATTTTTGCTGAGCGATTACATAGGTGTATTATTCACAGAATAATAAACCAAAATTATGTAAACTCGAATGTGTCATCGTATTCCTTCTTTATGATCATATTCAAATTGAGTAACATAATTATCCTCCAGTGGAAAAGACTTCTCTTTGGTTCAACAGGGTACAATAATTTGAAATAAAAATTACCCAAACCTGAGAAACTCTTGGTGCTGACAGCCTAGGGAGTGAGGAATTGTGTGTTTACATGCATACCATCCTGTAGATAATTAACATTTTTCATGTTGAATATTATGGGTACGAGTGCTGAAGGGTCTGCGATTATTTTTTTTTTAAAGTATGCTGAAAGATATGAATTTGTTACCTTCACAGCCTCGTGACACAAAATGCACCGAAATTTTGAAATGACCCAGATATGGATCGGCGGACATCCGACATACATAGCATTTTTGGAATCTACGCACCTTGAAACATAAAAGACAAAATTTTGAAGGGTGCTACAAACATTTTTTGCTGAGCGAATACATAGATTGGCGAATACAAAGAATAATAAATCAAAATGCAATGTCCGTCCGCGGTATCGTCCTCATCTACTTTATTTTAGGCCTGAAAAAATTCGTTCGCACACATGCTCCATTTGGGCCCTAGCTATGTCCCGAAACTTTTCATCCTGATCGGAATATATCCAAGGTGATATATGGGTGAAAAATTGGTGTAAAACTAGTTTTTTTTGTTGTGTTTTAGCAATATGGGCTTGTGATGTATCGTTTACCATGTTTTCTAGAGCGACGAGACCGAATATGAAGTCGATTTTGACCAACGAGCGAAGAATTGAGGTTTTAACAAAGTTTCAGCCTTAAATTTGCCTTAACCGTTGGTCTAAGTCTAAAACTATCGCTCTTTAGCACGCAGGCTCCATTTGGGTCCAAGTTGTGCTCCGAAGCTCAGCAGCCCGATCGGAATGCACCTAGGGGTGATATAGAAAAATTGGTGTAAAAATAGGGGTTTTCGAGTTTTTTTAGGTTTCAGAGAACATGAGCTTGTGATGTATCGATTTCCATGTTTTTAGGGAGAGAAGACCGAATACGAAGTTGATTTTGATCAAAGAGTGAAGAATTATTCAAGTTGTAACGAAGGTTCAGCTCCCAAAATTCATTTTTTATGAGTCAAAACCTGGAAAGTTTTCTAAAATCAATATAAACTTGTACAATAACAATCAATCAATTTATTCACGACGTTCCCTCAGGGATTGTTGTGGCGAATAACAGACTTTCTTGTGTGCCTGTTATGTGCGTAGGAGTGTTGTAAATGGTGATGATGGTGAAGGGCAAAGTGCTGTCTGCGGAGCGATGGTCCTTCAGCTCCTGAGCCCTCGACCTGGTATAATAACACTAGAAGTAGTATTTACAGGTGAATCAATACAATTAAATTGCACTATCAATGAACAAAGATAATTTGTCAAAAATAGGAGCCTAACTCGTGTTTTTGGGGGGCCAAAATATATGGAAACCATCAAAAATAGCTATTTCAGTTACTGCACATGAAAGAAACAATAAATGAACAGCATTTTTTGGTTTATTATTCTTTGAATAATACACCTATGTATTCGCTCAGCAAAAAATGTTTGTAACACCCCCTCAAATTTCTTTCTTTTACGTTTCAAGGTGCGTAGATTCCAAAAATGCAATGTCCGTCCGCCGTCCGCCGTACTTCAATTTCGGTCTAAAAAAATTCGTTCTTTCGCTCCATTTGAGCTCTATTTGTGTCTAGAAACTTTCCAGCCCGATCGGAATATGCCCAGGGGTGTTATGGGTTTAAAAATTGGGTTTTTTGGTGATTTAGTAAAATGAGCTTTTGATGTATCTTTTTCCATGTTTTTTTTTTAGGGCGAGAAGACCGAATATGAAGTCGATTTTGACCAAAGAGTGAAGAATTGAGGTTGTAAGGAAGGTCCAGCTCCAATAACTCATTTTTTATGAGTCAAAAATCTGGGAAATTGTCTGAAAACACCATAACTTGTATAATAACACTAGATGTAGTATTATCAGGGGGATCAAGACAATTAAATGGCTCAATCAATGATCAAACATCATTAATGTGACAGGAAAAAAACGCTGCAAAGTCCTTGTCACAGGGGTTTATTATTCTTTTGGACTTTTGGACATATCTGCAGAAATTTTGGCTGTTCATTTATTGTTTCTTTCATGCGCAATAATCGAAATAGCTATTTCTGATGGTTTCCATTAATTTTGGCCCCTAAACCACAAATTAGGTATGCTCCTTTTTTTTTTAACTATCTTTGATCATTGGTAGTGCCATTTAATCGCCTTGATCCACGTGTTGACACTTTTTCCAGTGTTATTACACAAACTGATGGTGATTTCAGACGATTTCCCAGGTTTTTCACTCATAAAAAATCAATTTCTGGAGCTGAACATTTGGTAGAAGTCAATTTTCCACTCTTTGGTCAAAATCGACTTCATATTCAGTCTTTTCGTCCCCAAAAACATGGAAAACGATACCTTAAAAGCTCATGTTACCAACATGTTGCTAAAACGCAAAAGTACCTATTTTTAACCACATTTTCACTCATAACACCCCTGGGTATATTCCGATCGGGCTGAAAAGTTTCGGGACACAACTAGGGCCCAAATGGAGCATGTGTGCGAAAGAAAGAAGTTTTTAGACCGAAAATGAGACCGGTACACGTGATACGGCGTACGGTGGACGGCGGACGGACATTGCTTTTTTGGAATCTAATCACCTTGAAACGGAAAAGAAAAAAGTTTGAGGGGGTGTTATAAAAAGTTTTTGCTGAGCGAATACATAGGTGTATTATTCGCAGAATAATAAACCAAAAGACAGTAATTCGTGTTTTTTGGGGCCAAAATTGGTGGAAACAATCAGAAATAGCTATTTCAATAAACTATTGCACATGAAAGAAATAATAAATGAACAGCCAAATTTCTGTAGGTATGTCCAATAGAATAATAAACCCATGTGACAAGGACATTGCAGCGTTTTTTAAAGCATGAAGTGACCCTTTAAATTTTCATGCATACTTATTAGTGAACGAAGTATGCCCGGATCAGTTATTCTGTGAATAATACACTTATGTAATCGCCCAGCAAAAAATTTGTATAACACTCCTTCAAAATTTGTTCTTTTACGTTTCAAGGTGCGTAGATTCAGAAAAAAATGCAATGTCTGTCCGCCGTACGCCGTATCATTCATACCGGCTTCAATTTCTGTCTAACAAAGTCATTCTTTCGCATAAAAGCTCTGTTTGGGTCCTAATTGTGTCCCGAAACTTTGCACCCCGATCGGAATATATCCAGGGGTGTTATGAGTGAAAATGGGTATAAAAATAGGTACTTTTGTGTTTTAGTAACATGTTAGTAACATGAGCTTTTGAGGTATCGTTTTCCATGTTTTTTGGGACAAGAAGACCGAATATGAAGTCGATTTTTACCAAAGAGTAAAAAATTGAGGTTCTACCAATGGTTCTGCTCCCAAAATCGATTTTTCATGAGTGAAAAACCTGGGAAATTGTCTGAAATCACCATCAGTTTGTATAATAACACTAGAAAAAGTGTTAACAGGTGAATCAAGACATTTAAATGGCACTACCAGTGATCAAAGATAATTTGAGGGGAAAAAAGAGCGTACCTGATGCGTTTTTAGGAGGCCAAAATTGGTGGAAACAATCAGAAATATCTATTTAAATTATTTCACATGAAAGAAACAATAAATGAACAGCCAACATTTCTGTAGGTATGGCCAGTAGAATAATAAACCCATGTGACAAGGACTTTGCAGCGTTTCTTCCACCGTCAACTCCTGCTCTTTGTAACTGCTGTCCGCCTCGCTCCTCTCCAGTCAATTTCCTATGGCTGCGGGGTCCTTGAGAATTCTCCCCTCCTCGTCAAAGACTACAGAAGACAGAACTTCCTTTGCCTTTCATTCCCTTCCCCTTCCTATCATGTGAGATCCTGTTCCCCTACCACCACCAACCGACAGACCCAAAGAAGGAGAATTCTGATTTCTGAGTTCTGACCGAGCCAGTCTCCCGTCCGCTCTAGCCGCCTTCGGAGGTCCGCGTGTGTTGTGTTGTGCGTGGCTGTGTTATTTCCGTACCTAACCTCATCTCCTTCCCGGAACCACCTGTTTACCTCCAAATGTCAGTTGGATTGTGATATTCAAGGTACCTATTTTTTGGTTTTTTCAAGGTATCTACACTGTTTCTATTTTTTGAACTATGCACCTTCCATGAAGCCTGAAAAGTTGATGGTATTTCAATGCATGATATTTTGGGAAGTGAGGTGAAATGAAATGCTGTTTGCCCTACCTCCCTCAGTCGTCGTGCCTGTCGAAATGTCCAGCTCCATCGCACACCCAGTTTGTAAAATATCTTCTGCGTGTAGATTCGCAGGAGTGTTGTTCATTTCCGTAGTCGTTCCGCGTTGGAAGTCAACGCACTGGTACTTATACGAGTGGGCAAAACTGCCAGTCACCAAGTCACAGGTTCAGGTTCACTTCAAAGAACTGGGTAGGTAGGCAAGTCCTGCCTGGGTTTTGACCTTTTCTTTGTCCATGTGTTCATCATAATGCATGGTATTGTGCATACGTGTGAGTTAAACATGTTTAGTGTGATCATGAATAGTGCGATCATAGTCATGAATAGTAGATGTCGATCAATGAAGTAGGTTGGAGGTACCTACTGAACGTAAGTGCAGAGGGATGTGTACAGCCTTCTCTTAACTTGCAGCATATGAGGTGGGAAAGACGACAGTTGTGTAGGTACCTACTGTTCCTTTACTCATACCTGTATAGCTGTACTCGTAGGTACCCTGCTGTCATAGCCTCATATGTTATATGGTACTCGTGAACCCACAACACAAATCGGGCAGTTCTATGAGCTTCGAAACTGGCCTTTTCAAAATTCTTGATTGTTCTTCTTATACTATTAACTATATGACATTAGCAGAATGGATTCAAATGAGTGTCATTAAAATCGTTTTAATAGGTTCAGCAAGCTATGTAGGTAATTATCCCCATACCTGCACACGTATATTTTCAAATAAGAAAATGTTAATTAGGCAATGTTAATTAGGCAATAAAATTACATTAAATATCGTTTAGTAAAATATTAAAATCCCTTGCAATGGACTGACGCTCTTAACATTAGACAAATTCTGTTATGTAGTTTAATGCATTGGAAATATCGCTTAATAAGTAGAATTATGAACCGCTGTGAAAGGTGTATTCGCGTTGAGTTATATTGGTACCTAACTGAGTATACCTATAATTGTAACTGCGTAGTTATCGACAGTGAACCCGTAAGTAAAACCTAGTAAGTCTTGAATTTTCAAAAATTTTGTTTTGGGCTTGTCATTTTCAGTCTTGTGCACCTGTTTGCGACAAGAAAAAAGTCGAAAATTTTTCATTCCTTTTCTGTGGACTCTTACACTTACATAGCTAGTTACATACAAAGCAAAACCTCGTAGATACCGAGAGTTCAACGCTGTTGAAAATGTGGAATAGGAGAGAAATTGTTAATAAATTAGCCTCAGTGCTCACTCATAATAGTACGAGTATCTTAATTCATTCACTAAGCTAATGAGCAAGGAGGCCTCCAGTCAACTTTATGAATCATTGTGCTCAATACATAGGAGAGACTAGTTCAGTAGTCGCAGGCTCACTTGGCTCTTTACCTTACCTTACCGAATAGAACAAAGACACCCATCATTATAGGTACACTGTACATAATAGACTAATTTCATCATCGTTAAGTTCGATGGGAGACCTCTGGGAGAGAGAGCCTGGGAGCTCTCATCTGAGCCTTCCTACTTGGTTGTACCAGAGACAGACTTAGGTACATACGAATATATATGAACATATATAATATACCTATATAGGGTTGACTGGGGCTGGATTCAGAATTCCCTAAAGCGGATTTGTAGCATCCAAAATTCACCTAAGTAATAATTTTCCCGTAAGTACCTACTGTCTCCTATCCTTCAAATTTGAGCTCATGATGTCCGTTCTTTGGATGTGGGCGTTTATAGGCGCTGAAACCGATCATCTTATGTATCAATCACTGTAAAATTGCAGATGAATATCTGTTAACAGCGCAGAGTAAAGTCCCTTATTAACCGGATTAGAATGAAGATTGGGCAGTTGGTGTTGATTTAACTGTCCATTTAAATTGCATCAGTCGTTTCAGAAATCCGACATGTCCACAAAATCAAATTTGTGGAAAAATTCAAAAAACAAGGTAGCCACCTCAGTTTTTTGGTTTATTTTCAATAACGAACCTTTGGAAACAAGCATGAAAAAATACAATTTAACCCCCCCCCCCCCCCATAATTTGATGGTGTACGTTTCAAGGTATGTAGATTCCGAAAATGCAATAAACAAATTTCTCTGTCCGTCGTACGCACTTTTCTTAGTTACCATGAACGAAAATTAATGAAATTTGGCTTGTAGGTCCCGTTTGTGGTCTAGTTGGTCCTCGAAGCTCGGCGTTACTGTCAGTCATCTCTTATGTGGGTGAAAAAGGGGGGTTGAGATTTTCAGAACGCCGAACTTTCGATAGAAGGGTATGGGTTTTTTTACGTTTTTAAATTGATCTTGAACTAAAGAATTTTTTGAGACCACCCGGAGCATTGTTTTGCACCGAAAGGCTTCATCAACATGATCGTGAATCAAACGGTATGAATCCGGCCCAGGTACATATCATTGCTTGGGAGCACCTGATTATAATCAAGGATGGCTATATGAAGTCGAGTTGGTTGTTCTGTGATATTATTTCATTTAAAAGAATGATGGAGCTTTTGGATTTTTTTGACAGGTACTTTTTCAACTTGGGCAGACGTAAGTAGAAGTATTATTGGGTAAATTATTACACAACGTTTTATTATTCTATCTACGTAGAAGGGGCATCTATACAAGTAAATTATTACACAACGGTTTATCATTTACCTTATACTTCATGAATTTATATAACTACAAATGATTAATGATAGAATTATTGAATCCCGCGCATTAGTATGAAACTTTAATTCCCGGGCGGGCTTCAGTAACTCCATTTAGGGCTTTTATAGGGGGAGCTCGAGGGTATCGACCACAGAAAACAGTGATCTACACAGAAGGGGCATCTATACAGGTAATAATTTGCAGCGTTTTTTCCTCGGTTTTAAACGTTCTTTTCTAACTCTGTAGTGTGATGAAAGTAATACATATTTGAAAAATAGGAAAATTTTCCAAACTGGAAGCAACGAATCAAACATTTTTGTGAACATATCTGGTTTCTCCTGGTTATGAAATAAAATTTAATTTGAAAAAGTTTCTTTTCCAGTTCAACACGCCAGGTGCCAGGATGATTGAAAATAACATACTCTTAATAAAGCCACCCGTTTATTTCACATTTACATAGTTATTTCAGTGTAGAACATACCATAGAATAGGTAGGTAAGTAGGTACTTCCTAAAATGTATTCAAGAAAACACACAAGAAAGGATAAAAGAAGTTAAAAAAAGGATGTCTCCATACTGAGTATTTCGAGGTTATCTTGAGTAAATATATTATTTATTGGTTGAATTTAGGTATTAATGCTTGAAATTGCTGTTTACCATGATCTGATAATCATCTAGTCCAGACCATGTTTTTGGGGCCCTGTTTGAGTGCGTTGGAACTTTGAATCCAAGTATGCGTGACTTTCTCTTGGCATTGGAGCAAAGTAGGTAGCCCTGTTTCCAATACCGTCTCTCCAAGGAAGTTGGACCTAACGGAATTCCTTGTAGGAAGGAACACCGCCGGATTCCTGAGTTCCGTTCCCGTATATCTATTGCAATGCTTATCAATAAATTACGGAAGTAGGTACTGTGCATTTCCTCACTTTGGTCTTCCGATTTATCATGTACTTAGGTTCCTAAAACACTGTTGATGTAAATAGGCACCTACAAGCTAACTAGGTACCTACAGCTACCTTACTAACAATAACTACATTTCAACAGATTCTGAGATTCCACCTAGCATACGTATGTCTCTTCTCAATTTTTTTTCGATCCACGTAAGTTTCTGGATTTTTGTGGATTAAAATTTGCTTCCGAGTCTGCCAAGGTAGCGGAAGCCTTGTGATCTTTTCAGAGAAGAAACCAATATTGTCCTCCAAAATCAAAATGTTGACTCTTTGTGAGTCAGCAAACCCTTGCCACACGTATAACTGTACCTACAAAAGAATGGCGGTGTACGCTGAAATTTAAAGGGTAGATTGCGGGTGGTGCCTTAGCTAGGTCTCTTTTTATTTTCATCAAAATCGAACGGAAACTTTAGTCAAAGGATGCGTAAACTTAACATACCTAACCGAAAAAGTTTGCAGAATGGTGACTATACAGGGTGTACACACTTCAGATTGAGAACCTTCGAAGAATCGATCCTACAACTAATTTCCAACGAAAAGTTCCTCTTCGCAATTTTTGTGTGTTTTCGACCTTATGCCACCGAAATTGCCATAACCCTTTAATTACTCTGTAAAATTAAAAAAAGGACGTCTTCGGAAAGGGCGTTAAATTTCCTATCAGAATCCACATTCGTTTTGGAATACATTAAGCGTGCGAAAAAATGGACTGAAAAGAAAATTCTCAAATTTTCAAATCACCGTTTTCTCAAATGACTATGTACGTCTCGAAAATAATGGGTGGTAGAACGTGCACGTAAAGGGAAAAACTTTCTCAGAATCTCGTTATTTTTCATTTTACTGCACCAATTAGGGGGGAAAATTACGTTTGAATGCGAAAAAAGTGTATTCTTTTAGGAAATCGACTGTTGTAGGGTATTTTTGACTTGACCTGACCGTACCTAAAGCTAGATATAGTTTTCCACATAATTTTTGAAGCTGAGTCGAATGGTGACACTCCTGATTCATTCTGACTGGTGGAATATGTCCAAAAATGCAGGAAAATAAATTTTTCATCAGAATAAATCAGGAGTGTGACCTCTTTCGAAATAGGTATCCTAGAAATTGTCCTACAAAATTCTACCTATTATGGACACGGGACAAGTAATTTCACCCATGGTACCCATGACCGAGCCGTGTAATCCATGGATTACTACTCTAGACCATATGTTTATAATGTGAAAGAAACTGATTTAAAAGTTGGGCTGTATCCTGCCTTGTGTGTTTTTCTATTTCGAAATGTATTGTAATGTAGCCGGCTAAAAATACTATATACCTTTTTTCTTTTCTTTTCTTCTAGGTTTAATATTAGTTTGAGATGATTCATACAACTAACTTCGAAATTTTGCTGGAAATGTTTTCCCACATGGAATGTTTTCTATTGTATCCATGGACAGCGGGTTGGGCCCGCCTAATCAAAGTCCGAACATTTCCCATTTCCATTTTCCCGAAACGAGTCGTATCTTCACAATCCGGACTGGATTTGGTGGGACGAGAACAAGGCCGTTCGTCTCTCTTGGTAAACCCCATGGTAGGCGCCTCAGCACATGTGTGAGGGGGGTGATTGTTGTGACAACAAAAAACGTTGAACATTTGACGAAAAAAGAAGCTCCGAGGGAAAGGTTTCAGAATAATCTTGGAACTGCCATCAGGGTTGCTGGGATAAGCACTTCAGTGCGGACATCGATGGTAATTATTTTAATTGTATTTTTTCCGTTGTTTGCTGGCTTCGCAGTAAATATGAAACGACTTCGCTGAAGGGATTAACGCCGAAAACCAAATGTAAGTGCCGTCTGTGTGACGAAGCCGTGTACATCCACCACGTGTAAACTTGAAACTGTGAAATACTCACCCTACATTTACACCATACAGCTGGCTCACATGCCGTGAATCAGGCATTGAACTAACCCGGCAACCCAGATGATTCCACAGTTTAGTTAGCTACCTACTTCAGTAGAAGCTTCATCGAAAACGGATCAGAATCCGATGATTATATGGAATGAAAATTGAGAGATTGGGTGAAAACGCGCAGAAAATCCTGAATTTTAATTCACTCTTTGCACAGAAAACTTGTCTCCCTGGCATAGTGGTTGTTATGGGGTCTTGAGCAAGCGTAGTCACTCCTATTTTATAATTATTAGGCAGAAATTACCTTGGCCCCCTATACCTAGAGGACCAGCAGATCGGTTTAATAATCTCAACCGTGCTGGGTCCTTGATGCCATTCGAGTTGTATTGCAATAATGGCGACTCCCACTGGGCCCCAATGGCTTTTCCATTGTCCGTCAGTTGTATTTTATTCGTCTCGGGACGTCGGTACACAATGAAGTAATAATGGCCGACCCCGCTCCTTTGCCGTTGTGTAGATTCGGACGGACGGCCTCTTGCCCTCGAAAAAATCAGTTGCTGCAACACCCAAGAAATGGGGTTCCCTCTGTATATCGATAAAATAGATGAATATGAATGTAAAACGTGTTGTTATGTTTTTATTGGGTAACTAACTTCGTAGTCTTGGCCCATCCATCAACCGCACCAACAATGGTAGGGTAGCTAAAAGTTCTACCGACATTGTAAAATACACTCTTACCTGTCATGTTATGGGATGTGTAGGATGAAAATCTCATACTTCATTTTTGGGTTCTACAGTAAATGACCATCACGTTGACCTTCCTCAACACCGTTTTGCTTCCTCACAACCAGAAGGTAGGGAAGCCTTGGATTCGTGATTGAATTAAACAAAAAAAGAAAAGCCTGCTCAGATTGACAGACGTTTTATTTGAAAGTGGGTAGTGGGTTATTTCATTAAAAATTGTTGAAGATTCAGTGATGTCACTGACATCCACTAGGGGATACCTGGCAGATATTATCCATGACTCGATTGAGGCAGGAGTATCCATGATAATGGTTCAAGTTCTATTTATTATCATGGATAATGATAATCATTTGAGCGTTGCAACAAGGTGTATATTCAATAAATTAAAAATTGAATTGAATGAAGAATGAACAAATTTATTTCCCTTTATACCTAACCCTATATTCTTATACCTAAACAATTGAATTAGAGTAGTTTCCACCCGCAAAAACGTAAGCCATTATTATTGAGATAGTAGTCGGTACTTTTCTGTCTCGATTCGCAGTTTTCTTTGTCAATTTTTAGCCGTTTACCGTTTTTAGGAATTGTTGGCACCCAAAACTCGAATTTGGTTACCCCTTTTTATATTTGGAAATTGCTCTTCTTCGAACTCATCCTTTCATTTTCCAGTACTAACATTTTGGCGAAATTCGAACTTTTTCATCTCATAGCCAAGGTCCGATACCGTCGATTCAATCCGGAATGTTCTGAAACGGGAAAGAATCGAAAAGTTCTTCAAAATTGCACTTTATAAGTAACGTTTGGACTCATAAGGAGGAAGAGGGGGTGGGAATTATTTTCTTGGTTCTGAAACAGCCGGAGAGCCGGACTAATCGGTATAGTTTCCAGCTGAAGTTGTGAGCCCAAGATAAGGAGGGACTTTCACTCCGTCATTATGATACCAACAAGATAACCGAACTGTGAAGGCTGTACGTTCATCAATCGTGCGTGGTGGTGTAGTAAAAGAAAGTGTAAAACATATTGCGTTGTTATATTTTGTAAATACCTACAAAAATATTAGTAAGGTAAATGAGCAACATTTCGAAGCTTGGTAGGATCTGTTATGTAGGTAGGTATTGATTTTATATTTTCTGTATATTACGTAGATGCTTCGTATTTTCTGTATTTGTAACCTTTCTGCGTGGTACAAAAGGTTATTCTATTGAAATCCCTTCTGCTACTGCCCTCATTTGGTGCTGTTATGACGTAAGCAGACATGCAGTGAATCCCTCTCATAATATCAGGTTACAAAATAAAACGGGTTATTCGTCAGTCTCGTCTAGTTGTGAACCTGCATTCCCATTGTAATACGAGTAGTTGTTCTAACAGGTGCCATCCATACAGAATGAATAGAAATCCGAATGTAAGCAAAACCTAATAGTGGTACAACTAGACGATTGAAAATAATATAATATTTTCACGGGGATTTTAACATAATTATATCAATTTTTGTGGTTGCAGTATTAATTTACACGAGTTATTTTTATAACTCCATTTCTTATTGTTTTGCCGTTATATTTGAAATGAATACCTATAATTTTAGTATTTTGAGGATTGATTGTGGGGTATATATATTTTCCCATTATGATATAAATAATTTAGGTAGTACTATAATATTCACATTAACTTATCTTGGTTCGATATGATTTATACCCATTTTTAGTACCTTTGGTATATATTACTCATTCCATACAAAATACCAACAACATTTGGGTTGAAGCTATGTAATTCAAGAATGTTACTTGGCTTATCATGGGATTAGGTAGGTAACCCATTTTACAAGTTGAAAGCTCTTGATTAACTTCATACTTCTTGAAGACTATACCTATATAGGTTGTCGAATTTTTTAAATTTATTTAACAAATGATAATTCTCAGAGGAAGCTCACGCATGGGCTGAAGACAGTCACACATTCCGATTAAATTCATAATGTGTTTCTTTGCCAACCTCCTATATGTATGTATAAGTAGACTGATCAAGTTCATCCAGCGTTACAGGCCAATCGAGCGAATAACCTGTTCTCAGCTGCTATAGGAATTACAGGACCGGACGTCCATCCGAACCCTAAATGGATGCTCCGGAGAGGTCTACCTGTGGTGTATTGGGGAGTTGCAACTTGGAAGGAAGTACGTGAGCAGAGACAAGGGGCCAGTTAACGGTGTGTGAACTTGGTATTCCCAACATTCTCTTCCTGCGTCGGCACCGTTGCCCTCCTGCGCTGCCCCAACTACTGTTTAGTCAGCTCCTCGTCACATCCCATCACCATCTCCATAGGCCACCAACGGGATGGTGATATCTAATAGGTTCCACATCCCACTTCCTCCTTCTTACTTATCTGTGCGCGATGACCTGTGGTTTCCTTTGACCTAGTGTCTCTAACGTACCCACGTTAACTGCAATGGGACGTGTCAGAAATTTGTGTCATACCAGTTAAGACTATTGTAGAGAAATCCAATTCCATGTTGTGACACTGTGGCTGTTCTCGACTAGTTTTTTCTTCCGGTGGAGACTGGGTCGCTTGGCGGAAGCCTAATCGATATCCCTTCTTAACCGGTGATAATCTCGCTGGTCTAGGAGGGGGACTCTCGAGGGTACATCACCGCTGTCACACCCTGTCACATGGTAGCAGAGCGTGGTTTAATAGTATGCGCTGGGCAGTTCACCATACTTCATCCACTTACCAGAAGGATAAGCCCAAAGGTTTCCAGAAGGATAAGCCCAAAGGTTTCGAGAAGGAATCCTTTAGAAACATCCTGTCCCGTTGATAATACGTACATCTGTTGGCTTCCCCACCCCCATTCCCCCCTTTAGAGTGTCAATACAATTAAAATATTATATTGAGCTCATTTGAAGGCGAGCAATGCCATATCCCAATTTACAAGTTCCAGTAGTTGTTCCATCCTAACGATGAAGGTTGATCACCTAGAGGTTGCCCAGATGAGCACAATTCACTGGAAAACAACCTCTGACAACATTTTTTTCCCGCCAATACTCGTATGTAGGAGCTTTGTTCTCTACCAGTTAATTTTATTGAGGTAGTACCGTTATGATGGAGGTTGGTCACCTTGAAGTTGTTCAGATGTCGTTTACTGAACCAGAAGAACTTCATACTACTTTTCATTCCCCCTTTTCCCTCTCATACTTCTGCTACCCAGAAGTATGTCATGTGGGGAGGAGTGTGACAGTGTGGCTGTTCTCGAGTAGTTTTTTCTTTCGGTGGAGACGGGGTCGCTTGGAGGAAGCCTAATCGATATCCCTTCTTAACCGGTGATAATCTCGCTGGTCTAGGAGGGGGACTCTCGAGGGTCCACCATCACTGTCACACTCTTTCACAATGTTGCAAATTGCACGGAATTCTAATGTTTCTGTTGCTCCAATCGCAGAGACTTAGTCACATTGTGAAGAGCTGGAACGAACGACCACATGGAAAGACGAACTACTGCATGACGCAGTTCCTGACTGGGCATGGTATTTCAGGTAATTTTTGACCAAGATTGGCAATTGGCAAGACCGAGGACCTTCAGTGTGTGTACTGTGGTGCGGACGCTGGAGATGCGTATCATACTTTCTTCGAGTGTCCCCTCTGGAAACAATTACGGAGAGAACCCAGACACGGTTATCGCTAAGATGACAGCATCAAACGAGAACTGGGATGCCATCAACACCTACGTCATCTCACTTCAAAAGTGGAGGAAAACAACAGGAAATGGGAGTAAAGCAAAAAAAAAAAAAACATACAACTAACATCTCGTTGTTTTTTTTTTAACCCATAGATTTATGTTTAAGAACCAAAAATTGCAACCATGTATCATGTTTCCACGCGACTCTCCACTATGTATTGTGCGCGAAAAGAGTTGTCGCTCAAAATTGACTCGCAAAATCGACCCGCAAACGATGCTAGCGACTCTCCACTATGCATTATGCGCGAAAAGAATTAACGCTCAAAATTGACTCGCAAAATCGACCCGCAAACGATGCTAGTATCCCCGGGCTCGTTTCTCAAAATTGACGCGCAAAATCGACGCGCAAAAAATGCTAGTGTCCCAGGGTTAAAACATGATACATATTTTTTGGACTGGCAAAATTTCGACTCGCAAAATCGACCGTCATGTTTTAGCCCTGGGATACTAGCATTTTTTGCGCGTCGATTTTGCGCACAACTCTCCACTATGTATTGTGCGCGAAAAGAGTTGACGCTCAAAATTGACTCGCAAAATCGACCCGCAAACGATGCTAGTATCCCAGGGCTCGTTTCCACGCGACTCTCCACTATGCATTGTGCGCGAAAAAATTTGACGCTCAAAATTGACGCGCAAAAAATGCTAGTATCCCAGGGCTAAAACATGATACATGTTAAATCGCAGAGACTTTTTTGGAAGAACAGATTTAGGAATGTGGAAGTTACAAGGAATTCGTGTTTGCTTATGCGCTTATCGTCGGAATTCATAGGAAGTGAAATGAAACCCCAATGCATGACTCTTGAAGATTTCGGTGAAATCGGACGAATATCACCGGAAATGGGATTTCGAGCGTAACGTTTTTCGTTGTTTAAGTTAGCGCAGAAGCTACTGTCCGCTGTCCTTCTAATCTTATTGAAATTCACAGCATCAGTAACCCAATGCCTACACAAA
This sequence comes from Leptopterna dolabrata, assembly GCA_954871275.1. Lineage (NCBI taxonomy): Eukaryota > Metazoa > Arthropoda > Insecta > Hemiptera > Miridae > Leptopterna > Leptopterna dolabrata. Next base: position 35,727,263 of record OX940977.1, on the reverse strand, counting down.
TCCCTCGAAAATTCTATCGGAATTGGTTTTATAGGACTGAATATACCTAGGTATGAGGACTCCGTCATCATGCTGTCACCAGACTAAAGCCCGAGGGAAAAGTTTACATAGGTGCCAGTCTTCTTGATCTGATATTAATTGACAAGGGGATTTCAAACATTTTTCCTTGCCTAGAAAGTGTATTCGAATCGAGTGCAGTGCGAGGAATTCGTGTGGTTTCTCGATCCAAAAAACCTTTTTGTCGCGCCAAATCGTAGTTACGAGACGTGCTCGTACGTACACACCAAGTAAATTCCTTGACTCAGGGTCTTCTAGAATCTGGTGGGTTCAAGAAGTCAGGTATGTAGCAGATAGATTTATTTCACTAGAAATACGTTCACTTCTGTTGATCTGTTTGTTATTCCACGTAATAATTTACCTGTATTCCTGCGTGTTTTTGCAGTTACACGGTATTGTAAAATATTCCATAGAACTACTCGACATGTCGGCTCAAAATAGTTTGTGTTATTATTTACTTCTAATGCACAAATCAGCAGTCATAATAACAACGCAGTAACAATAAGCAGTTACAAAGTTTTGTAATAACTGAAAAGACAAACTAAATGTGAAGGAATGAGATCGAGATGCGGCAGTAATGAACGTCTGCCAGTATCAGAACCGGAGTGTCTGGTCGGCTGCGAGAAGGCCAGTAAGGGCATTTTGCCTATTTTGGGTCAGTGCCGGCGGTACATCCTTTCTCTTCTCCAAGTGACATAACTTCCTCCATGTTATCTTTCCTCGTTACAAGAAATGAGATCGTGAACCAACCGGTATAGATATCCTAATTGTTCCATAGATTTCCCTTTTGCACAAACTGATGAAACGGATATTACGTATATGTACTTACACATTTTATCGAAACGAATTGTTCAGTTGAGCCCTACATCTGCTATACATGTAACATTACTACCTGCTTTGTAGGTATTACGTATTAGTAATAGACCAAGATCTACTGGTCACTTCTGTTCACCCTATGGTACTGGCTAAATAGGTACTTAACGGTACTTGGATAGTTACTACCGTGGGTGAGCTGCTTAGGATAGTGAAGTTTCTATTGAAAAGAAGAAAGTTATGGAGGTTTAAAATGTTGGCTAGTTTCTCCTGCCTCCCTGAACATTGTGGTGGTTGGATTTTTCCGATATTTTTCTGGTGTTTGGTACATTCATTCAAGACAAAATTTCATTTTTGAAAATGCTGATTTCGTTTTCTCTGAAATTTTGCTACACTAACAGCTAGAATACTTAGGCAACAACCTTAAGTCCTGGGGTGCACTCGAGCAGAAGGAACGTAACTTTAAATTCTCCCCTGTTGTTCATTTTAGCGAATTTTCGAAGAAAATGAAGCTATTGCAATGGCTTCGAAATTTAAATAATATAAATTTTTGGAAATTTTCTTCATAGAAATCCGTTTCAGACCATTCTAAAACGATTCCTGAAATTTAACACTTTTTTATATGTATATATATATATATATATATATATATATTATTTATATATGTGTCACTCCAGACGATAACTCTCGATAGAATTGAGATAAACAGCTCAAATTTGCACAAAAAATCTATCTTGGCAATCGAAAGGCTAAGTTCGAAGATGGGCGAAATTGGCCTACTCTAAGGAGGGTTTTGGCGCATTTAAAGTGCGCAAAAATTACCCAAAAATCCCCAAAATGTTATTTTCCAACAAGTGACCCCTCATGTTAAAGGTTTTTGCACGCTGAACACGATGGTGGAATCGGATTTTAGATATCTTGATCCGTTCTCAAATTAGAGCATTTAAAGTGCGCAAAAATTACCTAAAAATCCCCAAAATGTTATTTTCTAACAAGTGACCCCTCATTTTAAAGGTTTTTGCACGCTGAACACGATGGTGGAATCGGATTTTAGATATCTTGATCCGTTCTCAAATTAGAGCATTTAAAGTGCGCAAAAATTACCCAAAAATCCCCAAAATGTTATTTTCCAACAAGTGACCCCTCATTTTAAAGGTTTTTGCACGCTGAACACGATGGTGGAATCGGATTTTAGATATCTTGATCCGTTCTCAAATTAGAGCATTTAAAGTGCGCAAAAATTACCCAAAAATCCCCAAAATGTTATTTTCTAACAAGTGACCCCTCATTTTAAAGGTTTTTGCACGCTGAACACGATAGTGAAATCGGATTTTAGATATCTAAATCCGTTCTTAAATTAGAGCATTTAAAGTGCGCAAAAATTACCCAAAACTAGGATAATCTTTAAACTCTTACCCCCACCCCCTTAGAGTGGTCAGATTGAAAAATGTGAGAAGTATTAATTGAAGACGAGAGTTCGAAGCAAAAAAGGGGGAGGCAAACGATTAGTACAACTCCTTGAATTTACCCACAGCGATCAAATAAATAAGCACTTAGTACAATTACGTAATAAACAAACGGTAGAATCAGGATGGACAAAACGTACAAATTAAAATAAATACGAAGAGAATATACATAGAAAACCAAATTTTAGACCGAAGTTTTCCTTTATTCAAAACCATAGCCATTAATTCGAATATTTCTTTGAAAATTCGCTCATTAAGTCATGCTGCATGACTGATTTTTTTCAACTCCTAGCAACTAATTCATCTTTCTTTCCCTCAGGGTTAGTTTCAAACTTAGCTCGGTGAAGTTTTGTTGCAGTCACTATCTGGGCTGAAAAATACGAAAATATTGATACGTCATATTCCCTTTCCCCTTGAATTAATGCTTTACAGGGGACAAAAAATATGACTAAAACGCTGTATATTGTTACATAGGTAAATGTTTATTATTTTCTGTATAGATTATGCCCCTTCTGCGTTGATCACGGTTTTCTGTGGTTAAGACCTGGGCCGTTCAACGTAGGGCGGCTGATTTGGCTGCTCGTCAAACCCTGTTGTAAAAATTTACCCGCCAGCAAAACCTCCTCAGCCGCAAAAAGGGTTGATATCCATTTTGCCCGCCGAAGTAGCATGCTTGCATCCCCCAGGAAAGCCCTAAATTAATCGAGTAGAGAAGCCGGCCAGGCAATTATAGTTCGAATTCAAGAATTCCTACCTGTAATTATCTTGGATGTTAATGCATGTTCAAGTTACAAAAGTACCTATCAACAAAATCCAAAACAACCTCTTCAGATGAAATACTTCAAGTGATAGGTACTCAAATAATATCACTGAACAACCAGTTCGACTTCGTACAGCCATGCATGATCAGAATCAGATGTTCCCTGCCAATGATATCTGGGCTGGATGTCAAAGTCAAAAGGTTTTTTATTGTTGAACCAACACAGTAGGTATAACAATCGTCAGATGAACGAGTTATAATTAACAGTCTAACAGAAAATTATAGACTATATAAAAATAGCAAGATGTAGGGACGCATCACAAACTCAGGTCCAAAAAATCGGACACTGTATAACTCCGCCTCGGTTAAAATAGCCTTTAATTGCCTTCCAAATGCCACATCAGGTAATTTTTTCAATTTATGAGGCAATTTATTGAAAAATCTAATACCATTTTGCAATGGGTAGCTTCTTAATGATATCGCGAGGCGTGCAGAAGGGAGGCGCAAGTCCTTGTTGTGGCGGGTACAATATTCATGGACATCGGAACTGGACTGAATGGAATTCGAATTCCCCTTTACTAGTTTCAGACTGACTCTATATCCAACATTCTAATGGCAGGTTTTTGCATTCTAAAGACCTTCATTGATCCACCAGAATTACTCCAGAAAGTCACACCGGCTCGACTCATGAAAAAGGCGAAAAACACGGAATACAACACTGGGAATGAAACGGACTTCGACAAGCGACGAGGAGCAAAGCAAGATGAAGACAAGCCTGCTCAAAGACGGTCAATGTGATGTTTCCAGGAAAGTCGACTGTCGATCCAGAAACCCAGGAAGTTCACCGAAGGAATGGCAGGACCGTTCAGGCAGAATTGAAGATCCTGATTGTTTTTACTGTTCAGTGTGAGAGAGTTGGGAGTGCACCAAGCCTGGACGAGTTCATCAGCTGATTGCATATTAGAAGTGAGGGCATCAGGGCCATATGCAAGTACGGTCATATCATCAGCAAAGAGATATATTTCCGCTGCAGTGTCAGTGAATTGGTACGCCAGATCACTGATGTAAAGCAAAAACAAAGTCAAAGTTGGCCCGAGAACTGGTCCCTGCTTTACATCATGTATACCGTCTCGTTCACGATCATTTTGAAGCTTTTCGGTGCAAACTTCAGGGCCTTACTGTGAACGAACAGCTGGACATACGATGCTTCGCGTGGTCTGAGTGGAAAATTGAGGTTCTACCGAAGTTTCAGCCTTAAATTTACATTACATTTTGTTCTAAAATCGTCGTTCTTCCGCACACAGTTTGGATTGGAATACACGCAGGTGTGTCATGGGGGAAATAGGGGTTTTCGGTTTTTTTTAAAGGTTTTTGACAACATGAGCTTGTGAGGTATCGATTTCCCTGTTTTTTTGTTTTTTGTTTTTTTCCCCCTCTTTGTTAGGGCGAGAAGACCGAATATGAAGTTGATTTTGACCAAAGATTGAAGAACTGAGGTTGTAACAAAGGTTCAGCTCCCACAATTCATTTTTTATGAGTCAAAAAGGTGGGAAATTGTCTGAAGTCACCATGAATTTGTATAATAACACTAGAAATACTATCAACAGTTGAATCAAGACAATTAAATGGCACTATGAATGATCAAAGATAATTAAAAAAAAAAAAAAAAAATAGGAGTCTAATTCGTGTTTTTGGGGGCCAGAATTGGTGGAAACCATCAAAAATATCTATTTAAATGATTTCACACGAAAGAAGCAATAAATGAACGGCCAACATTTCTGTAGTTATGCAACGTTTGCAACGTTTTTGGATTATGCGTAGTACCTTGAAACGGAAACAATGAAATTTTCAGGGAGGATTAAACAATTTTTTCCCCCCATGCTTGATTCCCAAAGGTTCACTACTTTCCCTAATAAATGATCAAAATCTCAATATATTGTAGTGGAATCAGTGAGAGTAGGAGGAGGTGGTAATTTTGTACAATAAACAATAATTTAAGTAAGATAACGTGTGGAGTGCTGTAATTTGGTAGCTGTGTTAGTTTTTATACGAAAATAAAAGTTTGATAATGTAGTTAGTTGGTATGGGTAGTTCAGTAATTTCGATAATTTGTTGTTCGATTGTTGTTTGTTGACTGGAACTTTTTACTGTTTCTGAAATAATTTTTTTTCTTTTGCGAGGTTCTGTAGTTCAGGTTCACTCACATTATTATGTTCGTTTCAATTCAGAAATGTACTTTACTTCGAAAATTCGGTCATACGTTCATTCTGCATGACTGGCATCGTTATATATTTACTAATAGTTCCAAAAATAATCCCGATTTCCAATAATAGTATAATATTTTAAACCATGTACCTACACAGAGAATACATGAGCAGGTCACTATCAATAATCTCCGTTGCTGCATCGTCATTCCCCTGAGTAGGCAAATCATGAAGAGCCTAAAAAGCGTTTAATGGCACGTATAGCTCCCTCGTACCAGATAGATGAATTAAACGTATGGTAAATAAACAGTTTATCATCTATAATTTGATTTGTTTATTAAAGAAGGATAATGTGTATTTTGCTTCCTGCCTGATTCCTGAAAATCTCATCAAAATCAGACCATAGGTTCTGAGAAATGTTTTCCTCTCAAAAGTGAAAACAAAGCTTCCGCTGCCTTGATAGACTCGGAAGGAAAAGAAATGTTGACCCACTACGCACGCACCTTGTTTCAACGCTCCGAATGTAATTATCTTGAACTTGAATTATTAAAAACTCAAACCTGTATCATGGATATATATAAGCTATGTGGACATGGTTACTTCCGTTGAGTATCTGCTGGTGGCGTCCACTGGTGTCATCAAACCTTAATGAATTTTCAGTAGAACAACTACGAGTGTCAAGTACGAACCCTAGGTAGGTATCTCATTCTGTACTTTCAAATAAAAGATGAATCTGCCTAATAAATGAAAATACGTTGGTGCCGCTCTTTTAGATGAGAATGTGCAATTTCAATCTGTTTTCTTTCAGTTTCTTAAGCAAAAGATCTCGGCGAGTGGTTTGCGAAAAGATGCTCTATGAGGGATATCCGATGATCGGAAATGGGCGATAAACCAGTGGAAAGGAAACGAAATGGCGTCATAGGAAAAGGCCTTATCCCCCGCGTCCGCCCGGGGGGAACCCTCAGCACCATCCATGACGTCATTTAGTTTTCTTTCTATCCGTTTGTTGCCCAAGCTGCACGGAGTTTTGATATGAAAATTGGCAGTGGGGGGTTTTCAAGGGTGCTAAATCCAATTCTGAGATCAAAAATAAAAAATTCGTACACACGGAAATTTCCCATTCTGTGTTGTGTGTTGGACCGACTATGGGAGTTGCCTAGCGCTCATCGGCATCGGTATCATGTAGCTCGCTGACACTAATTCGGAGGAACAAGGCTTGAAGAGGTCGTCATCCCTCAGCAAGACCGCCGGAGGCTGGTTTCCCGTTAGTCGGAAAATAGTTCTGCTCGCCGGGTCAGAACTGGGTTTTATCGTTTTTGAACCGAATCACTTCTCTTGATATTCCGTCGTCACCCTTTTGGCGATGAGATGGTGTCTTCTGTCACCAGTGACTTCCCTTCTGCCCTCCCAACCGTTCAGTCCTGGCTGTTTCTGGTCGAGGAAGTAGAAAACCAAGTGAAAAATGAGTTTTCTCCGCGTATCTCCATTGTGAACGATTGTCGAAAGACTGCGAATTGTTTCTTTGTTGTGTTCTTTGTAGGGTCAACAATTTCTAGTCTCCAAGAGAGGGTGCAAAATGACGTATATCATCCAGCTTGTAATATGAGGTCATCGGAATCGTTAATTTGTACTTAGTAAATACCTAGAAGTTCCGACCGTTTTAATGAAGGTTGGGGTTAACCATTAGATTACTTCCATTTCGCAAAGTTACTTCCATTTCACGGTGGGAAGGAGGGGGTTCAACTAGTCGAGGTTGGAACGATAAATTCCATTTAAAAATAACGTCCGTAACTAAGGAAATACAAATTTTTCACGTCAAAAGGTTGAACAGTTTAGTTCTGTTGAGAACTCAACGCCAGGTATCCAGCGATACAAGAACGGATCTTGTAGGCCAAGTAGATCAGGTTTTATAGATCGGAATAGATTACAAAAAAATACAATCAATTCATTTCTTCTTCTTCTTCTTCTTTTCGGTTACTTGTCTTGGCCGCAAGTAACTGGAAAGAAGAAGTAACCGTATTTCATTAACACGGATATCGCGTATCCCTGGCATCGCCTCGACGAAGACTTTGTTATTGAAAGCCAATAATAAAAGCTACCACATATATTGAAACATTGTCACGTAAGGATTTTAGCATGGGGGTTAACAACTTTTGAGACACCCTGTACTGAGACAAACTGTATATTATAATAAATTAATGTAAATACGCACTGTCAACCATACCGTGAACGAATGACAGATAAGTGGGCTTAAATCTACAGTACCTGTAGCAAATTTCCTTATTTACCAACAGAAATTTGGTTACTAGTTAAACTACAAAAACGCTTGCATACGAGTCTGCAACGCATTGGGACATTTTCATGTCTTTACCTATTGCTTTTTACCTCACTATAGGATTTTATAACCCACCCTCCTTCGGTTTCTTATTCGTTGTTACCTCTCTTTGATTGCTGGAGATTTTCCGTTTGAGTTCACGCGGCACTTTCGAGTCCATGATTACACTTGAACGTATCTAAGTCGAATACTATTATAGGTGGCACTGTCTTCTTACTACGAAAGAGTGTAGATATATTATGTTACAAATTGACACAATTTCGTGATGTTTTTTGTTGCTATGTGCCAGGGTAAACTGCAGAGGCTACATACCAAATCTCAGCTACCAACAGTTAATAGGAGAGGTAGGTACCATGTAAAGAGGTAGGTACTACGAAAGAGTGTAGATATATTATGTTACAAATTGACACAATTATTAATATTAAGAGGTAGGTACCTAATTTCAATAAAATAGACGATTCCGGATTAATTATCTTCTACACTCACGATCATTAGTTTGTAAACAAAATATGAGAACAGTTATGCCCATAGCTCCGCTATTCGTATAGTCAATATGTTATGGAGAACATGAAAATGTTCGTTAAATCGAGAGCTTTCCAACGAGTGGTGAACGATTTTTGTGGATTAAAAAGTGTAGAAAATGAACAAACCTAACAACGGGGTCGTTGTAAGCAGAAATCATTATAAAGGCACTGTAACACAATTTCGTTACGCAATTTCGTGACAGTTTTTTGTGCTATGTGCCAGGGCAAAGACATGAAAATGTCAAAAAACAAACAAACAAAATGATACCGAAAATGTAAACTGAATATGATAGCAAATTTATTCTGAACTTTTGACCCCGCCACAAGCATAAAACGATCACAATTGGACACAAACATTATTTGTAGGGTTCATTTTATGGGAATTTTCGTCATTTTTTTTTCTTTTTTTGAAAAAATATTCAGGACTCTTGGAAAAATTGTAGGTTGAAGCCCATTTTCACAGATACCTAAGTGGCATTTTTCAAATGAGGGTGATTGAAAATAAAAATGCGGCAAGAAATGACGTATCAGCTCTGTGACATGTGATTGGGCGTTGGCCCAAGAAGATTATAGCGAAGCTTCGGAGGCGATGGTTCTCAATGCTGCCAACAACCCAACATTAGAAATGGCAAACCTTCCTGGCACCTTTCAAGAACGTTTGCTGTGACCTTTCGTGAACCTCTCCTCGGTTTTATTTTGAGGACTTTAAAAAAAATTTATTTATGATTTTGCGGTTCCGTCCATTCATCCATTGTGGTTCTGTACATCCTGTAAAGTGATGCACTAGCGCTCCCAGCGGGATTTGAATTGAACTACTCTGCGATTTACCTGATTCATCATTTCCAGCAGGAACTCGGAAATTCAAATTTCACACTCGTTTTCTCCCTATGCTTTCCGTCATTTTGTGGTAAATAAGTGTTAATTTCCGTTGTTGAACAGCATTTGGCCAAAAAAATGAGAATTTGTAACCACGAAAATTGCCCATCATCCCTAATCGAATTATTATTTTAAATTAAAAAATGATACTTAAGTGTTAATTTCCGTTGTTGAACAGCATTTGGCCAAAAAAATGAGAATTTGTAACCACGAAAATTGCCCATCATCCCTAATCGAATTATTATTTTAAATTAAAAAAATGAGGCATTAGATTAATGATTATTAGATTATTCATATTAATTTATTTGGTTTAGATTATATTATGCTCTAGTGGCAACTGATTAGCAAAGCACACTTGGTTTTTCGCGTTTGGGTGGCAATGATCCCCTGCCCCTGTGGTTTATTGTCAACTCCTGTAATTTTGCCAATTAGGTAGTGTCTGCTAGTACTAGAGGCCGCATTTAGGTAATCTATAGGTGCCTGTTTATAAAATGGTAATCTCGTCTGTTTGTCCTCAAAATTATTGAAAAAAAACCACCAAGCTCATATCATCTAGGTTTACAAATTCATTCCGTGAGAAGCAATCTGTCGAATTGTGTTAATACATATTTTTACATATGTCGAAGGTCGGTCTCATTTGAGCCAAATATGAAGAGTGTGTTTCGGGCTGTCCAGTTTGTGAAAGTTTTGTGTTGAGGGGATGGGGATACGGTGTGTCAAATTGGTATAGACCAAAATTTTTGCTTGCTTGGGTTGGTTGACAAGCTGTTGGTCCACCGTTTACTATGTTTGTTTTAGTACAAAATAGGTGGACAACCCCATCAGGAGGTTAGGTATTGTATGTTATAAATGTAAACAACAATAATGTTGCATAGTGCAGCGCGCAGTTCGTCCAGCTAGATCATTATAGTTTTATTGTAGTTAGGTGCTACATACCTATCGGATATGAAACTGATGTATGTTTTTCATTAATTTTCAGGTAACTGGTCGGCAGTTTTGTATTTCCTTCGCAAAAGAGACTCCAAGAAGTGAGATATACATTTATGCATGTTACATTAATATAATATATATAACGATAGGGTGTGAAATGTTTTCCTTGTACACCCGTGATACTAAGCAACTTATGACAAACGAAATAAAGTAGATGAAAAAATAATAATGATGTGGTCACTGCTCGTGCACTAGTTAGCAGTATCGTTAAACCCTGATGTGCCAATTTTATGGTTCTGGGGCTGCGTCCTCCCAAGGTCAGCAAAGCACTGCATGAAAATTATAAGAAAAAACACTGCGAAGTCCTTGTCACATGGGTTTATTATTCTACTGGACATACCTACAGAAATGTTGGCTGTTCATTTATTGTTTCTTTCTGATGCAATAATTAAAATAGCTATTTTTGATGGGTTCCACCAATTTTGGCCCCCAAAAACACGAATTAGGCTGCTATTTTTTTCTTCAAATTATCTTTGGTTATTGATAGTGCAATTTAATCGTCTTGATTCACTTGCTGATACTGCTTCTAGTGTTATTATACAAATTTATGGTGATTTCAGACCATTTCCCAGGTTTTCGAATCATAAAAAAATGAATTTGGGGAGCTGAACTTTCGTTGCCACGTCCATTCTTCACTCCATGGTTAAAATCAACTTCACATTCGGTCTTCTCGCCCTAGTAAACAAGGAAAACTATACCTCCCAAGCTCATGTTCACCAAACCCTCAAAAAACCTCGAAAAAACCTATTTTTACATTAATTTTTCCCTCATAACACCCCTGGGTGTATTCCGATCGGGCTGCCGAGCTTCGGAGCACAACTAGGACCCAAATGTGTTCCCAAATGACACAAACTGTGTGCGGAAGAACGACGATTTTAGACCAAAATTTAACGTAAATTTAGGGCTGAAACTGAGTTAGAACCTCAATTTTCCACTCTTTTGTCCACATTGACTTCAAATTCGGTCTCCTCGTCCTAGAAACATGGAAAACGATACTACCACACAAGCTCATGTTGCTAAAACACCAAAAAACCCTAATTTTACACAAGTTTTTTACCCATAACACGCTTGCGTGTATTCCGATCTGGATGCAAAGTTTCGGGACACAACTAGGGCCCAAATGGAGCCTCTGTGCGAAATAACGAATTCTTTAGATCGAAAATAAAGCAGATGTGGATGATATGGCGTACGGCGGACGGAAATTGCATTTTTGGAATATGCGCACCTTGAAACGTAAAAGAGATTTTTTTGAGGGGGTATTACAAAACTGTTTTGCTGAGCGAATACTTAGGTGTATTATTCACAGAATAGTGAACCAAAATGCCTACTAGGCCTATTCTTCGATTAGATGTAAACCATAATACATAGGTGAGTCTGCTCAAATCTACAACGAAACACTAAGCAACAATGGTGGGTTGAAATTGCACCTCCCTATGGAGTAACTGTGCTTATTGTTTGGTTCACCTTTTGTTGGGTAATTCGAACAATGGTGCATGAGATATTTTATTTGTTATGTCGTACGCCAGTTTGTCAAGTGTTCCTCTGCGCTGATTTGTATCTTTAGTTCTTCTGCTACTGCTGCACTCCATTTAAGAGAATGTCGAATCCCCCCCGTAACTAAGTATAAGAGAGGATGTGGAAATGGCGCCGCATAATCAAAGGATTATTTTTGGGCTCACAACTTGATATTATACCGGAAACCTGCATAATAGCCTTGTACCTACTTACATGCACAGCAAGGAAATAATAAGTACTTGTATAATGGATGGACAAAATAGTGCAGTTCTAGTCTTGGCTGGAGAATCAGTGAAGTTCATGATTCGAGCGAGATGGAAATGATATCATGTTAAATAAGTAAGTAGGCACCGTAGGTAATTCGAGGAGTTTTTAAATGGGTTAATTGGGGTTAGAGAGCTGTGTCGTTATACGGCTCATAACATTAAGGGAATGCAGGTGGAGGATAATTGAGGGGAATGTGATGCAAGGAGTCAGGGCAGCCACCTTTTCCACACAATGCGATTAATGAACGTAGGCGGCGGACGTGGACGAACAGCTGTGGGTGGGAAGAGATTGATGAAGGAAGAGATGAAAAGAGAAAGACTGAAAAGGAAGAGAAGGAGGCTGCAAGTGTCTTCGACCTTCGGCAGAGCCGGCAACGCTGGACCAACCGGACGCGGGTCAGTCGGGAGACCTCAGGTAGACAATCCTATGGGCGAGTGATCGCCAGGAAAACTTCGGATTTCAACCAACATGGCGGTTTTGCGATATCGGTTTTAGCAAACTACACTTCTTCTAGTACGCACGTTTCACGAATTGTTGAGATCGACCTGCGGACAAGTGACTGATTATCTTGAACGGCATGAAACATTGTGGAGTGATGCAGGAATCGCAAGGAACTCCCAGTGTGCGGTGTGTGGTTTACTCGCGTTGGATTTACAAGAAATCATTTTCTAGGCTTATCCAAGTCTGGCCATTTTTACCCCCTCCCTTCCCCCTTTGTGTTCAGTGATGAAATTTCCCAAAATTTCAGCACAGCTAGGACCCTACACAGAATCATTTTCAAAAAGAACCATAAAGTCTAAAGGCGGCGACCAAGGTATCTATCACAAACTAGTTACCTATACCCCCCCCCCCCCCCCCATACCGGCAGCCTATAAAGTCATAACCACCTATCAAGAAAATAAATTATTGTTTGACTAAAATATTGTTGGGGGTAGAAGTTTATGGGCTTTCTCTTATGTGCGAGTCATATTTATCTTAGTTGTCCAGTTTCGTCGTCTTGCCTCTGCAGACGCAGGGACTTCTACATTAAATGGTTTTCAGTAGGTTGGTTTGATTATCTAGTGTTATTGAACAATCGTAATCAACTCTAAGTGGTTTGATTATGTAGTGTATTATTATGTAGTATTACTTACTCGGTAATCAAACCCTTCAGTATCTCTTAGCACATCCGTTTTTTCACCACAAAAAACCCCGCTAAGAATGTGAAAACAGTTTCAATTTTGTTGTGGGAAAAGGATTTTTGGGAATTATCACGCGGTAATCCATGGAAGAAAGTAAGAAAAAACTCTGGAAATTATCACACGAAAGGTTTATTATTTTCCTGTATAGAAAACCCTTCCGCGTATATCGCAGATTTCCTCCTATTTTAGTGTTAGATCGTGAATTAGTAGGGTCGTTTTTTTGAAGTGGATACCTACCTACCCACGCACACATAACAGACACGACAAGAATACCACCAGAGTCGAAGTATAAGGTCACTAACGTTGGGAAATCAGGGTTACATAAATAGGAATTTTCCACCGCCCCCATCTCCCGTAACGCGTGTGTTCGGCCCAACGAACCTCCCTCCCGGTCATTTTTGAAATCCCGATGGTCGCTGAACCTAACTCTCGACATATATTCCCTAATCTTCACCTAATTTGGATGAGTGGTTTGCCCGTGAACAGCGAACTTGTACCTGTCAACAAATCCGTAAAACGCTGCAAATTATTGCACAACGGCTTATTATTTTCCTGTATAGATACATGCGTAGATCACCGTTTTCAGTGGTCAGTACCTACCCTCGTGCTCCCCCCCCCCCCCCCAGAAAAGTCCTAAATCGTAAAAATAAATAATCTGATTGTTCTGAAATTCATAGGGGACCATCTAGGAGCTACGCCACAACTGCGCGCCGAATTTTACCAAAATCCATTTATTCTCTAGAACTTGAGTACTCGGATTCGCGTTTGCGCATGCGCATTGGCCGTACCAGTGATCTGATCATTCTGTAATCCTTAGGGCACCATCTGGGGCCCAACCCGCATGATCCCTGAAGGTTTCAGCAAAATCGAATTCGGATTGAGGAAGGTATGCATGTGGCAAGGATTTGTGGACACAGACGGATAGACAGTCACCGAACCAAATTTGTTCATTGGCAAAAGTACTATCAGCAAAATCCAAAATAATCATCTTTCTTCAAATGAAATAATATCACGGAACAACAAACTGGATTTCATTAAGCTATCCGTGATTATAACCAGTTGTTCCCTACTGGTTATATATTATACCATTGATATCTGGGCTGGAGTGATGTATATCGTATGATTCACACTCATGTTGACAAAGATTTTCTGTGCAAACTTCATGGCCTTACTGTGAACGAACGGCTCGTCGTGCAATGCTTCGGACGGTCTTCTTCTCTCTCGGATGGTCTTTCTCAAGTTCTAGGTGAATTTAAAAACGTAAAAAACCCATACCCTCCTATTGAAAGTTTTCGAGCTACGGCGTTCTGAAAATGCCCTCCTGTATTTTTCTCCGCTTGGAGATGACTGACTGTAACGCCGAGCTTCGTAGACCAACTAGACCCGCAGGCGCGACCTAAAAACCAAATTTCATTAATTTTGGTTCATTAAAAAAGTATTAAAAAAATACATGACATCAATTTGAGGGTTCACCGGGTACACCCTCCAAGGTTTAGCCCATACGACCCAAATTGGATGTATTTTTGCCTATGCGAAATAGTTAGCACATCTGCTTGTGATACTTGAGTAAATTGTTTTAGATCACAGATAAAAAGTTTGAAAAAGTATTATACTATGTTTTATTTATGCATATAAGTCTTAACGGTGCTTTTCCCTCTCTGAACAAGGTAGGAAATAGTTTATCCACATTAATTCGTCGTGTATTTTTGTGTGTTCGTTTCGAAGTATAAAGTACAAGGCCCATTGTGCTTTATACTTCGAAACCAACACAAAAATGACAGTTCGTCATTTTTGGCCAAATTCTGCTCAATAATGGAAATTAACACTTGTTGACCAAATAAGGTAGTGTTTATGCCGTTAAGTACAACCAGAAAACGAGTGTGAAATCGGAATTTCTGAGTTACAGCCAGAAATGACTTATCAGGTAAATCGCCAAGTAGTTCAACTCAAATCCCGCTTAGAGCGCTAGTGCGCTAGTCTTTTTAAATGATGTACAGAACCGCAGTGGATGGATGGATAGAAACGCAAATTTATAAATAAATTTAAAAAAGTCCTCAAAATCAAACCGAGCGGGAGGTACACGAAAGTCACAGCAAAGGTTCTTGAAGGTTGCCAGGAAGGTTTGCCATTTCTAATGTTGGATTTTGGGAAGCAATTGAGAACCATCGCCTCCGGAGCCTCGCTCCGCCTCCTTGGGCCATCATCCAGTCAGATGTCAATAGACCTGATACGTCATTTCTTGCCGCATTTTTGGTTTATTATTCTGTGAATAATACACCTATGTATTCGCTCAGCAAAAAAATTTTATAACACCCCCTCAAAATTTTTTCTTTTCCGTTTCAAGGTGCGTAGATTCCAAAAATGCAATGTCCGTCCGCCGTACGCCGTATCACGTGTACAGGCTTCATTTTCGGTCTAAAAAAGTCGTTCTTTCGCACACATGCTCCATTTGGGCCCTAGTTGTGTCCCGAAACTTTTCAGCCCGATCGGAATATACCCAGGGGTGTTATGAGTGAAAATGTGTGTAAAAATAGGTCCTTTTTGCGTTTTAGCAACATGTTAGTAACATGAGCTTATGAGGTATCTTTTTCCATGTTTTTGAGGACGAGAAGACCGAATATGAAGTCGATTTTGACCAAAGACGCGGAAATTGAGGTTTTACCAAAGGTTCAGCTCCCAAAATTGGTTTTTTATGAGTCAAAAACCTGGAAAACTGTCTGAAATCACCATCAATGTGTACAATAACATTGGAAAAAGGGTAAACAGGTGAATCAAGACCATTAAATGCCACTACCAATGATCAAAGATGATCTTAAAAAAAAGCGTACCTATTTCATGTTTTGGGGGCCAAAATTGGTGGAAATCATCAGAAATAGCTATTTCAATCATTCCACATGAAAGAAACAATACATTTAACAGCCAACAAAAATCTCTAGAACTCCAATAGAATAATAAACCCATGTGACAAGGACTTTGCAGCGTTTTTACTTTTGGTGATCATTTGAATGAGGGTGATCCTCATTCAAAATCGCTGGGATGTCCTTGTTACATGGGTTTACTATTCTGTTGGACATACATGTTGGCTGTTCATTTATTGTGTCTTTCATGTGCAGTACCTAATTGAAATACATAGCTAGTTTTGATGGTTTCCACCAATTTTGGCCTCGAAAAACTCGAATAAGGCTCCTATTTTTGACAAATTATCTTTGATCATGGATAGTGCCGTTTAATTGTCTTGATTCACCTGTTTGTACAATTATTATACAAATGTATAGTGATTTCAGACAATTTCCCAGGTTTTTGACTCATAAAAAATGAATTTTGGTAGCTGAACCTTCGTTACAACCTCAATTCTTCACTCTTTGGTCAAAATCAACTTCATATTCGATCTTCTCGCCCTAAAAAACATGAAAAACGATACCTCACAAGTTCAAGTTCACTCAAACCTCAAAAGACGTAGAAAAATCCTGTTTTTACACCCACTTCTCCCCCCATAAAACCCCTGGGTGTATTCCGATCGGGCTGCTGAGCTTCGGAGCACACTAGGACCCAAATGGAGCCTGTATGCGGAAGAACGACGATTTTAGACCAAAATTTAACGAAAATGTTAGGCTGAAACTTCTTTAGAACGTCAGTTTTCAACTCTGGTCCAAATCGACTTCATATTCGGTTTTCTCGTCCTAAAAAACATGGAAAAATATACCTCAGGAGCTCATGTTACTAAAACACCAAAATACCCCTTTCTTACACCCATTCTTTACCCATAACACCCTTGGTTGTATTCCGATCGGGTTGCAACGTTTGAGGACACAACTGTGCCCAAATGGAGCTTATGTGCACAGAACCAATCGTTTGGACCGAAAATAAATGTATATAAGGATGTTACGGCGGACGGACGTTGCATTATTGGAATCTACGCTCCTTGAAACATAATTAAACTTTTTGAGGGGGTGTTAAAACAATTTTTTGCTGAGCGAATACATTGGTGTATTATTCACAGAATAATAAACCAGAATACCGCTTATCTTTGAAAACGGGCTTCAAACTACAATTTTTCCAAGACTAGTTCCAACACATTGTTTTAGCCTAGTAATCAAGGAAAGTGGGGGCAGTTGGTACTCAGGTACTTGATCAAAATCCTTGGATAGTAATCTGGGGTTAGGATGAACTTAGTAGTCGGTAACTTCACCGCATCGAATTATGCTTGTTGTGATCGGCTGCTCCTCCAATATACCTGTAATGTACGAACATGTCGAGCCTGATCGACCACACAGAGTGGGGACCCCCCGACCCCCCTCTGGTCATGTCAGGGGGTATATAAGAAATTGTGATCGCTCAATAAATTAACCATTCTCAATCAAGCCCTCGATCTGCCTCGTCTACTTTATTATCCTCGGATCATCACAATACTATATAATTCAATGTTCCACCGATGGTTTGATGGTTCAATTTATTTTAAGCCGTCTTTCATTCGTTAGTAACCCATTACTACCATTGATATGCAGTATTAGAGCTTGGGTGATGTTAGTCACCACCCCAGCTCTAATATTTGGATTGCTACAAGATGACTATGAACTGCAGGACCGAGTGGCAGATCACGAAATCTTCTTTCTTTGTATGTATGCGTTTATTTGTATTAATCATAGAGATTGTTACAAAGGGTTCGGTTAAACAGAACCTTCGGATTTAAAGCATAAAAATAAAAGTAACTGACCACTTCGGCGAACAGCACTGTAAAAAGAAGAAAAATCGTTCAGCGTAGTTATGCAAGTGAATAACTTCAATACCTTGCCTATTTTCACTTCCAAAGAACAAAACGAAAAAAATTGCATCTACAAGGGCTAGATCAACATTGATTATGAGTCGTGACCCCAATGTGACAAGCCGGCTTGTGCTATTAATAGACATGAGAAAATACTCTTAAACAATAAATGTAGTATAAAAACGAAAGTAATTTATCAATAGTAATTGAGTAATTACCTACTGATTCAAGATAAGTGCTCGTCGCATGAGTGACTTGACAGTATAGCTGTAAATTTCAATCATTTTACCGTTGTCATTATTAATATCAAATATTTCGTTCCCATCTTTTGTTGGTGCGCTGTTCTTTATGCTTACCTAAATAGGAATTCCAATAGCTAGCATAAGCGGGACATTTCAGATAAAAGTGGATAAAA
The DNA here is from genome assembly GCA_954871275.1 of Leptopterna dolabrata. NCBI lineage: Eukaryota > Metazoa > Arthropoda > Insecta > Hemiptera > Miridae > Leptopterna > Leptopterna dolabrata. The sequence goes on along the minus strand of OX940977.1, from coordinate 35,709,098 downwards.
TCCTCCATCTCCTGCATATTGCACGTCCTGCATATCTCCAGGCAGTTTATTTCATAGCGCCCTTGTTTTAGGTAGAATTTAACCTTCTTCTGGGAAGCTAATCTTATTTGGGCTAACGTCCTTTCTACTTGAATATTTTTCACTCCCCCTTGATATTTCCCTCTCCCACTGTAATCTACAATATATCTGAAGGAACTATTGTATCGTGCTTCGTACGCTTTCTGGATATCTAATGATAGGTGATGATTACTGTATTTCGTTACGATGTCGTTGTAATTCATGTCCGCGTTAACTGTGTTCTCCCATTTCTCACGCAATGAAAACCTGAGCTTCATTGCCCAATTTACTGTTACGGTGTTGTTGGATCCCTTTTGGTCATATTTTATAAGTTCTTCTGGGCACAGTCTTGGCCATCGATTGCAATCCATTTTCAACATTCTGGTTAGAAACCCATTCTTTATTCTTGAAAACGCTGCAAAGTCCTTGTCACATGGGTTTATTATTCTATTGGACACACCTACTGTTTCTTTAATGTGAAATAATTTAAATAGCTATTTATGATGGTTTCTACCAATTTTGGCCCCCAAAACACGAATTAGTTACGCTCCTTTTTTTTCTTTCAAATTATCTTTGATCATTGGAAGTGTCATTTAATCGTCTTGATCCACTTTTTCTAGTGTTATTATACAAATTTATGGTGATTTAAAACGATTTCCCAGGTTTTTGACTCATAAAAAAAACAATTTTGGGAGCTGAACATTTGGTAGAACTTCAATTTTCCACTCTTTGGTCAAAATCGACTTCATATTCGGTCTTCTCGTCCCAAAAAACATGGAAAACGATACCTCAAAAGCTCATGTTATTAACATGTTACTAAAACACAAACGCTGCAAAGTCCTTGTCACATGGGTTTATTATTCTATTGGACATACCTACAGAAATGTTGGCATTTATTGTTTCTTTCATGTGAAATAATTGAAATAGCTATTTCTGATGGTTTCCACCAATTTTGGCCCCCAAAACACAAATTAGGTAGGTAAGCTCCTTTTAATTTTTTTTTTTTCAAATTATCTTTGATCATTGTTAGTGCCATTTTATCGTCTTGATCCACGCGTTGACACTTTTTGTAGTGTTATTATACAAATTGATGGTGATTTCAGACGATTTTCCAGGTTTTTGCCTCATAAAAAATCCATTTTGGCAGCTGAACCTTTGGTAGAACCTCAATTTTCCACTCTTTGGTCAAAATCGACTTCATATTCGGTCTTTTCGTCCCCCAAAACATGGAAAACGATATCTCAAAAGCTCATGTTACTAAAACACAAAAAGTACCTATTTGTATACACATTTTCACTCATAACACCCCTGGGTATAATCCGATCGGGCTGAAAAGTTTCGGGACACAACTAGGGCCCAAATGGAGCATGTCTGCGAAAGAACGATTTTTTTAGACCGAAAATGAAGCCGGTACACGTGATACGGCGGACATTGCCTTTTTGGAATCTACGCACCTTGAAACGGAAAAGAAAAATTTTGAGGGGGTGTTATACAAATTTTCTGCTGACCGAATACATAGGTGTATTATTCACAGAATAACAAACCAAAACCTTTGTTTTTAGAGGAAGACATCCTACTTCTAATCTAAGAAAATGAGAAGGAGTGTTAGTCGGAAGGCGTAGCGTATTCTTAACGAATTGATTTTGAATGACTTCCTTCTTTCACGAAAAGTTCTTTTAGAGCCGGCAACCATGAAATTTTGGAATACTGCTGCGAGACGGGTACGCTCACTCCCATACCTACGTGCTCGACGTGGTTAATTTATTTTAAGTAGTCTTTCATTCGTTAACCCATTACTACCGCTACTATCCAAATATTAGAGCTGGGGTGGTGACTAACATCACCCCTCTAATACTGGGTTAACGAATGAAAGACTGCTTAAAATAAATTAACTTCTTCGAGCACGTAGACAGGTGTGGGAGTGAGCGTACCCGTCTCGCAGCAGTTTTCCAAAAGTTCATGGCTGCCGGCTCTAAAAGAACTTTCCGTGAAAGAAGGAAGATTTCGTGATCTGCCACTCGGTCCTGCAGTTCATAGAGTCATCTTGTAGCAGTCGACCCGATGGGAGGGGTTAGGAGCCTCAGCGACCCTCATGCGGTATGCGTTACGTCACAAGACCGGTTTTTCGCCTTCCGCAACTCCGGCCTGGCCAATCCTAACTGTTTTCAGGTCTCATCCGAGTTTCCTCCCACCGCGGGTTCCTCCAGCAGCTCCTCCTGGCGAAAAAAAAAAGAAATGGATCGCCGATGTTGAGTGCACGTGGAGCATCTGGATGAAGAGCGCATCTCCTCGGTCGAGTTATTCCTCCTCTTGGGCACGTGCTTGTTGGCATTAGGTGTAGACATCAATCGTTTCATCACATTTCAATAACATGGTGGAGATGGTGCTACTGGCGGTCACCTGGCTTCAGTGTGCTGTAAAATCCAGTAGAATCCTTTTCCACCCCCGAATTTCACCATTTGGTTCCCTGAATATCCTAATATTCTGGGACCTTGGTTAATTTTGGTCTACTGTTTTCAATAACGAACCTTTGGAATCGAGCATGAAAAAAAAACGCTGCAAATCCCTGCACAACGGTTTATTATTTTGTACAGAATACCCTTCCGTTACAGATCACAGCTCTCTGTATAGATAACCCGTCTATATAATATGATATGTACTATTGTATACATATTATGTAGATCGCAGACCCTCCGTAGGTTAGTACCTAACCCCGTACTCGTTACTAGGTACCTACCTAAATCACGAGTTAAATGTTGCTAAAATAATTCTGCCGATGACAAACAGTACCTAACAAAAAGAAACACACATAATGAAGTTCTGAATAGAAATTGTTGATGAGGAGTGAAACAAGTTGCAAAAGTACCTACCAACAAACTCCAGCCCCTTCTACGTAGATGGTATAATGAACCGTTGTGTAATAATTTACCGTTGAGTAATGATTTACCGTAGTAATAATTTACCCATCACTAATACTTCAACGTTTGTTCAAGTTTCACTACCTACCAACAAACTCCAAAAGAGCCATCATTTTTCAAGCGAAATAATATCACAGAACAACCAACTCGACTTCATACTCCGCTAATATAATCAGGTGATCCCTACCAATGATTGGCCGTATTCACAAATTCCTATTGTGGGCGCGTCTCTGGTTACGAGATTTGGTTTGAATTGTATACAATTTCATTCACACTGGAGTCGAAAATGCCTGTCGGTGCAAACTTCGGGGCCTTACTGTGAACGAACGGCTGGACGTACGATGCTCCGGATGGTCTTAAAAAACTCGCAAGTTCAAGAACTATTTAAAACCGTAAAAATATTTACGTAAAAAAATGGTATAGGCGTTTTGAAAATTGCAACCCCTATTTTGTACCCCTTAGAGATGACTCACAGTAACGTCGAGCTTCGAGGACCAACTAGACGCCGAACGGAACCTATAACCCGAATTTCATCAATTTTTTTTCATGGTAACTAAGAAAAGTGGCCCGCACGGCGTACGGCGGACAGACAGAAATATTTTTATTGGTTTATTATTTTCAATAATGAACCATTGGAATCGAGCATGAAAAAAAAAATTCTTACCCCCCTCAAAATTTGATGGTTTACGTTTCAAGGTATGTAGAATCCAAAACTGCAATAAAAATATTTCTGTCTGTCCGCCGTACGCCGTACGCCGTACGGGCCACTTTTCTTAGTTACCATGAAAAAAACGCTGCAAATCCCTGCACAACGGTTTATTATTTTGTATAGAATACCCTTCTGTTACAGATCACCGCTCTATGTATAGATAACCCGTCTATATAATATGATATGTACTATTATATACATATTATGTAGATCGCAGACCCTCCGTAGGTTAGTACCTAACCCCGTACTCGTTACTAGGTACCTACCTAAATCACGAGTTAAATGTTGCTAAAATAATTCTGCCGATGACAAACAGTACCTAACAAAAAGAAACACACATAATGAAGTTCTGGAAAGAAATTGTTGATGAGGAGTGAAAAAAGTTGCAAAAGTACCTACCAACAAACTCCAGCCCCTTCTACGTAGATGGTATAATGAACCGATGTGTAATAATTTACCGTTGAGTAATGATTTACCGTTGTGTAATAATTTACCCATCAATAATACTTCAACGTTTGTTCAAGTTTCACTACCTACCAACAAACTCCAAAAGAGCCATCATTTTTCAAATTAAATGATATCACAGAACAACCAACTCGACTTCATACTCCGCCAATATAATCAGGTGATCCCTACCAATGATTGGCCGTATTCACAAATTCCTATTGTGGGCGCGTCTCTGGTTACGAGATTTGGTTTGAATTGTATACAATTTCATTAACACTGGAGTCGAAAATGCCTGTCGGTGCAAACTTCGGGGCCTTACTGTGAACGAACGGCTGGACGTACGATGCTCCGGATGGGCTTAAAAAACTCGCAAGTTGAAGAACTATTTAAAACCGTAAAAATATTTACGTAAAAAAATGGTATAGGCGTTTTGAAAATTTCAACCCCTATTTTGAACCCCTTAGAGATGACTCACAGTAACGTCGAGCTTCGAGGACCAACTAGACGCCGAACGGAACCTATAAACCCGAATTTCATCAATTTTTTTTCATGGTAACTAAGAAAAGTGGCCCGTACGGCGTACGGCGGACAGACAGAAATATTTTTATTGCAGTTTTGGATTCTACATACCTTGAAACGTAAACCATCAAATTTTGAGGGGGGTAAGAATTTTTTTTTTCATGCTCGATTCCAATGGTTCATTATTGAAAATAATAAACCAAAAATTGATGAAATTCGGGTTATAGGTTCCGTTCGGCGTCTAGTTGGTCCTCGAAGCTCGACGTTACTGTGAGTCATCTCTAAGGGGTTCAAAATAGGGGTTGAAATTTTCAAAACGCCTATACCATTTTTTTTACGTAAATATTTTTACGGTTTTAAATAGTTCTTGAACTTGCGAGTTTTTTAAGACCATCCGGAGCATCGTACGTCCAGCCGTTCGTTCACAGTAAGGCCCCGAAGTTTGCACCGACAGGCATTTACAATTCAAACCAAATCTCGTAACCAGAGACGCGCCCACAATAGGAATTTGTGAATACGGCCAATCATTGGTAGGGATCACCTGATTATATTGGCGGAGTATGAAGTCGAGTTGGTTGTTCTGTGATATTATTTCGCTTGAAAAATGATGGCTCTTTTGGAGTTTGTTGGTAGGTAGTGAAACTTGAACAAACGTTGAAGTATTATTGATGGGTAAATTATTACTACGGTAAATCATTACTCAACGGTAAATTATTACACAACGGTTCATTATACCATCTACGTAGAAGGGGCTGGAGTTTGTTGGTAGGTACTTTTGCAACTTTTTTCACTCCTCAACAACAATTTCTTTTCAGAACTTCATTATGTGTGTTTCTTTTTGTTAGGTACTGTTTGTCATCGGCAGAATTATTTTAGCAACATTTAACTCGTGATTTAGGTAGGTACCTAGTAACGAGTACGGGGTTAGGTACTAACCTACGGAGGGTCTGCGATCTACATAATATGTATATAATAGAATAGTACATATCATAATTATATAGAAGGGTTATCTATACATAGAGCTGTGATCTGTAACAGGAGGATATTCTATACAAAATAATAAACCGTTGTGCAGGGATTTGCAGCGTTTGCAGTTTTGGATTCTACATATGTACCTTGAAACGTAAACCATCAAATTTTGAGGGGGGGTAAGAATTTTTTTTTTCATGCTCGATTCCAATGGTTCATTATTGAAAATAATAAACCAAAACGCTGCAAAATCCTCAAAGTTGGATGGTTTGTGTTTCAAGGTACGTAGAATCCGAAAATGGAATAAAAAACGCTGCAAATTATTACCCAACGGTTTATTGTTTACCCCGTAAACAATCCCGTTCTGCGTAGATCACTGTTTTCTGTGGTCAATACCAACCCTCGAGCCACCCCAGGACAGCCTTTAAATCGAGTACTGGAGCCGGCCCGGGAATTGCGCTTTCATGAAAATGCGCGGGATTCAATAATTTATTCTATCATTAATTATTTGTTGTCATTCATGAAGCATAACATTTGTTCAAGTTGCAAAAGTACCTATCAACAAAATCCAAACGAGTGGCAAAACGTACCAATGGGCGCCATCTGAATGGAACACAAAGAAACGCCCGGGAAAGCCCTCAACCGTTCGGCATCAACTATCACACGCTATTTTCCTTGATTTCACCACATTTTTCCACAATCAGAGTTACGTCATGGAAGGTGGGCGAGTTGATTGAATAATCACTTGGATTGAATACTAGAATTACTCTTTGATTTAAAATAACTTTTTTTAAATTAATAACTAAATAAATAAGTTCCCGAGTTCCAAGTTTTACATTGCGCCTGTTTCAGTTCAGTCAGGACGTTCAAGATCAGTGGCATGATTCATTCCGACTTTAATTTCTAAGAAATGGATTGTCCTGCTGTCTTTTTGTTTTTTATGTCAAATTGGGATTTGAATACAATTTTTGAGTTTTTATTATTTTATTGGTTTCAGAATATCTCACTGGTGTGGGTTAGTGGGTTTAGTTTTTCGGCTCTCCTGTAAAATTAGGAATTTGTGGGTTGCGACAAGTGCGTTCGGAGGGTCGAATGAATGAATTCGTCATTTGGTATGAACTGTTCAATGTAGGTACAATGATGCAGGTAAAATGTCCCAGGATGATCAGTGGCATGAAGGATCTTGAAAGATAACGACAAGATATCAACAACAAAATATTGATGGGCAGATAGTTGATATCGTTCCAAAATGGGAAAATTATTTTTTATAAATAAGATCATTAATCTTATTAGATATTATAATATCTAAAAGGAGAAACAAATTTGGTAACCCTAATTACCAAAAATAGGTACCCAGATATCTGTGTTGATCCTAAAGTCTGGGATATCTCACTAAAAATCAAAATAGCACGAAGGTCCTACCGGTCTAAACCTAAAAACTTCAGGTAGGTTTTTCTGCTTTGTGGGGCTCTCGCAGCGCTCCCACAATGATGCCGGAATGACAAAAACTATGTTCCGCCTCGCAGGTACTTATAGGAGACATTATGCGCTGTTTCTAAATATAGGTACCTACTCGTAAATATTCTTAAAAATTACCTCGTATAGTTTACCTAGTTAGTGTTTCGAGGTACCTAAAATAGGTAGTGTATTAGCATCCATTCCTTCAGGCAATTTCGAATATAATTACATTCACATTTTCGCCCATTAAGTCTACACATATCCGTCGTAGGAAATAGGCGGGCAATCAAACTCTGCGTCAAATAAGACAATTCGAGCCCTCCAGCTGTTTTACCCATCATTTTTGGCGAATTATCTCTACGTTGCCATATTTTACATGTCCTAGCATCGAGGACAAAACACAGGCATACTTTGAACAAATTTCACTTAGCATTAAGCGGAGCGCAATTTTTGTCGTTACGAAATCATTAGTTTTTACTAGAAAATGTTTTTATGTATGAATTCCTTCTGTATGTCCGCGTGTCTGAATGTATTTCAGTTAAGAAGGGAGAGGCGGGTAATTGTTGCGCTAACTCTAATACTTCATCTCCACTCTCCACACCGTTCTGTCTGGTTTCCTATTGAAATGTATGCGTACCTACTCGGTTTATTCAACAATATCTGGTTGTTTTCACAAGTCAGTAATAAATTAAAGTTCAGACTGAGGCACAATAAATGCACTGTTGGTTCCGTGTGATGTCGATGTGTGCTGAAAGAACGAGGTTGCGGTCCCCCACCTCCCACCTGTAGCTCAACTTCAATTAACAGCCGTTTGAACAAGCGTATCCTACTTAAATAGCCCCTGTTTGCCCGGTAATTGTCGTCCGCACCACCGTTTCCTTATATTCAAATTAAATTGTCCTGCTAGTTCTTATGTTAAATAAATTTCAGTGTCTGCGGAGTAGAGAAAACGGAGAAAGACGATCCCGAGATTAGTTCCACTAGATGTTGAGAAAAATGAGATCACTTGCAAGCTTGAGGCGTAGCCTGTCGCAGCGCGGATGAAAATTATAGGTACAATCTACGCTCCATTCAACGAGTGCTTGATGCATATAAATATCCACACCACCACACTCTGCGACAAAATGGGAAACTTTCGAACATAACTTACCTACTGTCCGCTCCATACTTGAAGGTGATTTGGCACTGATTCTTAAATATACCCCATGTTGCTGTTCTTCACATGGAATATGACTACATGCATAAATCTAAAAGAACAGTTCCGTGACTGACTGACTGACTGACGGACAACGTACACACCAAACCGCTGGACCTAAACGGCTGAAATTGTTGCAGTGCAATTCTATAATGACGTGGATAGCCGCTAAGAAAGGCTTATTTCGGAATTCCATAGCTAATTTTTGTAAATTGGGACACTTCGATGCGTTCATGTGTCTTTCTTTGTCCCGTATGTGACAAAGTTTGGCGGGTTGTTATGCTTACCCCGCGACCGCTTAGTGTTCTTTCCTTCCTCATTCAACGCACAAGTATTTGTAAATTACAGAAAGCAAAATATTTTTAAAAAACGCTGCAAAGTCCTTATCACATGGGCTTATTGGACATACCTACAGAAATGCTGGAAATAAATTTTATTGTTTCTTTCATGTGCAATTATTGAAATGGCTATTGTTGAAGGTTTCCACCAATTTTGGCCCCCAAAAACACCATATAAGCTCCTATTTTTGACAAATGATCTTGGATCATTGATAATGCCATTTAATTGTCTTGAGTCACCTGTTGCTACTACTTCTAGGGTTATGATGAAAGTTAATGGTGATATCAGACAGTTTCTCAGGTTTTTGATTCATGAAAAATGAATTTTGGGAGCTGAACCTTCCTTAAAACCTCAGTTCTTCACTCTTTGATCAAAATCAACTTCGTATTCGGTCGTCTCGCCCTAAAAAACATGGAAAACGATACCACACAAGCTCATGTTCAATAAAACCTTCAAAAAACCTCGAAAACCCCTATTTGTACATCCATTTGTCCCCCCGTAACACCCCTGGGTGTATTTTGATCGGGCTGCCGAGCTTCGGAGCACAACTCGGCAAATGGGAACCCAAACTGTGTGCGGACGAACGACGATTTTAGATCAAAATTTAACTTAAATTTAAAGCTGAAACTTCGTGAGAACCTCAATTGTCCACTCTTTGGTCAAAATCGACTTCATATTCGGTCTCCTCGTCCTAAAAAAACATGGGAAACGATGCCTCACAAGCTCGTGTTAGTAAAGCCCCAAAAACCCCACATTTTTATACCCATGTTTCGCTCATAACACCCCTCGATGTATTCCGATCGGGCTGAAAATTTTTGGGACACAACTAGGGCCCGAATGGAGCCTGTGGGAGAAAGAACGAAAATAAAGTAGATATGGATGTTACGGCGGATCGGACGTTGCATTTTTGGAATCTACGCACCTTGAAATAAAAGAAAAATGTTTGAGGAGATGTTATAAAAATTGCTTTCTGAGCGTTTATTATTCACAGAATAATAAACCAACACAATTTTACAATATCCGGCGCGGCAGTGTTTCATACAAATCAGTGTATTTCATATAGTTTAGCGGAAGTTCGTGTGACATACAACAAGTGGTGTTGATTGTGAAAATCCAGTTGCCCCTTTAGAAATTTTGAAAATAGTCAAAAATACATCTGATTGTAACTGGTGAGGTATGGTTTGCCTACTCGCATAATTAGGTATCTGGCACATTCAAAGAGGGACATCCTGTTGGTATTGTATGGGTTGCAGCATCAGTGTAGTGATATTGCTGCATCAATATAATGATACCTTCTCCGTGGATGGCTGGCATTTGACTTTGGTAGAGGTTCTTCTATTGTACAATGGTTCACTTGATTTGCCAGGCATACCTACTGCCGCACGTTATTACTTTGAAAATTTGCATGCAGGCATATCATTCTTCTCCCGAACATCAATCAACCACGATTTTGCAAAGGCTTTTAATGAAATAGATGACGAATAACATCGAAGCTACAGTTTTAAAGGAGAATGCTGTTCTGTTGTCACTTACCACGTATATCTCAATGATTCTAATAGATATGCCATTCGAATTCATACGGTCGCATTTTCCGGTGCGACTCGCATTTTTGCAATAACCTTTTGGCAATCGCTACAAGTGTGTTGATAAAATTTGGAAATACCATGCTTAACACATGGATCCCCCAGGAAACCCCTAAATCGAGTACTGCAGCCGGCCCAGGAATTGCAGTTTGATAGAAATGCGTAGGATTCAATAATTCAATCATTGTTTGTTGAATTATTGTTTGTTGATGTACCAGCTCGGCTTCATATAGCCATCCGTTATTATAATCAGGTGCTCCCTAGCGATGATATCTGGGCCGGATTTATACCGGTTGATTCACGATCATGTTGAAGCTTTTCGGTGCACACGAACGGCTGGTCGTACAGCGCTCAGGTCTTTAGTTTGAGATAAATTAAAAACGCAAAAAACCCACACCCTTCTATTGGAAGTGTTTGTGCTACGGCGTTCTGACGATTTCAACCCCTATTTTTCATCCCTTAGAGATGACTGACAGTAACGTCGAGCTTCGCAGACCAACTAGAATCTAAACGAGACCTAATAACCAAATTTCAGTAATTTTGTTCGTGGTAACTAAGAAAAATGCGAAGTACGGCGGACGGACAGACATTTTTTAATTCCACTTTCGGATTCTACATACCTTGAAACGGAAAACATCCATTTGAGGGTGGGTGGTGAGGGGGGGAGGTTCCGTGCTCGATTCCAAAGTTTCATTATTGAAAATAATAACAACATTCAATAAATATAATTAAAATACAAACACTTCCTTTCTTTGGGTGGATAGCAAAACAGCAAAACATGCCGGGTATAGCTAGTATCATATAACATGTACCTATACCTAAAGAACCTTGCTGAAATGTTCTCGAAGAAATCCGAAAATACTCACTATTTGCACACCTACACCTATTGGTAAGAACGACCTAACTGGAGTTCGTGTGAGAAGGAAAAGTTAAAGACAATGAAATTCTCTATCAAATTGCATCGAATGAGACCGTCCTGAGCTCCCCAGATATTTATAGCCAAGATCTTTCATAGGTACCTAAACCTGAATGGTTGATACCTATTTACGCATAGTTTATTTATTTATTTAGTTACAAACGGGCAAAGCCGAATTACATACAGTGTTAATAATAGTTATAATAGTTATAAATAATAATAAGTTAATAGTAGTTATAAATATAAATAAATAATATTATGTTAAAAGGTTGGTTGACAGCTATGTCTAGAGGTTAACTTTGTATTATATAGGTTGGCATTCCAAATAAGTTACCTAATAAACAGGTAACAATAATAAAATAATAAAAATAATAAAATAACAGGTAATAAAACAGGTAACAACAACTTAAATAAATAGCTAGGTAAATAACGAAGAGGACACTACGAGAATAGGCTTTTCTGTTTGTTTTTTGTGTAGGCCAAGCTGGAGGACAGAGAACCAAGATTATAAGATTCTAGGGGCTGTTGAGCATACACACGTAGTTCTTGGCTGTGTGAGCCAACCCCTGTCATCATTTCGAAGTAGGCACTTAAATTTCTTTTGAAATGTCTCGTATGACTCAATTTAAAATAAATAAATAATTAAAATGTATTAATACAATATTTTAATTCGGTAGGTATTATAAGTAAATCAAGTAGGTATGTGATGCAATTATGGGTTAAGCCGATGCGATTCGAGATAGAAGAGCTCGCGTCACTATACTTACTTTTGGTTATGAATAGTAAGGGTTCTGTGGTGAATGAAGGATACCTGCTGAATTATCTTGTCAAACTTCTTGTTTTCATTCCTTCCTTTCAAGTTCATCTCGACGATGGAGCAGATTGAGCACCTCAGTTTCCATCGCCACATCCCCAGTCCATCGAAATCGATTTGAATGTCATTTCAACACGCCGCCTCGGCATCCAATCTGCTCGTAACAAAGGGAGTTTTTCGCGAAAAGCGCGACCCTTTTCACCCACTGAAACCTATGATTCAGACAATAAGTTTGTGTAACCTTGTTTTCGAAAGTTTTCGTGAGAAAATCGGCTCTCGCGGGATTTTTTTTTACAGTTAGAGCGTTACCTGTGGGAAGGCTGGTTATTATACAGCTATGTCTTCATTCGCACAGAAAGAATCAAGGCTAACTAGGTCTCACACTGTGGTCCACGGTTCTGATAGCTTTTAAAAGATTTCACCGATAACACCAAGTACGTGGGTGACCTCTGGAGACAGGTCGAAAAGACACAATGTTATTATAACATACCTGGTTAAGTTAACTCATGTGTAGGTAACCATAAGCTATTATTTGAATAGAACTTTTTTAAAAAAGGTTTAAACTGCAAACATTTTCACGGTCGGATTTTTGGCAAATTGGCGATGGGCCCAAGCACTTCAGTACGTACATGCATTTTTGATACTTTTCGATTTTTTTCTTTTCAGAGCGTTTCAGTCCATCCCTGGGTTTTAACGTTGTTCTATTTGTTTATGTTTTATAGTTTATGTATGTCTGTAAACCTAGAATTATCTTTATGTTTATGTCCGATCTGATTTCGCCAAAATGTTCGTAGTTGAGAGGATGAGCCCGAAGATGAGCAATTCACAAAACAAAACTAAAATTATAAATTATCAAAATTAAAATTATTGTAGGTGAAAAGTCCATAAAAACGAAAAAATTTCTATCAATCGCCATACGATTCCAAATCATCCACACCAGCAAAATAAACTTATTGTAAAAACTGCAGGTATCTCGGACATCGGATTGCCCCATATGGCAAGCACCTTTTGGCTTATTATTCCGTGATAATACACCTATGTATTCGCTCAGCAAGCATTTTTTTGAACGCCTTCCTCAGAATTTGTTTCTTTTACGTTTCAAGGTGCGTAGACTCCAAAAATGCAATGTCCGTCCGCCCTACGCTATATCCATACCTGTCTACCTTTTTTCGGTCTAAAAAATCCGTTCTTCCGCACACAGGCTCCATTTGGACCCTAGTTGTGTCCCGAAACTTTGCAGCCTGATCGGAATATACCCAAGGGTGTTATGGGTCTAAAAATAGTTTTTTTTGTTGTTTTTTAGTAATATGAGCTTGTGAGGTATCGTTTTCCATATTTTTTAGGGCGAGAAGACCGAGTATGAAGTTGATTTTGACCAAGTAGTGAACATTTGAGGTTGTAACGAAGGTTCAGCTCCCAACATTAATTTTTTATGAGTCAAAAACCTGTAAATTATCTGAAATCACATACATTCGTATAATAACACTCGAAGTAGTACCTGTTAAAAGTTGAATCAAGAGACAGTCAGCTGGCACTATCAATGATCAGAGATAATTTTTCAAAAATAGGAGTAATTTGTGTTCTTGTGGGCCAAAATTGGTGGAAACCATCAAAAATAGCTTTTCAGTATATTGCACGCGAAAGAAGCAATAAATGAACAGCCAACATTCTGTAGGTATTTCCAAGAGAAAACCCATGTGACAAGGACTTTGCAGGGGTTTTCAATTGGTTTCCCTATTATGATATTATGATGTAGCTGCCTATAGGTACAAGAGACACTGTCCTTGATGGAGCTGTTTAACGTTCTCGACGGCCTTTCCCTGGGAGTCGTAATTCGTAAAACAGCATTGAGTCAAGATTGAACCGCCCTAGCGGCAACATTTCTTTTCTCCCTATCCACAATGATCGGACGTGGTGATGGACGTGATGCTTCTTCTAATTACTTCAATAGGTCCTGCATGGGGGTCGTTAGCTGCTCACGGAGCCGCCTCCAAAAATTACTACTTTTAGAGTAGTTGAGGGCAATTATCATAGAACTCTGTGTTCAGAACGTTAATTGACCATGAATTACTCTTCTACTCTTTAGATCCTTCAAAATCAAAATGCCCACTTCTGTTCTGCATTTCAAACATCAAGGAATAGATAAATTTGGTTCTGCGTCCATCTGCACCAATTCCTTGTGACCATCATATTAAAAAAGTTATTTACCAAGGTTGATTTATAGAGGTAAATTTATCATAAGACCTAAACTAGATATGTGCTGTTTGGTCCTTAATGGCGCCCCATCGTCTGCAAAGAAGAGTCGCAGTTTCAAAACGGATTGCGGTTCATGGAATATTTTCAATTTGGTGTATGTACCTGGTCGGAGAAAATTCCCGACAACGAGAAAAATAAAGTAGGTTTGCCTAACGGTAGCAAGATCGCGGATTCCTGGGCCTCCTCCTCCATCGTCAAATTGTGTCAACCTAACCGACGCAGTTCTTCTTTCGGATGAAGGTATTCTGCACAGGCCCACCGTCATTCTCAATCAACTTTTGATGATGAAGCAGCAGGAATTTTTTAAGACCCGTTCGGCCGAAGGGGCCGTTCAGTTGGCTCGAAAAAAAATTATTATAATTATATATTATATATATATATATATTTATTTTTTAATCTGACTTCCAAAATCAACCAACTACTTTCACACCTGCGACGTTACACGCTATGAACATGGGCTTCGTCGATGGCAACGCTCGAGGTGAATCTACAACAACCTACTTCCTATGCAGGTTTCCACTTTGCGGAAGTTTTTTCTTTGAGGGATATCGATGCTCTTGCGGAAAAATAAGGGAAAGTTAATTTGTGAGGGAAATCCAGGGAAATTACCGTTTAGCAAAAAGTAGTTACAGGTACGTTATGGGAAAATCTGTTTTTCCTTACAATATTCATTACTTGAACAACATTGTCCGTAATGAAATGGGTATAGTTTTTATTTAATATGTGATGCACAACATAGTAACAAGAACGTAGGTAATTCATACTAGAGACATGCGTTTGTTAAGTATGCTTGACAAACTAATAGGCATCCCGGCATTATTCACTCGTTTGTGTATCATATCTTTTATCATATTATTCAGTCGATTGTGTATCATATCGTATCATATCATAAATATGTCGTGGGAAGCTACCTACTAGGTGCTACCTCTTTTGACGGTATATAGATTGCTTTAGAGTACGGCGCTGTATTTGATCAATACTTACTACAATGAGAAGATTCTTTTTAATACCTATTTAGATTTTTTAAACTATTTGAGAAATTGATGAAATGTCGAGAGGGAAAAGTGGAAATTTCATATTTTATAGTGGGAATTCCTATGGCGCCAAGTGGACGCCTGTTTTCCTTATGTCCTATGGATGCTACTGATCATCCAGTCGCTTCAACTAAGGTTTCTTCAAAGGTAGGACTACTTGAGACTCTTCGCACGGCGACGCCATATTTGCAGTTTGCATCTTTTGAATTTTTATAAAATAACTCATAATATTCTCATCCTGAACTCGAATCTGACTAAAAAAAATCTTTCAGGTACAGCTGATTATAGCACAGTGTAGTATAGTATAGTTTCCGTCTTCTAAATGCGAATAGTTCAAATGAGCTCATATTGAGAACTTTTACGATTACGAGTTATATCGGCTAATTTTCACTTTTATTGATTTCAGGAGATGCATTATGGGAAAGGCGTTTCCAACAACCATATTATGCCTTTTCATAGCGGTTCTCGTTGGAGGTAAGAAGAAAGCTTTTAAGTATTTATGGTGACAGTCTACTGAGCTGTGTAATGTGATCACTGGAATCTCATATTACATTTTCTTGATTTATAAAATGAATATTACTAACAATAAATTCTAACCACACACTGCATAGCTCGACGTAGCTACTTACAGTATGTATCTTGACGTTACTAACTTAAAATCTCCTACATAACGAAAAATGAGTGATGTAATTTTGTGATGAGTAAAGATGTAACATAGAATTCAGATCAAATTATTCGGTATCTGTTGAAATCGTCGAAGCAACTAGAACTCGAAGACACTGGAACTGCCTACGGCCGAGCTGCTGCGGGTTTTATAAACCTAATTTCCCAATGGAAGTACACGATTACCAGTTGGAACGGGCAGTTTTCATCAATTTTTTTGGAAGATAATGACAAAAAAACTACCTGTCTAATGAAGTCGTAGGACAGAAACGGTATATCCATAAAATTTTGGAAAATGTATTGAAATATTGAGGTTTGTTCTATGGCGGGAAAGTGTCAAGCAGAAGGGTGTCGTAGCTCATTGGCCAACCCCTACAGTGAGGCCAACCGAACAACACGCAAAACAGCCCGAAAAATGCCGGAGTTGTTGTTTTCAGGTTTTGTTACTAATTCGCATTTCCGTATCGGCCGACCATCCTCCATCGAATCGTCTGCAACTTCACTATCTGCCTATTCACTAATCCAAAGGGACATCTCTTTCAGGTCCGACTCTCTCTTTTGGCAAAATATATTTTTATAGTATCCATGACAGGGTTATTCAGTAACTTTTAAAAGAGAGAGTTGACGGCCATCTTGGCATTCTCGATCTCTTTCAGAGAGACAGCTAATTAGGTGTCTTTCCTCGAAAGAGAGAGTCTATTTCTCGTTTGTTTCACAGTGATCGTGTAATATCCTCGTCCATCCGGAACCACATCGGTAATTTTTTTCATTTCATAAAGATTAAATTTTTTTTTTCAATTTTAATTAAAAATATCCTACATAATTATTGATTCATGAGTAAAAACGTCCAAGTACGGGTTGGGGTAGGTACCTACCTACCTAAGAGTGGCCGTTCATTAGGTGTAGATATAATACAAGCATTAAGCCCCCTAATTCGACTTTTTCTGTTTATAATTGAGACTTTTTTCAATTTCATTTAAACTTTTATCCGATTCGTGAGTAAAAACGTCCAAGTATGGATTGAGGTAGGTAATACCCATTGAATAGGTATTACTAAGAAATGCGTTCATTATTAAGGAATTGAACTCCCGGGGGCACGAACATCTCGCACTTCATGGATACTATGGCATTTTCGTGTATTAGGATCCATATCTCTTTCTCAATGTCTGGAGCTATTCAGTAAAATAGACGAACCAGGGAGACATTGGAAGAGACTGTCTCCCAGGGGAGACTATCTCTCGCGGGAGATATACAAAATAGATAATCTCTTTCCACTATCTATTTTAGTGAATAGGCTCCCAGGACTCTTATTGGTTCACATTTCGTGTTTTCACTTTTCACATTTCATAGCGATGACAGCGATCTCTCTTGCGGTTCAGTTCTTTTCTTGTGACGTGGAAAAGGGTTTCTTCGGAATGCCGCCTTCTATTCAAACGGCCGAGATTTTAGTCCCTTCTCTACTCCAGAACAATGTAATATTTTTTTCTTCGTCTTAGCCGTGTTATTTTATACTTACTTAATAACAAAACAAAGACAGAAAAAATGGATTTTCTCATACTCGATAATTGCCCATTAGCAGTGTGGATTTTTGAAAGGTGAAATGGTTTTGTTCACATAAATGTAGAGGTGGTACAAGAAATGTTTCCATAACTTGTGGGTAATAACCTACCTGCTATTTCCTTTTTATCAATTTTTGTGATTCCCAAGTTCGCATGAATGGCTGGAGGTTCCCTCTTTTTCCAGAAGCGAAAGTTCTACGCACGTCCGAGGGTCTTCATAAGTCATAAGAAAGCTGGGCCCTCGGTCTCACATCAAAGAGGAAGACAGTGAGGTGGTTGAAAACTGGGACACGGCCTTTGGGTTTTATTTCCAGTAACGACCAACCTTTACCTACTGAATTTTATATACTTTTTATTATTCTGAAAAGTGGGATTTTTTTCCTATCCAGAAAAATGCCCCATTCTTTGGTAGTCTCGGCGTTTCACGTTCATGTTGCTTTCTCATCGTTACTTGTCAATCCGAGAGGAAGATCCAAATACTATTTTTATTCAAACAGATACCCGTTTGATAACCGTCTGAAAACATCCGTTTTTATATTCATCCCAGCCCGAAAAATTGTCTTCCCCCACAACGGCGAGCTGAGGAAACTAATACATACCATGAAAAGTTATTGAGAGGACTGAGCCTTTCCCCTACTTGTTGGATGATTTCGTTACCTCGATATAACGATAAAATAGGTTGGCAGGATTTACAATCTCTGGGCAAGCGCAGGTTCCACTGTTATTGATTGCTGTAAAATTCACAGGAAAACACCTGGAATCCAACCTGTGTCGTAAACATGGAATTGGTTTCTGATTTTGGAGTTGAGAGCGCTTCAGGAATTTCTGTCGATTATGACTTCAACCACTTGTGGGTTTCCGTGCTTGGGAAGCTTCGATGTGACTTCGTTCAAGGTCAATGTTGCTATTTTCTGATCTTGTCAGATTCCCCAGGATCGAGCTGGAAAATGGGACAAGGGCGCCGCGTCGTGGGTGAAGAAACCCGATTCTCTATAAGTTCATTTAATCAGGGCAGCGCAGTTTTAGTCATTCGAATCTGTCAAGTACCTACCTATATTAACGGTTATTGATGCATGGATGCTCACATCAAAATGAATATTTTGCAAATTGAATAAAACTTCCTCAAATTTGAGCAACACCCCAACTACAAACAATTCCTCACCCATTTGTCAGAGAATTTTAATACGATTTTTGCCTCATTGTTTTCAAACAGCTGGATGGCTTCTGTACTTTTGACCGAAACCCTACCGAAAGCAGCAATTTTTGGATTGCACTGAAGAGGTGGACAGTGAGCGGTCCGAGATAGTCGACCTTTGTTTAGAGGTGTCCAGTAATAAGAGGGTGATGTCGGTTTATTCTGTGAATAGTACTGTCGTGCCGTGTAGTCCGTCTCCCACAACCACTCCCTGCAAACTTAAGATCTCGCAAATAAACTCGCAGAAGTGGGGACGAAAGTCGCAGGAGAGTCAAAGCCCAACCTGGGTCCCCACCATCCCCTACTAGCTAGGGGATGGAGGGAGACGGTGCCAGGCCTGGCCTATAAATACTCGCCGCCTCCGCCTTTCTAACCATTCTACCCTCTCCTCTAGTCGCTGACTACTCTCCTCCTTACCTCGTCTCTCCTTTACCTAAAAGATCTTGGGCATGGTGGTGATTCGCTCATAACCAAACCAAGCAAACTACCCTAAAAGATCTCGGGCATGGTGGTGTTCCGCCCATAACCAAACCGAGCACACTCCAAAAAGATCCTGGGCATGGTAGTGGTCCGCCCATAACCAAACCAGGCAACGCTCCGAAAAGATCCGGGGCATGGTGGTGGTCCGCCCATAACCAAACCGGGCACATCCTCCCTCACGCCGCTCGTGATGAATGCGCCAATTTCAAATTCTCACAAGTACACCTTTGTATTCGCTCAGCAACAAATTTTTTGGAGCACCCCCTAAAAAATTTTTCTTTTACTTTTCAAGGTGCGTAGATTAAAAAAGCGCTGCGAATTATTACACAACGGTTTATTATTTACCTGTATTGATGCCTCTTCTGCGTAGCTCTCACTGTTTTCTGTGTGGTCAGTACCTACCCTCGTCCCCCCCCCCCCCCCCCCCGAAGCATAGATCGAGAACTGGAGCCGGCCCGGGAATTACAGTTTCGTGAAAATGCGCGGGATTCAATAGCTTAATCATTAATATTAAATTTGTTGTTATTCGTTTATTTGTTTGTTTATTTGTTATTTGTTGTTATTGATTTGTTGCTTGGGTACACCCCTGGGAGTGTTCCGATCGGGCTGCCGAGCTTCGGAGCACAACTAGGGCCCAAATGGAGCCTGTGTGCGGGACGTTAGACCAAACTTTAAGGTAAATTTAAGGCTGAAACTTTGTTATAACCTTAGTTCTTCGCTTGTTGGTCGAAATGGACTTCATATTCGGTCTCCTCGCCCTAAAAAAACATGGAAAATGATACCTCTCCAGCTCACGTTACTGAAACAAAAAACAAAACAAAAATATTTTTACACCCATAACACCCTTGGATATGTTCCTATCGGGCTGCATAGTTTCGGGACACAACTAGGGCCCATATGGAGCCACTTTCTGTAGGATGGTATTGTTTTTTTAAAAGGTTTTTAAGTTGAGCTCGAACTAGTGAATTTTTTGAGACCACCCGGAGCATTGTATGTACGTCCAGCCGTTCGTTTGCACCGAAAAGCTTCGTCAACATGATCGCGAATGAAACGGTATAAATCCGCCCCAAATTTCATTTCTAGGGAACAGCTGGTTACACTCACGCATGGCTGTATGAAATCGAGTTGGTTGTTCTGTGATATTATTCATTTGAAGAATGATGGTTCTCTCGGATTTTTTTTATAGGTACTTTAGTAACTTGAACAAACGTTATGATTCATGAATAACAACAAATAATCAATGATAGTTTACTCCACCGATTATTTTTGTAATTCTCTCATTCCCCGGCCGGCTCCAATAATCGATTTTGGCTGCCCTGGGGTAAGCACGAGGGTAGGTTTTGACCACAGAAAACAGTGATCTACACAGAAGGGGCATCTATGGGTAAATAATAAACTGATGTGTAACAACTTGCAGCGTTTGTATAACAGATGATGTTTCCTCTGGTAAACCTTGAAAAAAATACTATGTATCTATTATAATTTACGTAGAACACCTAGGACTCGGCCCCAGTTTTCCTATAATAATAGCTAAGAAAATCATATTGTCCAAAAAAAACCCTGTTTTCATTTTTCGTTCTGCTCTGCGTCGACGTGTTCCTTGTTGGCAGAAATTTTGAAAAATCGATAAAATTCATAGGCTACGGAGTTTGAGATCTCGAGTTGGTCTAATTTGTCGCAGAATTTGGCTGTCGTTAACTTTTCTCTAATACAAAAACCAGTTCTGTAGATTCCAATTATTTGCAAAAATTAGCATTGTAGGAGTTCTTTGAGAAAAATGGCGGAACACGGGGGATTTCCTATAGCATAATTTCGCGCACATAAATCGCATTCTGTCGTTGTATGAATGTGCTCAGTGGAGAATGTGCACATGTAGGGCTGTTTATACGGTTTTGCGGAGATGAGGTTTGTTCAGCTTGCACAATACATTTTTCCTATGGTTGTACAGGGGAAGTGGTGAACCTGCCGCCGTCGTTCATCCACGATATGGACGGAACGGTTTTGTCAGAAGATGAGAAAGTCGGCTCGGTGGTGGACACACTGCTCGGTACCGACCCCGAAGGGTCGCCCGTCAAGTTTGGCATCTCAGGAACCGACAGGTTCCAGGTGGACTCCGTCACCGGGCAGGTCACCCTCGTCAAGCCCTTGGATCACGAGGTACCACCACCATTTCCCTGCTAACCCTTTACCTACTATGTAAGGCAAGTTTGAGATGGGTCGCCAAAACTACAGCATGGAAAGCTCGTTAAGGTTTTTAAAAAAAAGTTGATAAACCATTATAAACCATAATTAGGTAGTTAGGATTCATATGCAGTTTCATGCATAAATAGATCAAAATCGAATCGATTAAAAAATACGCACTGAAATCTCTGATGAATTATGAAAATTAACATCTGAGTATGGCAATCTATGATGAACTTTCTACCACACATCCATTACTCTAGAAAGGCATCAGATTGCTCACGAAAAATGAATGTATTCTAGGTTATAACCAAAGAGAAATGAAATGTGTAAATTCTACCATTCTGAATAAACCCAAAAGTGAAAACTATTAGGTAGGCCCACATTTAGAAGCCCAGCTTCCAAGGTGAGTATTTAGAGTGGTCACAAAAAGTCAACTTTCGAAATTCAATCGTGGCAACCCCCTAAAAGGTGCCATTTGACTAGAAAATGAGATTCCCAAAGTTTTAGGTCGATCGGATAACATTAACCCGTGCCGCATCGAGGTTGAAGTTTAGAAAAACTCACTTTTTTTCATAAAAATATTATTTCTTTCCTCATAACATAGTAACCATTTGTCCTAGAGACTTGAAATTGGTCTTATTTTATTTGAAATGTTATCTCCTTCAACTTTTACTCCAATAATTTATTCGCTAGATCCTATAGATTTTATGTTATTCAGCTTTTCCCATCTCAAAACGTGGTCCATTTCAGCAAATGTGCCTTTTTACGCATACCCCTAAAAACCACACTCCAGTCAATGAAATCGACCTCTAGGCAATTTGATACTTCTTTATCACTCTGGTATATTGAAAATTGACACATTTGAATCTAATATATAATATATGGAGGGGGTAGGGGGGAGATGGGTGGGTGGTGGGTGCTATGAAATGCACAAAAAACAATAAAAATTATGTAAAAAGTGTTTTAATAATACAAATTGAAAGTTTTTTGTATAGAAAAGAATAGCCTGGAACTTATTTTACAACACAATATATCTATTCCAACACCACTGAATTTAGAACTACATTAATGGCTTAGATAGTGAGGCTTTATCGACATCAGGGTAAATTTTCCTACATTCTGACACAACTTGTAATAAAAATTGGCGCTGTTCTTCGTCTTTTGTCAAGCAAGAGTTGAAGTCTTGTATCAATTTCACTCCTCTTTCAGCAGTGTCGTTGACTACCCTTAAACCGTTCACTATGTTTTTAGCATGCAAATAATGAGGATTTTTGTTCCATAGGCATGTATCGGTGTTTAAAAAATCTGTCTATGGAAAACCGCTTGAAAAAATTCAAGGTTTGAGAGGTGACAAAAAAATCAAATTGCTTATCCAAAATTTGCTCTACATGTGCAAAATCTAAAATCGCTTTTCTATCCCTAACATAAATTTCACTATCGGGTTCACCTAGGGAAAATAATTGCATGGCCATACTTTTTTTAATGTTGTCGTCTAAAGTGTGGTCGAAAAACGAGAACGCTATTTTCTCTGAGCTGAGGTACCACAGATGGTTTACAAATTTTGACAAAGCCTTATCTGCTATTTCTTGTCAATTTTCCTATACTCTACTAATGCTTTCAACATTTCCAGATCTTGTTTAGGGGCCAAAGCAGGTTTGGGGGCATTGAACCATGCCTTTGCGTAAATATTTATTATGGAACAAAATTTATCTTTTTAGAGATCAATTATTAACTCAAAAAGAAATGAAAGGAATAGAAGAAATTTGTGTTTTTATAATAAATATTTACGCCAAGGCATGGTTCAATGCCCCCAAACCTGCTTTGGCCCCTAAACAAGATCTGGAAATGTTGAAAGCATTAGTAGAGTATAGGAAAATTGACACAGAAATAGCAGATAAGGCTTTGTCAAAATTTGTAAACCATCTGTGGTACCTACCTCAGCTCAGAGAAAATAGCGTTCTCGTTTTTCGACCACACTTTAGACGACAACATTAAAAAAAGTATGGCCATGAAATTATTTTCCCTAGGTGAACCCGATAGTGAAATTGATGGTAGGGATAGAAAAGCGATTTTAGATTTTGCACATGTAGAGCAAATTTTGGATAAGCAACTTGATTTTTTTGTCACCTCTCAAACCTTGAATTTTTTCAAGCGGTTTTCCATAGAAGCAGATTTTTTAAACACCAATACACGCTTATGGAACAAAAATCCTCATTATTTGCATGCTAAAAACATAGTGAACGGTTTAAGGGTAGTCAACGACACTGCTGAAAGAGGAGTGAAATTGATACAAGACTTCAACTCTTGATTGACAGAAGACGAAGAACAGCGCCAATTTTTATTACAAGTTGTGTCAGAATGTAGGAAAATTTACCCTGATGTCGATAAAACCTCACTATCTAAGCCATTAATGTAGTTCTAAATTCAGTGGTGTTGGAATAGATATATTGTGTTGTAAAATAAGTTCCAGGCTATTATTTTCTATACAAAAAACTTTCAATTCGTATTATTAAAACACTTTTTACATAATTTTTATTGTTTTTTGTGCATTTCATAGCACCCACCACCCACCCATCTCCCCCCTACCCCCTCCATATATTATAATATTAGATTCAAATGTATCAATTTTCAATATACCAGAGTGATAAAGAAGTATCAAATTGCCTAGAGGTCGATTTCATTGACTGGAGTGTGGTTTTTAGGGGTATGCGTAAAAAGGCACATTTGCTGAAACGGACCACGTTTTGAGATGGGAAAAGCTGAATAACATAAAATCTATAGGATCTAGCTAAACAATTATGGAAGTAAAAGTTGAAGAAGATAAAATTTTAAATAAAATGAGACCAATTTCAAGTCTCTAGGACAAATGGTTACTATGTTATGAGGAAAGAAAGAGTATTTTTATGAAACAAAGTGAGTTTTTCTGATCTTCAACGTCAATGCGGCACGGGTTAACGTTATCCGATCGATCTAAAACTTTGCGAATCTCATTTTCTAGTCAAATGGCACCTTTTAGGGGGTTGCCAGAAGTGATTTTCTCAAAAAAAATTTTGCCTATTGCCTTGTGACCACCCTAGTGAGTATACTGGACAGGCTTGGAATTTGATTAAAACTTCATTGAACAATTAAGCTGAAAGAGACTTACCAAATCACCTCAACATGGCTCCGGAATCTCAGCTTGCCAACCGGTATAATCACTCGCATCAGATCTGTTAGTCAAAAATCCAAGTTAGGTGTCAGAAAAACCTTGTTTTATTGTGAAAATTATTAACATACCTTCAGGAGGGGTTCATCGTCACTAGCAACTCGATTATGTACTCGAGGTGGCGTTGCGACGTAGGGACGTCATCTTCAGGCCGTCCAGAGAATCTTCATGCCGATGAGAAAAGTTTCTCATTAGGTTCCTACGTCATCTGATGCAAATTAACAAGAGACAATTTGATTAGTTGTGTGGGAATGGGCAGTTTTCGTGGGTTATAATTTCTCATTTATTTTGACCAAATTCTGTTCAATAATGGAAAATAACACTTATTGACTACATAATGAGGGTTTATGTTTCGGAAACCATAGGCAGAAAACGAGGGTGAAATGTCAGTTCCTGAATTCCAGCTAGAAATGACTTATGAAGTAAATCGCTGATTAGTTCAAATCAAATCCCGCTTAGAGCGCTAGTGCATCACTTTAAACGGTGTGGAGAACTGCAATGGATTGAACCACAAATTTTTAAATGAATTTAAAAAACCTGTCCTCATAATCAAACCGGGGGAGGTTCACGAAAGTCGTAGCAAAGGTTCTTGAAGGTTGCCAGGAAGGTTTGCCATTTGTATGTTGGATTGTCGGCAGCATTGAGAACCATCGCCTCCGGGGCTTCGGTCCGCCTCCTGGTGCCAACAGCCAATCAGATGTCAATAAACCTGATGTCATTTTTTGCCGCATTTTTACTTCTAATCACCTTCGTTTAACAAATAATATGGCTTATTTTTGAAAACGGGCTTCAAACTACCATTTTTCCGAGAGTTCTGAACGCATTTTTCCAAAAAACATTTCACGAAAATTCCCCATTCAGCTTAGGTTTTATCGTTCTTGTATCGTCTTGCATTTTCTACAGACCGAAGTGACAAAAAACTACTCAAAATTCACTGCCTCAGAAAACGTGACGAAAAAAGTCAAATTTCCGCAGTAGAACAAGGTTTTTACATGGGTAATATCTTGATAGAGTCCAAATGCAAAATTCGTCAATCTTAATGATTAAAAGGTTCGTTGTTAATAATTTATTGTGAATACCCTATTCGCAGGTCAACGATACCCTCCGATTCTTCGTTACGATCGAAGATGACTTCAATAACCTCGTAACGATCCCTGTGAGTGTCATTGTGGTAGATGTCAACGACAACCCACCTACTTTTAAAAATGTAAGTTTCAGCGTTGAATCAATTTTGTTTTTGCCTTCCATCCTCAACTTTCATGAAACTAACCTGTGGCTTGTGTTTTTGTGCTTACATTTCATCCGTGCAGGTATACTCGACGTAGGTAGTACCTACCTTATAACCACTATCGTGTCTACTGCTATTTCATGGTAGTTTTCATATCTTTGATAATTATTTTCTTTTCGTAACTTTGAACACATTTTTGTTGTAATTTGTTCAGCATAAATTTATATACATTCTTGCATCATTTTTCAGACGCCTTACGAAGCTCTAGTCACAGAAGATACTGAAGTAGGAAGCATAATATTTAGTGGTATAATCGTAGAAGATGTCGACATTACAGGAGAAACTTTGGAAGTCTCCTGCAAAGATTACGAAAAAGTGAGTCGTTTCGATATTTTCATACCGGTTTATACGGCTTTTACCTTTTTTTCAAACATACATCAAGTACCTATCTATTTTTTTTGTTTGGGAGTGGATTTCTCAGTTATTTATTCCACCTCGTAAGAACATAACATTAAAGCTATTTTTATTCATCCCACATATGGGGATTAGTCATGGGGGCATGGGGAGATTAGTCAGAGTATGGGTAAATTTCATGGAATTTTGCACTTAATTCCACTAGGTACGAAAAAATTACTGTAATTTTGGTTTTTCATTTTCAACAATGAATCATGCATAAAGAAAAAGGAAAAAAACCCTCCCCAAAATTCGATGATTTTCAAGGCACGTAGAATCCGAAAGGAATTGAAAAAATTTCTGTCCGTACCTCGCACTTTCCTTAGTTACCATGAACCAAAATTATTGAAATTTGGGTGGTAGGTCGCATTTGGGGTCTAGTTGGTCCGGGAAGCTCGGCTAAGATATGAAAAACAGAGGTTGAAATTTTCTGAACACCTTAGCTCGAAACCTTTTAATAGAAGGGTATGGTTTTTTTTAACGTTTTTAAATGGATCTCGAACTAAAGAATTTTGGGACCACCCTGAGCATTGTACGACAAGTCGTTCGTTAGCACCGAGAAGTTTCGTCAACATGATCGTGAATGAAACGGTATAAATCCGGCTCAGGTATTATTGCTAGGGAACACCTGATTATAATCAGGACTGTGTATGAAATCGAGTTGGTTGTTCTGCGATATTATTTCTTTTGAAGAATGATGGTCCTTTAGGATTTTGTTTGTAGGTACTTTTGTAACTTGAACAAACGTTAAATGCTTCACGAATAATTATTAATGATCGATTCCCGCGCATTTTTATGAAACTGTAATTCCCGGGCCGCCTCTAGTACTCGATTTAGGACTTTCCTAGGGGGAGCACGAGTGTTGTAGGTATTGACCACAGAAAACAGCGTTTCACGCAGAAGGGGGATCTATACAGGTAAATAATAAACTGTTGTGTAATAATTTGCAGCGTTCCTTCTAAAGTAGTTGTCCCCAGTAAATTTGCTTTTCCGATACCGACCGAAATTCATTTGAGTTTATGATAATCTAATCGTATCAGAAACGCGTAAGCAATCCTTTATTCGATCACGTTGTTTGAATCCCATTAACCGACCTTCACAATAATATGATGAATTTTCATAATCACAGTCTTAGTACCTACCTAATGCAATCCAATGTGCAACCTAATGCACCATAATGTGATGGTCACTATCAGCTAGCTGGATCTGCCATTATCACTTCACATAAAATTGAAATTTGATCAGTCCTCAAAATTCTAATAGTTTCTGGTCTTGCAGCTTATTAAATTATTGTCGCCTAGGATGGGGTTTATTTGCCAAGCATTCCAGGTAACTAATATAATAAAATCTTACAGTTAACTAATATAATGGAAATGTTCATTGAATTTCAAAAGACTGATAATGGGGTACAAATTATTTGAGCACATTGTGACTGTTGAGCCTCTTTTACGCATTTTTTCTCCAGTTCAGTTAAATTCAACTGAAATTTAAATTTGGCCAGTTTTAAAAATTCTATTTTAGGTATCTCCTAAAAGCCCGTTTAGCAGTTAGAATCATCTGCTAGAGGGATGAAGAGAATATTTACAAGAACTTCCAGCCTCTTATCTCTCAGTTGAATTCAGTGCAAAATTACATGAAGTGGTCTTTTTAGAAAAAAGCTAATATCAAATGGTAATATAAAAAAGGAAGGAGCGTGGACTGGCACTGATCCTGTATTCCGGGCGTTGAGTGTCTTATGTTACCGATTCAATGTGTTGCTAGATTATTGTGTCTCAGTTAAATACCTCCCAACTAGTGGGTATCAATAATATAGTCGATCCGAAACAACCCAGAACATTCAATTAAGTACGTATTGGATAGCCGATCCTTAAGAGCGATATGTACAGATATTTTTACAATGCTAAGCTGTCCTAAATTATGTATAAATCATCTAATAAATTAATTTAAAATTTCAATTGCAGTTTCCCAACGCATGTGAGAACTTCGAAATATTCGTACATAACTCGAGCCAGCAAGAGTACTTTGGTTATGTAACTTTGAAAGGAAAGTTAAATTACGCGGAAAGGCAGTTCTACCAGTTACTCCTCATTGCCTCGGTAAGTAATTTGTTCTTAATTGTTAGCCCCTCGTAAAACTTAATGTGTTGTCGGTCTGTTGAGAAATGATCGATTTCGTCTGATTTCCCGGCGTTCTTCAAAGTAATGAAGAAATCTTACTCATCTCTAGTCAATTTGTTCATACAGGTATTTACGTGCATATTACTTGCTATTACTTCGGCACTCACTTCGAGTAGATTGGTAATTTATGATCATTACAGTACGTCACCAGCATCTTGTATAATGAGGTTTCTTCTTCTTTCCTGCTGTTACTAGCAACCTAGATTTTTTTGTTCGCTCTTTTTTTCTGTGGACAGCGCGGTTGCTTAGCGCTAACGGTAGACGGGCTCCTTCGTAGTTCCATGTAGGACATCTGCAGTCGGCCAAGTTTTTAGGTGGGGTACGAAGCTAGAAAGCTCCGGAGCCCTAAATTTCGTCTTAGCATACCACCTGCTTGTCAACTAAATTTCCTTTGAAACCCGCGGTGGATTGTAATTTTGAATTGATCGTTGGTGGTCGTTCACAATATTAATATATTATGAAATGACTAATGAAGTACACGTTCTCACGCCCCTCGATTAGAACAAATGAGTAGAACAAATCTGTGGGGTTTGTTGAATGAATCGTGTCACCTGGCTGTTTCTGCGCATCTTTTTCGGTCATCTCGTATGGCAGTGACCGTGGCTAAATAACCTAACATCCCGGTCTTTCACACCCAAAACATAAAATCAATTAGATAAAAGATACCTGATTCATAAAATGTTGGGTTTCCGACCCAACTTGATGAACAATTTTGGTAAATTCCTTCCACACCAAAGTAGCCTCCCTAAATCGTGATTCATGTACGAAGGAATTATGAATACCTAGCTAAAAATATGCAAGCTGCATTCTGCATTTCAGTTCAAGTCCAGAAACCGCAGCTCAGGTAGTAGCAGAGCACTCTGGCGGCTTGTTGGGGATGGAATATCGATAGGACATCAACATCGATGTAGTTATATACATTATTGACATGGATATGTCTAATGGCTGGGGGATCATCCTGCAAATTTGTCCGTCCACTTTTTGTCACATAATATCTGTGTCGCGATGTTTAATACCTAATGATTTTCATTTACAACCGAGCCGCCGTTGCTAAGGAATTGTTAACTCCCTCAGTTTTCATTCCACAGAAATCGTTCACTCCTTTTTGGAAACCTCTGATTTTGTAGAACATTTTTATGTTACCCATACCCATGTACCTGTACTGAAAGCTGAGCTGTGCTAGTACGTACCTACCTACCTATCTTTCTGTGAAATAAATGTATAAAATGTATTGTGTGAATTCACATCTCGCCCATACCATTAGACATATCCATGAGCCGATGTGTCCGCGTCCAGCGTGAAGATTTCTTACCCAGCAATCCCACCGATTTCTATTAAAAGATTGGAGGTAGGCGGTTTCATGTATAATTATGTAGCCTTAACAAAAAATAAACAAATTTGCGGATTCGCGGTTTTCTTCAGTTCTCCAGGGTCAAATCAGAACGTGGGATACGTCTCACATCCTCTTTCCTCGCTTTTTTTCAATTCTTTCCCGTGATCAGAATAGCTCAGTCATTCAACTGAAGTATTGGATTTCGTTTCAGAATGTTTTTGGTAATAGTCCCGATTCCGCCAAAAGCACTATCGAACAATATCTGCATCGTACTATCCGTATGTGCAGCTATTTTATATTTCCCTGAAAAGATTGATCGGGGGATGTTTTTAGTTAGATACGTGCGCCCCAAGTTCACTAACTACTCATCTATGCTATGCAAAACGGTGGTGTACATCCACTCTAACCTATTTCTTCGAGAATTTTCGATGTAAATTTTTTAAATGCATTCGTTTCTTTTATATTTATATAACATTGTCACTTAACATCCTGAATCCAATCTGGATTTTAAAGATTTTGTTATATTTATGTGTCATTCGTTCTCGTGTAATTTTGTTATATGTGTCGATATCTGAGCCAAGATTTAAAAAAGTTAGGAATTTCGCCAAAATATATTTACCAGATAAATGGATTAGTTCGAAAACGGACAATTCCCGAAAATAAATAAGTCACATTTTTGAGTCTAAAAGTCGGCAAAATTGGCTAAGAATATCTTCAAAAATGAGTCTTGAGACGAAAAATACTTTCAGTACCTAGATTATGGTAAATCGCACATGTTCTTCACTGTTAAAAACAACATTGAATCATGGATTTGCTTTTGGACTAGATTTTTTCATTTTTTATTTATTTTAAATACTGATTCCTTGCATATCCTTTTCATCTCGTCTACACTGACGCAGACATCTCTCGCGTTTAATTATTTGACAACTTCGCAACTGACGTTGAGCAAAGTAACAAGGAACACCGACAGTATTATTTAGCTGTTGCGTATTGCAACCTCACTATTTCGTAACGTACCAATTATTTACTAGTTGACCTAACTGGGTTAATAAACGGGTTCATAATTTTAAAATAACAGCCGTTATTGGCTACAATTATTTGCTATGCTATACTATTTACTATAAGTACTGTACCTATATCAGTTATTTACTTATTGGCACATTTTTTTGGTGTCACTGTGTAATTTCAGAATGGCCCCCAGCCCATGAACATAATATCATCCATGTTTAAACAAGTTTCTAAAAAAGTGGGCCAAATGCAAACATTTGAGGATCAAATTTGAGTTTTTTTTCTGTCAACTATTTATGTAAAGTTCCAATCATGCAGCATGGCTATAAGAGCGAATTTTCAAAGAAATATTCAAAGAAAATATTTTTGTAAAAAGTTGATATAGCGAGAAACCATACCACTTTTCTTAAATTTGTGTAATTTTTTCGTAATTTTAGCCATTTTTGCCGGTTTTTGAACCTTATAAATCAAATTTGACCCACTTTTTTTAAAGAAAAATAATCATCGAAATAGTCCTCCGTCATGAATCGCAACGGCAGATGAATTAATTTTGATTCTAGCCTTAATACCAACTTCTGACTCCCAAAAATCCAAATTTGACCCTTATTTTTGACCCCTATCCAAGTAAACAATCATATCGTCTGGAGTGACGTTAATAAATGAATAAATATTGTATATATATTTATTTAAATACATGTATTTTTGTTAAAAATCTAGGGATGAATTCAGGATGCTCTGAAACGAATTTGCCTATTTAAAAAAAAATCAAAAATTGATGTTCAAAAAATTTTGGACCCATTGCAATACCGTCATTTTCTTTGAAAGTTCACTAAAATGGCTCAAATTACCGAAACTCCGAAGTCATGAAGATGACCATAGGAGAAAATGTGTGACTTCTAGCTATTTGACGACTTTAGGCGACTTGACTATTGAAACAGTATTTTGATGTCTCAATCCACCTATCTATACCATTTTTGGTTAATTATGACTCCCAAAATCTCAAATATGACCAAATTTTTGTTTTTGAAAGAGTCTCATCTTCGAACTCAATCCTATCGTTTGCCTTTAAAAAATGTTAACGAAATTTGGAATTTTTTAATATCATAACCGTCGGATTAGTCTAGAGTGGCAAATACTCGTAGACTCATTTTGTATAATATTGGGTATGGAAGTATATAAATACTTACTAAAATTCTTTGAAACCTACAACCTCTGACATGTAGGTATGCAAAATTATTTGAAACGGAAAATTACCGTAAAATTCACCTACTTACCTGCTAATTGTGGGTCCATTGCAGTAGCGAATTTCCTTTGAAAATGACCACCAAAAGTGGTATGGAATGATGGCTCGAGACAGGAAAAGGCTACTTAGATAATCAAAAACTTTTTCACCATTGACGAAAGCGTCTGCTGTATTAGGTAGTTACCTAACAATTCTGTGCTTTCGGATGGTGATTCGCCCGTAAAGAGCGAACCACAATGATTCTGTGTCATCATCCAATAACATGTTGGATGTGGCTTCTCAGGACGGAACTCACAACGCTTCAACTGGTCTGGAAATCAAGGTTGGGGACGTGCAAGACACTCCGCCGGTGTTTCAAGGTTCATTGACAGGTGTGATCGAGGAGGATGACCCCATAGGGACTCTGGTGATGACGATTCATGCCAAAGACGGTGATCGGGGAGCTCCTAGAAAAATCGTCTACGACCTCCTCACAAGTACGTTCATACCTTCCTATAGGCACCTGTGTTATAATGTGTAAAGTGCCAGTGGCCTTTTAGGTAGTACATTTTGTAGTGGGGTTACTATAGAGCAGGCAATGATATAATTTGTATAAGTACCTATTTGTTACTGGCCCCCTTGTGAACTCTGCGGATTCCATTGGAGTACTAGGGAGTTGAAAGCTCCCATACATGATAAATAATTGTCTTGTTGTGGTTGTATAATGTTGTACATCTATAGTCTGTAGTTCGTTTTCCTTCCATGAGCAGCGTAATATTTACTGAATTGCTCATTTTCGTAGATCCGTTGGACTATTTCCTTCTCGACAGCGAAACAGGAGTGCTCAGAACTGCTAAACCACTTGACAGAGAAGCTTTGAAAGATGAAAGCAACGCGACCCAAGGGATTACTACTGGCATCCTCAATTTGAAAATTCGAGTGAGTACCTGTACTTGTCCTGTATTAGCGCTGGTATCTACCTGAAATTACCTTCGTCCCTTGAATGAAACAACTCAGTGCTGCACGGCCATTCAAACCCACCGTATGACTTTTTCTCGTGTTACAGGCTAGAGAAGTGGTCGATGGGGTGCCACAAAACGGTCCTCTCACCTCTACCATCACTTCGGCATCAGTTACCATTAAAGACGTCAACGACGAACCACCGAGATTTAATCAAAACGAATACAAAGTGAAGCTGGTTGAGAACCTCCCGCTGGGAACGCCTTTGCCCAATTTGAACATGACCGTCACCGATCCTGATATTGTGAGTATATTTGGGCTCGGTATTAACACCCACACTCACTATCACATCTGAAGAAGGGGAATTGAGAATATCATTGAGTTCAGAATTGAACTTGAGTGAATATACGGACGTCATCATGTCCACTTGCCTGAAATCGACCAGTCTGGCTGTAGACAGCTTAGGTGGGTACCTAGATGTTTCCTACATATATATCGCTTGGTCATAAGGAGGAACATCCGTCGGTTACCCAAGTGTTGCTTAAGAAGAAGATGGCGATAACCTCGAACCTCAGTCTCATCATAATTTGTTGTGCTTTATTTGCCGTCATATCAAGGTAAATTCACTTTCCTTTGTAGGAACTGCTACCTATTTCTCGAATAATTAGTATAGACACTATACTAATTTTTAGCGGTCTGTGTTATTGCTCACCGCAGGATTAAACTAAACGTTCCAAGGTGGCACTTGGCTTCATTATAGGCCCTCTCCTCTATTACCATTCCCACTGGAAATTCCGTTGGTTTTGTATGAGAATCGGCTTTATGACCTTTTCCAGGCTTTCATGATGGTTTATCTGTGATTAATTGTGTAGTTAACTGTGATCGGAGTTGAACGAAAATACTAAATGGTCTTCAAGATTTCGTGGGGAACGTTGGATTAAGAGTACGATTCGTTTCGAACCTCCTGGGAAAACTTGTTCTGTACTGTGCAACACATACAAACATAAAACGTCAACATTTAGTCCTAAAATCTGAAGGTGCTGTATCGATGGATTGAGCTGATGCTAATTCATTATGCTGATTATTATTAGGTTGATTAAAGTATAAATAAATTATTGTGTTTAGCTACACTACATTACGAGTTGGTGGAGAAACAATATTATGCAATTTGTATGGTAACACTTCAACCCCCTCTCCGTCAACCCATCCCCGGAAAATATAATTTCACAGTTGACAGTATCTGACCTTTGCTACGAGTTGAAAATTCGAATGTTTGTGAAGGCAAACGAAAAGATGAATTCGAAGATGAACAATTTTCGATAACGAAAAACGGGTCAAATTTCAGTTTTTGTGGGCAGAAAACCTAAAACCTTAAATCCTAAAAATGTACCTAAGATCTAAAATGACCTAAAAATCTTGAAATCACCAAAAATGTTGAAAAGAGGTGACCTGAAAAAGAAAAACACGTTTTAAACTATAAAAAATATTTTCCGCTTGGTCAAATTCGAGTTTTTTTAATAGAAAATCGCTGAAAATGGGCTTTATGTGACTCGAAACAGAAAAATATTTCTAGCTCACAAACTTCGAAAATTTGCGCATAATGCTAAACGACTGGAACTTTTATAGACAAGCGTTACAAGGATTTTCGGGCACTGAAACAACGTTCTCAATTTGTCAAGGAAGTTCCAAAGCACAAAACGCTATTGAAAAATTAGATATTATATAAACAGCAATTCATTCCTCCCTCTTATTGCCAACTTTTTTGTTCTTTCACCAAGTGCTTCTTTGCTAGACATGGAAGCGATGGAGACCCAAACCTTATTTAGGTGTTGTTTCGCCTTGAGCTGACGAGTTCTCTTTTATCCTCCATTGATTGTAATTACGTCCTACTGTTCATCCTAACCTAATTATTGGTTTCTTTGTTGTAAGTAATTGAGTTCGTACTGGATGTCATTGTTGATCAAATTATTATTGCAGGGCGTGAATTCCAAATTTTCTCTGAGACTTGAAGACGTGACAGGAGCGTTTGCAGTGGAACCGACCTCTGGGTCGGGGTCGACAGCTGTCAGCATCAGGATTGCTAATGGCCCGTTGGATTATGAAAATCCGAACAACCGCAAATTCATCATCCTCGTGAGTATACGTCAGTGTTCATATCCCAAGTAGGCAAGTACGTCTAGCCAGAGACAAAATACTCATAGTTATTCGTTTAGATTTAAGATATCACTTTTACAACGTCTGGCTACACTCTTTATCTTCTTCCGACCTTCCATTTCATTGGTCTTCCAAGTGTGGCTCTTTATGAAAGCGTTTCAGTTCCTCGGTGACGTTCTGTAAAGATCTCAAATGTGGATGTTCCGCCTGTGATTCCAGGTAGTAGCACAAGAAACTGAAACCCAAGAAAAGCTGTCTTACACTGCTACAGTCACCATAGAAATCACCGATGCCAACGACAATTCTCCAGTTTTCGATCATGAAGCTTACAGCACATCTGTAGATGAAACGGCTCTCCCGGGTGACCCCATTACAACTATCACCGCATCGGACATAGACACGGGTAGCTACGGAACCAAAGGAATCATTTATCAACTCATAGGACCTGGAGCTGAGAAGTAAGTGCAATAACGGGTTAGGTACCAATGAGGGCAAGTTTAAAAGTGAACAGCCAATTTACGTAGTGAAATAAAACAAGGCGCTAGACAAGAAGGTTTTCCGTAACACGCAGTATAACATATAGAAAATAGGCTAGTCATTTGTGGTTCATTACACATCAATGACATCACTCGAAGCAGAAATCACAGTGTAGGTGGGTAACCTTTCATTTTTGTCTCAGTTTCAGTTATATGCCTTCGGATCGATCATGATGGAAGGTTTATTTTGCACACAGAAAAATTATTTTACAAATAGAATATTATTTTGCACACAGAAGACAGGAAAGATATTGAGTATTGAAAAATATTCAGATTGTGGCGGCACTTTCTACACCTATTAATGTAAGTAGGTACTCCCATAGCAGTGAATTTCACTGCCCGTCCTGTTCTAAACGATCTTGGAATTTTGACCTCTACAAACTTACTACAAAGCTACTTCTAACACCCCCGCCTCATACTTTCCATAGAGAGAGAGAAAGCCACGAAAGTAGTTTCGTACGTATAATTTTTTTCATTCAGCAACGTTGAACCAACGTCTGTGAAGAGCCAGGCTTAGCTAGCTTATCTTCTAACTCGTCATTCTTTGTGTTCCCTAGGTTCAACGTGAATAAGAAGTCAGGTGTAATCAGCGTCGCACCGTGCGAACTTCCTGGTGCTCAACATTGTTTGGACTTCGAAACCAAACCCGTGTACTATCTGAACTACAAGGTATTGTTGCGGATAGTGAAATTCTTCTGTAACTAGGTCGTTCTGGTACCTATTTGCATTTGGCTTGAAACCATTGGTGTTGGTTTCAGGCAACTGACGATGATGGAAATGGTCATAGCACTGTTGTTCAGCTGAAAATCACATTGAATGACAACAACGATAATCCACCTGTTTTTGATTCTGATCTCTACAAAGCGCTGATTGACGAGGGATCTTCCAAGTTTGAGCCTCCACTTCAGGTTCATGTTAGTACCACTCAGCTAATTGTGGCATGCGCAGTATAAGATATAACGACACTGGGATACAATATATCCCATCATATTTAAATGAATGACCATTTATATTTAATTTTCAATCATATAATATAATATGAAATCAGAAATCATATAGGTATCTATGAAAATTAAATATAAATGGTCATTAATTTAAATCATGATAAACCATTCTTACTGGGGTATTCCACTCAAACCCAGTTTTGAAAAATTGTTTACTAGTTGATCTCTGGAAAGGGTTTTCTAAAAAATTGCGAAACTGGATTTTCAGACCCACTGGAATACCTCATTTTTGTTAACTCTGGTTAAGTAATTCAGATATAGTTACTCAGTAGTCTTTGTCTTTTAGGCACGCGACCTCGACAAAACTTCGGAAATAACCTATTCCATAATCGGAGGAAATACAAACGATCTGTTTTCCATCGGCAGTACCACAGGAGACATTTTCGTTTCCAACAAAAGCGGGTTGGATATGACTGGCATTGACACGGACACCATCAACTTGGATATTCAGGTAACTCAACTTTTAAATACTTAACGATGATTTGAGTCCTGGTGTTGTGTGACTATCAAAATCAGGGTAGAAATTGGACGTTGTCTGATCACACGGTTTATTAGGTATCGTATTTATACAGTTAGGGACCGGTTTCGGGTCTCAGCCTCTGCATCTCTTCGCTTTTTTCGATCTTTACAATCATATCTTTTTTTCGATCAAATTTGAAAAATCTTACAACACCCCCCCCCCCCCCCCCCCCCCCAATCTTCCAACTACCGGCGGCGGGCTTCACCCAATTCACCTGGGTTTTCCCCAGCAAAAAGGAAGCCCCACCTACCCTTCCTAAGAGTTTACCTTTTTCGCACAATGAGGCTTTGAATTCAGAACGAATTCCGCCTTGACAACCTTAACTCTACAGTGGGTGAGCGAGCGATTCGTTTGTATTACTCTACCGAAAAGTAAGGAGTTTTTGTATTTTCATTTTTTATGATATTTACATAGATATTATCCAATTTTGACCTCATTGCATTCACTTAAATTTACTTCACTGCATTCAGTTAAATTAAAATCACATAAGTATCAAATCACGTAAGCATATCTAATAATTGTTTAAATATAGGACCAATTTTGACAAGTTTTTTTGTAAATTTGCAGAGGCTGATGATGGGCTGAGACCCGAAACTGGTCCCTAACTGTATATGATACCTAATAAACCGTGTGATCAGACAACGTCCACTTTCTGTCCTAATTTAAATACCTGGTTGTGTATCTAGTTAGTGCCATTGTTTTCGTGGAAAATGGATCTCCCCTACACATGAAAGACTGTTAATGTTTACAATTGGACCATCCAAATTGCGTCGCCGTCGGGACTTGGGAATCCGTCTCAACAGAGTGTTTTACAGTACAATACAGGTTTTATAGTACAGTACACTTCTTGCAGGCGTCAGATGGCAACTTCACTTCAACCACCAAGGTCGAAATCACTGTGTTGGACGTCAACAACAACCATCCCGTCTTTGAACAAGAGAAGTATCTCGTCGCTGTTCCTGAAGATACCGCCATAGGTTTGTCCTACTGTAACTATAGGTGCTACAAATCTGCGTTCTGTAACTACAGTCAAGCGCGAGCTGTGGAATTGACAGAGTTAACGTTAGGGTTGATCCTCAGTAATTGGCCTCTTGTAAAATCATCCAACTTCAACTTGCTAGTTTTGTCTTTGAATGTGCAAACATTTCCTTGAAAATACCTTCGAGTCCTTATGCTGTGGGCTCACTGATGGCTTCGATGGCAAACTAAGTTCTGGGCCATTGTTATAGTTGACCCGACTCTAACTAACTGTCGAATTCAAATCTTCCCAAATTACCACTGTACCTGCTAAGTTGGCTACTCTTGGTACCAGTTCTCAAGGGGGTTTGCACGCCCCATGTCGTTGGGAAAAACCATTTTTGCTGCATCCTCATGCTTAGGGTGATTTATTTATTTATTAAATTAAGCGGCACAGCTCTGCCAATTACAATAATATAATGTGCGTAACTTGAAAGTTGCCATCGCAGGGCTCACAGTTGATTGAAAAATAAATAATGTTGAGGAGAGAAAAAATATATACAATTATGTATATATACATATATACATATATGACACAGTTCGTCGAATTTCATGGTGATAGATCAATATTTTCTCATCTGCTTTGGGTGCACTCATAAGCTCGTTGGTTTCTAAATTACCCTACCGCCCTTATGGGTACATATAATTTTTATTTTTTTAAATTTCTTACAGGAACCAGCATAGAAAAAGTCGTTGCGACAGATGCTGACACGGGCATAAATGCAGAGTTGGTGTATAGAATCGAGAAAGGGGCTTTTGAGGACTTCACTATCGACAATCGGTCGGGAATCTTTGTGGTGTCATCGAAACTTGATTACGACCTGCGAAATTCCTATTCAATACACATCATCGCAGTAGACGGAGGTACATTCTGATGCAAGCCAATATATTTCGACGTTTAAAATCGCACGGTTTAAAACCTCGTTGATTTAAGAAAACTACGTTTTTAATCATCAGCCAATTTTCGAAGAAATTAAGCTACTGTGATTGGTCCACAATTTCTGATGCGTAGGTTTCTTTTCAGTTACGGAGCATTCTGAATACATCCTTAGATTCTAACAAAAATTTGTATGTATATTATACACATATTATGTGTGAGTGTTTGTATTATCTGTCTATCCAGACGATATATTATCCCAGGTTGTTGACTGCGAGATGAAAAATTCAAAAATTGGTGATTTGAGACACCTAAAGATATTTAAACAGTCAAAATTAATATTATATTTCCCTGAAATTAAGTCGTTAATATTTGAGTTTTGGAGAACAGCTTAAAAATCGTCAAAAATAGTAAAAACTCACAACTTGGAGATTTCTGTCAGATGAATGACTGGAGCACTTTCATTTTAATCGCAACAAAACACAAATGTTCTCAGGTACTCCTGCCCTTACGGGAACTACCACTTTGAACGTGAAAGTGGGGAACATGAACGACAAGATCCCATTTTTCTCGCCTTCCACTCAACGAGCGGAAGTGAAGGAAGATGCCCAAGTCGGTGACGTGGTCCATACATTGGTTGCTAAGGATCTGGACGTTGATGACATCGAGGCCCTGAACTTCGCTGCTAGTGAGCCCATCACTGCCGTAGATAAAAACGGGAAGGAAGTTTTGGATGACGTATCCTTCAAGGTAAGTTACTCTATCTTGTGTCAACTATTGCTTTATTGAGCCTTGATAATTGTTTGGGATTGAGCTGTTGGTTTGAATCTAAACGCCTAGGTGTAATAGAAATCTGTATTGTCATCAATGCCAAACCCTATACAGTATTGTTCCACAGTCCATCATGAATATGTAGCTAGCCACCAGAGATTTTGTATTACAACAAAGAAATAACAAAAACCCTTGAAGGTATACCTAGGTAGTTCATTGCACTTCTGGAGCTAAGTTTGGGTACCTACTTACTGCAATCCAGACTTGAGCCTCTGTAGGCTTCACAGTAGAAGCTAGGAGGGGTAAGTATAGTACTTCCTCATCAAGATGGCGCCAGCGATGTAGAGAAGGACGTAGTCATTTGTTGCAGTGTTTAACGCCTCATGTCAGTTCTTGTCTGATATACACACTGGTGGATGTATCTTATCCTAAAGTGCTAATAATGAGGGCGGCAAGGTCATAAGTGGAGTATGTTGCTCTGCTCCCTCAGATTAAACATCAGGCACTCGATTCAAAAAGAGTGCCCCACCAGAACATCTGACCGCCTGCCAGGCATGCATGAACTGCGTCTCATTTTTGTGTGGCCCATATGGAAGGCGAGGTACCTACCTCGTGTCGCTCCCAATCTGCTGTACAGCTCCAATTATGAGAATTAATTCAAGTTACATTATTTTGCTATTAGGTATTGAGTTATAGTTCCTCAGATACTCTCCACATTAGTTCCCAGCCAGGCCATGATGACGTCATGTCAGGCGCAGGACGTGACAGCTGCAGCTGTCCAGCATCTCACGTCCTACCGACGGCATTTCCTGTCCTGTTCCTCTCTAGTGTGCGAGAACCTTCATAACTCTTCATATTTGGAGCGTTTATTGGTGCTTGTTTTTGCGTCACTGGAGCAGTCTCTGTGTTACTCCGAATACTTGACTACCCATGTATGGACTATACTTACATGAATTATTATCTGTACATAAAATATTGAATGTACCTATACGATAGTCTCAAATAGAATGGTGTTTGTGACTGTTCTGCCAAGTTTCATTTCAAAATTGTATACCTGGCATCATTATCGGAATTAATTTGGGGCCGATCCATCACATGAACTTATGAAACAGTGACAGTTATTAGAGAGTTGTCGCAACCAAAAATTGACGACCGGGAGAAAGTACATTAACACAAGTGTTACGTTCGAGACGTAAGTTTTAACATTTTCAAGACTTGCGTTGTCCAGCACCATGCAACTATTGGAAAGATGCTCGTCGTGCATCTCAGTGCGACTTACTGCGTAAATCGATACATAAACTTCTTCATGGATAACCAAATTCTGTCTGCATGGCTACCCTATTGCGTCACCCCGAATTTGAAAGACGGGAGGAGCCGGCCTCTGGAAGGTTTTCTGGCGTATGCGTTCTCTTTATTTTGTGTATTCTGTAGTTATATTGGAAACCTAAATTTCATGTGGTCCGTGTACTTATTCATCTTGAGCATTGCCATCCGAAAGCCATGAGCACGGTAAGTGAGTTGCTGTATATTTCGCCAGTAAAAATTGTATGAAGGACTCAAGGACTCACCGTGCCGTGCTTACGGTTGTACAGAAAAAGAGCAGTATTGTTTTAGAAATTGTTCAAAACTCATAATTATGTTACGAGCTAGTATGAGAAAAAAGAGGTTAACTTGATGGATGAATTTATAGTAACATATATCATTGAAAAATGATTACGTTAGCGTCACTTCAACATATGGCCAGAGTTACATGAACACGTAACTTTCATGGAATCTGCATTGGATAGTTATCATCTGATTTTGTGGCCCTAGAGCAAGAACGCGTTTTTCGGAAAATGGTTGTGACAACTCCCTATTCTGTTGGAAGGTATCAACATGGACCGTTATGTAACTGAGAAGTTCCATGATACTTTTTTTTTTAAATCTACGCGATTGGCAATGGTGCCAGTCCGCCAAAAAGTCCCAAGCTAGGTACAATATAATCGTGCGGATCTTGTCCAGCGGTCGTCAGGCTGTGTAAACGTTTGAAAGGGGTCGGGGATAGAGCAGTGAGAAGATACCCATTGAAGAACTACTTCTTTTCCAGACATCATCAGTTGATCAATGAGCTGACAGCATGCCATCCCATCGGCTGAATCTGTTGGACTGGGTACCAACTGCGTGAATTGCTGCTTGGGAGTCTATTACGAGAGCAGTTTTAGGATAGTCCCTGCTTGTCAGTGGTCGTATTTCCATCACTACCGTACGAAACTCCCCATCAAAGTTTAGTAGCACATGCGCCAATAGGAGCAAGGTTCCAAATCAGCAGAGTAAACTCCTGCCCCAGCATCCCCACTAGCATCCTTTGCAGAATCATCAGTGCATACCCTGAACCATTCTGGTGTGGGATAGCGGGTCTCAAGGATCTCGAGAGCCAGAGACTTCAGGATGGAGTACATCCTTCTTCACAGTAAATATCTTATGCCAGTGGCAGGGAAAAGGGCGCTGCTTTGAGGGGCAAATCAGTTTTCAGAGGCTGTCAGTTTCCTTAATTCATGCCTGTGGATGTGAGGATTTCATTTACTTTGGTGGTGAAATTGAATTGGGTTTCAGCCTGGAGTTTGCTGGGTTGTTGCAACACCATTTCTTCGCAATCTTTCATTAAGGAATAGAGCACTGATCTCCCTTCTGACGTTGAGTGGCTCTCCAGACTGGAGTTCCATGGCTAGAATTGGAGCTGAGCAGGCTCCCCCCATTGGAATTGTCAAGGCCTTGTTTCGAGTAACGGCCAGGTCTTTTTTGACAGTTTTGGAAGGTGTTACCGTTAGTTCAATACAATACTCCATGGTTGGCCGGATATGAGACTTGTATGATAACGCAAGAACATGTTGAGAGCATCCCCACTTTGTTCCTGCAAGTCTCTTCAGCAAACCCTTCCTCTCAAAGTGAGACCCACCCACCCAGTTCATTCAGTTTATTTGTTGCAAAAGGGTTTATGCTCCACAATATCCACCTCCTGAAGTTCTGTAGCACTGTTAATAATTTATTATGCTCAAGTCTTTTTTTTTTAATGTGTAACTACTATGATTATAAATTATATGATTCTGATTGCAGCATTTTCAAAATAAAAAAATCACTGAATGAGACTCAACTTGATGTTTTTCTGAGTGTATCTGCCTAAAAATGTACGCAATTTCTTCTTGAAATTTTTCTAGGATTTCTTCAGTGTTGATCGAACGACTGGCGTGGTCAAAGTTGCAAAACCTCTTCAACGTGACATAGCTGCTATTGTCCGAATCACTGTACTTGTCACAGATATAACAGCTGCCACCACACAGCAAGGAAGCGGTAATGTTACAGCCTGATTACACGAATATAATCAAATGGACTGTCCTTGAACAAAGAATTACATATTTTTGTTGGATAGTATTCATAAAAAATTATAGGCATATTTTGGTTGGTGGAAATCCAATGATGAATGTTTCTGTCCAGGTATGCTCATCATAACGATAATTGACGTCAACGATTACGCTCCCGCTTTCCTGAAACCCTGGACAATCACAAACCCGACGTATTCCGTGGAAATTCTCGAGGAACAACCTCCTGATACGTCTCTCGGGACTTTCACTGCCACTGACCAAGATTCTAACAGCATCACATTCAGCATCGAACCTGAGAGCGAGTACTTCTACATCAATAATTTAACGGGTTTGTTAACTACCTATATCTGTATTTTCCAGACAATATAGAGTAACCTGGGATAAAATACTTCACCGAGTAAAAAACGGCTCTGCGGTCTATTTATAAATTTTCTGCCAATAAATGAATCTTTGAATACTTTAAGTATACGAAGGATCCAGAAAATTGTAATTAAACCCTTATTACCTGGTGATTCAATAGATACCAATGATTCAGATTACCAACATGCTGTTACCACTTCATATCATAAACGATTTTAGCAAAAGCAACTTCAAAAAAGGTGTAAAAAGCAATAAGTACAAAATAATTATTATTTTGAACAAACACACCTAATATACTCAAAGCCAACAAAAACATTTATGAAGTCGTCGCCCAGTTTCATTTCGAATATGTAAAAAACCAAGGTTTTCGTACAAAAAGGTGTTTATGAATTATTTTGTACTTTTTAGTGCGCTTTTTGAAGTACTTTTTTTTTCATTACCTCAACTTTTCTACGCCAACTCCAATACTGACCCAGTTACTGACTTGATACTAGCCCAGTAATATTACCTCATGCTATCAAGTACTGAAACCATCATTACTGAGGCATCCACATTCCACTCTGTTTTGCTGGCGGTTTTCCGTCGTCAAATCATGCTATGGCTGCCAAATCACCAGAACTCGACGAGTATAAGTAACCTATTGCAGGCCCAGTACTACTTTTCTACTTGCAAAACTGGAATAGGACCATCGCGAGATGATCTTCTTTCATTTGAAAAAAGATTCATCGATATCGGTCCAGTAGTTTCGGAATAATCGCTGGACAAAAATTAAAAAAAAAAAACGCTCCAAATTATTACTCAACGGTTTACTGTTACCTGTACAGATGCCCCCTTCTGCATAGATCACTTTTTCTGTGGTGAACACGTACCTTCCTGCTTCCCCCAAGAGCGCCCTAATCTAGTACTGGAGCCAGCTGGGCAGTCTCGGTCTCATTTCATGATTATGCGGTGGATTCAAGAATTCTGTCATTGATATTATATTCATGAAGCATACCTAGTGTTTGTCAGAAAAAGTACTAGCTATAAACAAAATCCAAAATAACTATCGTTTTTCAAAAAAATGAAATAATATCCCGGATCAACCAACGCGATTTCATACAGCCAT
The DNA here is from genome assembly GCA_954871275.1 of Leptopterna dolabrata. NCBI lineage: Eukaryota > Metazoa > Arthropoda > Insecta > Hemiptera > Miridae > Leptopterna > Leptopterna dolabrata. The sequence continues at coordinate 35,664,514 of OX940977.1, read as the reverse complement.
GCTTGATTAATCAGGTGTTCCCTAGCACTGATATCTCGGCTGGATGTAGGACACCGTTACATTCACGATCATGTTGACGGAGGTTTTGGTGCAAACGAATGGCTGGACGTACACTGCTCCGGGTGGTCTCAAAAAAATTCTCAAGTTCGAGAGCAGTTTAAAAACGTGAAAACCATATTCTATTGAATTTTTTCGAGCTACGGCGTTTGGGAAATTTCAGCCCCTATTTTTCACCCCTTAGAGATGACTGGCAGCAACGCCGAGCTTCCCGGACCAGCTAGACCCTAAAAACGAAATTTCATTAATTTTGGTTCATGGTAACTAAGAAAAGTGCGGCGTACGGTGTACAGCGGACGGACAGAAATTTGTTTATTCCATTTTTGGATTCTACGTACCTACCTTGAAACAAAAACCATCTAATTCTGAAGGTTTTTGTTTTTATGCACGATTCCATAGGTATTAAAAATAATAATCCAGAATAACATAGAAGCAGGTCGAATTGAGAAACCTCCTTTTTTGAAGACGGTTAAACAAGTAGAAACTGTAGCCTTCTGTGTACCTCTGGTTATATTTATAACCTGCCTGTTGCTTGAATAAATGTAGGCTTTACAAAGATCTTCAGATTCATCCAATACACCATGGTTACAGGGCAAGTAAAAACGAAAAAAAGGTTGGATTATGAACAAACACCCGTCTTGGAGTTCAAAATTGTAGCTTACGATTCTGGTGTGCCCCAACTGTCATCGAGTGCTCACGTAACAGTCAACGTCATCAACATAAACGATATGGACCCCATCTTTGATAAGGTAGGCGATGGAGATACATTGAGCCTGTAAAGAGCGTTGAATGATTTTGGACTACATTATTGGTTACCTTTCTGTGTTTAACTATCCTTCATATAATATTTCAGGACGAATACACATTTTGGGTTGAGGAAAATTCCAAAGCTGGTACGCTAGTTGGTCAAGTAAGCGCGACGGATGGTGACGTCGGTTATGCCGGTAAGGTGAGCTACAGCTTCTCCGAGCCCAACTCCCTGTTCACCATCGACAAGGAATCCGGTGAGATTTACGTCACGTCGAGCACATCGCTGGACCGTGAGACTACGAAAGAGTTCACGTTGAAAGTCGTTGCCATTGACTCCGCACCAGGAGAAGAAGCTCGATCAAAAATAGTTCCGGTTAGAAACAGCTCTTAACATTTTCACTTGGTGGTTTGATGTTAGGTAGGTGTTGAGGACCATCGCAGTAGCGTCAGTCGATAATTCGCTACAGTATTCAAGGAAACAAAATTTAGAACTCATCGAGTATTTCTAATTTAAAAAATTCAATCAGTTTTTTTTTCATTTTTACATCACATATTTACTCATTTCGTTCATCTATAATATTATACAGTGGGATTCCCGAATGTAATGTTGGGAACTTCAGCTTTTACAGCCTTTGGTTGTAACGACCAGATTTTCTTGGTCCCTTGGCTATCTTTATAAATGATTTTTATTGTTCAAGTATCCAATATTAAAACCAATTAACAGCACCTTCAGTAGTAAGTACCAGTTGGTTCTACAGTTCGTATTTGTATGTGGATATCAAACAGGTGCACATTAAGATCAGCGACGTGAACGACAACGCGCCTCAGTTCACCCAGAAGGAATGGGCTCTTCATATTGTCGAAAGCATACCACTCTCACCCCCTTCACCCATACTACAGTTGCGAGCACATGACAGTGATGTATCCAGCGAACTGACCTTCTCGATCGTTTCTGGAAATGACGGGGGTAAAAATCCATTTGCTTCATACATTTTGTAAATTAATGGGATACTATGATGACAAAAAAAGATCTGCTGAGAGTGAAAGGAGACGGTATTTTTTTGAACATGTTGCAGAACTTATGCCAATCTTAGTAGGTACCGTCTACTTAATTTTATATAATTCTGAAAGGCTGGATGAGACCTTTTTGTGAATGGTAAATTTTCACTTACCACTTAAGTACCTGTCCTTCTATTATTTTTATTTTTTTAATTTTTAGAAGTTTTCTCACTGGATCCAAACTCAGGAATCATGTACCCCAGAGTTTCTCTGAAGAATCAGAAACCCAAGTACGTTATGAGAGTTCAAGTGAGTGACGGCGTCCACGTGGATACCGCTGTTGTGCAAGTCAACGTGCAGACCATCAATCAAAACACTCCTGTCTTTGTGGAACCGTCCAGCCTTAACGCTACAGTTTATGTTGATGAAGTATGTTGAATAGCTGCTTTTATGGATAGCGTTTGCCTCATAGAGGAACTTAGTGTTTGTGCTAGAACCATGAGTACTTAATATAGTATAGAAAAAGGTGGCCCGAATGATGATAGGTGGCCCTGAGGCAGACACCAGAGCTCGAAGTTTTTCATAATACACCACTCTGATCCCTGGGAATCTCACGCCGTTGATGAAACATTAGGAGTGTTCATCATTGAGCTTGTGTTATGTGTAATTTAAATGCTAAATGTACTGCCCTACCTACGGCACTGTGATCTGTCCACGCTTGTGTTTCATACAGCTAACTCACGAAATTTTAGTAGGTAGTACGATTGTAACTTTCATGCATGAAGAATAGGTTTCGTCCAGACGGGTCAGCTGATGGAAGCCATACCGTATGCAAGCAGTCCGTCATGATACATATTTTGTTAGTTTTCAGCATACACACGGGTTTGCGAGCTCCATTTGGACATTTTTCTGGACAGCAGCGCTTACAGCACCTCCTTGCAAACGTTCTTGTTTTCGTCAGTTGGTTTTTGTAATAATAATTAGTGATGGAGAGGTCCGACAAGGAAGCTCTGGAGTTTATAGAGGTTTACAGAACCATCCCCATTATTGAGGAAGCAAGTCATACTTTTCATTTTAACAAACTTTAAACAATGGATGAGTGCTGAATGTCTTTTCCTTCATAACTGGAGCGACTATTTGCTGCAGCTCTTCAAAGTTTGTTGAACTCATGCGGGTGAAATTCCTTTACTACCCACGAATTTCTTAATATTTCAGAATCGCAGTAGTCCATGATTGTTTACTGTTCAAATAAATATTTATGGGACGTCGTCGGCGATTCTGTTGGTGTTCCCACTAATTATATATAGCAAAACGGTAGTTAGTCAGCAGAAGTGTGGTACTAAATCCTCCCTTCCCTAAAAGAAAACATCAACCGGCATTCAAAAACCTACGTTTGTTTCTAGAGAGTTCAGTGATTTGGAGTGAAGAGACCGCATTCTGTGATTTTTGAACAAATGAACAATTTACAAAATGTACAAGCGCAATACCAAATAAGACGAAGTTACTTTAGTAGTTAATACCAAAAATAAGAAAGTTACTATTAAAAACGCAATACCAAATCCAGCAGATGAGTTTTACTAATTCGGGTTCAAGACAGGAAATCATCTAGATCAAATGGAGACGGTGAAGGGGCAGTGTAGGTAAAATATTCTCCTTTACTTATGGTAGTCGCTCAGGGTGACCTATCTCTGTGTCGGGAGCCTCATCCAAGTTCTGGTATCTTGTGTGAGTATGTAATCCTGTTGGTGGATGTGCGTCCTTCTGTTTCACTGATGGCACTTGGCACTCGCGAAAATTCCTTTGATGTCCGGGGTTCCCTAAATCTTTGAAAAGAGCGTTCACGTTTCCGATGTGTGCACTCCAAAACAGGAGCTGGGAACGTCCTACAGTTGATTGCGCCAGTTACGCCAAGGACTCGGAACATTGAGTTTTTAAAAAGAACTTTATTGCACTTAACACTGTTTAAAAATGGTTCGGGAATTACGGAATGATGTTATGACGAACGAGTCGAAGAGGCCAGCTGCCACGGGCTTCATCGCTCGTATTTCAAGCTGTGGCTGCTGAGCAAACAAAAAATTGGTTAGTCAGCAGAAATATGGGGGTAACTTATATTTACGTATCCCTCTGTTGGCCTCAGCACCGCTGTGCAAGAGGAGAGCTCCTCCCTGCTACTTAGCTGGGTGGTATGCCAGAATTTCTGGATCTGGGTTGTTGGTCTGAGCATGCCTGAACAGGAAATTCCTGTAACATGCCTAGCTCTGGAACTACTAAATCGACTTTAATTGAATTTGCACGGGTCTTGCATGGATCAGGTTGACCCTCAGATTCATCGTGATGAAATGTGCGTTACAGATGGTTGTATATTTTGTTAATGGTTTTTCTGAAATTGGATCAATGCCGAATTAATGTTTCAGGACGATAATGAAGTTGGAAAGCTAGTGATGACGGTAGTAGCCAGAGATGGTGATACAGGAGAGAACGGTCGTATCACTTACCACTTCAAAGTCAACAACAACAACGTGCAGGATACGGACGATTTCCACATTGATGAAACTTCTGGGGAGATCACTGCTAAAGGAATTCTGGATCGGGAACTCAAGTCTACGTATCAGGTGTGCTCCTCCAGTCCTATGTTCTCTGTTTGCCAGCTAGCCATTACTTTGGAATTGAGAAACGTCGAATTTCTCCTCTGTCTTTATTTATTTTGTCCTCTGCGTGGAATTAGGACCTTTATTAGAAACATCGGCATTTTTTGTGCAAACTCTCGATGAAAAATATTCCTTCTCCAACGATTGGAGTTGCAGGAATGAACTGAAGTGTGCTAACGTTGTGGTTCTATGACAAAATTCGCGGCATGTTTCTGGAGTTAAGGCGGCTCTCCAGCTGCACCGTTCCTGCTCCTATCCATTGTATAGCCTCTCTCCATTGTATACCCGTCAAATCCTTGCCAAACGGCCTTATAAGATGCTTTCCCCACAACGATTACATTTGACCACATTCAGACTTTCCTATTGTGAAGTAGGATCCTTCATCAAAAACTTCATACGTGATGACACCATTTGGTGGATAATATGCTAACTCTATTGTGCTTCATGGCTTCAACATTTTGTTTACAGTTGGTTCTTGTGGCGCGGGATCACGGAACACAAACTTCGCATGAAGGCGTTCAGTCTCTCACAATCGTTATTAGGGATAAAGATGACAATTTGCCAAGTTTCCCTAGTACTGATCCCTACGTTTTCCATATCAAGGAGAACTCTCCTCCGTTCACACGAATTGGTAAGCAAAAGAATTCGAATTTTGGAAATCTATCCCGACTTACAATCTAACAGTTGAGATACCAATACCTATTATAATTTTCTTTAGATTTACTTGCTGTTTGTATCTAAACCACGTTTCTTGGCATGCCTATTTGTTTTGATGTGATTCAATTGCGCGATTTTAGAAAATTTGAATGATACTGTTTTTGATTATGGTGGGACAATACATGAATGATGTATCAGGGAGGTAGGAAATGTGGTTCTCTTTCCAGCGATTCATTCAGTTTTCATTGTATTCTGTACCTCAAGGATGTTACAGCAGTTTTTATGAGAATGTTGAAAACACAAAAAATCTTAAATAGGGAATTTTGTCAACTTTGGTGGGGGGGGGGGGGGGGGGCAGAACTCTTGGGAAAATGGTAGGTAGTTTGAAGCCCGTTTTCAAAAATAAGCGTTATTTTTTAAATGAGGGTGGTTAAAAGTAAAAATGCGGTAAAAAATTACTTATCAGGTCTATTGACATTTGGTTGGCTGTTGGCCCTAGGAGGCGGAGCAAAGCCCTAGTGGCGAAGCTCAATGCTGCCAATAAACCAACATTAGAAATGGCACACCTTCTTGGCAACCTTCAAAGAACGTTTACCGGGACCTTTCTCGTGGTTTGATTTTTTAAATTTATTTATAAATTTGTGGCTCCATCCATTGCTGTTCTGTACATCGTTTAGTGATCCACTAGTGCTCTAAGAAGGGTTTGAGTTGAACTACTTGGCAATTTACCTGATACCTCATTTCTAATGGGAACTCAGAAATTCAGCTTTCTCACTCCTTTTTTGCGTAGACTTCCACATAAACACCTCATTCTTTGGTCAGTAAGTGATAATTTCCGTTATTAAACAGAATTTGGAGAAAGAAAGGTAATTTCTAACCCACAAAAATTGTCCATTGTCCAAAAACTTGGAAACCAAGGTTTTTTTTTACAAGTTTTTAAGAGGAACTTTTTGTTGCAAATTAGTTCCCAGGAGTTTTGTGATTCCGAAAGTGGGACTTCCTGTATAATAGATGTGGGCATGATGATAGTAGGGTCAGTGACAATTGATTGAAACAGTCATAATTGTCAAAACTTGTGAATTGCGAAGGGAAAATGAGCTTACATTAGACTAACAATAAGACGTTTGTAGCAATATTTCATACAGCTCCTTCACATATCCCAACTATTCCATCCTTTTGTTTCTAGGGAGAGTGGAAGCCAACGATATGGACGAAGGAGACAATTCTCGCGTCTACTATTATTTGGTTGGAGATGATTCGAAACTCTTTGTGGTGGGGCGCACTAACGGCGAAATCTCTGCGAATGCAACTTTGGACAGAGAGGAAAAAGATTCCTACTTCCTTTTCATCAAAGCAACCAACGATCCTGATTATTATACTGCTAAAGTAATTATTATCCTCTGTATCCCATATCGCCCACTAGCTTACTGTCGTCTTTTTAATCAGTATTAATGTGGAATAAACAAAAAATAAACCTTCAGGTTACTGCCAGTTTATATTTAAAACGAAGCTTTTCGCTCAAATCCTGTGTTTATGTGAGTACCTGAGGATGCTCAGAATTTCAGCGAAAAGCTTCGTTTTAAATATAAATTGGTAGTAAGCTGAAGGTTTACGTTTTGTTTGATTATTCCACATTGTAAGATGGTTTACTACAAAAGGTGTCTTATAGAATTCGCTGATCAGTCTTAATCATTTGTTTCTTAGGACATCCTCGAACTGCAAGATCTGAAACCCAGCTCATCTGTCGCGATGGTGAAAATAATAGTTATGGATGAAAATGACAACGCTCCCAGATTTCTGCCAAGCCATTATTATGCAGGTAACTGCGGTGATGAATCCTATCAGGGTTTCAATACGTAGTTTATATGTTTTATAGGTCAACAACTCCAAAAGGGAGGAGTGGGGAGCCTCGTGGGGGTTCTGGCTTTGGACGGCTACTAGTTCCGCGAAAATCCCTTCTAAGTACACCAGTTCAGCGGGAATTAGATAAATCCGTCGTCCAATTCCGCGCAGCGTCACCCCTCATAACTCACCAGTTCAGCGCAGTACAACCACCCAGTTCCGCGCACGATAAAGATGATAAATATTGAAAACTGTTAAGTATTACACAACGGTTTTTATTTTTCCTGATATATTAATGCTTCAGTGATGTACTGAAAGATCATAATCAAAAGTGTAACTATAAACAAATAATTTTTCAGTTATGTACTAAACTTCATTTGGGAGTTGCAAATTTCCGTCACCTTTTCAAATAGCTTGGACTATATTTCAAGGGTTTTCGAAGGTAAAATAGCCCAAACAAGTGGGACCTAGACAAACCAATCTGATCTCTGTCGATCATAATTTGATAAGTAAACGGACTCATGACGGACCGATTGTTATCACATCCGACCATTTGTTGACGAAACAGGGAGTGAGATAGTGAGCAATATTGTTTACTCGGAACTGGTATACACGAAAGCCAAGAACCCTGCACGGAACTGGTAGGTTGTGAAAACCCAATCTGCGTGGAATTGGTACGTTGGATTAGCACATTTTTCTGCTTTCTGCGGAACTCCTCTGGCTGTCCTAGAGCCGGGTTGCCCCTGGGCAAATTAGATTATTTGAAACTACGTACGTCTGGGATTGGGTGATACATCGGCATTTTCCTCGTTCCATGTTTCAGGTGTCAATGTAAACGCGAGGACCGGGGAATTCATCGCCCAGCTGATGGCGGTAGACGAGGACGCAGACGCTAACGGGACGCTGTCCTACACGATACTGACGTCCCACTTGTACAGAGCTGGCGCCAACGTGTCGTCCGGTTCTGTCGTCCCTCAACCCTTTGCAATCAGCGAGTCCGGCAGACTGACTACCGCCACTTTGGTCGCTGAGTACAATCAAGAAAGGTTTATGCTGGAAGTTGTGGCAAAAGAGAGGGCTGCTCCTTACAGGGAATCCACCGCCTACGTTAATGTAAGCGCCCTTTTTTGTTGCTATCGCAATAACTTGAAGTTTATCAATCTGTAGGCTTCTGATCAGTTGAGATGGTAAAACTCCTTGAACTATGTACGGACCTCTCTACCTGCCACTTATTTTGCCCAGGTGTGGGTTTTCGAAGAACAGCAGCTCATCAAAGTGATTCTGTCCCGCCCTCCTGAAGAGGTTCATCGGGAAAAGGAGCAGATCGTTATGGAGCTGAGCAATGCAACGAAGTCTCTAGTTGTCGTGGACGAAATCAAATACCACGCTGATTCCAACGGCTTGATACGGCAAGATTGGTGAGTGGATTGATTCTACATCCGATTTCTAAAGGGATATTTTTTTTCTCTCAATAAATGATAATATCATGATGGTAGGTTTGCCCATTTTTTCAAAATCCTACTCAAAAGGCACGACCAATTAGGAAGAGAATCACTCTGCGAACAGACTGCCTCTTCTTTTTACTTCCATGTTACTGTTATATAGGAATAGTGATACCACCAGAAATAGGAAAACCATGGAATCTTGTTGAGAAATGATAAAACTAGTTTCTAGACGGTTTTCCGCTTGATTTTGCTGTGTATTATGTTGGAATTTAAAATGGTCATAACATCCTCCAAATACGGTCTGTTTCATATTTTCTATTCTCGTTAAACTCTTCAACTCTGAACTGAAACGCTTCAATTTGAGATGAGAACGAGCTTTCTAGGTGGAAAAATAAGGGAGTTGTGGTGGGTTTTCTAATGTTCGGTTTTTCAACGATAACAGCCGTAAAAATGGGCCGAAATTGTTGCATTGGTGCCAAAATGTCTGTTAGGATGTTCAACTCATGCCCGTTGATTTTGAGCTCGATCGCGTTCGATTTGGCTAAATGGCAGCAAAAAATATTTCAATGGGTCCAACTGGATCCTCCTCCCAGTAGAAATTGAATCAGACCCCTACCATGCTTGGAAAAGGGTACCTATCAATTCCACTTCTATTTCATTTTATTTGTCTAACTGAGAGGTCTCAGCAAGAACTTTACAAAACATCACCATATTAGGAGGAATAATACATCCTGTATTGTACGCATTTTGAATGAGAATGAATGTTTTAAATGAAAAATTACTGATTTTTAGGCTCGGCCTTTCAGAAGTGGCTGAGGCCTCATGTTTTCGTTTTTACACTTTTTAAACAATTTTCATTATTTTGAGGGGAAAAATGTATTACCTCATTTTTCGACTACGCTGAACACAAATCTACTTTAAAAAAAAATGTAATTTCAGCTCCGTGAGGTAGCAAAAGGTAGGTTTTGTGCGCATTTCTGCGAACCGCCGTAACTCACGACCCAGTGTTCAAATTGGATCAGATTTTGGTAGTAGTTCGAGGTTAGGTCCTAGTTGGTCCCATATGAATTTTGTCGCATTCAGATAAGTTCTGACAAAAATGTCTGTAAAATTATCGGTTCTTGGCCGTTTTAAACAGGGAGATCTGGGAGTTTCGTTAGTGGGCTTATCCAGTAGACGTGTACCATTGTTTTTTATGGCCCCCACCAAGACACCCTAGCAATTTCAAGGCGATAAAGAGCTCCTGTCACATCGTCAGCATTTCTGGTGTAATTTTTACATTCATTTTACACATCTTATTCAGAAGGTATTGCAAGCATTTTTTAAAAAAATGGGTATTCTTATTTGTTACACGTTCTGTTTTATGAGAGACGCTCGGCATCCACGATACATCCATGACATGTCTTTACCAGTTTCATTGCCAATCTACGTAAATATTATGTCGAATTATATAGTTGAATAGATCCGTCAAAACAATGCAGAAAATTGTTTTTATAAAAATTGTTATCCCTATAGACCTAGGTTTGAACTCGAGCTCTTCAGAACTGTAAAATCAGACACTCATCCAAATTGCCAATGAGATGCTAGTTTGTATCATCCACTCGGCCTCGTATATTTATGTGTTATATTCAGGTTAAGCTGAAACCCTCCATAGGTTCGTTCGGAGAAGCAGTCCTGGACTATCCAGAGCTCTAACAATCCTGGACTCGTGACGTCACCAGAGTAATTCCGGATCGTCCCGGTTTCGTGTCTTGTCCGAACGCTTTTTCTTTGTCCAGGACTGGAAGCCGTATTAGAACCTCCCACCATTTTGTTTACAAGCTGTCGTGCGTTCTCATCGATTTAAACTAAAACTACATTTACTACTACATCATTAAAAACTAAAACTTTTCAACTTTTTCAACAATGGAGAAAAAAAAAGTAACTTCTTTGTCCTAAAGTCACTTTGTCCTTCCAATTAGCGCCTCTAAGTGTCGCACAGGTTTTTTTCTTGAGACTGATGTTCTTACCTGTCTCAACCTGATGACCTTTATAAAGTCATTCTCAGTTATGTGGTTAGTAATAAAATAAAAGGCTGTCATTGTTATAAGAACTTTATTTATTCAGAAGGCACCTAGAATCCAAATCACCACCACTCAGACAACATCACTTGACACAAATCAGACACCACTTGCTCAATATAATTTTGATTTTTTGGTCTCAAATTGGGGAAAAAAACCTCCCTTAATATCATTTCTTCTTCATCGCCGTCCGAAAAATTGATGTCACCCTCATTATCATCGTCGGAATAATCCGTATCAGACAGCATAATTATTATCTAACTTAATCCGTAACTGGAAATTATTACACACAACAAAAAACTGTAACGCTTACACTGTAAACAACTGTAAAGCATACGTTAAAAAAAATACGGGTTTGGCGTGTGTGGGTTTGAGTTGTACTTCGCGGGAAAGGAAAACATCGAAGTGAGCAAGTTAGAGGGGAGGGGTAAAAATAGACCGATGCGCATGCTCCGGACTTTCTACTCCACGCCAGAACTGGAGTAGCCCCGGACGATCCCGGGCTGCCCGAATTCACAATCCCCACTCTCTCCGAACAGTGGGCAACTCGTCCGGGATCGTCCCTTGTCTTCTCCGAACGGCCAAAAGTGGGGAGGGGGCAATCCTGGGCAGTCCCGGACGGTTCTCCGAGCAGACCCCATGAAACCCACTGCCAGAGCGCTTTGAAAATCCCTCCCTGACTTGATGTTTTGAAGAGCAAGACGTCAGCCATAAACGCCATTTGACAGGATGTTAGTTTTCCTACTGATTTGTCTATTTTCAGGACCGATATGTATCTGCATGTGATCGACCGCAAAACACAGTCTATCTCAACGATCCCTGACATTCTGAAGGTGTTCGACTCGCAGTACGACTTTTTGAAAGATCACTATGCTGGGTTTGCCATCGAGAATGTTGTGGTGAGTATCAGTTTATTAGTGTTATAGTAATTTCCATTGGCCAAATGGGTATTCCAGTGAGCAAAAATAAGATGATTTTTGGTATATTTTAGTTCAAGTAACAGTGAAATGGACGTGGAGTAGGGGAGAAGGTGGTAATTGTGTAATATAAGGAAGGAAATGTGAAATAAAGATATCGGATGTTGAAGAAGCGCAGGTCCTACATCTGCGTCACGGCCGGGGTGTGTTGTGTGCGCGCGTAGAAGTGGTCTGGCATTATAGTATCCATAGGTATCTCAGTGATCAAGGTCTCCACTAATTCTGTCTGACGTTACTTAATAGTTCAAGAGTGGTCAAGTAAAGTTAGAGGAAACTTTAGCTATTATATTATTTCCATCTCGATCTAATTTATTCCATGTTAATTTTTCCCTGAGACTCAGTACTCAGTGTTGAGGAGGCAGTGAATTGTTTCTACGTCACGGCCCTCCTTTTTTTCTTCAAAATCCCAATTTGTTTGCTTCTCTAATTTCATGTCAACATTTTCTTAACGATCAGACCCTATTTTCTTTAACCCCAAGCAATATATTTAAGGGGAAAGAAATTAAATGACTGGAATACCCCAATGTGAGGGTTGTAGGGACTTGAGTTTAGTTCTAGTTGAATCGATGTGTGCGTAACTTGTTAAATATGAATGCATGGTTTGTTTATGTCAGCCGGCGTACATCAATGATAAACAAGACTCTTTCGAACCTGCTCTGGCAGCTCTCATCGCTCTCCTCATCGTACTTTTTGTGGGATGTGTTTCTGTCATTGTCGTCTGCTGCTGCTTTAGACACTGGTAAGCGACTTCCCTTTGCTGTGCCATTTACAGTTCCTCAAAGATACCGAGTGATTCAAGTCTTTTCACTATTACAAAGCGTTATAGACATTAATTTGACGTCAAAAGTTCGGTATCAAGTGCTGTCTTTAGGATCTTAACATGACTGAACTCAATATGACCTGCATTCGCAGCACAACCGACATCCAAGCAATGTACAGGGAGGCCCAGAAATGCCTCTTATTTTCCTTGTTTTGTATTAAATTCTAAGGAAACCCCACCTAATTTTTGATTTAGAAACCAAATCAGTCCATGTTATCGAAAAACAGGTTTCATTATCGCCCCATCAGGTAATTTGAAAATCTTTTTCAAGTCTCCCAAAAAACTAGAGATTCCCGAGAAGGTTTTTTTCTCCAGTGTTGAAAATTATCGTAAATTATGGGATTGCTGACTCCAGAGTTGGCTAAAATCTACGAAATTTCAGAAGAAAACGTTTCCACTTATAACTCAAATTTTTCCTCAAAACCGTGAATGTCGAGCATAATTGTGACAGTACGACTGAAGCTCTCTCACCTCTCCAAATCCCAGCTAAAATTAGTCAAACATAAATATATCGTAGTAATCCGAAGTTAAAAACAAAAACCGCTGCAAATTATTACAGTGGTTTATTATTTTCCTGTTTAGATGCCCCTTCTCCGTCGATTAATTTTCTGTGATCAGTACCCACCCTCCTGCTCCCTCCAAGAAAGCCCTAAATCGAGTACTGGAGCCGGCCGGGCAATTCTAGAATTATTTGTGGTTATACGTTTACTTTTCTAAAAGTTGAACGAACATTTCTTCGCGCAGTTTGAAGAAAAGTAGCATGAAAATTTCATTAAAATTGGGCCGTAGGATCGTGAGAAATTGAGTAGGTAGTATCTCAGATTCCACGTTTGCTCATGCGAAGTGTACATTATTCGTGAATTAAAACGTGTAGTTAAAAAAAAGGTGAAAGATTCCGCTAGTTAGAAGAAAAGTTCCTATAAATTAATTGGGCCATAGGTTTATGAGAAATTAACTCAGATTTCGCGTTTGCGCATGCGCAGTGGCCATACCAATGATCCGAACGTTTTGAAATTCGTCTAGGAGCTATACCCTCAACTACCCACCAAGTTTGAGCAAAATCGGATAATTTATTCGTGAGAAATTTAGTACCACCTGGGATTCGCGAAATCAATTCAAAAACGTCCTAAAAACAAATCCCTTTTATTGAAAGTCTTCAAGCTGCGGCGTTTTGCAAGTTCCAAGCCCTATTTTTCACCTCTTAGAGAGAACGACGGTGCCTAACTAAGTAAAGTGGTGGGGACGGACAGAAGTTTTTGTTTCTGCTATTTTCGGATTCTACTTGCCTACCTTGAAACGGAAACCATCAAATTGGGTAGTGAGGGGAAGGGGCTTAAATTTGTTTTTCATACTCGATTCCACATTTCTATTGTTGAAAATAATAATGAAGCCATTGGTAAGTGAAAAATACGTCCCACGTAGTGTGCAGCGCCGCTAGTCGATCAAATTGAAAACCGCTCATTACAAATGCCCTATCAAAATGTCTTTTCCAGGATCGTTTCTGAGCCTATGGACATGAAACAGTCGGATATGCTCATCAAGAAAACTGTGATAGATGATCTCAACACCACTGAAAATCCTCTATGGATAGAACAGTAAGCTCGCCTATGCAACTTCAATATAATTTTAAGGTATTTCGTTCAAAAGAGCAAGCAACTTACGTGAGTATTATGGGCACATCTAATGTCCCTAATTAGCGTATACATTGGCTTATTACCTACTTTATATAAACAAAAAGGCCTAAGGTTCCTCTCCTCGGAAGCTGCAGGTCACGTGTCCACTAATCATTGTTGTTTGTTCCAGGAAGTTGAAGTTGTACGAGGAACAAGAGCTAACAATGCAGGTGTTCTGTGAACCAGAGAACACTCAGTTGCCTGATCGAAGAGATTCAGCTGACATGTCTGTGGTGAGTTTCAGATGAAAAGATAGGCTCAATTCCTATTCACCAAAGGAAGCCTCTTTGGAAATTAGCTTTCAAGGCCCACTATAAGGTGGAAAACTATCACAGCAATAGGCTAAACACCGTCATTTATCTGTCTCAGCTATCTCAAGCTCTACATTCGAATAAAAACTTGAAATAACAACGGATTCAACATGTGGGTATTTCTGATGGTTTAAACAGTACCTGTCTCCATAATGGACAAGTTCAAGGACAATTTTCACTGATGGTACATAAGTATTAGCCTTTTCAGTGCTGGTAGGTATTAGCGTTATTGGTAGGAGTTACCACCCAGGAGCGAATCTTTCAAATTATTACCAAACTTTTCTTTTGAATGTATCTACCAAACTCGTCAACTACTGCATATTATGAATGTTTCAGATTGATAATACGTACGCTACCATACAGCACCCGAACAGGAGGAGTTCACTCAATACGATGCTGTCTCTAGGGGCCGGAGACTACGCAACTCTTGGAGGCTCAGTGTTGCCGCTTGACAACATCAGTTCGCATAGTCAACAGGTGATGATTCCTTATGACCTAAATGTCACTGAAAATCATATACATGCCTAGGTAAAGGCACCAGTGGTGGACACTGCCCAAGTGGTGTGCAGTCACAACTTTGAACGTTTGAATTAAGAGGCATCTGGCGTCAGTCTGTAGCATAATGTCCGCCAGAGTAATATAGCTAATTTAGTGATAGTTATCCCGTGGAGGCGGGAAATGCTGAAGTAGAGCCAGTCCTATCAGTTTACCAAAACCCCGCCTGGGCTAAAGGTGTTATCAAGGAGTAAGACTAATTTTACGGTTACCCCCTTTCTATTTGACATTCTTTGCCCCCCCCCTTTCTATGATAAGACTCCTAGGTTCATGAGTTTTCAGTAGCAATTCTGCCAGTGCTAGTTCTGCTTTTTCGACTTTTACAAAAAATCTTAATTGTTTTTCATTATTTTTGAAAAGCCTAAGGGTGGTCGTCCACTGGAAGCGTATTTACGCGGCGCGGCGCGACACAAGCAGCAACCTAACAAGCAGCTACGAGCGACAGGGGTCGTCCACTGCAAGCGCCTTTGGGCGTCGGGCTTCAGTTTGTTTTCAAGTGTATTCGATAAAAGTGGGGACTATTCCTTTTTATTCGTCATGGACCCAGAAGAATTTTATTTTATTTCCTTGAAAGCAGCAACCATTTGCGATGACGGAAGTTAGATCAAAGAGCATGTTGGGTGGACCCGATCCTCTCCAAAAGGGAATCTTTCGGGGAGTTTCACCACCTTTATCATTAACTCGAGGCTGACCCTAACAAATTTTTCGATTATTATCCGTTTTATTAGTGTTATGATCCATTTTCTGCCCAGAGGGTAATTTTCACCTACTCAAAACGGGGCCTGCACGTGAAGTGACTCGAAACGACCAGGGATACGAGTGAAATGGTACGTAGGTGTTCCGATGAACCATCCGTTAGCGATTCCAATGTTTATTTACGTGGAATTCCTACCAAAACTGGTAGGAAAGTGATACTGAAAACAATGGTATTGAACGAGCTACGAGTGGCAGATCCAACTTTTTTGGATCTGCCGCTTGTAGGTGTTGCCGCTCGTGTGCGCCCGTAGCCGCCCGCTTGAACACGCTTCCAGTGGACGATACCACATATAACTCAATGTAGTTGGATCTGTAGCGCGTGTCGCTCGTTGCCGCTTGTGTAGCGCAAAGTGCCGTGCCGCTCGAGTACGCTTCCAGTGGACGACCCCACTAATAATTTCTACAGATTCAGAGGAAACAGAAAATGTGGTTGGAAGTTATAAAAACAGGTCATTACCATTAGTTATGGACATTCTAACCCGAAAATGGCACTGCTAGAGAGTTCCTAGGAGATACGTTCATATCAATACTGCATACCTCTGTTTGGGCGAACAACATGGATGCTAACCCGTTTCCATGGGTTACGAGAGACAACTGAGAATGATAGTCTGTATCTTAAAGTGACGTCAATTCCTGACTGATTCTTGAAGTACTGCGAATTCTATCCCCTTCCATCTCAAAACACAAAAGAGCTACACCCAGACATGAAACCACCACCAGCTCTAAAATCATTTTTTTCAATTGTTAAAAATCATTGTTCATCATTGTTTTCAATTGAGTAGGCCAGCTGCAAAACCAGTCCAAATGAAATAATGAGAAAAACTTATAGAAACTATGAGATGATACGGAAATGAATCAAAGAATTGTCCTGATAAATTTGAACGCCCCATCAACATTATTGCGCAATTGAAGTAGGATATAGCTCGTTTTGCTTCTGCAATAGGTAGGTATTTAGCTGCTCTTGCAACTGGCATGAAATTGTGCTATTGCAAAACCAGCTACAATGAGGGAAAAGCAGGTCTAAAAAAAGAAAGCTTAAGCATTTGAAACCATTTTATTTTTTAGGTGAAGAAAAAAAACAGTACAGAATAGTAGACTAACGCAAAATACGAAAACATAGGCAAAACTGGAGTTAGGTAATCAGAAAAAGTTCTTCAAGAAAGGAAGTTTACTGCATTTTTCGTTGTTGCTAAATTTGGTTAAAGTAAGAAAGTATAAACCGATTTTTCACTCTCACTGTCCAACAAAAATCGAATTCTATGGGTTCTGGTTCATTTTGTTTATCTTCAATGATGTGTGTCTCCAAAACAACTTATGTCCTCTTGATTAGTTGATTCTCTTCAGTGGAAACGCGGAGGTACCTAGGTGTTCGGGTTGCGAAAACGTTTTTGTAGTAGGAAAGTTTATCGCGATCTCGATTTCACCATAGCACGAGGTCGGAGTAGTAGGTGCGGTTTTCAGCATGTCAGGTTACTTTGATAAGCTGTTTAGTCGTTATTTGACGAGATCGAGAGGCGGTGACGTGTGTACACGGCCAAATACGTCAACCGTATCATACGTCAACCATTTGACGCATGCGCAGAACATTTTTCTGTGACATGGTCGACGCATCTGAGCAAGGGAATCTCCTAGGAACTCTCTAATGTGTCCACCACTTCCGTCATTAACGTATCCGTTAATAAATTGGCCCACCTCAATTTCGCTTGAACATTATTATTTTCTACGGAAATATGCTACCTGCCTTCACTCGATTTGTAGCATAACGACTTGTTGTTTCAGATGTTTGAAGCAGCTCTGGGGTTCCAAGGCTCGACGTTCCAAGTTCCTGAAAATGCTGACGTGTTCAGAGCGCGGTCCGAGCTCCGGGTGAACAAAGATGGTCAGCCAGAATTCGTCTCTGAACTGATATGAGGGGGATCGGAGTGACTCCGGTCCGTTGGGAATCACGACATCAACCTTCATCGAACTCGCTAAATGAAATTTGAAATTGATTAACAACGCTCAGGACGTGGTTGGACGAAATTTTTACCGGGTTTGAGCTTTTGAACGCCTGCTTTATTATAGAAGACGGCGGACTTCATAATCTGAAATCTGTGTTTGGACGCGCACTACCGCCATGAGGAACATCCTGTCTGTATTTTTGGAATCTTGAACTGTTTCAAGTGAGACTATCCACTCTTTCAGTTTACAGGAGACAACGTTTCACCATCTCACCTTGAATCCAGTCAGCTTATGAAGGTTGCATGTCCTGACGTAAATCAAAAGATGCGTTGACATGTACAAGACCATTTCCACAAGAAATGCTAACATGGAGACCATTTCCTCTCCATAAATTAACATGAGGGGCTATTGGTATTTGTTCACCTCCCAAACCATACACACCGCCAGTACGCTGGGTGAACAAAATATGCCCATGGAGCCAACAAACTACAGCATCCTTGAAAATATTATGATTTCTTATGATATTGATTGATGATTGAATGATGATTTATTATGATTTCTTGGTTCGTTGGCCAGTAATGATCACATAATAAGATGGAACAGACAAGTAGACTACAGCCAACTCGAATGCAGAGCCCCCACACCTTCCCTGAATTTGAAATGGGACACCCCAATGTGGATACTATACATATACAATAAATCCATGGTGTTTCGGTTTCGCCAAGGTGTCAGTATCGACTGGATTGCTCAGATGGTTGTTAACTTTTCCGATAACCTCATTCTTTTTCCCATAGCTCCAATAAAGTTCGCTATTTTCGTTTGCCTGGAAATTCAAACAATATTGGTAGGTAGTAGAATTGATAGATTCATGATAGAATTTGATTCATATACACTCTTTTCACATCATTAATAAAATCGATTTGAATACACCTATAGTTACGTATTGTGAGTACAATGATTTGAATACACTACAAAATGAGAAAGTAATTTTGAATCTGTTATTCAGATTACACTGTTGTGTGTCGTGTTCTTGCAAGTGGCTCTGATCTCATTGGCTGAATTGAGGAACAGAACATTGAAAGCTGAGTTTCTCCATCCTGACTGCTCGAAATTTTTCTTAAATTTCATTTTTCAAGGTAGTCGATAGTTATTTCTGGTTAGGCCATAGTAGGTTGTCCTTATTACAAAATTGTACATGTTTTATTATTTAGACACGAATGTACATACATAGTTATATTAAAATAAATTAATATTTTTTACAGTAATTACCTATAGATTTATATTATTTTCGATTTGTGCCAAAATAGTGATGTCTTCCAACAACGAAACACCGAACGTTTTTAGTATATAGTACATTTCCGTTTATTTCCTACATATGTCTGTAAGATTTGAAAATTTCATTCAATTACTTAACTGCGGTATTCATGAACATGCTCAGGTTCATGTTGTATAGGTTTATGTTGTATAGGATGTGAATGTTGGGTAATGAAATCAAATATTGATATGTTGGGGCTGAAATAAGAAAATGGGGTATTCCAGACATTTATTTATTCTATTTTTTCGCTTGCTTATGATCTCAGATGGATACTGGAATATATCTTTATGCTGGAAGCAGTATTATTCATGCCAGAAAAAGGAGAAGGGTAATGGTAAATAACTACCTACCCAAACTTATTAACGGGATGGAGGTTTTTGTCAGAGAAGTAGGGCTACCTCCTACCTGGACACCACGCACAGAGCAGTAATACTGACACTGATCAAACATGTTGCAGAGATCCCGTGAGAGCTCAACCCCACATAACCCGACCTCAACAAAATCTAAAAATTATCTTTTTGTTTTTGCTCACAACTGAAAACTGCCTACGTATATTTTTTTTTTAGATCCATTGGAATTCCTCATTCGCTTAATCATTACCTATCCTATGAGTTATAAACCCCCACCTTAATTGCCTCAAGTGTATTTTGGAGCATTATTTGTAATATTCAGTAATGAACTTGTGTCTTTCAAGGACAACGTACCTAGTAGGTAATGTTTGAAATCCCATGAAGTGCCTAATTCTTTTAATAGTATGTAACTATCTAATACTTCCGTATTGTGAAAAATGTAAACGGTATGTTCTTTATTTTTTCTTTACTCGTGTACATAATGATGTACGGAATTTCAGTGTATAGATGAAATTATGTCTGTAAAATGAATCTTACTAACTTCCGTCCAATAAAGTGTAATTGTGTAAATATAACATTCAAGAATACATGATGTTTTTACGTAAGGTAACGTCTTGATTGATCATTGCAACCTGATGTTTGGTGGTGGAGTAACATAGGTAGGTATTTCAAGACACGGGATCTGAAAAATATGGATGGGAAGGTAACTGCTGATCCCAAAGATGTTTCAATTCCACCTGGGTATATCAGTAAGTGCAGAAAACGCTATGCTAGAACGTGAATATGTTAAGTATTACGAGTTATAGGTTGAAGGTAGTTTTGGTATTCACTGATTTTTGATTTTTTTTTATAGCACTTTCCATTCAAATTAAAAATAGCTCCAAGTCCAACCAAATTAATATCTCTCCCAAATGGAAAATTTTCGTCGAATGTTTTTCTGGGGGAAAATATATATATATATATATATATATATATATATATATATATATATATATACACACATTCAGAACTCTTGCAAAAATGGTTTGAACACGTTTTCATTAATACTTAAGCGTTTTTTTTCCTATGATATTTTTATTTTGTTATTTTTTTCATAATTTTTATGACGGTGATTAAAAGTAGAAATGGGGATTAACAGCTGATTCGCTGTTGGCCCTAGGGGTCGAAGCCGCCAATGGCAAAACTTCGTGGCAACCTTCAAGAACCTTTGCCATGACGCCAAATTTCACACTCGTTTTCTGCCGAGACTTCCTGACAAACGCCTTATTATGTGGTCAGTAAGTGATAATTTCCGTTATTGAACTGAATTCGGCAAAAAAGTGATAATTTGTTACCCACGAAAATTGCCCCTTAGCTTGGCCTTTGGAAATTCCCCGAATATTGTTAGGATTTTCAGCTCGAAAACGTCTTGAGATGTGTATTTCACGCTTGCACATACATCTGCGGTATCGTTATAAAACAATTGATTTTTTAAATCGATTCTGCAGAGGACCTAAGAAATCGATACTGTAACAGTTGTTTTAAAAAAATAGAGAAGATGGCGGTGGAGTATACCTAATGCATGTATGATTATGCAGTGCCGTAATGTAATGCCGAAGGTTACTCGGTTTAGGGGGGTTGCTTGGTGTTGAACACAGAAAACGGTGATCTACGCAGACGGTATACAGGGAAAAAGCGCTGCAAATTATTACACAACGGTTTATTATTTACCAGTATAGATGCCCCTTCTGCGCAGATCACTGTTTTCTGTGGTTAGTACCCTCGAGTTCCCCCCCAGGAAAGCCCTAAATGGAGTACTGGTGCCGACCCCGGAATTGAAGTTTCCTACAAATGCGCGGGATTCAATCATTAATTATGTGTAGTTATTCATGAAGCGTAAGGTAAGTAATAAACCGTTGTGTAATAATTTACGTGTATAGATGCCCTTTCTGAGTAGATAGCATAATAAACCGTTGTGTAATAATTTGCCCAATGATAATTCAACGTTTGCTCATGTTACAAAAGTACCTATCAACAAAATACAAAAGATCCATATTTTTAATTAAATAATATCACAGAACAACCAGCTCGACTTCATACAGCCATCCGAGAATATAATCAGGTGCTCCCTAGCGACGATATCTGGGCCGGATTTATACCGTTTTACTCACGATCATGTTGACGACGCTTTTTTCGGTGCAAACGAACGGCTGGTCGTACAGTGCTGCGGATGGTCTCAAAAAATTCTTTAGTTCAAGATCAATTTAAAAATTTGAAAAAAAATTATACCGTTTTATTGAATGTTTTCGAGCTACGGCGTTCTGAAAATATCAATCCCTATTTTTCACCCCTGACAGTAACACCGAGCTTCGAGGACCAACTAGACCCCAAGGGAGACCTGCAAACCTAATTTCATTAATTTTGGTTCATGGTAACTAAGAAAAGTGCGAAGTACGGCGGACAGAAATTTTGCTTCCGAGTCTGCGAAGCAGCGGAAGCCTTGTGTTCACTTTCGTGAGCCAAAAAATTTTTGTCTTCAGAAATCAAAATTTCCACTTGCATTTTGCGTTTCAAAGCCTACTGAACAAATTTGGTTCCGTGTCTGTCGGTCTGTGAGTCTGTCTGTCCGCATTTCCTTGTTACAGCCATAACTTCCACGATTTTAAATTGATTCAGCTCAAATTTTGAGGGATGGTGTGGATAAGGCCCCTTGAGGTCCCATACAAATTTCAACATGATTGATCCAGCGGTACGCCCTGCGCATGCGCTAACGTTAAATTCAACAAACACGCATAACTTTCACAATTTTTATTCAATATCGCTCAAATTTTCAAGGGTTGTTTGGACAAGGCCTAGTGAGTTCCAGTATGAATTTCAGCATGATCGGACCCTCGGTGCGCTCTGCGCATGCGCTGGCGTGAAATAGATTCAATTTCCTTGTTACAGCCGTAGTAACCAAAGATTTCACCCAATTTCAATGTAATTCTCAGGGATTAAGCGGGTAGGGCCCATTGAGGTCCCATATAAATTTCAACATGATAGAGCCAGCGGTTCGCCCTGCGCATGCGCTAACGTGAAATTCTTCAAACACGCATAACTTTCGCAATAATTATGTATAATGGACGTGAAGTATTATGGACGTAATGTTATGTAATATGTATATTTCATGTAATGTTATGTAATGTTATGTTATGTTATGTAATATGTATATTTCACGTTATGTAATGTAATGTAATGTAATGTAATGTATAATGGGTCACTCTGATCACCTTGGCAGTGTATTTTTATTGCATTTTCGGATTCTACTTAACCTTGCAACGGAAACCATCAAATTTTGAGGGGGTGTTAAATTTGTTTTTCATGCTCGATTCCAAAGGTGTATTATTGAAATAATAAACCAAAAACAAGGCGTTGTGTAATAATTTGCAGCGTTTTTCTAATGTGCGGAGGAACGTTAAACGCAGCGACAGAAGTGCTTGTTGTGGATCACTCTTACAACGGGCTCTCATATGAATTTTATCTGATTTCGTCGAGCCGAAGGCAGTATTATTGTTGAGAATAAAGAAGGAACAGTTTGTCGTATTAACTATTACTACGAACGTTATTTTGATATCCAGTCACAAATAACTCACGTAGGTACGTCTACCACCTACGTGAGTTACGGCTACAAGCCTACCAACTTATAGCGATATTAAAACCACGCAATGTTAACGATGTTTGTTTGGTTTACTGCAACCTTATAAAGGGAACGACACACAACACTACTTGGCCACCTCATCTCCCGAATATGAGAACCTGAGGGAAGTTGTGTGACGGCTGGCACACGATGTCTCGTGGACTCTCCAGAAGGTTTTTTACAGTTAGAAAAGAACCAATGAACCCGGTCGCTCAAAATTCATTTTGTGTGCCTGACCTACCTCACTCGACTCTCGGTTGAGAGGAATGTCGTTGAGCCCATCCCGCTAGGGGCATCTGCATAATTCATTACCCACTACTGCGCTTGCGTGGACACCGCTGGCCACCAGCCTCAAACTCAAACCTCAATTACGGCAGTTTGACAGCCCGAGTGGTCCATGTCAGTTTCATTACTCTCCGAGGAGATTATAGGGAACTGGTTTTGAAAATTGTCCTCGCGTTGGGCACGTTCGCTCGGCCTTCTGTCGGTATCCGTTCTTGGACTCTCGTATTACCATAACATCTATTTGTTGTCCAGAGATGGAAGTCCTATTGAGGTTGTGCCTATCTCATCTAACCTGAGCCTTTGAAAGTGAAAATAGGTAGCGGCACGCCTCCCAGAACTTCAAAGCCTGCACTAGATCCTTCGACAAATTTTGGGACTGTATTATCTTCAGTTCTGTTAAAAAATTAGATACCTAATATATTCATACAGATTTACAAAATACATACTTACCTACCTACATACAAAAACGCTAAAATTATTACACAACGGTTTATTATCACTCACGGTTTTCTGTGGTCAATACCCTCGAGCTCCCCTCAGGAAAGCCCTAAATGAAATACTGGAGCCTGCCCGGGAATTAAAGTTAAATAAAAATGCGCGGGATTCAATAATTCAATCATTAATTATTTGTAGATAGTCATGAAGCATAAGGTAAATAATAAACCGTTGTGTAATAATTTACCTGTATAGATGCCCCTTCTGCGTAGATAGTATAATAAACCGTTGTGTAATAATTTACCCAATAATACTTCAACCAACGTTCAAAAGTACCTATAAAAAAAAATACAAAAGAGCATTCATTTTCCTAATGGAATAATATCCCAGAACAACCAACTCGACTTCATACAGCCATCTGTGAATATTATCAGGTGCTCCGTAGCGATGATATCTGGGCCGGATGTATACCGTTTTACTCACGATCATGTTGACGACCCTTTTCGGTGCAAACGAACGGCTGGTCGTACAATGCTCCCGGTGGTCTCAGAAAATTCTTTAGTTCAAGATCAATTTCTGAAAATGTCAACCCCTTAGAGATGAATGTCGGTAACGCCGAGCTTCGCGCACCAACTAGACCCCAAACGGGACCTGCAAACTGAATTTCATTAATTTCGGTTCATGGTAACTAAGAAAAGTGCGAAGTACGGCGTACGGCGGACGGACAGAAATTTTCGGATTCTACTTACCTTGAGACGTAAACCATAACATTTTGTGGGGGGGGGTCAAAATTTGTTTTGTCATGCTCGATTCCAAAGGTTCATTATTGAAAATAATAAAACAAAATAATAATTTGAACATTGATGAAACAACAAAGGCGTGAATTTCTGACTGCGGGTAAAATGTGCCATGATTTTTGAGTTGCTAAGAACTACAAACGATTTTTTCATATTAAGCTGTAATATGAAATGTCCAATCATATTAAGCTGTAATATGAAATGTCCAATCTTATTAAGCTGTAATATGAAATGTCCAATCATATTAAGCTGTAATATTATGATATGTCCAATTAACATTTTCAATGTTGATTTTAACCCTTTTTTTCCAAATAAAACCCCTGTCAGCAAACATTGGACCTTTTCCATTCGATAATGAACTTTTTCATTTAATTTCAATCCTTCTCTCCCTGACATCACATTTTGGAAATACAATAATATAATTCCGTACGCCTACGACGCAAAAGTCTATAGGAATAACAGTAGGTGCGAGACAGAGATGGAAAGCGCATGTTTGGAAGAAAAAATCAGAACTGTTCTTAAAATTCTGAAAAATTTACTGGTTGATGGGCAAAACAAATTAACCCTGTTGTCGTGATATCCTCCCAGAACATCACTTTGTATTTCATATTAAGATTGCACAAAATAAACCAGACCAACGAAGCGGCATACGCGACGTAGGCAAAACCCTACTCCTTCCCACCACCACTCAACGGTCGGAAACGGCCGTCAAGGGACTGGGGGAGGGTGGAAAGGGCCATATAAAAACCCGGGGTTCTCGCCCATTTCTTCATTCTACGCTCAAACCTCAAGTCCATGACTTCTCTCTCTCTCTCCTTTCACGCCTCCTTACCTTTTACCAAAAGATCCCAGACTGGTGGAACCGGTACGGTGATAACCTACCACGAGTGGCAACCACTGGGCAAAACACTCTAGCATCTTTAGTGGTGGAAACCTTCCTGGCTTCGCTATAGGTGTTAACCTCTTAGACGCTAGATCCAGCACCTTCTCATCCATCATACTCACACTCTCATCCATACTTCACCACTACCTCTTTCATCATCAAACCACCGCACCTGCACAACCAAGTCTTGAAACTTGTATGGAGATGTGGGGCTGCACTGCTCAGAGCAGTAATTGTGACCAGGTGCACCACCACTCATTGCATACCACCATTATATTGCATCACCATTCATTGGTAACCCAATCCTTACGAAGTTTGATTGTTTTAGGTGTGTTTCAACGAAAACTTTAACGTTGGGTTTGCTGGTCCATACACTGATAGATCTTCAGCGTGCATGCGCCTAGAAAACATGATCAATCAAGAAAAAGACTCAGAAAAAGAGAGACATTAAAAAATGATCTTGTGGGCCACAAAAAAAGAGCAAAATAATACCTTCTTTGACAATCTCGGAACTGCAGAAACTGAAAAATTGGTATTGAGTTGACTGCCAAAAAAATTTGGTTTTGCCAAAGGGTCATGACCAAGAAGCTTACTACCGACGTCAGTTGTATGTTTACAGTTTGACAATTTGCGAAGGTATTTCGACTGCGCCACTAACCACTGCCAATATACGTTTAGCTACATTTGGACATAAGACCATTATGGTAGAGGCTCAATCCAGATAGCTTAAGCCCTATACCATAGGCTTTGTCGTGTGTAACAGTTCCTAATGCATGAGCACGCAGAACTGTTACTCAGGAACGGTGACTGTGCCGACTTTCGTCCCATTGCAAGCTGCCGCTGTTTGTGAAAATAATTGAACGAGTGATTTTAGAAAGAATCCAGGAATACCTTGAGCCAAGGCAGTTGATTCATCCTTTGCAGTTCGGTTTCCAAAAAGGGAAGAGTACCTCCACTGCAGCATGCTCACTGCTGAGAGAAATCTTAAGGGCTGTCGAGGCCAAAGCATCTCCAAGGCGTTTGACCTGGTGCCACAAAGTTGTATTAGGTACGGTTTTTGTCCAACAGCTTTATGAGGAATTACTTAGATGGATGGCACCAGGTGGTACATTATAATAACCAGTATTCCGACCCGAAACCCGTGCCTTGTGGAGTGATGCAGGGCTCGATTCTCGGCCCTTGCCTTTCTACATTCTTTATAAATAACCTGCCATATCAGTCTGGTAGTTCTTATAAAGCCTTCCTATTTGCCGACAACATGACTGTGTTCTCAGCCATAGTATCACAGGAAGAATTGCTGATCAGGCAGGAGGAGGTGTCAGTCCTGATCAGGTGAGCTGAAAACTCTCTGCTTCTAAATAATGAAAAAACGCAACAGCTGGCAATCTCCCTCACTGGCCGGCTGGATAACTCGGTAAATTTCCTCTGACTTCGGTTTTGCAATACCTAACTAACTTGCCGTTTGACTTAACTTTGTTCAAAAATTACGAGCCAATTCTATGATTTTTTGATTATTCTATGGTTATGCTTATTTGTATTTAAAAAATTAAAAAATATTAGCTGTATTTCATCGAGATTAATCGTTACCAGTTTTTCGCTGTTTTCTCGTTTTCATTTTGAATGGATTGTTAATAATAATAATAATAATAATAATATTTTTATTGCGCATAGGATTTACATATCCCACCTCGCGCGCAATATTATTGACAGCAAAATAACGTGAACATAGTAAAAATACCTATATTAGAAAAAAATGGAGTACTTCAAATAAACCCAATACAAATCAATAAACTGAGAGGAAGAGAGAGAGAGAGAGTAAAAATTCTGTATAGGTATAAGTGGCAATTAAAATGAGAAAGAAAGGAAAATGATAGGGGGGGGGGGGGGGGGGGCAGGTATAAGCAAAAAGTTGATAAGACAAAGGAAAGAGTGAAAGAATATCTAGAAGAAGTGGAAGAGGAAATTTACTGTTCAGACAAAAAGTGGCGCTCAACAGCAGCCCGAAATGCACCCAAGGTAGGGGCCACCCGCACCGACAACGGTAGAGCGTTCCACATCCTCGCTCCCGCCACAGAGATGGACTGACTCATGACTTGACCTCGATGAGTGGGCACCCCAAGATTATTCGCTCTTCTAGAGCCTCCTGGGAGAAATAACGATTGCAGATAGAGCGGTAGGCTCCCATGAATAATTGTTCGAAAAATGAAGCAGCTTGCCAGCACATTGAGATAAGTGGCTATTTCCATCCCCAAGAGGCGCTCCGTATACATGGAAACATGTCCTCTACTCTTAAGTCTAAATACGTATCGCACACAGGCGTTAAACACAATTTTCAGACGTTTCAAGGCTTCAGCGTCCATTGACCATATAAAAAGTATATGGCAATAGTTAAAATGAGGCAAGAGGAGCGATTTAAATAATTTTATACGAATGTGAAGTGGAGTAGAGTATGCAAGACCATGCAAGGTATGAAGGGAGGCATAGACGGACCTTGATATCTTAGAAATATGATCTTTCCAGGTAAGAGTGGAGTTAATTATGACACCTAAGTTTCTGACGGCCTTAACATAGACAATAGGCTGATCATTAAGAATAACTTGTGGGATACTACTGGTGGCTATTTCAGTTTTAAATATGACAATGGATTGACTTTTAGAGGGATTGATTAGGAGACCATTTTGGGAACACCATCCACTGATAAGAGAAAGATCAGAATTTATGTCACAAATAGATGCCGCTAAAGATATAGAATCAGTAGGACTACGTAAATAGATCTGCATGTCATCAGCGTAAAGGTGGTATAGGGATTTTTTGAGAACAGCAGGAAGATCGTTTATAAATAAGCTGTGAATAGGAATGGTCCCAATACCGAGCCTTGAGGAACTCCAGATCTAATAGGGAGTGGCTGAGACTTTACACCGTTCAACGTCACAGATTGCTGGCGCCCATTCAAATATGAACGAATCAAACTGCAGGCACTGGGTGAGAAATTATAGAAGTGCTTCAACTTGTCCACTAACAAATCGTGGTTAATTGAACCAAATGCGTTGGTCAAGTCCAAGAGGACTAATATGGTGCAATGCCCCCTTTCAATGGTCCTTCGAACATCCTCTGTAATCTTAACCAATGCTGTTTCACAACTATACCTGTGCCTGAAGCCGGACTGAAATTCAACAAATATATTATACTGGTTGACGAATTCCAACATTTGATCAAGAAGATTATGTTCAAGTGATTTGGAGAGGGCTGGCAGAATGTCTTCATACTTGCAAGGATTTGAACATTTAGGAATTGGGACTACTAATGCATTCTTCCATTCAGATGGGAAAGTTGAAGTTGTTAGTGCATAATTGAAAAGATGTAATATGTAAGGGCCTGTAACATTGAAACTCTTAAGGATTAAACAGAGGAATGGAATCAGAGCCAACGGCTTGTGACTTAATTTTAAGAAGAGATTGATGAACATTGGAGAGGGATAAACATTTAAACGAAAAGTCTCCTGTGACAGATGGATTGACTGAACTTTCCACTGAAATAGAAGGTGTTGGAGCAGAGCACATGCTAAAATGCGAATTTAGCGAGTTGGGATCAAAACCGAACAGAGGCTCAGCTTCTTTGCCCAAGCCAGATTTTTTAATCTTATCCCACAACTGCTTAATAGGCTGGTCAGGAGATAACAGGTTCTCATAGTAGATGCGTTTAGCCCGTCTCACACTGGCTTTGGCTTTATTTCGCAAAATTTTAAAATTTTCATAATCTTTGGAGTCATGGGTTTTTTTCCAAACAGTATACGCTTTGTCCCTAGCTTTGAGGATTTTTGAAAGTTCAGGAGTGAACCAGGGGGTCTTAGGATGCCTGACTCTAATTCTTCAGATTGGGGCAACGGTATTCAAAATTAACTGAAAATTGTAATTTAATATTGCCAGCATGTCATCAACACTGATACAAGCAAAAATACCTTCCCAGGAAAGAGATAAGGCAATCCTTTCTATTGTTTCAATATCAACTTTTTTTAGATTTGGACAGTAGACAAAATTAGGTTTAATCTTGAATTTACTGATTTTAACCATACACAGAAGGGCACGATGGTGTGAGATACCAGGAGTGATGTAAGACTTACAAGTTACTATGGATTCGGGTTTCTTAACTAGGAAATGGTCAATCGTTGTAGAAGAATCCTTCAAAACATGCGTCGGACCACTGCCTAAGATGGTTAGCCCCAGTGAAGAACACATATCAGACAATTTGTTAGAGGAAGCTGAAGTAGTACCAGTATTAATGTTGAAATCCCCGGCAATCACACAGTTTTCATATTTTTGTCTAAAGAGTTCAGGCTCCAATACAGCTATATCCACAGGTGGGTTTGGAGGTCGTAGACAGCACACAGGAGAAAAGTTGACCTACCCGTACATACTTCCAACGTCAGATATTCCAAAATACAGTCGCTGGGGGATCTACATACAATTTTATAACCCATCCCTTCCCTCAAATACACAGCCACACCTCCAAAGTTCTTACGAGAGCGGTCGTGTCTAATCAACCTAAAGCCAGGCAAAGCCACAGAAGAGGATTTAATTGACGATTTTAACCACGTTTCTGATATTACCACAGCGAGCACTCCACTGTCACCTACATAATACTTAATATCCTCAATGTGACATAGCAAGCTTTGGGCATTGAAATATAAGATTGGGAAAGAATTGCTATTAGCTTCAATATCATGCTTAAGTAGTTCATTGACTGGGACGAATTCAGCAGCATCCAATCTGAAGCCAGGATGTTGTGGAGCGACGAGTCCACATTCACGAACAATGGGCTCTTCAATCTATAGAATTTTCATTTTGGACCACCCTGTATATATGGTACTATATACATATAAATTCAAAATTTATATGGATATAATATAAATATAAATTTTTGCTAAAATCCAGGGATGAATTCAGGATGCTCTGAAACGGATTTGCCTATAAATAATTTTCAAGAATTCATATTCTGAAAATGTTGGACCCCTTGCAATAGCGTCATTTTACTTGAAAAATCGCTAAAAATTGAAGTTTCACAAACTTCAAATGTGACACGTGACTTTCAGCTGTTTTTTTCATGTGATTCAATGGTGAAAGTTTGTATTTTCGAAGCATCTGTGAGGTTCTACAAGCGATTTTACCCTTCGGATAATAGTAATAATAATAATAATAATAATAATAATAATAATAATAGCCGGAATACTCGGAGATGGAAATAAAAATTTGAGGAAGATCACCATTTGAAGTTCCAACATACATAGGGAGCGACATCCAGCGGAAACCCGTCTAGAAACTCGTTCTGAGCAAGCACTTCCGAACAAGGTTCCATGGTTTTCTCGAACACCTATTTTTGATGGTATCACCATACTTCCACTCCTATATAACACGAACATAGAAGTAAAATGGGAAATTCATATGAGTACTCCTCATTTAAAAACTACTAAGGGTACTTGAACAGTGATTTATTGAAAGGGCCTACGTGCCAATCTCCAAATTTTTCAGGAAACGCAAAAAACTTAATAACTTCCGCAAAATACGAGTTTTTCCAATGAATTTTTTTTCTATAGTTGTGCCTAGCAACACAAATATTGAACAGTAATTATAACAATTTTTGTCCATCGTAAATGGTAAAAAAAAAATGCAATCTTTGATAACATGGGCCCTTCCAAAAAAAATCACGGGTGAATGAGGTAAAATTAAATTATTATCTTACAAACGGTAATAATTTGTACCCAAGGAAACTTCAACACCATAGTAAACGTTAAACGAACACTTTATTGTAGTACTACATCACACAAAAAATAATTTTAAATAGATTATGAAGCAATTAAAAAACAAAATTGCTGTTAATCAATTTCCATCACTTGTTCATCTGTCTGCTATCTCCTTGCGCTGTTGTGGGCCAGTGGGTCGTCATATTTCGGTAAAATTCATCAAAAGGTTCAGGGATGTAGTTGAGTACTTTTTTGAGATCGTTAATTTTGTTCACATTAAGTGGTGTCTTTCCGGTGGGGTATCGGTTGGTTGTTGGTAACGAAGGCTGAGGAGATTTCGGCTTCCTTAAGAAAAACGTGTGTCGTTCTACTCCCCCTATGATGGGATGTGCAACAACAGCTCCAGGGCGCATGGCTTCGTAAATGAATTGAGAAAATTTAGCAACTCCCAGATGTACTCGATTGCGTCTTGGCTGCGAAGAAGTTTCAGTCGATGTCACTATTCTTTAGTAATATTGCCCCCACCATTTTTGTTTGCCAAAATCAAAAATCATGTCTGATGAGTCATTCATCTCGCAAACGAATTTTTAGAATAGAAAAAGAAAAACACTATAAAATGAGATAAGAATGTAAGCATACCTACTTACTTGCATGGAAGTCCCCTACGTTTGGCTGGAACTGCTTCCCCTTTATAGTTTTTATAGCTATCACCCTTCAATCTTGCTTGCTTAATTACAAAACCTTTGTAGGATGAAGGGTCGGCCCTTTTTTCCCCTCTAGGAGGAGAGGAATCACCCGATTCTGACATGAGTAAAAAGCGAACGTAATGAAAATAAACTAGAAAGAAAAATCTTGCTAAGGGGTGCGATATACCGAAGATTACTAAGCAAAGAACATAGAATCTTCTTCTTCTTCTTGTTTTCAATCATGGGATCACGGTGCCGCGCTCTGGTGCGAACCGCTCAAAGGGTTAGGCCGTGTCCTACGTGGATCTGCCGCGCGCGTCAACGCGTCGGAGCTTTCGGGCGTTCACACAAATCGCGTCGTCATGCCGCGCGGCGAAAAAAAAAGGTGTCCTACGTGAAAACGCGAGACGCTTCGTATTTCAGTGGACGCCGACTTTCAAGTATTGTCACCTGTTTTTTTATTTTTACTGCTTTATTTTTGATTACGTTCAAGTATCGGGCAGACATTTATGCAATATTTTCTGAGCCAACGTTGTCCTACTACTACTAGTTGATATTGTATAATAATTCTAGGAGTTTCATTTTGTTTCTAAAAATCACGTATTGTTATTTTCTAAACATCTCATTAAACGTAGGTAGGTACAGGGGTGGTACTTGCTTGCCATCCTAGATTGTTGCGACACTTCGTCCCAAGCAGTTTGCACCAAATCACGGTTTTTATAGTGTTATTTATTTATTTTTTCATTTATTGGCAATATATCATAAATACATAATGGAGATAAATATACAAAATAATTAAAAATACTAAAAAAGCCGAATTTGGGAGATATTTTAATTAAAGAAATTGCCCACCAAAGAATAAGTTAGGAAGAACTTGTGCTCTTCGGTGTTCCGGTGCTCCAACCGGACCCCGGTGTACCGGTTATTCCAAAGACACGGCCGCTTTTGGACTTCTGCAGTTAACATTTTTCCATCACACAAAATACACAAAAACACGGTCTTCTACACAGCAATTAACAGAACAAACGAGATAAACAAATCAAACGCGGCGTTTGACGCGAGGCGGTGACGGTAAAAATCAAACTAGTTTGGAAATCAAACCGAAGCGTTTAACGCTGTCGCGACAACGCGCCGTCCGAATCACGTGACAATTTCCATGGTTTTCATTGGTCTGCGTCTTCAACGCGCCAACGCCCGAACGCTCCGAAGCGCGCGGTGGATCCACGTAGGACACTGGGTTACTGTTTGAGTTGAGTGGTACGCAACAGAGCGCGGCACTGTGTTTTGCTTTGAAAGGGACTAGGGAGCACACCTAGTCCCTTTCAATCGAAAACATAAACTTCAGACCGCTTTTTCACCCATTTCTGTTTGTCGCACTTAGTTCCTTTCTATTGCAATCGATGAAACTATCCCCCAAAACGGTAAAATCGCAAAAACATGATTTTGCCCAGAAATGTCACATAGGCCCTTTCAATAAATCACTGTTCACTTATAACCTTCATTGAGACGGAACAGGCCCACTCACGAGGAAGAGACTGTCACTTTGCATCTAAAACTCTCGACTACGGCGAGTCAATCTCATGTCTGTCGATTCATTTTTATTAAAGCAATGTTGCATTCGTACTTTACTTACCCTTATGCGGCCACCCCTCGATCAATGTTAACCCATCATATCTCCCAAAATTCTCTCAGTAGATTCTTTTTTGAGCCAATATACAACATTTAAGTAGGCATTAAACATCCAAAACTGTAAATTATTTAAGACATCCTCTTCATTCATTTTATTGTGCATAGGACAATGTAGTCCCACCTCTTCCTTTAATTAAAATACATAATTTCACGGAAACATTTTTAGTAAGAAGGAAATTGCCATTTGGACAATAAATTATTATTTTCCAACCCTTGAATGGTAGCAGAACGTGGTTCCGATCCAAGTAGAGCGTCCCAGTGCTGGGATAACATTGATTTTTGACAAAATGAAAAGTGTTTTGGTTTATTAATCTGTGAATAATACACCTATGTAATCGCTCAGCAAAAAAATTTTATGACATCCGTACGCCATCCGCCGTATCACGTGTACCGGCTTCATTTTTGGTCTAAAAAATTCGTTCTTTCGCGCACATGCTCCATTTGTGCCCTAGTTGTGTCCCGATGAGCTTTTGAGGTATTGTTTTCCATGTTTTTGGGACGAGAAGACCGAATATGAAGTCGATTTTTGCCAGAGAGAAATTGAGGTTCTAAGGAATTTTCAGTCTTAAATTTACGTTAAATTTTGGTCTAAAATCGTCGTTTTTCCGCACACAGTTCGGTTCCCCATTTGGGAACACATTTGGGTCCTAGTTGTGCTGAAACACGGCAGCCCGATCGGAAAACACCCAGGGGTGTTATGGGAGAAAAATGAGTGTAAAAATAGGGGTTTTCGAGAGATTTGTGAGGTTTTAATGAACATGAGCTTGTGAGGTATCGTTTTCCATGTTTTTTACGGCGATAAGACTGAATAATTGGTTGATTTTGACCGAAGAGTGAAGAATTGAGATTTTAACGAGGGTTAAGCTCCCGAAATTCATTTTTTGTGAGTCAAAAACATGGGAAACTGTCTGAAATGGCCATACATTCGTATAATAACACTAGAAGTAGTATCAACAGGTGAATCAAGACAATTAAATGGTACTATCAATGATCAAAAATAATCTGTTAAAAGGAAAAACCGAGCCTAATTCGTGTTTTTGGGGGCCAAAATTGGTGGAAACCATCAGAAATAGCTATTTCAATATTTCACATGAAAGAAACAATAAATGAACAGCCAAAATTTCTGTACGTATGTCCAGTAGAATAATAAACCCATGTGACAAGGACTTTGCAGCGTTTTTCTGTTTAAAGGTCGAATGGCGCCGCCCTTCCCCCTGCCTACCTACTTCCAAAAACCCTGGATTTCGAGTCAAAGTGAAAGTTCAATTTACGAGGGTATGTACCTAACTCACCAACTGGATCTTACACTTTCTCGATTTCCAATAAATTGACCCGCCACATCAAGCGACTGAGGTGGGGTGAAGTCCTTCAGTTGGTAGATACTCGTAGGTATGCATCACTTACCTACTGGTAGCTGGGAGGTAACTTATCACATTTCCTTTTGTTTTAAATCAAGGTGGCAATGAGGCCAACAGGATTGGTCAGTTCTAGAACCGGCGGACCCGAAGATAACCCATTGACCAGTAACCCCCCCTCACTCAACACTTCCACTATTGTATAGTTTAGTTCTCTTTGCATAGTTAGTTCTTCTTCTTTTATCACTACTACCCAGGTATTCAAAAGCCCCCACTCGGCCTGCGTTCCCCAAACTATAAAGGGATCTGATCTTCTGGATTAGGACTATTTCTTCAAGGCACTGAGTCATCACCTTTACATGGCAAAGGTAACGAAGATAACAGCATTTTACCAATTCACACTTCCCCTGGTTATTTACATCAATGTTTCAAAATCTCTTTAAAAAAAAAAAAATTAAAATAGCCAATCGAGTTCAAATGTGTTAGTGCTTATCCCAGGTTCGAACGGCTACATCGATACTGAAGTTGTTTTTTGCAAAACGATAGCAAAGTTCCCGGTCATCATAGGCTATACTCGTATCCTATAATCCACCTGTTTCTGTCCACCGTCTTTCGCCACGAAATATGACATACCTACACTATAAAAAGAACATTGAGTATTTTTGGAATTAAGGATCGTATTTGAAATTTGGTTGGTCAAAAATGGAATATCATCAGAAATCTGTTTAAAAAAATCTCCAAACTTTGCTAAAAACTCAATAAATGGTTAATGATAGTGACGTAGGTAAATCTACCAAACACTGATGATTCAATAAGAATTCTATGAAAGCAAAATCTAAAAATCTGATAATTTTCCGACCAGTGCTTGACGTTACCGATTTTTACCTTAAAAACGCTGCAAATTATTACGCGACGGTTTGTTATTTTCCTGTGCATATATATATGCTCCTTCTGTGTAGATCACTTAATTCCTATTAGTCTAAGACCCTGATTTAGTAGGTTCGTTTTTTGTGGGGGATACACACAGAAACAGAGTCGAAGTATTTTAAATTCGGATGTTCGCTGAATAAGTAGGATCCTCGACATATTCCAAATGTTCACATAATCCGGATGATTCGTTTGGTCCTGAACAATAAACTTGTACCTGTTAACAAATAGGTGAAAAGTAGGTAGAGGTAGTAACTAGGTATGAACTAATCAACAAAATCCAAAATAACCATATTTTTTTCAAATGAAATAATATCACGGAACTACATGCGTACTCAATTTCATACAGCCATGGTGTTTCCTATAAATGATAACTGGGCTGGAATTATATATATACCGCACGATTCATAATCATGTTGACGAAGTTTTTCGGTTCAAACTTCAGGGCCTTGCACTGTGAACGAACGGCTAGACGTACAATGCTCCGGGTGGTTTCGAAAAATTCTAAAATTCGGAATAAATGTATCTTACTCACACTCTCAACGCTCTTTCCAAGATCTGCTTAGCTTTGATATTGATTGAAACGCAGAGGCTAAGGAAGTTTTATAGAAATACTCGAATTTGCTACGAAATGTGATGACTTGCTTTGGTCTGAGGTAATAGGTTAGTTGCGTGAATGTGATTTGTATGAATGCATCATGCCTAATAATAATAATTTTATTTATGCCTAATAATAATTATTTATGGCTGTGTGTGACGGTTCCGGACGGGGGACAAGGGGCTACCAGGCCCGTGCTAATTGTTCATTTAGCGACAAGTCTGCCATGCAAATTTTGTATTGTCTGACGATTGTACCGGATTACACTTTGTGCCGGAACAATAAAAAATTTGCTCGTTCATCACTTTTTTTAATAATTTCTTTATGTTTGCAAAATTTTAGTTGTCCCAGTGTTTTTTAAAAATGCTCGATTCCAAAGGTTCATTACCTAAAGGTCAAAATCGACTTAACATTCGGTCTTCTCGCCTTAAAAAACATGGAAAACGATACCTCACAAGCTCATGTTCACTAAAACCTCAAAAATCCCTCGAAAACCCCTATTTTTACACTCATTTTTCTCCCATATCACCCCTGGGTGTATGCCGATCGGGCTGCCGAGTTTCGGAGCACAGCTAGGACCCAAATGTGTTCCCAAATGGGGACCCAAACCGTAAACGGAAGAACGACGATTTTAGACCAAAATTTAACGTAAATGTAAGGCTGAAACTTTGTTAGAACCTCAATTTTCCGCTCATTGGTAAAAATTGACTTTATATACGGTCTTCTCGTCCCAAAAAACATGGAAAACGATACCCCAAAAGCTCATGTTACTAAAAAAAAAAAAATAAATACCTATTTTTAAACCCATTTTCAATCATAACACCCCTGGGTATATTTCGATCGGGCTGCAAAGTTTTGGGACACAGTTAGGGACTACTACTATTTCAGACCAAAATGAAGCCGGTATGCATGATAAGCGTACAGCGGACGGCGGACGGACATTTTCTGAATCTACGCACCTTGAAACGTAAAAGAAAAAATTTTGAGGGGGTGTTATAAACATTTTTTCACAGAATAATAAACCAAAACCAAAGTTTAGCTCTGCACAAAATATTTTGGTTGGCCTGTCATGACCGTGAAACAAACGTATGCTCTTGCTGTTGATTTAATGTTCTCACATGATTGTTTCGGTGATTCAAACTTTTGTTTTTCCCCGAAGCAGCGCACGAGCAGGATGAGCGACGCAGGGCTTTACGCCAGATTCAACAGCATGCAGGCCAAAGATGCTGAGGAGGCGATGAAAGAGTTTTCACCGCTCTTCAAATGGCGCAAAGCTGAGAAAGTCCTCGACGTTGGTTCCGGCCCTGGCGATGTCACCTCCACAATACTCAAGAACTTCGTCCCTCATGACGCTTCACTGGTAAGCTTACTGTCATTTTTCACTCCCTCCACGGGGTATGTTTACAATTATTTCAAGATTTATAATTTATAAGTGGTACAATCTTATAATAATTTATACAATATTCGCCGAACGGTAGGAAGTTTTATGGCATTGCCTGGTTGTACGGTGGTACTACGTCACAAAACCCAAACCAAAACAGTTCATTTCGGATCTCATGACTTACAATTTTGTGTTTTGTGCTAGATGAGTGTTGGGGTCAAGTGAATGTAAATTTAAACGAAGGACCAGGCTAAGAAACCCGTTAAGGCTACCCAATGGGAGCAATGACTTTAGGTGCTGGTTAAAATCGATGAAAGTATAAATTTTACATAATATGAATATGTGAAAAGAAAATTAGGTTGGTATGGGGATTTGTGAGGATTATGAAGGATTGCAGTATACCTTGAGATCGATGTGGCGACGGGTGGATGGGCCCATACGATGAAGCAGAAGTTCTTGTAGATATGGTGATGATCGTGAGGACGGAGAAATGCAGTTGCATGGATTTGGTGGTAGTAACGTGGAATTCGAATGAGAAAAGTTATGATGTACGATTATGGCCAAGAGGCAAAAGTTATATTCTGGGACTCAGCAAAGCAAGAAGTACTAACTACCATAGAATACCTTAGAAATTCTGAAGCCCTCTATGTATATGTTAGTATCAGTATTCTATGGTCCAGCTTCTAGAATTTAGTTAGTACTTCTTGCTTTGCTGAGTCCCATACATAATATAAGTTTAGAAATTTAGAATACTGATTCATACTGAGCTGGACCAAAGAGAAGTGTGTGTGGAAAAACGCTGCAAATCCCTGCACAACGGTTTATTATTTTGTACAGAATACCCTTCTGTTACAGATCACAGCTCTCTGTATAGATAACCCGTCTATATAATATAATATATTATGTACTATTCTATACATTTGATGTAGATCGCAGACCCTCCGTAGGTTAGTACCTAACCCCGTACTCGTTACTAGGTGCCTACCTAAATCACGAGTTGAATGTTGCTAAAATAATTCTGCCGATGACAAACAGTACCTAACAAAAAGAAACACACATAATGAAGTTCTGAAAAGAAATTGTTGATGAGGAGTGAAAAAAGTTGCAAAAGTACCTACCAACAAACTCCAGCCCCTTCTTCGTAGATGGTATAATGAACCGTTGTGTAATAATTTACCGTTGAGTAATGATTTACCATCGTGTAGTAATAATTTACCCAACGTTTGTCCAAGTTTCACTACCTACCAACAAACTCCAAAACAGCCATCATTTTTCAAATGAAATAATATCACAGAACAACCAACTCGACTTCATACTCCGCCAATATAATCAGGTGGCCCCTAGCAATGATTTTATCTCCGGCTAATTTCCTATTGTCGGGGCGTCCCTGGTAACGAGATTTGGTTTGAATGTATACAATTTCATTCACACTGGAGTCGAAAATGCCTATGGGTGCAAACTTCGGGGCCTTACTGTGAACGAGCGGAGGGACGTAAAATGCTCCGGGTGGTCTTAAAAAACTCGTAAGTTCAAGAACTATTTAAAACCGTAAAAAGATTCACCTAAAAAAAGGTATAGGCGTTCTGAAAATTTCAACCCCTATTTTGAACCCCTTAGAGATGACTGACAGTAACGTCGAGCTTCGAGGACCAACTAGACCCCGAACGGAACCTATAACCCGAATTTCATCAATTTTCTTTCATGGTAACTAAGAAAAGTGGCCCGTACGGCGTACGGCGGACAGACAGAAATATTTTTATTGCAGTTTTGGATTCTACATACCTTGAAACGTAAACCATCAAATTTTGAGGGGGGGTAAGAATTTTTTTTTCATGCTCGATTCCAATGGTTCATTATTGAAAATAATAAACCAAAAATTAGAAAAACCGTAATGGCGGCAGGTGACGTCTGATTCGAGCACAAAGAAGAAATGAATGAGGGTTATTCGGTTGAAATTGTGTATAGTGTTTTGAATTTGTTGATTGTATGGATGAAGTATGTGGATGAAGGCAAATGTGAAAAATAGATATGTACATTCGGAAAAATATATATAAAACTAGAAAACAACTGAACAGTGAGTTTATATTTTAGGAGAAAAAAAAAAAAACGTTCAAAGTGGGTGAAGACATGGATAGTTGAACGTTAGTACAGCGACCGTGTATGGCTTTCCTTCGGCATCTGAGGGACAATGAACTTGATGGTCAATACCTACATTACCGACACGGGAATTTATTTTTCTGGCTTATAACATAGTTTTGGCCTGTTTTATGAATATTTTAGGCTTCACCACAGATTGGAATTTGGAAATGCTGTTTCCTAAGTGCTGCAGTAAATGGACTGTTCAGAACTAACGTAAAGATTAATTTAAAAAAACTTTATTTATTGCTTAAATAATGATATTATAGTACGTACCTACTTACCTACACAAAACATCCTCACAAAAAATCAGAGCCCGATTCTGAGCCTGGGTCAAGCTCAGAGGAGACAGAAGGAAGATGAGCTATGGTTTCTCGGTTGCAATAAATTCAGGTTCAGATCTTCTTCCTGGAGCTTTGAGCTGATGGAGAAGCAGAATTCTTCAGAATTTTGTGGTCTTGTGGCCGATGTACTGTCTTGTCCTTTTCCGGATGCTTTACGTAGGTAGACTAGGTTACACCATTTTATGCACTTAGATTAGCATTCAACTATTAGGTAATAGTAACCATTTACATAACCTAGGATCATAAAAAGTAATGCAAAATAAGAAGTAAATGTCCGATATTTACCGGGGATTTTTAAGTTGGAGAATATTATTTCCAGTACGCTCCTGCGCACCCATCACTGGCCGTTCCTAATAATAAATATTAGGGATTATAATGAATAAGCATCTTGAGGTGTTTCATTGCAACCCACTACAAGTTTAACAAATACACGTCGAATATTAGGAACAGAACAATAACCTTATGGCAGTTCTATGGGTTTTTTTTCCTTTTTCTTTTTTACATGGACCATGAGATTCTAAAAGCTGGCAGTGCTTGAAACTTGTGAAATCTGTTCATGATTACCCGAACTGACCTTAAATTTGCCTTTAAAAAGTCCAAAGTCGTTTCTTCCAGCTACCCCTGCAGTATACTGTACCTGTAGTACTTTGTAACACTTATTTCAGATCGGAAGTGACATATCAAGAGAAATGGTCGACTACGCCACAGCCAAGTTCCAATCGGACCAGATCATGTTCCGACTCCTCGACATCGAGAACGTTCCTTGGGAAACCGAAATGGAGGATTCGTTCAATAAAATCTTCAGTTTTTACTGTTTTCATTGGATCCAAAACCAGAAGTAAGAAATAATTCTTCTATTTATCTTTCTGCTAGTGTTATTCAACGGAAGAACGAATAGGTATGCACATCTATCAACAATAAGTTACATACTATTCAAATTTAGTTGTTATTTCGTTATTTATCGAATGTTCTCGAAGTTATTTACAAGCTATTATTAATCGAAATAACGAATCGTTATTTTGATTAATAATAACGAGAGCTATTATTGATAGAAAGCGATCGAATAACGAAAGCAAAGCGATGATGATTTAGGTACCTACCTACACACTATTCAAATGTATACTGTGGGATGCTGTGGGTACCGTGTTCCGCAATCAACGCCAAACAGGTCCCTTGTTTCAGCACAGGTTTTACAAAGAGGGAAACAAAGAACATAATACTTTGGTACCTTTGAAAATAGTTTTCTGTGGATTGTCAGTACGTGTGTGCACCTACGTCAAGAGATACAAAGGACAATGTTGTGATCGGCTGCTCCTCCACAACCAATGTAATGTACATACATGTTGTACCTCAGAGTGGGGACCCCCCGACCCCCCTCTGATCATGTCAGGGGTCTATAAAGAGCCGAGGGGCCAACAAATACATAACCATTCTCAAGCTATCTTTCGGCCTCGTCTGTTCCATCCTTAATCACTACACTGGTGACCCCGAGGGTGACACGCAGCCTCCGCCCGCCGTCTGCGACCGCGGTGCGACGACAGCGCCTAGCAACGACGAACAACGCCGCTCAGCGCCCGCCGACCGTCTGCGACGAGCCCCACCTCCGCAGCACTACGCCCGGCACACGCACCCCACTCCGACGCCCCACAGCGCCGCCCCCACCGACGCCACACAGCGGCGCCCCACTCCGACGCCCGCCTCGACGCCCAACGCAGCAGCCCCCCGCTACTTCGCCCCACCATCCGATTCCTATATAAGGAAACGGACGCCGGCGCCTCACACACTTCCTGCTGACACTTCCAGACGACACCTCTCCGGGACTGGCGCCTACAACGAGAACACGGACCCGAAACCACCGACACCCGCAGAAACGACTCCACCGACATCAACGCTCCAGCTCCGGCCGTACGACCACGCATTCCCGCACGTCTGATTCGCCCAACTCGAGATCACATTGACTCACGAAGGCCTCACGACGCCGCATGCTAAATTCGCCCGTGCCTTCGAGCCCCGACAAGCCGACCTCTACGACGACCCCAACCGACTTACGAGCACGAGAATCCGTCAGTCCACGCCCGCCGACTCCGTAGAGCCCTCCCGGCCGACACACCGCAACGCGTAGAACATCAAATCGTCACGAAGGGACCTCCATGCCATGCGAAACTTCGCCGAATATTACCGGACCTCAACGCGAAAGCGTCGGCCCATTTCGGCGAATTACTAGCGGCTGGCACCATCGAACGCCAACAGCTACCAGACGTTGACAACTCGCCTTTTCGCCACGCACGCACCGTCCGACGGCTCCCGGCTCACCGCCTTACTCAACCGACTTCCGACGACAAACTACCGTCAGTCCTCGCCCGCCGACTCACTCGAGCACTCCCGGCCGACACACCGACCCCGCTCGTTCGGCAGCTTTTCACACGCGCCCTTCCAGACAGCATTCGCCTTCACATAGCGGCGTGCGACGAACCCGACGTCACGAAACTCGCTGCTCTCGCCGATCGCCTCAAACCCTTCGCTCCCCCTCCTCGAGTGGCTACCGTCACCGAAGAGGTTCGTGTGATTCGAACAGACGACAACAGCGACCGCCGACGCAGCCACGACCGACCACACGCAGCGCGACGAACGGCTCGTGTTTCTACCGCCGCACATGGGACCCCCGAGCACAAAAACGCCGCACCCCATGCACCTGGCGCCCGCAACAACAGCCGCCGCGGCCGTACCCACGCACTCAACCAACACCCCGGCTCTTCATACGTCGCAAACGTACCGCCCCCAACGACACCGACCCGGACAGCCACAGCGGACCACCGCAACCACCGCAACCAGCACACGCACCTCCCACGCCCGACAACCGCCACCGCAACAGAACAAAATTTAACTAAATGCGTTACTTAAATTCTGGGGGGAGCAGTGTTGTGATCGGCTGCTCCTCCACAACCAATGTAATGTACATACATGTTGTACCTCAGAGTGGGGACCCCCCGACCCCCCTCTGATCATGTCAGGGGCCTATAAAGAGCCGAGGGGCCAACAAATACATAACCATTCTCAAGCTAACTTTCGGCCTCGTCTGTTCCATCCTTAATCACTACAGACAGTAACTACAAAAAAGTTTCAAAAACTTACTTTTGTTTCCGAAAGAAATCTGTGAACCAGTTTGATAACACGAGGGAAGCGAACCGGTCGAAAATTGGCATTCTCTACCTCCAAATTAGATCAGCAACCACAAAAGCCTATCGACTAAATAATAAAACCATAATAATCATGAATAAGAAGTTTTAAATTTCAAATTCCCTTGGACATTTTTCAAGTCAATGCCTGTGTAATACAGTGTGTATGCAAGCAGGGGCTATTTAGGCAATAGCGTGCAAGACACCCCGGAGTTGAAGGAAGGGTTGACACCAACGCCGTAACCCCTCGAGATTGCTTCTGCACTACCGAAAGTAATAAGGAAGCCTTGTATTCATGGAAGACTCGAAAACAATTTGAATGCTCCATAAAATTAAAATTTCCAATCGCATTTTGCATTTCAGACATCAATGAAGAAATTTGGTGCCGTGTCTGCCTGTCTGTACCTAATTCCTTGTAACGACCATACTTTATCGAAAGAACTATCAATTCTAGCTAACAGAGGGTATATGCGCAGGTAGGTTCAGGGATGGTCCCAAATGGATCTCATCAAAATCGGACGGAAATTTTCGTCTACGCATACGCAAACATGGAGGTGCCGTTTTCCGCGTAACACCGACCGATTTTAGTAACTTTTTTAAATTTATTTATTTATTATTATTATTCACGGACGGATGCCCGCCCGATTTACAAGAAAAATTAACGAAAAAAAAATCGAATAAAAATAAATAACAAAATCAGAAAACAACGTAATAGAACATGAGTCTAAGCAAGACGATAATGAGAAGTGGAGTTGGTACTCAGTCGAAACTGGTCCATCTGAGAGGACTCAGCGCTGCAAGTACCTTACCTTGGAAGGAAGGAAGAACCGAACCAAACAGGCCCGCATCCAAATGGCTGAAATCTCTCTGAATTAGGGACAACGGTGAATTCAGCAAATAGTTCGTTGTAGAAGCCTGCGTGTCGAATGTGGATATATTACGGGTTGGACAGGGTGGAACGTAGAAACTAAGAACTTCGAGCAGGTGGGGTGGCGTCGATGATATTATGGACCAGCTTATACAGGAACAGCGTGTCAACGAGTTTTCTACGTTTCTCACGAAGCATCAACCAACCATCCCCTATGGCGATGGTCGCATCGAAATACTCCCAGGGAGTTCCGCTGAATTTTGAATTTGAACAAAAAAGCTGCAAATTATTACACAGCGGTTTATTATTTACCTGTATCGATACCCCTTCCAAGTAGATCACTGTTTTCGGTGGTCAGTACCCTCGAGCTCCCCCC
This sequence comes from Leptopterna dolabrata, assembly GCA_954871275.1. Classification (NCBI taxonomy): domain Eukaryota; kingdom Metazoa; phylum Arthropoda; class Insecta; order Hemiptera; family Miridae; genus Leptopterna; species Leptopterna dolabrata. The sequence continues at coordinate 35,620,030 of OX940977.1, read as the reverse complement.
CCCCCCCCCACCAGGAGAGCCCAAAATGGAGTACTGGAGCCGGCCCGGGAATTAAAGTTTCATGCAAATGCGCGGGATTCAATAATTCAGTAATTAATTACTTGCAGTTATTCGTGAAGCATAAGGTAAATAATAAACCGTTGCGTAATAATTTACCCCTGTGTGATAATTTACCCAATAATACTTCGTTTTTTTAAGTTGCAAAAGTACCTATCAACAAAATCTAAACGATATTTTCAAATGGAATAATATATCACAGAACAACCAGCTCGACTTCATACAGCCATCTGTGATTATAATCAGGTGCTCCCTAGCGATGATTATTATCTTGGCCGGATTTATACCGTTTGATTCACGATTATGTTGACGAAGCTTTTCGGTGCAAATGCTCCGGGTGTTCTCAAAAATTTTTTTGGTTCAACATCAATTTAAAAACGTTAAAAAAACCGTACCCTTCTATTGAAAGCTTTTGAGCTACAGCGTTCAGAAAATGTCAACCTCTATTTTTCATTCTTAGAGATGATTGACAGTAACGCCAAGCTTCGAGGACCAACTAGACCCGAAATGGGACCTACAAACCAAATTTCATCAATTTTGGTTCATGGTAACTAAGAAAAGTGTTAATTACTGCGTACGGCTGACAGACAGAAATTTTTTTGATTGCATTTTCGGATTCTACGTACCTTGAAACGTAAACTATCAAATTTTAAAGTGGGGGGAATCATTTTTGCATGCTCGATTCCAGTTTCATTATTGAAAATAATAAACCAAAATGCAGGAATCTTCGCTGAACTGTTTCTACAGCAGCTTAAGGGACACACCAGTGAAGGGACACGGCGGTGTGTCCCTTGAAAACTCCTGACACTCGCTAAAGTATGAAGTGATGCAAATTGATGGGTTGGCATTATGTCCAGTGATCAGTCCCTCAAGTAAATTGTCGTACCTACCTCGCATTACGATCAACACTTTCAGCCGATATTGATTTTGCCGTTCCACGTACATTCATTCTATTTCTTGTAAATTATACAATTTCGTATAAACTGATTATCGTATATACTTACCAATCCTTATCTATAATCACCAATCGGGAAAGCTTCAGACATAGGGACAGCATAACCTTATAACTATATAGGTATAACTTAACTTGATCTGCATGGTGGGAAGAGTTACATTTTTTGACGTATTGGTACATTTTTCATTGACACATCGGTTTTTGACGTAAAATATTAATATTAATAAACGGCAATTAGTAAATAAATCCAAAAAATAATAACACTATTTTGCTGCCCAACGAGAAGCTGTTTCAAATATGCAGTGTTTTATTGTATACAATTACAACTTACCCCTATTTTTGTTGATTTCACTAAAGATTTCCGGAATTTGTTAAAGACGAAAACTCAATTTATTCTTTTTTGGGAATATTATTTTTTGTCATCGATGTAACCTTGTCTTGTCAAAGGGCACTGTCGTGGTACCCTCAGATGCTATTCCACTCACTTTTATAATATAGACTTAACCAATAAATACGGAGAACGACGAGCTGAGCGACGCCAAGGGAAAAGGACCAGAAGGGTCCCCTCCGTCGAACTCCCAACGTTTTTCTCAACGGTCGCAACGGCTGTTGACAGACAGGTGGAGAGACGAAGGCACCTTTATAAACCGCCCGGCTCGCCCAGCTCTTCATTCGACCGACCGTACTTCAACTTGTGACTTCGCTTCGCTGACCGGTGTAGAGAAGCCAGAATTCGACACAGTTTGTGGTTGTGGGGTACGTGACAATATCACACTTATCCATCAAGGTTTCCAAAGGATAACTGGATTCAGGGAAATCAAGAAACGATTACTGCGGAATGAAATTAATTTTATGGGGCATTGTTCCAAATTCTCAATTAATTTTACAGTTGTCTCTGTATGGAAGTAGGTAGGTATCTACCTACCTAATGGGAGACACCGCCAGCGCATTGATCAACAAACAGCCGCAAGATGTCGATTTCTGTGAAATAAAGACGTGATGAACAGCGAATATTTTGTCACAATTAATCAAATGTGTAAATTTAAATTTTGTTTTATGAAATATGTTTAAAGAGATACGTATGCTTTATGGCTGTATAGTTTTAAGCTAATGCCCAAAATAAATAATTAAAAAAATAAAAATAAAACGAAAACGTCGTAACGCACATATCCCCGGTTCCATTCAACAGACAATTTCAGTTTGAATTACACTAATTAATTTCATCCTGGGTATTATTCTTCTTTGTAACCCGTTTCCCTCTTTATAAGTAGTGACTGCCTATCATTATAACTGTCCTGCAGAACTGTTGCAGATACCTGCCTTACCTACTTACCTGCTAATGATTAATGATTAATCGGACTGTATCTACAATATGCGCTTGAATTACAGATTGGCTGTTGAAAATATGTTCAAACTCTTGAAAACCGACGGTGAGCTGTTTCTCGTGTTCCTAGCTAAAGGTCCAATATTCGATTTGTACAGGAGTCTGATGGCCAACTCTACCTGGGCTCCATACATGCAAGTATGAATGTACTACAGCTCAAGTCATTTGAATACCTCCCTGTTATTTACATATATCGTCTATTCACCCATACTTGTTGAAGGGGAGTACGGAGTACACTCGGATACAGTTGTCGATTTTGTTCAGAATCGAATCTAATTGCAGCCAAACACTAAATTTGCTTCTGGCTTATTTTCCAGGATGCTGACAAGTACATAAGCAAATACCATAAATCCGATGACCCGGCCCAGGAGTTCAAACAGCTGCTGACCGATCGTGGCTTCACGGATGTCAATGTTACCAATCAAATGAAGTGTTACTACTTCGATTCTAAAGAGCAATTGATAAGTAAGTAAGTATGTTGGGTGTATTGGGAAGACATTTAATTTCATAATATTATGTTGATTCCTTGACATCCATACAGCGTTCCCTGGTGTTTTGCTCGGAACACAAAAAATTACTCAATTTCTATTTCAGTTGTGAGGAGACTACCGTTCAAATAGGTAGTTAGGTACAAAAGTTAAATTTGAATAATTGCAGATTATAATTCATCAATAATTCAATCATTTATATAGTTCATAATAGATAAGGTATTCAACCAAAAACCACTGCGTATTTAACTCTGAGAAAGTACCTACCTACAGATTCACATATGTATAAAAATCACGTTTAAAAAAATGTATTGGCATTTTGCTGATAAAGAGCCAGGAGATACAGCCAGGAGGTACATATAGGTAAATGTTGATAAAAATATTTGCATCACAAATTACATAAATAGGCTATTCTGAAATTAATACTTACAAAATTTAAAAGGTACAGTACTTGAATACATGTAAAACTTAAATTTTTGGGGGGCCAAAATTGGTGGAAACCATCAAAAATAGCTATTCAAATTCACATTAAAGAAACCATAAATGAACAGCCAACTTTTCTGTAGGTATGTCCAATATAATAATAAACCCATGTGACAAGGACTTTGCAGCGTTTAATAGGTACCTACAGTTTAATAGGTAATTTAATAGGTACTGTACTTAAATACATAAATACACTTCTGGAAGAGCCCATCAACCAAGAAAAATAGTAAAAATAGAAAAATTTCGGACTCAATTCGTTAGACTCCTCATGCCGTCCTTCTGTTTTCCAGAGTCTATAATAGCGGTGAACCCCTTCATGGATCGCATACCTAAAGATCTCCTGCCGACCTATCGAGAAGACATCGAAAAATTCGTCCTCGGATCAACATCAGAGAGCGACCAACGGTTTCGAGTAGACTACTGTCTCATTATTGCTCACGCTGTCAAATGAGCTTGATTCGTAATTTTATAACGCTGTTACTGTTTTATATTTTATATTTTTGTCATGTCGTTATGTGCATAAAATCTTGGTCATTGACATCCATGGGTCTGAAATTGGCTGATGTTGTCCTTCGAATCATTTTTAACGCTGTTAACTGAAATAAAGTATCTATCTATATTTACTTGGTTCCGACATTTTCTTCTAGCTTGCAGTGACGTCACCCAGTAAAGTTTTTTTCTCCACGCCGAGGTTTGGATGTTGCGCCAAACATAACTGTCAGCTGACTAAAACTATTTTTCTTCGTTACTAGGTATTTTTAATTTATATCATCGATAATATATTTTTTCAAATCGTGGATCTATATACATGGATGCCTACCTTAACCGAGTTATGGATTCCCCTTAACCCCACATCTCGCGCCAAAGCTTGGTCATCACAATTGATTGACATTTGCTCCTATGTTTATAGTAATAGTAATTAAACCATCATTATGAAAAACATAATAATTTATTATCATTAAACGCAGGCACCTTATCAACATAATTTGAAATCAGTTGGTGAATATTTTAAAATCGTTCGGGTGCACCTTCTTACTTTTCAAACTTCGTTGCTTGTTATTCAGAAAAAGGCGATTCTTACCAATAGGGCCTAATCAATTGTGCTAAAGGTCGGGTAGTTCTAATTTTTTGTTGTAAGGACCACTACGACCTGTAAAACTTGAGTGTATTATTCACGGAATAATAAACCAAAACCAAGTTTGCGAATTCCAAAGCCCTGTTGTAGAGCATTTAATTATGCATCCAATGAGCACAGAAAAGTTCGAATTCGGTCGAACTTAATGTAAAATTGTGTAGGTAGTAAAAGCGCTGGGAAAATATTGAATTATTATTTTCCCTTTCTTATTGTTAGTAAAGTAACTTGATATAGTTATGCAAATTATAAGTTTCAGTTTTTCAAATGCTAAAGGTCTGTACCTTCCTGACTGGACACGTGGCAGTGATGGAGTGGGGGGGCACCCCCTTGGAATCCCTTTAGCCTGTTACCTCGCTTCGGTTCTGTCTAAATCGTTGTGCCCGACTATTCGTATTGTTTTCGTATTTCTATGTGTTTTTTCTTAAAAATGTATTGTGAAAAGCCCCCGCCAAACAGCGTTGAAAGATACGTCAAGTTTTGACGGGAAGGAACAGGTTTTCATACACACATCCAACAGAGGGGTAAGGGACAGGTTTCTATATCCAAATCCAAGAGCGAGGTGCGAAGCACCGAGCATTTTACTTAGGCCATCAAAATGGATACCAATCCTTTTTGCGGCTGAGGATGTTTTGCTGGCGGGTGAATTTTTACAACAGGGCTGTTGTTGGGGTAAATCTTTCATTTATGGATAAGTTAGGGAGATCACTGAATAACTACTGAACAGAGATTGTGTTTTTGATGAATCGTACGAAGGAAAAGTTAAAGGAAAAGTACACTACAAACACATCCGTTTATTCTGATGTTCATCCGTTTATTCTGATTTATCAATTTGTAATGGAGATGCAAGAATATGGAGGTATGTTCATAACTAAGATCAAGGGCAGAATATGATCTGATAATCTGCAGCTGGGCTACCTTGGCAGGTGAATGTGCTGGTTGTGTCATCATAAGCGTAGCTGTAAGCATCGGGACAGGCCTGCTTGAAAATGGCAGGATAATTCACGGGCCAGTGGCTGCTCTTGCAGGTTTGTGGAGTTCTGTAGGCTCCGCGACAGCAGTACTGATCAGTGTTGAACTTCATGCAGGCGCTCATACAAGCGATCGTGTAGCCGCCATCCTTGACAGCGAGCTCTCGGGGACAGATGGCGTTCAGGTCCCTGTTGCAGCCGGCAGGTTGACAGTCGTACCTGCCGCCTCGCCGGTGGAAGCCTCCGGTAGGTTCCATTTTGATTGGGAGGTTATAGCCGTCGACGAGGCTGATGTCGTAGTAATCCAAGCCACCGGCTCCAGCAAATGTTATTTCTGCTAACGAAACAGGCGGAACTCCTCCAGCACCATTGCACTGAATCCTGGAAGGAGAAGAAATAATGATAAACAGTTTCGTCGGCATAGTTCGTTGGCTTGTAATTAGATCCTAATCTCCACAAGTGCCCCAAAATTAAAACCACCCACCTCCACATCACCCAACTTTCCTCGAGAAGGAAAAAAAAAACTGTACATTCCCTTCCGTGTTTGTTCTTTGCCATCCGATGTTTAGATAAATTACATCATTCTCATCCTGAGAAATCAAATTCATCATTATGAAAAGCGAATTTCTCTTTAAAAGTCAGCCCAACATCATCACTTGTGACGGGCGTTTTTCATATTCCAATTTGTGACAAACTGTACCACAGGAGGTTGGTTCTCATTCTCCAAGTCCAAAATTGTAACACACGAGGTTATCATTCTCCAAGTCCGAAATTCAGGCTTTTTATCTCAAAACACCAACTACTAGCTGTCAAGAGGCTTAATCGTTGAGGATGATGGTCAGGTGGGTTACTATTATTCAAAATAATTACCTATATTTCGAGAGTATAAAAACCACTTTTATCCACTTATCCTTATTTGAATATTAATTTAATTAGTTATTATCAAACTGTTGTAGGTAAGTACCACTGAACATGGAATTATTCTATTTTCTGTGGTGTGTACAAACATAAAAAATATAATCTACTGGATGGTAACTAGGAGATACCTACCTACATCATCCAGCAGAAAGGATATACAGGGGTTATTGAAATACCTATTTTTCACATGAAAAATGTAGAAAATGAAAAAATGTGACCTAGTAATTTTGAGGAACGTTGTCAAAATGAGAGTGAAATGAAATAATTCTTTTGGGATCAAATTCTTCAACTCTTGCAAATTTCTACGGTATTTCGACTCAGTTTTTCTTTTTCATAATTTATTTACTGCAGCGTACAAGGCCTTGGTTTTTCTCCATTACGTTATAATTTATGACGAAGGGGAGCATAAGCCTCATGGGAATGATAATGACGTTGCTTTTGACGCTAGGATGTGAGAAACAAGTAGGTCAAATATCAAAAAATTCAAAATTCTGAGAAAATGGCGCTTGGGATTCTGAGGTACCTACCCATGGAGATGGCTGGTTTTCCTTATAAGGCTACGATTTATAAGAACGTATAACACCTTTCCCTTCAACTTGCAACGCAGTTCGACGGCCTTAATGCTAGTAGGGTATAGTTGGCGCAGAATAAGTTAGCTAAAATGAACGACCGGTAAGAAAAAAGAACCATCGTTCATTTGTGCCAAGTCTGCCGACTGAGGAAACTAGAAATAAAAGTAGGTATTTCTGCAGTCTCTAGTAGGTATCTACCTGTTACCGCAGTCGCCTGTCTTACAGTGACCGGACCCGTCGCAGTGCGTTCTCGGCCATATCCTCCCTGCCCAGTTGCGAGCTACGTTGATGTCTCTGGCCTGATGAGATCCGAGAGCGAAGCCGCCTCCATCAGGCTGACCCTTTCCCGGGTTCCCCAGGATCCCCGGCCACACCTGTCAGAAAAGAAAATTCGAAGCGAATCAAAATTACTCAAAACTTTCAGTTCGTCCGAAAGAAAAACGTCAGTCAACTGGGTGGGCTCCACCCATCTGACTCCGGGAGAATCAAAAACGAAACCGAAGGGTGAAAGGTCCGTCCCACCTGACTCCCCGAGGCTGTCAGTGTTGACGAGATTTGAAACATCTCCTCGTCCCATCTGATTCCCGCAATAATACGCGTTCGTAAACAACTAAGTGAAAGGTCAACTCTGATAACGTGGTTAACTCCCAGTCCTAGTTGCACGTCGTTTAGTAGTCAGTTTAATGCAAGCCAAAATGGATATCGTTGCCGGTGAATCTCAACGTAGCGGATTTACCTCACAATGGCAGCCCTACTTCAAGTCCAAACTGAGACCTATGCAAAAATAAATGCAATAGAAAAAGAACCATCAGCCAAAGCTCGCGCTGCTGCGGCGCCAAAAGTCGATTTTAAAATACATTAAAAAGCATAATGTAGAAGGATATCCACTCCACAAATTTGTCAAAAAACTTTCGCCAAACCTGTGTCCGTACTTCAAAGGTTTTAACGAGGAGTAGTTTCCTCTTCAGTCAGAGTTCAGTCAAGTACACCTTAGTACGCTATTTTTATTATTATTAATATTTTGGTTTATTATTCTGTGAATAATGCACCTATGTATTCGCTAAGCAAAAAATTTTTATAACACCCTCTCAAAACTTTTTCTTTTGCGTTTCAAGGTGCGTAGATTCCAAAAACGCTGCAAAGTCCTTGTCACATGGGTTTATTATTCTATCGGACATACCTATAGAAATGCTGGCTGTTCATTTATTGTTTCTTTCATATAAAATAATTGAAATAGCTATGTACCTATCTCTGGTGGTTTCCACCAATTGTGGCCCCCAAAACACGAATAAGGTACGCGCTCCTCTTTTTTTTTTTTTTAAATAAATTATCTCTGATCATTGACAGTACCATTAATCGTCTTGATCCACCAGTTGACACTTTTTCCAGTGTTATTCTACAAATTAATGGTGATTTCAGACGATTTCCCAGGTTTTTGACTCATAAAAAATCAATTTCGGGAGCTGAACATCTGGTAGAACCACAATTTTCTATTCTTTGGTCAAAATCAACTTCATATTCGGTCTTCTCGTCCCCAAAAACATGAAAAACGATACCTTAAAAGCTCATGTTACCAACATGTTGCTAAAACGCAAAAAGTACCTATTTTTGTACACATTTTCACTCATAACACCCCTGGGTATATTCCGATCGGGCTGCAAAGTTTCGGGACACAACTAGGGCCCAAATGGAGCATGTGTGCGAAAGAACGAATTTTTTAGACCGAAAATGAAGCCGGTACACGTGATACGGCGGACGGCGGACGGCGGACGGACATTGGATTTTTAGAATCTACGCACCTTGAAACGGAAAAGAACAAATTTTGAGGGGGTGTTATACAAATTTTTTGCTGAGCGAATACATAGGTGTATTATTCACAGAATAATAAACCAAAATGCAATGTCCGTCCGCCGTACGCCGTCCGCCGTATCACGTGTACCGGCTTCATTTTCGGTCTAAAAAAAATCATTCTTTCGCACACATGCTCCATTTGGGCCCTAGTTGTGTCCCGAAACTTTTCAGCCCGATCGGAATATACCCACGGGTGTTATGAGTGAAAATGTGTACAAAAATAGGTACTTTTTGTGTTTTAGTAACATATTAGTAAAATGAGCTTTTAAGGTATCGTTTTCCACGTTTTTGGGGACGAGAAGAGCGAATATGAAGTCGATTTTGACCAAGGAGTAGAAAATTGAGGTTGTACCAGATGTTCAGCTCCCAAAATTGAGTTTTTATGAGTCAAAAACTTGCGAAATCGTCTGAAATCACCATCAATTTGTAGAATAACACTAGAAAAAGTGTCAACACGTGGATCAAGACTATTAAATGGTACTATTAATGATCACAGATAATGTGAAAAAAAGGAGCGTCCCTAATTCAAGTATTGGGGGCCAGAATTTGTGGAAACCACCAGAAATAGCTATTTCAATTATTTTATAAATGAAAGAAACAATAAATAAACAGCCAGCGTTCCTGTAGGTATGTCCAATAGAATAATAAACCCATGTGACAAGGACTTTGCAGCGTTTTTATTTATCTATTTTCTTGACCAGGTAGCTCTTCGCTACCGAAATCGGGGGACAACGTGAGCAACCTCCTCTGGGTAACGCTAATAGCTCACAAAACCAAACTGGGAAGTGTGTCTTGTAGGAGTCAGTTGGGTAACTTTTGTCGGTTTTGAATATCACTGGGAGTCAGTTGGTACACGGGAGTCAGTCGGGATTTTCATTTTCCACTCTCCGTGGGAGTCAGTCTGGCTCGTTTCGGCGAGGTGGGAGTCAGCTGGGTAAAAGGCAAAAGGCAAAAGCAGGTGTATTTTCGTGTGAGAATCTAACATTCAATGATACAGTTAAAGAGTCAAGATAATTTTTTTTCAATTTCAATTTTTTTTATTCAGCCAATATTGTATACAACAAATATAATGATTTTTAGAGAGTCTATACCTATACATAATACAAGATCTAAACTTAAGTTGGTTTATGTTGGGTGCGCATAGTTTCCTCACGTCTTTACTTTGATTCATATAATTTGTTGATGTACTTTCAACCGCCGATATTTGTACTAGATGTACTTATAAGTACTAGGTACCTACTACCCCCCCCCCCCCCCCCCCCGGTCACTTATGAAACTTCGGTAAAATCCGACGAGGTATCCACGAGAGCATGCGCACCATAATTCCGATGCGTCAGGGGGCAGGGGGCCCAACCAGCTCGAGATCTGGAAATTTCAGCGACTTTCGTCGAATTGAGTGGGTAGGGTCGCATGGAAGAAAGAAGAGGAAGGTTCAGCAGGCCTGAATTTTTGAGTAGACCTCTACTGCCACGCTATCTGAGTAGCAACCTCAAAAAACTCTCTAGTTATCCTCAGATCCGGAAGATATCGGTAGGTACGCGCTACCATTCATGTTCTCGAAGTTTCGTCTGATATCACGTCCGCACTCGCCATTTGCGAATTCGTTCTCTCCAATTCAGGGATTTCTGCCTAAAAGCCAGTGTGTGCGAATTTTTCCTTACCACCAAAGTCTTTCTCTCTTCGTTTTTCCTGTTTCATTGTTCATTCTGAATTCTGATAGATTCGTTCATTGTGATAGATTCGGTCCTTTTCATTATGGATAAACTTATTCGTGGTTGCTTGCCTTCGAGGCAAGAACCACGAAGGTAAGGTGTACGGTTCCATGGTGCCACAGGCTTCGGTCACCTCGAGAGCGGACTTCCATGCACTCTCCACCCGCAGATGAAGCAAGGTAAGGAGTTTTTATTCAGTAATAATATTTCGTATCATTCTTAATTCTTAACCACTATTGTAGGTAGGTACCTGCTGACTGCGTTTCTTTGTGAGTTCGGTAGTATAAGAAAGTAAAGTAGGTGTCGACTGAAACCCTCCAGGTCAGTGAAAAATCGACGTGCTTGTATGTTTTTAAAATACATTTGAAGAAAGGAAAGAACAAAGTGGGTGGTGCCATCAGTGTGATTTCCATAGCCATTTCACCCTCGTAGGCTGTCACTCTCCAACCGGAAGGGACAGACAGAAACCAGATGATGACGTCTCGCGCTACCTTAGTTTTACCATAGTATTTAGATAGTCAACAAACGTCAAGAAAGCATTGTGGTCCAAGTGCCTACATTAATTACCATTGGGTTCATTCCTTTTCAGACACAAACGCTGGCTCCTCTTCATCGAGATACCAGTCTTCAACGAGAGGAGCGCTAAATACATCAGAGATAGTGTCAGACTGTTCAATTCATTTTAGAAGGAGAGATTGTAGTATCGTTTCTAGAGACAAAAACGTCCTTCATCCCCATGCCTACCCTTCAGTTCGTCAGTTCAGCAATGATCCCCCATTTGATCCTATAATTGACCTCCAGATTCCTGTACGTCCTACTCCATCATCTCAAACCCAGTCTCCTTGCAATCGGCCCCCACTCACTACCTACTCTTTCTTCTCACTTCAAAAGGGTGTATATTTTATGCAAATAAAAATCCTATTACCTATTATTAGTAAATTTGTAAATTAGGTACCTATTGTAAATAATGTTAAAATGTAAATAGTATACATTCCTACTGCTTATTAATATAAAATAGAAATAAGGTTTTTTTTTTAAATTAATGTACCCAACAGTTTGTACGTTTTTAAAATATACATACCCACAATAATGATTTGACTTTCGAATTTTATTTTTTCCTCATGTCCTGAAAATTATTTATAATAATCATTGTGGGTACTCCAGGTAGGTAGTAATTCTTTCTTCAGGTTCATTTGAGTTTTATCCTTTGTCGGCAATGCAGCCCATCATCAAGTAGGAAGGTCCAGTAACCAGTAAAATTTAAAATTAAATAGGTAAATCACAGTAAATTAATTCTTTTGATGGTATTTATCATGTTTTTTCTCGTAATTTGTAACATTTCATTGAATGGATACATTGGAAAGAATATTATTTGGTAACTAAATTTTAAAAAGTATTTTATTAAATTTTGGGGGTTTTAGTTTGACTGGTGAACGCCATCTAGGTTCCTGGTTTGAAACCTGTAAAAAATACCTAGTTCGCTAGACTGCTACGGAGAGCGCACTGCTATCGGTTATCCCTGGATACTGTTTTGTTGAATAGTATCCATATGCACACCATTTTACATTGACTGGACCTTCCTCTTCTTTCTTCCATGGTAGGGTCGAAAAGATATGAGCTTCACAGAGTTCTCGGAGTTTGTGCAGGGGCAGAATGTACTACGAACCAACCCTTGAAATCCATTAGCGGACCGCCATCGTTCTGGAGTAACCAGTCACCTGATCCCTGACAATTTCAGTAAATTTTGGTTTACCTATTAAGTACATATTGGTTTATTATTTTCAACAGTGAGCCTTTGGAATCGAACATGAGACTATTTTGACGTCGTTGTTCTGATATCCACTCACGCTATCCGTTGTTTTCAGAGTCGCCAAGAATTTCATGAAAGCCACTTTGAGTGCAGACAACAGAACTGTAGATGGAGCCGTTGGAGCCCAGTGCCTTGCAGCTTTCAGGGATCTGATGGAAAACCCCCATAAAATGCTTCTGTGAAGACAAACGGTTGTAATCTAGGTTTGTATATCCTCACACTTGTATTACGAGTACTCGGGATTCATGTTCAGAGCTAGAATTTCGATGCCGGTAGGTGTTGTCTTTCCATCTGTTTGATGACAAAACTCGCGACTCAATTCTGGGTTGATGCTGACTGGATGTTTGGAATGAAGTGAAGGGCGCTGAGTCACCAGTTTGGAAATCCAGCAAAAATTAGTTAACCTTTTTTGGTTTATTATTTTCAATAATGAACCTTTGGAATCGAGCATGACCCCCTCCCCCCTCAAAATTTGATAATTTTTTTTTCAAGGCATGTATAAGAATGCGACAGTGGAATACAACAATTTCTGTCAGTCCGCCGTACGCCGCACTTTCTTTTTTTTACCTACCATGAACCAAAATTAGTGCAATTTGGTTCGTAGGTCCAATTTGGGGTCTAGTTGGTCCTCGAAGATCGGCGTTCGCGTTACTGTCAGTTCTCTAAGCGGTGAAAGAAAGGGGTTGAAATGCTCAGGTCGCCGTTATCTCGATTTTTTCAACGTTTTTATATCGATCTCGAACTTGGGAATTTTTTCAGACCACACAGAGTCCAGCCGTTCATTCATATTAAGGCCCTGAAGTTTGCACAGAAAAGGTTCGTCAACATGATCGTGAATGAAACGGTATACATCGAACCCAGATAGCCCATGAACACCTGATTACGTATAATCACGCATGGCTGTATGAAATCGAACTGGTTGTTCCGTCATATTCGATTTGAAAAATGATGGTTAGGTATTTTGGGTTTTATTGATAATTGATCAATAAAATTTTTATTGGGTTTGATTGATCAATAACTTTTATTGATATCTTCATGAATAACTACGCATTTTTAGGTAATGATAGAATTCTTGAATCCACCGCATATTTATGATTTTCCTGGAGTAAACTCGAGGTAGGTTTTGACCACAGAAAATAGTGATCTACTCAGAAGGGGGTGTCTACACAGGTAAATAATAAACCGCTGCGTAATAAGGTCCCCCTCCGTATTTATCACACTGAAAAACATGAAGTTTACAAGTTGCAACAATTGTTAATTTCACCCCAGTTTGAATTCCAACGCCCTGTTCCAACCCAGGGCTGTGAAGAAATTAGTAGCCTCGAGCGATATACAGAAGAGTGGCCCGAGCGAATTTTGAAAATTACCTTTTTACAATAGATAGGTAGGTACCATAATAGGTATAGGTACTAACCGTGAAGGGACAATTGTTGTATATCCTGATCCTGTTGCCGCCGCAAGCTGCCACCAAAGTGATGAGGCTGAGAAAGATCTTCATGACGATTCAACTAGGATTCAACCAACAATGCGATTTCTCGTGTCTTTTATACACTCCTTCCGTCGTAAATAGGGGTTTCCCGCAAGCTTTCTCGGTAAAGAAATCGGAGTAAACAAGGATGCACAATCATCATCGTACTAAGTAAGAGGAAAAAAACAAATTCTAAAAGATAAGCTAGTAGATAGGAAGATTGATTATAGCAGAATCGTGCCGTCATGTATAATACTTTGTATGTAATAGAAAGTATTCCCGTCTCATGGTTCCTTCCTCCAGTCATTAGATTAGATGATAATTATTATTCAAGTGACAAGTTTTATTTTTGTGATAAAGTAAAAATAAATTTCCGTTTCAACAGATTAGAATGCATATGCGTGCATTACCACAGACAACTAATAAGGGGACTTGTACAGAAATCGTTAGCGACACTCTAGTTTCAATGTTCGTCGTTCATGAACCCTGAACTTATTAGAAGACGAGTACAACAGACCTAAAACAACATACACAGAAATTCGCAGCATCGGCTTGAAAACTGTGTTCTTATTTACACATTTTCTTACATACACGTACGTCTCGCAAAGTATGAAAATCTCTTTCATAAGGAGCACACCGATGATATTGCTAACCATCACTCACTGTAAGTCTAAGAGACCGAATATGAAATCGATTTTGTCCAAAGAGTGGAAAATTGAAGTTCTAACGAAGTTTCAGCCTTAAGTTTACGTTAGATTTTTGTCTAAAATCGTCGTTCTTCCGCACACAGTTTGGGTCCCCATTTGGGAACACATTTGCGTCCTAGCTGTGCTCCGAAGCTCGTGTCACGGGTGAAAAATGGGTGTAAAAATAGCGGTTTTCGAGGGTTTTTGAGGTTTTACTGAACATGAGCTTGTGAGGTATCGTTTTCCATGACTTTTTGGGCGAGAAGACCGAATATGAAGTTGATTTTGACCAAAGAGTGAATAATTGAGGTTGTAACGAAGTATCACCTCCCAAAATTCATTTTTTATGGTACCTGGGAAATTGTCTGAAATCACCATAAATTTGTACAATAACACTAGAAGTATTATCAACAGGTGAATCAAGACAATTAAATGGCATTATCAATGATCATAGATAATTTGTCAAAAATAGGACCCTAATTCGTGTTTTTGGGGGCAAAAATAGGTGGGAACCATAAAAAATAGCTATTTCAATTATTGCACATGAATGAAACAATAAATGAACAGCCAACATAACTGCAGGTATGCCCAATAGAATAATAAACCCATTCTACAAGGACTTTGCAGCGTTTTTCTATTATAAACTGGTATCTTCTTTCTTTAATGTTTTTGTTTTCCTTCTTTTCACATTATTCATCTTATTCTTCCAGAAAATCTACTTAACTATGTATTTTGCTGAAATGTTGTACGACAGTACACGCGTTTCCGATGTAGGTGCGGTATTATATTTTTCCCGATATATAGTACATATTACTTAAAATAAGACTACCCTGCGCTACGCTCGTATCATTATTCACCTAGTGTAACGGGAAATCCATTCTTAGAATGTTGGCGCAGTTCTTGGAATGAACCGATATCAGGAACGTCATTAATCATCCATGATTAATTTATTGTTTTTTCAAAGCCATTTTTGATTTCCCCGGACTTGAATGCGTAATTATTATTCTTCGTAATGCTCATTATGATTTCGCCGAAGTTTTCTTAAAAGTGATATACATAAATTTACAATAAATACTACGTAAATTATTGAGAAATTAGATTATAGAGAAATGTCTAAAATTAAAATCTCCAAATTTTTTTCATTGCATCCATTTATGGTGATTCTCCAGTTATTTTGGATTACTACTCAATGCTTGCATTAAGAAATTTAATAATTTACAAAGAACTCTTCAAATTTATACAAAATTGTAATATAAACATTTAAATTGCAATTTTGTATAAAACTATGGCTGTATGCTTAAATGTTATCCCAAAAAAGAAAAGAAAAAACGCTGCAAAGTCCTTGTCACATGGGTTTATTATTCTACTGGACATACCTACAGAAACGCTGGCTGTTCATTTATTGTTACTTTCATGTAAAATAGTTGAAATAGCTATTTCTGGTGGTTTCCACCAATTTTGGCCGCTAAAACTTGAAGTAGGTACGCTCCTTTTTTTTTTTCAAATTATCGTTGTTCATTGGTAGTGCCATTTAATCGTCTTGCTCCACGTGTTGGAACTTTTCCTAGTGCTATTCTACAAATTGATGGTGATTTCAGACGATTTCGCAGGTTTTTGACTCATAAAAAATCAAATTTGGGAGCTGAACATCTGGTACAACCTCAATTTTCCACTCCTTGGTCTTCTCGTCCACAAAAAAACATGGAAAACGATCCCTCAAAAGCTCATGTTACTAACTTGTTGCTAAAACGCAAAAAGTACGTATTTTTATACACATTTTCACTCATAACACCCCTGGGTCTATTCCGATCCGGCTGAAAAGTTTCGGGACACAACTAGGGCCTAAATGGAGCATGTGTGCGAAAGAACGACTTTTTTAGACCGAAAATGAAGCCTGTACACGTGATACGGCCGTCGGCGTACGGCGGACGGCGTACGGCGGACGGACATTGCATTTTTGGAATCTCCGCACCTTGAAACGGAAAAGAAAAAAGTTTGAGGGGGTGTTACAAAAATTTTTTGCTGACCGAATACATAGGTATATTATTCACAGAATAATAAACCAAAAAGGTGATTCATTGAAGATTGTTTCCTATCAAAAACACGGAAACAATAATCGGATATTTAATGTAGCATTTAATGTATGCATTATACATTCTGCCGCTCTTTTCTATACTCATGCGCAAACGTGAAATCCTTGTCACGCGCCTATTTATACGAAAGACGGGTCGTAATCAGCTGAATTCTGGAGATTAGACTATCCAGACTATAGACGATCCCATAACTTTCCTCTTCCCCATGATATCCTTACGTCACGCGTAACTCCGGTGCAAATCAGCACAATAGTGATGAATTTCATGGAAGTTTTTCGGTTAGGTATCTACCCGCAGATCATCTTTTGCGCATGGGCAATCGGTAGAATTTTATCTCATAAACAGTAATTCGTTATATATACCTAGCCAAAGGTCGTCACTAAAGGATGCGACAGCGGTTTGAAAGGCAAGAATCCTACTTTGCTCCTCTATGTAACATTTTTTTCGACTTCATAGTGCTTTTGAAAAATTAGCTGTAAATGGAAAAGGAATTAGACAGGACATGTAATTAGTATTATATTATGTAATCAATACTAAAATCACAATGTTAGGATGTTTTTAAGGCAGCTGAGTAATCCAAAGTGCACAATAATAAATATTTTGTACGCATTACTTGAAGTACAAAAAGCGAATTTCATTATATTGTATCGAGGGCGTATAAGTGTTTAGATGGGTATCGGTTTTCAAAGTCAAACCATCGATAGCGTCGGAATTCGATGTGTGAGAAGTTCGATATGACGTAGGTACTGATCTACAAGACTTCGGTGTTGCCATATCCGAGAAAAATACCATTGACGGAGAGGCTGTGCGTAAGGCGAAACATGTCTTGGAGGCGTACAACTGTTCATATGGGGTCATTCTCATGCGTGATGTGATAATGAGGGTGCCGGGTGGTGATGTGGTATACTTTATACGAGGTGCCCTTATGAGGAGCCATCGAGAAAACAACGGGGTCATGAGAACACCTTCAGCGAGTGTGAGTAGGAACGTATACTATTCTGGTTCTGCGCGGTGGTGAGGACACAATGATTGCGTTTCGACTGAGTAGAAACTTCGGTAGTGCACAAGGTGTTCTCAATAGGGTCATTCTCACACGAGGTATCCGATTAGGAGAGTGCGAGGGTACTCCATACGAGTCGTTTTCCGAGGAATCTTCTTCATAGAGGCCATGAGTACATGTTTCGCGAATGCAAGACGACCTGCTCAGTGTGGTCTCATTGTAGCGTTTATTTAAAGCTAGTCACACCGATTAAACGGGAAGGAGTCAACAACCCACTGCGAACGCTCCCCTATGCAGAATACTAGCAAAGGCGAGGCGACGAAGACCGAAGTTACTGCTGCGGGCAATAGCCGAACTAACAAACTGGGTAAGAAAAGGTGGTCCTGATGGCACTTTCCGGTCCTTCACTTCCCGAAATCCTGAGGACAGCGCACTCGGTGGGGACTGCACTTTTGCTGACATCTCGTGGAGTTCACCACTTCTGGGAAGTGATGGGCGAGTGTTGTGGAGTTGCTCAGACCACGTAAAAACTCTGCTAGATTCTTGGCGATTACATAGCGTTTATTTAAAGCTAGTCATGTGAAGAAGTCAACAATTCGTCATTGTGAGGAAGGCTTCATGAGTACCTTCACGTGCACTGAGCAGGAACGTACTCTGATTCTGCCCAAGGTGTTCTCATGGAGTCATTGTCATACTATTTACACTGAGTGGGCCAGTTGGTGATGCGATACACTTCAGGTGATGCGTCCGTATCGGGACTCGTCGGGGAGGATGGAAGGTTTTCATGAGAACACGAACTGTCTCTGGTTCTGTACAGGGCGTTCTCATGGGGTCGTTCTTATGGGGAGTCCTCTATGAGGAGGACCTGCTCGTCAGAATCAGACGGAGTGCACACGAAGAACTCTATCAGATTGAGAAGAGGACCCCTCGAGAACGGGTTCAGATATTTGCCTCGCTTGTCCCGCAAGTACGGGTACCTTTTGTAGTTGAACATTTCGTTGGTGGTCAAGTTCATGCACGCGTGCAGTACCTGTGAACATAGCAAAGTGTTCCTTGAAATATCTTACAAGCCAGATGAAATCATTTACCTCTCAGTTATATTAATTGATAGTAATATAACAATCTGCATGTCAGAAAGCGCGACATGAAACCCGCCTGGGACTTGTTGATTTTTTCGCCCTCTTGTCTCCAGATCGAAGAACTACCGAATAATAGAGCTATATTTAAACACTACTGTAGTTGCTATTGAACCGACGAAGATAGCGTAGCAGTTAACATGTTGTGTGCTTTATGACATCTGGTGCAGAACAACGAAAGAGGCTCTTGAATAGTTGGACATTGCTAAAGTGTTCTGATACTTCTGATGTCATTCACAGAGAGAACCAAGAGGTATCTAAGAGGCGGTTGGCATGTAAGGTGGTTGCTTACAGTTGTGGTATACGAGCAGTTGTTTCAATACGCCAGCACTCAAATGATATTCAACTGACGGCAGGTAATGCTTTTGGCGTTATCAAAGGCAGCATACGCACTAAATGACTTTCCAAGTTCAAAAAAGAGGAAACAAATATTAAGCTACAGTTAGTATAGTCTGTTACCGAGGTACAAGTCAGAATCCAACCCAAGCCGCAAAATACCAAGGATTCGATCATTCCAATGAAGAAAATCAAGTCGAAACCCATGGTAGCGATACTATAGGCCGAAAAGTAAATCGTGAACGTACAGTTGATTGCTACGCTCAGCACGAACAGAAGGAACCATATCCTGAAACAAGGACAACACAAAAATACAATCATTTACGATCAAGAGAGATCCTATCAGTTACGAATTGGCCTTATTGTATGTCACTGCATCTTATCGTATCAGGCGGTATAGATACCAAAACGTATCTCGATCCGGTTGAAACTAAAAGTATATATCATAACTACCCGCATTACGAACTCGCCGAGCGATAACAATTTCACATTTGACAGCCGACATTGCAATTTATGACTTGGTTTTCTCCGTGAATCGTGAATTTCTTCCAGCAATCTCTTGTAATATGTTCTTTAATATAACATTTGAATTGGAATTGTTATTTTGAAACAGAGCTGTTTCGACATCTCAAATTCGTTTGAAACGAATTTGGTGAGTCAATTTTTGCTTCACTGTTAACGACGCAATGAAGGATCGTTAGTTGAGCTTAGTTTTTCGTCAAGAAAGGCAAGCACCTTACCTTACTGATTACGAAAGTACCTACTTGCTTGAACCTCTTGAAAACTAATATACTATACTAATACAACTAGAGTCCCGAAATACCTACCAAAGCGTTGCTTCTTGATATAGACAGGGAATTACGTTACTTCAAAATGCCCGTAGATTCTTACATCGGATTTTGATCAGCTGTCCTCTATTATAGTGCTCTATAGCACTCCGCTCACTTTAGCTGTCGTATACGATATCATACGGACGATCGTTGTACTAGGAGGAGGATAAATCCCTCTTACTTCGGAGGCTAATAATTATCAAACAATAAGCTAGCTAGGAAGGTATTTTTAGGACAATCAATCCGATCACAATGGAATTTATAGCTTTGACTAACAGAACAGAATCTTGCAGGCCCGGTGGGTCCAAAATGTGATTTTTGAGAAAAATTAAGCTCCTCCGCATGATTATATGATAATTTACCCTAGTTCTGAATATACCCCATGGATGTTCCAACACCAGCTTATTACCGCCAGAAATCTTGAACAAAACACTCTACTCCATTGGCACCAACCAAACTGGTTTTCGCATTAAAGAAAATTCGAAATCTACCTGCGTCGAAGGACATCAGATTGAAATCTCTAGCTGTGATTTGTCAAGTTTTCTAAGTCTGTGGTCGTTTTATGTGGTAATCTTGGGGAAACGTTGGTCTCATTCGACCCGGAATTCGAACCATTTTACGGTAGAAACCTACCTGTTTTTGACACCTATGCAGTTATGAATGAAGGGGCAGTGGTGGTCGAAATAGGCGACACATCGGTTGCATATTCTACAATGTTTGGCCCTCAGCGGGCGGAGGCAGCGGCACGAGTGGCAGAGTCGCGACAGGAACACTTCTCGCTTCTTCAGCTTGTCGTAGTACGGAATCTGTAGAATGTCAGTATACGATAATTTGAATCGTAATTCTCTGTCTTCCTCCAATAATGATGAAACATAATGAAATTACAACAATGAAATTGTGCGTTTCTTTTCGATTTTGTAAACCAACTTATTACGCACGCGCCACACATTACCTGTTTGATAGCTCTGTAGTAACACTCCGAATTTTGCGGGATGTACCCGGGGTTTTTTCGATTCGCCACTATCCACGACAGCCACATTACCAAGTTCCAGTAAATGAATACGTAGTGTGATCCCCGGAGTTGGTCCCAAGTTGTAGGCACACACTGAAACAAGTTGCAAACAACGGGAACGCCGTGCAGGTAGGTATTTGATTTCAGAGGAAACGGGGGATGTGTGGGTGTGAACATCTCGGACGGTACTATAAAGACATAACTGAGGCCTACTAAGTGTAATAATACGAGGATTCTTCCATAATGAAGTTCTGGACTAACGACTAACTAGTTCGTCCGCGAGGAGGGCCTCTTATGGCTACTTGAGCAGTTCCCTGAGTAAATAGCGTTATTATCTCACATCATTCGTAATTCATTTGAATTTCCTTGGCTATTTTCCTAATAAGTACTCACCTTCAAAACGTAAATCGGATATTCCCAAAAAAGAACGGACACAACAAACAGAACCAGTGGAACCTTTGAATCGCCGACACCACCAAACAGCATATTCCTGCAACAAAATAATCGGACATTGTATATTGATAAATTCTTATATGAATCCTGGCTTATGACGTGTTGGTTTAAGATATGGCATGAAAAGTCCTTTGATTAGGTATTTACCAAATAGTATTCTACCTTATTACCTTACCTATTACCTTACCCACTATAGGTGCGAGCCTATCTAGTGTGATTTTTTTAAATACCTTTTTCAAGGCGAGTTAGGTATAGTTGGGCATGATCGGACATGACAAATAAAATTAGATTAGTTACCTGTCTACCTCTACCAGACGCCAAGGTACTAATCATTGATTTTTAAGTGGGGGCCATCATAACCCTATTATGTAAGTGCCTTCTTATATCTCAAAGTACACCTACATTAATCAGTCATTTTTAAATAATTGCTCGCTCATTTAATTAAACTATGCCCTCCATTATTTTTGAAGTGAAATACTTTGCGTCAGGCCCTTTTTCTGGCAGTTTCATCGTTGCTATGTTTGTACAAACTTCCTCAGTTTAGATCTCCTTAAAACCGTTCACCACTCATTGGGAAGCTCTAAAATCATCTAAAAACTTCTCACTGTCGAAATCTCACATCCTCAGTTTTCTAAAATACATCATAAATTTGGCATTTAGCATCATATTATGTTTTATTATCCTCCTTGATAATGATTTATTGCCTCGTTGTAGGTAAGGGTAAGGCCAATCAGGTCTCATACATGCCTTATCAGTAACTGAAAGAAGGAAGTGTGGATCGGATAAGTCATAAGTACTTGATCCTTTCGGTTGAAGACCGGAAAATGCATTGTGTTTTTACATTTGCTAGTGTAAGTACATACAATATTATTACGATAATACGAGTACTAATTACTATTTTACGTAAATTAGATTAAATTCAAGATCTTAAATGTAATAACACACCATATTTCCGACATGGGAGGCATCCATCTTGACCTCCTCATAATTTCCGTATTGAGGACTTGGACGATATCGTCGTGCCGATGACTTTTCGCTAGCATCAACGGTGTCTTACCATTTTTGTCCCTCGGTTCCAAATCGATCTTGCTCTACGGGCAAAAGAAAATGCCTACGTAAGAATAAACCATAATCATTCATTTCCTGTGTACTTTTGACAAATCATGTTGTAGAGGTGACGTTTTCATGCCAAAAACTTGTTAGGCAGGTTGATCAGAATGGCAAACTTTAAAAGAATCATATAAAACAAACAAACGAGAATAACTCCCTTTACTGGAAAAACAAACAAAACGGATTCAGTTGTTTCTTGTTTGAAAATAGCCCGCTGACCCTGTGCTTAAGGTGTAAACTTGTCGAGGTTGGAAGTACCACGAGTCAGCCTTCGATTCTGGAGAAGAGGCGCGCGCATTCAATTCCTGTAGCATTAATTATTTTTATTCGCCAATTTCTCCTCAGTGAGTATCTACCGATAGGAATTATGAATCTTATAACAATTAAATGGGCTTTGCTTTGCTAATTGGCTTGGTTCGCTATGTAGCAGGCAGGCACCGAATTTTTTCTAAATCATCAAAAACCAAAGTTGATCAAAATACACCACAACTTGATAACTTTACTTTTAAACAGAGAATTTTCACACAGTCCACGTTCCCGGAGAGGCACGCCAGATGGAGTGGGGTCGATCCAAAGTTGTCTGCTTTCTGTAAGTCTATACCAGAGTACATCAACAGTTTGATTAAATCCGGGTGGCCTGAAAGGGAAATTACATCAAACTGTTATACATCATGGAACAGCTAGTGACATCAAACTATTACAGACGTCATGGGACCTCCAAAGTTGTTTTTTGTTTTTTTTTAAATTTATTGAACAAAAATGTGAAGGAGAGACTCTGACTCCTCCCATTGAAACTAACTCATTTTTCTCAACAATGGAAGATTAAGAAGTTGGTGTAACTAACAAGACCCCGTCAGGTAGGTACCTGCGTAAAATAACAACAGGGCTGACATATGAAACGGTTGCCTTATTTTCTTGGAACTTGTCACGAACAGTAAATCAACTCGCCTTTATAGGATGCCCAGTGGAGAGCCGAGTCCCCGTTGATGTCTGTCAGATGGTTGAGGGCGTCCATTCCCAGGAGGTAAGCGGCTGTGGCAGCACGGCCGAACATTGCGGCAGTCATCAGTGGTGTCAAACCTTTGAAATCTGCTGCATTCACCGCAACTCCAGCCTGTACTAAGCCCAGAATAAGCCCTTAGGTAGCAATAAACGCAAAATGCCCTTGAATGTTTACGAATAAGTAGTACCTAGGTACTCATCTTAGCCACAATCTGTGGGAAAACTATTCAAGATGGTTGCAGGTAAAGCTGAACACCAGGGATCGAATCAGTGCATTCAGACGAACGGAAAAGACCTCCCACTGTTTTTGCTCAAATGGCGCAATTGAACATTAGGTAGGGGAAGGTGGGGTAAGATGACGAATTCAGTATTTCTCCTAGTCGCTCACACATAGCAGCATCTGCAATGTAGCATCAGAGTCTCCTGCTGGCTGCCTTTGACATTCACTTCAAGAAATCCGCTTCCGCACACTGTCTGAGGAGCTAGGGGCCCGAATGTGTTTTTAGTGAAAGTCCATGTAATTGTCGGCCCTCAAATCCTAAGGATTCACCATTCTACGGTGAGTTTTTCGACTTCCTCATTCAAATATTCTGAAATTACAGCAAACTCAAAGCCTACCGTTTCATTTAAATTTTGTTTACGATGATAGCGGATAATTTGTAACAAGGGTTTCATAATAATGGTGGCACGGTGCATGCTGATGAAAGATGACTGGTGTAAGATGAATGACTTTTCAATTCACCATCTTGCCTCGCATGCTATTTTGAACATTCATTTCTGTTTTATTCTTTTTTTTTCACACCATTAAGTATGAGTAACTACCTATCTCGATCGATAACTTGTGCATTCAACTGTTCAATAAAGTTTGTTATGTTTAAATAATATGGCTGATGAGCCATATCAAGCCATAACTATTCACAAAGTTATGTCCCTATGTCACTTATTGTTTGGTTTATCATGTACATGTTTGCAGTGAGGAGTTTAGGAGATGAGTAAAGGTTGGACTCTTGTTTGAATAAGCCTTGAATATGTAGTTTTTGTGTTTTGATATTTTGTTCGTCATCTTACCCCAACCAATTCGTCATCTTACCCCAAGGTTGGGGCAAGATGACAAAAATGACTTTTTTTTGTGGAAAAAATCTGTTTTCACCCCTTGAGTGTGGATTTGGCGACTGAAAAAATTAGAATATTCCAGGAAGGATTGGAAGAAGTTCTAATACAAATTTCAGCCCTTTAATCAATTTATTGAAGCCAGGAAAAATCGCAGAAGCATAGCTTCGTCATCTTACCCCACCTTCCCCTACTTTCTAAGTTTTTAGCCTGAAACACAAATGAAATGAGTGTTACCTGAAGCAAGACTTGAACAACAGCTGTGTGCCCTTTCCGGCAGGCCCAGTGAATGGGGCGGGGGCCCTGGGTCCCCAAGCAAGGCAGATCAACCGGAGCCGATCTTTCAACCAAGTACCGCATGACCTATTAAACCAAATATTCATGAGTAGTAAGATCATTTCAAAGTTGCTAACCTTGAGTTGACTTCGGCAGCATATCCAGATCTAAGATTATCAAATTTCGGCAGGTAATCGGATCGAGTCGTGTTTATTGTAGAAATGGTAGATAAAATGGTTGTTGGTAGGGCATGGTTGTTGAAAAATGGGCAATTATTACATCTAGAATTTATTTTTGGTTTATACTTAGGGGTTTATTTTGGTTTTTATTGCGAAATAGGTCAGGGTAATATCAGTCCCGTATAGTGGTGTTGGGTGTTATCAGTGATATAACCCAGATTTAATAGTACGTATCCTAAGCAACGAACGTGCCATCCAGCCGGTTTATTATACGTATAAATATTCTCACTTCGACGTTGCCATCGAGGGCCGCCCAGTGTGCGGGGGTGTAGCCCCATTCGTCTCGGGAACTGAGAGATTCGGCACCGAGTCTTTCCACGAGGCTCTCAATGTCGGAGACGGCCCTGGAAACCACATAATCCTTCACTGGGACATGGGAAGCACGTACTTTTTAAAAATAGCGTAATATTTCAACGTGGTAATGAAATAAATTGAAGGCATCACTCAGGGTTATGTACCTGGTTTCCCTCGAAAAGAAGAGTGAGTAAGCATAATCTGCGATATAGTTACGGTCTTTTGGGGAAATACGTCGTTACCTTTCTATTTGGAATTTCAAGCTGAAATTTTGAAGATTTTTGTGCTTCAAGAATATTTTTTGCTGATAGAATCGAGTGCTGATATTGATAAGGATTATTCACGCTGCACCGCGTTCGGGCCGGGCCCGGGCCTCCACCGGGCCATAGAAACCGAGTGGAGACCGGGCCGTGGCCGAGCCTCCACGCATGCTATTCCGTCAGTTCCGTCCGGGCCGTGGCCGGGTGTGTCTTGTCAAAATTTGTCCTTCGAAAATGAACTTTTCCGAAGAAGATTTAGCAGCAATTGCAATATTGCACTTGATGAAGAGGAAAGGGATAAACAGGTTGCTGTACTTCAGCACTTGTGACAGTATGCATTTACTACGCGGGACATAAAATTCGCAACCACAAGTATCACACTTTGATCATTATTCATCATTCACACCATTGAGCAATCAACCAGGGAGACCATCCAATGCAGCTTTTGCGGTAAGAGACCTCTTCAAAAATTATTTAGCATCTACAGCTGCTCAGAATATTTAAGTGAGGTAGGTACGTGGTCTGTGAATTCATTGAATTGTATTTCACTCGTTCAATACCTAAACTACCTACTGTCACACCGAGCGTAAAAAAAGCTTAAAATTTTTCCAAATGTTTGTTATGAATATTGTGTCCGCTATGTAAATCAAATAAATAAATAAATTGTACTTAACACTCTGATGTATTTTATTTGTTCAAAGATAATTCTCCATACAGGTGATTTAATGTGGTATCCAAATATTAGGGAAGGCTCTTCGTCATCCATCTTTGACTATACAGATGCAACAAAACTGAGGGACAGAGCCAGTCCAGGTCCGGGAAAAGACGGACCCGGCACGTGCTCCACTCGGTGTAGCGTGAACGAGTTCACTGAAAATGCTCCCGTGATTCTTTCACCGTGTCCCGGCCGGACCCCGGCCATGGCTCGGCTCGGTCCCGCCACGGTCCAGCGTGAATCACCCTTTATCCGTATATTTCACATACGGATTGGGTGTTTGTACATAAAAATCCTTAATAATTTAGATAAATTTATACATACGTCTATTTATAAGGGGCAGTTACCGTGCAAATGCAATGACGTATACAAGAAATGTAGGTGTGTACTCTCGATAAATCATAGACCACATTTCTGTTTGAGACTGGTGTCAATTAGTATTGCGCAGGTAATGGAACAAGAGTAGAAACATAGATAGGAGTAGTTACTTGAACTTAGGTAAGTAGGTACGTTTTGTAACCCTTTCATCGCACTGAAAGGGCGTTCTTCAAACTTACCCATTTCTCACGAGGTCGAAGACGGATTTGTACGTGTGGCCGACGTTGAATTCGGAACTTTCCGAGAAAGGCAAGGCAGATATGTTGACGTCTTTATGATCCGCGGAGGCGGGACCTGACACCATGTTACAGGATTGCCCTGTGCCTGGTTCCGAACTCCAGACACTCTGGGCGGTCCCAGGGCTGGGGAACACCTTGGACAACGTAGTGGCGGTTTGGAAGTCGAACTCCGGGGGTCAACTGGAGTAAGTCATACTCCGGTGCTTTCCTCTGCTGATGCCTCCAACCACCAGACTTGTGGCCTTATGTCAGCTGGCCGGTCGGCAGATCGATAGGCCGCTGGCGTCCTCTGGTTCTTGGGGTTTTGCGCATTCTCCTGCAGTAAAACTCCCGCCCGCCCTCATCGTCACTCTCGTGCCTCACGCGATGTGGCTACTTCTACGACGTTGCTCGTGTAAATACACTGAAGCCCGACACACAAGACGCCTCATTTCATAAGGAGAGGTCCAGTTAGTCCTACTACCGCTGACCAGCATTATTAGCTTAAAAGTGGGATACTGATATTAGCTCTTGTTAAAAAACACTGCAAACTCCTCGTCACATGGGTTTATTATTCTATTGGACATACCTACAGAAATGCTGGCTGTTCATTTATAGCTTCTTTCATGTGAAATAATTTAAATAGATATTTCTGATTGTTTCCACCAATTTTGGCCTACAAAACACTAGGTACGCTCTTTTTTTTCTCAAATTATCTTTGATCATTGGTAGTGCCATTTAATTGTCTTGATTCACCTGTTGACACTTTTTCTAGTGTTATTAAACAAATTGATGGTGATTTCAGACAATTTCCCAGGTTTTTGACTCATAAAAAATCGATTTTCGGAGCAGAAGCGGTAGAAGCTCAATTGTCCATTCATTGGTCAAAGTTGACTTCATATTCGGTCTTCTCGTCCCCAAAAACATGGAAAACGATACCTCAAAAGCTCATTTTACTAATATGTTACTAAAACACAAAAAGTACCTACTTTTATACACATTTTCACTGACACCCCTGGGTATATTTCGATCGGGCTGAAAAGTTCCGGGACACAACTAGGGCCAAAATGGAGCATGTTTGCGAAAGAACAAATTTTTTAGACCGACAATGAAGCCGGTACACGTGATACGGCGTACGGCGGACGGACATTGCATTTTTGGAATCTACGCACCTTGAAACGGAAAAGAAAAAATTTTGAGGGGGTGTTACAAAAAATTTTTTGCTGAGCGAATACATAGGTGCATTATTCACAGAATAATAAACCAAAAACGCTGCAAAGTCCTCGTCACATGGGTTTATTATTCTATTGGACATACCTACAGGAATGTTGGCTGTTCATTTATTGCTTCTTTCATGTGAAATAATTTAAAAATATATTTCTGATTGTTTCCACCAATTTTGGCCTCCAAAACACGAATTAGGTACGCTCTTTTTTTTCTCAAATTATCTTTGATCATTGGTAGTGCCATTTAATTGTCTTGATTCACCTGTTGACACTTTTTCCAGTGTTATTTATCCAAACTGATGGTGATTTCAGACAATTTCCCAAGTTTTTGACTCATAAAAAATCGGTGTTGGGAGCAGAACCATTGGTAGAAGCTCAATTTTCCACTCTTTAGTCAAAGTTGACTTCGTATTCGGTCTTCTTGTCGCAAAAAACATGGAAAACGATACCTCAAACGCTCATGTTACTAACATGTTACTAAAACACAAAAAATACCTATTTTTATAAACATTTTCACTCATAACACCCCTGGGTATATTCCGATCGGGCTGCAAAGTTTCAGGACACAACTAGGGCCCAAATGGAGCTCGTGTGCGAAAGAACGAATTTTTTAGACCAAAAATGAAGCCGGTACACGTGATACGGCGGACGGCGTACGGCGGACGGACATTGCATTTCGGTTTATTATTCCGTGAATAATACACCTATGTATTCGCTCAGCAAAAAACTTTTATAACACCCCCTCAAAATTTTTTCTTTTCCGTTTCAAGGTGCGTAGATTCAAAAAATGCAATGTCCGTCCGCCGTACGCCGTCCGCCGTATCACGTGTACAGGCTTCATTTTCGATCTAAAAAATTCGCTCTTTCGCACACATGCTCCATTTGGGTCCTAGTTGTGTCCCGAAACTTTTCAGCCCGATCGGAATATACCCAGGGGAGTTATGAGTGAAAATTTGTATAAAAATAGGTAGGTACCTACTTTTTGTGTTTTAGTAACATGTTAATAGAATGAGCTGTTCAGGTATCGTTTTTCATGGTTTTGGGGACGAGATGACCGAATATGAAGTCGATTTTGACCGAAGAGTGGAAAATTGAGGTTGTATCAGATGTTCAGCTCCCAAAATTGATTTTTTATGAGTCAAACACCTGGGAAACCGTCTGAAATCACCATCAATTTGTAGAATAACACTAGAAAAAGTATCAACAGGTGGATCAAGACGATTAAATACACTGCCCAGGTGATGGCACAGGAGCTTCCTCGTCACAATCATAGTGACCCATTATAAAATAGAACAGACTCGGAAGCAAAATAACATAACATTACATTACATTACATTACATTACATAACATTACATAACGTTAAATATACATATTACATAACATTACATTACATAACATAACATTACATAACATTACATGAAATATACATATTATACATAACATGACTTCCATAATACATTACGTCCATTATACATAACTAGCCTGACCGCTCGCTTCGCTCGCTATCCGAGATTCGCTGTACGCAGTATCGTGGAACCAATAAACGACGGAAAAATCCCATACCCTACCGGGTATTTGTGCCCAATTTTATCAAAATCCGTCAAGGCATTCAGGAGTTGACCATGGTCGACCATATTTCCGCTATGGTCAGGGAATTAAAAATGCGCCTACGTTCAACTTGGGAGGCTACCGGATATTGGTGCCAAATTTGGTCGATATCCGTTGAGCAATTCGGGATTCGACCATGGAGGGGCCCATGGATGCGCTAAGGTCGACCGCGGGGGTAGTCCGAAGGGTCGATCGTAGATAGAATTTCACGTAGATTACGAATACGCGATAAAAAATAGGGGTTACCATTTCAATTAACGAAGTTGACCATGGTCGACCATAGTTCCGCTATGGTCAGGGAATTAAAAATGCGACGTTGCACAACTTGGGAGCCTACTGGATACTCGTGCCAAATTTGGTCGATATCCGTCAAGCCATTCAGGAGTTGACCATGGTCGACCATAGTTCCGCTATGGTCAGGGAATTAAAAATGCGACGTTGCACAACTTGGGAGCCTACTGGATATTCGTGCCAAATTTGGTCGATATCCGTTGAGCAATTCGGGATTCGACCATGGAGGGGCCCATGGATGCGCTATGGTCGACCGCGGGGGTAGTCCGAAGGGTCGATCGTAGATAGAATTTCACGTAGATTACGAATACGCGATAAAAAATAGGGGTTACCATTTCAATTAACGAAGTTGACCATGGTCGACCATAGTTCCGCTATGGTCAGGGAATTAAAAATGCGACGTTGCACAACTTGGGAGCCTACTGGATACTCGTGCCAAATTTGGTCGATATCCATCAAGCCATTCAGGAGTTGACCATGGTCGACCATAGTTCCGCTATGGTCAGGGAATTAAAAATGCGACGTTGCACAACTTGGGAGCCTACTGGATATTCGTGCCAAATTTGGTCGATATCCGTTGAGCAATTCGGGATTCGACCATGGAGGGGCCCATGGATGCGCTATGGTCGACCGCGGGGGTAGTCCGAAGGGTCGATCGTAGATAGAATTTCACGTAGATTACGAATACGCGATAAAAAATAGGGGTTACCATTTCAATTAACGAAGTTGACCATGGTCGACCATAGTTCCGCTATGGTCAGGGAATTAAAAATGCGACGTTGCACAACTTGGGAGCCTACTGGATATTCGTGCCAAATTTGGTCGATATCCATCAAGCCATTCAGGAGTTGACCATGGTCGACCATAGTTCCGCTATGGTCAGGGAATTAAAAATGCGACGTTGTACAACTTGGGAGCCTACTGGATATTCGTGCCAAATTTGGTCGATATCCGTTGAGCAATTCGGGATTCGACCATGGAGGGGCCCATGGATGCGCTATGGTCGACCGCGGGGGTAGTCCGAAGGGTCGATCGTAGATAGAATTTCACGTAGATTACGAATACGCGATAAAAAATAGGGGTTACCATTTCAATTAACGAAGTTGACCATGGTCGACCATAGTTCCGCTATGGTCAGGGAATTAAAAATGCGACGTTGCACAACTTGGGAGCCTACTGGATATTCGTGCCAAATTTGGTCGATATCCATCAAGCCATTCAGGAGTTGACCATGGTCGACCATAGTTCCGCTATGGTCAGGGAATTGAAAATGCGACGTTGCACAACTTGGGAGCCTACTGGATATTCGTGCCAAATTTGGTCGATATCCGTCGAGCCGTTTGGCCGTGCATAGAAGGACAGACAGACAGACAGAGCGCATGCGCAGGGCGAACCGCTGGCTCTATCATGTTGAAATTTATATGGGACCTCAATGGGCCCTACCCGCTTAATCCATGAGAATTACATTGAAATTGGGTGAAATCTTTGGTTACTACGGCTGTAACAAGGAAATTGAATCTATTTCACGCCAGCGCATGCGCAGAGCGCACCGAGGGTCCGATCATGCTGAAATTCATACTGGAACTCACTAGGCCTTGTCCAAACAACCCTTGAAAATTTGAGCGAAATTGAATCAAAATTGTGAAAGTTATGCGTGTTTGTTGAATTTAACGTTAGCGCATGCGCAGGGCGTACCGCTGGATCAATCATGTTGAAATTTGTATGGGACCTCAAGGGGCCTTATCCGCACCATCCCTCAAAATTTGAGCTGAATCAATTCAAAATCGTGGAAGTTATGGCTGTAACAAGGAAATGCGGACAGACTCACAGACTCACAGACTCACAGATTCACAGACTCACAGACTCACAGATTCACAGACTCACAGACTCACAGACCGACAGACACGGAACCAAATTTGTTCAGTAGGCTTTGAAACGCAAAATGCAAGTGGAAATTTTGATTTCTGAAGACAAAAATTTTTTGGCTCACGAAAGTGAACACAAGGCTTCCGCTGCTTCGCAGACTCGGAAGCAATAGCACTACCAATGATCAAAGATAATTTGAAAAAAAAAAAAGGAGCGTACCCAATTCGTGTTTTGGGGGCCAAAATTGGTGGAAACCATCAGAAATAGCTATTTCAATTATTTCACGTGAAAGAAACAATAAATAAACAGCCAACGTTTCTGTAGGTATGTCCGATAGAATAATAAACCCATGTGACAAGGACTTTGCAGCGTTTTGGAATCTACTCATCTTGAAACGCAGAAGAACAAATTTTGAAGGGGTGTTATAAAAATTTTTTGCTGAGTGAATACGTAGGTGTATTATTCACAGAATAATAAACCACAAGTCGGATACTGATATTAGTTCTTGTTAAAAAACGCTGCATTGTCCTTGTCACATGGGTTTATTATTCTACTGGACATACCTACAGAAACGTTGGCTGTTTATTTATCAAATCAAATAGCTACTTACTCTTGATGGTTTCCACCTATACGCTCTTTCTTTTTTAACATGTATCATGTTTTAGCCTCTGGTATACTAGCATTTTTTGCGAGTCGATTTTGCGCGTCAATTTTTTTCGCGTAGTGGTTTTCACGTACAACCGAGTAGTTGCTAGGGAAATGAAACTTCTTTCATTTTCATCGGACAAAAATCGTTTTCCATTCGTTGGAAAGCTCTTGATTTATCACGAATTTATTTCGTATTTGTTCTTGGTATTTATTTCCTAGTTTCATACTATAACTATATAAATGAATGTTATAAATGGATAGTAAACAATGACGCTTGTTTTCGCGCACAATGCATAGTGGAGAGTCGCATGGAAACGAGCCCTGGGATACTCGCATTTTTTGCGAGTCGATTTTGCGAGTCAATTTTGAGCGTCAATTCTTTTCGCGCACAATGCATAGTGGAGAGTCGCGTGGAAACATGATACATGGTTGCAATTTTTGTTTCTTTAACATAAATCTTCTTCCAAGTTTTAGCATTAGTTTTTCAAATTATCTTTGATCATTGGTAGTGCCATTAAATTGTCTTGATTCACCTGTTGACACTTTTTCTAGTGTTATTAAACAAATTGATGGTGATTTCAGACAATTTCCCAGGTTTCTGACTCATAAAAAATTAATTTTGGGAGCTGAACCTTCTTTGCAACCTCAATTCTTCACTCTGGTCAAAATCTACTTCATATTCGGTCTTGTCGCCCTAAAAAACATGGAAAAAGATAGGTACCTCTAAAGCTCATTGTACTATTTTTACACCCATTTTTCCCCCATATTTTATATTCCGATCGGGCTGCAAAGTTTCGAGACACAACTAAAGCCCAAATGGAGTTTCTGCGCGAAATAACGAATTTTTTAGACCGAAAATGAAGTAGTTGTGCATGATACGGCGGACGGACATTGCATTTTTGGAATCTACGCATACCTTGAAACGCAAAAGAAAAACGGAGTTACTGAAAAGTTGTCTACTCCCACTAATACACGAAAAAACGCGAAAAATACACTGTTATACCGGTTTCGGTGATCAAACCACCGTTACTGTCTGTTACTGACGATGGTTTGATCACCGAAACCAGTGTATAACAGTGTATATTTCATGTTTTTTCGTGTATTAGTGGAAATAGACAACTTTTCAATAACTCCGTTTTTCTTATCAATGAAATTCAAGAGGGGCTACAAGGTACCTATGCACCTACCTAAAACCGAACTGCATATATCCACTGAAAAT
This sequence comes from Leptopterna dolabrata, assembly GCA_954871275.1. Lineage (NCBI taxonomy): Eukaryota > Metazoa > Arthropoda > Insecta > Hemiptera > Miridae > Leptopterna > Leptopterna dolabrata. Next base: position 35,586,222 of record OX940977.1, on the reverse strand, counting down.
CAACAGCATCTTTCAAACAGATACGAAAAGATATAACACTTGCGAATACGTGAACTGTGCAGACTATTGCAACAATCACTGAGATTAGTAGGAGACAGAATCAAACGAATAGGTACCTACGACTTTCAATATTTTATATTTGAATTTAGGAAGACAGGACACTTGCAAATTTCAGAAACACCCTTAATAAAAGCCTAGATAGTTCCTAGAAAATTGGCACAGTGGGAGAGTGCATCGAAATACGCTCGCATGGAGTGGAGATATAATAGCTCCATGGTTCCTCAGCCAGGATTTCAACTACAACTGGCCACGGATGGATTTGAAATCTAATACACATGTGAAATAATGAGAAACTGGACCCCCGGATGCTTACTGCTTAGAGCCTACGGCTAAAATTCAAGAAAATTTTTCCACTTCATGGAAAAACATTGGATCATGGATATGTTTTTGGGCGCTGTATTTTCGTTCACTAGGTACTTACTTTATGTAGCTGCACGTAGACGACCACTATTCGGATCTAACAAATTCCAACATCATCATCATCATTTCATTATTAGAAGGCACATTTTTAGGTGCTACCTTCCAATCGCTACCTTCCAATTCGTTCAATAAAATGGTTTGTGCTCATTCACCAAATGAAATAATATCGCAGAACAACCAACTCGATTTCATACAGCCATGCATGATTATTATCATCAACTTCAGGGCCTTACAGTGCGGTTGGTGTCGAATTCTCAGGATGGAATCTACTTTCATTTTAAAAAATAATATAACTAACTGCGCATACCCCATTGTTTAGTATAATCCGTAGATGTGGAGATAGTTTCATTATTGTTTCGCTGGGTATTGTCGGTAACTACACACGCACATCTCCAAATTGTTTATCGGTTGCAGCGTTGCATTTTTTTCGGTCGCAAATTTTAGAATGACCCCCCAGGGCAAAAACATATCCATGTTAAAAATCGAAAAATAATTGTTACCTACCAAACTCAGTTAATATATCGAATGATTAAACTAACAACTGTAGCGCAAATAATCAGTTCGAATCAGCTTTTCCATTATAAATTATTAAAAATTATTGATCTCATATCAATTTAGAAATATATTTTTTAATTATTTTAAAAACGTTCTTACCGAAGGATTTTTCCTCCAACTTTTTCCACAGAAAAGCATACCAAGGGGGTGCCCACCCCACAAGCCGCCACTGATGTAGGTCCTACTGTGGAGTCAGACAGGCAAGCATTGAGAAGCAACACGAACCATTCCTAAAATTTATTCACAAGAGCAGTCATGATCGGTGTTAAGGAAGAAATGGGATGTTAGCCATGTTGGTTGGGGGTGTGTATGGAACGTATAGTATAACCATACTCAGTGTTGAGGGTTTAAATGTTTCAGGAATACGATTCAGCAACATATATTTTCATGCTGCTTGGGCAACAATAAGCATACCCTACTTTGTATAGCTAAGAATGAATCGGTTGGTGCGGTTTCAGTACGTGGAGCCTTGGTGCATCAGCGTAATGGTGGAACTTGCAGTAAAACAATATCCACAGTATTGCAGCTATGAGAGACCAAACAGCAACGCATTTCTCTTCCTCCCGAGAGCGAACTCCCTCATAGAATTCAATGAACACATTAACAAATAGAATAGTTGAAAATATCAAGAACCCTGGGAGAATGTAGTGCATCTGTATCATGTTGAAACGGTCAAAGTACGACTGCTTGGGATAGCTTTTCTTGGACAACACTCCGTAGCGACCCAACACCAGATCGTACGAGTCTTGCTTGAAACCATCTTCGAAGTTATTGATGTACCACCGCTTCATCAGTATCCACTGATCGTAGAGGCGTCTTCTCCACTTGAGATCAGAATCCAGCAGGTAGGCCTCCAAGGCGTTCGTGCCCGTGTCGTGTCGAGCAAGAGCATCGCCCTGAGCCACCCACAAGCTGCTGTAAGTTGTCCGCAAAGCCACCAGTTCAAATTCCGTCGGAGCCCTGTACATCTCAGGCCTTATGGTGGTTTTCAACATCGCAGGGAGCGTGACGTTCACCAAAATACTTTGCGCTATATTGGCGCGGTCCGTGCAGCTCAGGCAGCTCACTCGAATGGCACCTTTTTGGTGGGCAATCAAAACATCGTTCTGCACCAAAGTAAACCCCATATCTGTTATATTTCCCAGTAAATCTTCATCCAACTTGGATTCCTTCCACAAAGTCATTTTTAAATCCAACTCCACGAATTTGAGTCCTAAATGTTCAGAATTCATCGCCAAACTCTTGTATAGTTGATGAATCGACTTGCCATGAGAACAGTTTTGACTTAAATCGATCACCAGTGATGGGCCACTGTAGCGCTTAGAAAGGTATTCAAAGTGTTTTGCGAAAGGTAAATGTTGTGAATCAGGCCGCGATATAAGGGGTTTTGGGTTACTGGAAAGAGTCGGCTGTTGGCCCCAAAGCAAAGGTACGGATCCCCTTAGAATAGTGTAACTGCTTACAATATTCTCCCCTTCCAGAATGATTTCAGTTTCAACAAAATTCGCAGCTTCGCCCTCGGTATCTAAACCAGTCGTGAAGAATCGAGATCCAACGCGTTTATTTCTCCGTCTAGACACCAATCCCATTACCATCACTTGGGCTTGAAATTTTACATATTTCACTTTCACAAAACCATTAATCAACCGTATGCAGTAATATTCTAGACCTTTGATTGCAATCAAGTCACGCAACAAAGCATAGTTCCATACAAAAGGGTTATCACTGTCTTCAGTGTCATATCTTTTGGTGTGCTGCTGCCTTAATGACAATGTCAAGTCAACCTTGTTGGAATAATAGAAATCTTGTGTGTTGAAAGCGCTCAGCACCATCAATATGTATTCTTCATTAAATTCTTTCTGTAGATTCGTCAGCTTGACTTTACCGGGAGCCAAAGGGATCAGATTGACTTTGTCGACCCGCCAAACTCCCACCAAACTATGCTGCAGCCTTAGATCCGCTTCTACTCTGCTCCTTTGTGAAATCACTATCAAATACTTGCACAAAATGAGTTTTATGATTCCGATGACTCCGTAAATGGTTCTTCTGACGCCGTGGAGCGGCAAGTAGGGATTCTCTTTCAGTTTGACACCTTCCGTGTCGCGGTTGAAGATGAGGATTCGTCCAACGGAAGGACCTTGAGGTTTGATGAAAATCCGGTTCAACGTCATAATCAAATCAAACACTTCTGTTCGATCCATTAGCTGCGTTCTTTAGGTATTACGTGAGTTTATCCTTCTCTTTCAGTGAAATTCGATATATGCACCCTTTGGGGTATGTTTCAAAGAGATCTCATTCTCATCTTCATCACTATTTCGTTGCCATAGCATAGAGAATTTGGCGTAAACAAGCCACATTTCATCTTCATATTGCAGATAAGATCGAGTAGGCACCTACGACGCGACGGCTTCCTCCGTAAGGTACCTACGGCAATAGTTATAGATTGTTACCTGCCTAGGTGACAAGGGGTGTAGTTCCAACTATTTCTGAATGCTATGAAGGTAGAAGGTTTTCCTCGTTGATTTTTGTGGCATAAGAAGGCTCATCTCCTTGGCAATGACGCGCTAAAGTTTTTTGTTTTTTTTTATATATTTATTGTGGCATCAGCATGAAACCTTACAGCCAGTGTTTTACCATACTATACAACACACAGTATTATACAAGTATTATTACAATATAGTTTAGAAAAACAAGATTATAAACTTCATAAAAGGTAGCTAGTGAACTTAAATTTTGCGATGAATGTCACTGCAAAATCTGAAAATAATGGAATAAACTTCTTCACTTCCTTCAGCTAATAAAACGTCTAAATTAAATGGATTTGAACAAGACCAGCGAGGCTGCTGAACATACGTAGCCTGTCGGTAACGTATTGCGGGCAGAGAAAAAAGATACGTTCCAAATCCTCTATATCGCCACAAAACTCACACGCACTTTCACTAACTTGACCTATTTTGCGGAGGTAGGTATATTCCATGGCGGCTTCTCAACCGGGACAGCGTAGAGTAGAAACTCTTCCCTTTTCCATCCATTTTCAGGTACCGCGGCGATCTTGGGACCGATGGGACATTTCTGTGTCTGTTTGCAGATGGGTATGCATCATGGTATTGTTGCCAGCGTTCGAGGAGTTGGGCTCTGATTCGTAGTTTGAGATCGGTGTGGGGCAGAGATTCTGCGCTGCTCTCACCAAACAAAGCACCATTTTTCGCTAAAACGTCTGCTGTTTCATTACCCTTGATTCCAATATGTGATTTCACCCAAATGCGCTAAAGTTAAATTGCATCACAATGTCCATCGGCCCACAAAACGAATATCTTGCGCATTGCTTCCTCATCCTCGTAACCTCTGTATATCAATCACCATTAACCCAGTTAGAAACCCTCTCCACTTTAAATTCCAATTAGCGTGTAAGACTGAATAAATTAGTAGGGTCGTTTTCGCGTGGATACCAACCTACCTACGCACACAGAAGACAACTAAATTGCCACTAGAATCGAAGAATAGGCAGGTACATAAATATACATTTTTCCACCGCCTCCACCTCCTGAAATGCGTCTATACGGCCCCACTCACCCCTCCCAGTCAAATTCCAATGGTCCTTCGACGATAGGACCTTCGACATCCTACCTACCAAATGTTCGATAATCTGGATGATTCGATTGGCCGTGAACATCTAACCTGAACCTACCAGTCAACACGTAGGTAAACGTACAGGCTATGGAATTTTTTACCGTCAGCCGGAGTTCACCGTTTAGTTAGGGTTAATACAGTTTTCAACATAGTATTTGGATGTTACTTAGCTAAGATTTAATACTAAAATAATGTGGGTCTCAGCAAGGAGCAAGTAGTGGAAATGACATTAATTTGGTGTTATTTTCGGTATTTGATGGAACAGAAGTGGGTGTTATACAAAAAAACATATCTGTCCACTGTGCGTATGTTGTAATGTTCTTAAATTGCGAGCAATTTATATAAAATCACTGAAATTCACTGGTTGTGATAACTGGAAGGGTGATTACCAGAGCCCTTCAAATGCCATATTGCCATGGCGCCATACAAAAATGCCATATTCTGCAGATTTTTTTGTAAAATGCCATATTCGGTCGATTTTTGGGAAAATGCCATGTTTGTGCCATGTTTTGCTTTTTTTTCGCCAAAATCCTTTAAAAAAAAAAAATAAAAAAAATTTGAAGTGAAAATTTCCGAATGACATGAGGTTTCTCGAACCCTGAGGCCATTAGTGTAGACGGATTACTAATGCCTCAAACCCTTTCGGAATGGGGTGCTTCCACGGGTCGCCACTCTGTCTGGTGAGGAAGCCACTCTGAAGGAAGGCTGGGAACCTGCTGATGTCCTCTGTATGAAATACGCCCCGGCAATATCAGCTGATGTGGAGAGGACTTTCTCAAAAATGAAATAACTTCTGAGTGATCGACGGCTGGGATTTTCGATGGAAAGCGTTGCAGCACACCTGATGTTGTTATTTAATAACAATAATAATAATAATAATAATAATAATAATAATAATAATAATAATAATAATAATAATAATAATAATAATGGGCCGAAGGGTTCATGATCGCCATACAGGACCAGGTCGTGGCGACCCGCAACTACCGAAAGTATATCATCCGGCAAGCTGGAGTACAGGACGTGTGTCGCATTTGTCGAGCCACTGGTGAGACAATAGATCACGTCCTGGCGGGTTGCCCGGCCCTTGCTCCCACCAAGTACCTGTATAGGCACAACATCGTGGCGCGTATAGTCCATCAAGAGCTGGCCTTAAAGCACGCTCTCGTTCAGGACAGGACGCGCTACTTCCAGTATGAGCCAGTCAGGTACTTGGAGAATGAAAATTACAAGATGTATTGGGACAAGGAGCTACCGACCGATCTGCCAATCACCGCGCGCCGGCCTGATATTGTCCTTGTGAACAAGGCGGAGGGAACGACCTACCTAATTGACATCTCTGTACCTCTCACATCAAACCTCGAAGCCAAGCACAGGGAGAAGGTAAATAAGTATTTATCCCTTGCTAACGAGATAAGGACGATGTGGGAGCAGGAGGTGGTACGGATCGTTCCCGTGGTCTTGTCTGCCACCGGGGTGATACCCAAGAAACTCCATGAAAGTTTGAGGATTCTTGGGTTGCCCGGTGGACTTTACGAGGACATGCAGAAGGCCGTGCTGATTGCCTCGTGTAGCCTGGTGAGGGAGTTTTTGGGGGAGGCTATTATGCCCGACCACTGAGCCCTCCACATGCACTTGCGGGTGGGAATAGGCTCTTGGGCCCCCCACTCGCGTCACCCCGTGGCACTTTTTACCCCCCACGGGTGATGACCACCAAATAATAATAATAATAATAATAATAATAATAGCCTGGCGAGGGAGTTTTAGGTGGAGGCTATTATTCCCGACCACTGAGCCCTCCACATGCACTTGCGGGAGGGAATAGGCCCTCCTAGGGATGTATGATACTTCGAAATGTATCGATACATATCGTATCGATATTTCTAAAAAGTATCGAAAAGATCAGGCCGATACTTTCAAAAAGTATCGATGCATTCAAGTATCGATACTTTTCACAAACTCAAAATTAGAAAAGTTCCGGCTTCATGGATTGTGTTGTTTTGCGCCTTCCCCTTCCAGTGTTCCAGTTCCACCATAGAATTAATTCTATGCCTGACATAAGTGCACAGTATCAGTTGAGTTGTTTCACGTTTCCAGTCCTACTAGATGCCTGACAGTATCAGTTGAATGAGTGATCATCTCCATTTTTATGTCAAGGTTGTTGACAAATGGTGGGACTTCAGGCATAGTAGCGATCAGGCTTTGTAGTCTTCTGTGACACTTGGAAGTAAGAAAAGATCCTTGAAAAAAGTAACGGTGTCGATACCGCGAAAAAAGAAAAAGTATCCCGATACATTGCAAAAAAAAGTATCAAAAAGTATCGATACTTTTTCTTAAAAGTATCGATATTTTGAAGTATCGATACTTTTTATACATCCCTAGGCCCTCCCCCCCCCCCCCCCCCCCCCCCCCCACTCGCGTCACCCCGTGGCACTTTTTACCCCCCACGGGTGATGACCACCCAAATAATAATAATAATAAATTATTTGTAAAAAGCTTTGTATATAAAATAAATTATTTAGCATAAGTAACTTGTATGCTGTGATATTATCGTCTCAGAATAGCTGGGGTGGTCAGAGAGGGTTGAAAAATAAGTGCCATATTGAGAGAAATAAGTGCCATATTTGGGCCAAAATAAGTGCCATATTGCCATATTTTTTAGGGCCCCATTTCACAAAAATAAGTGCCATATTGTGAAGGGCTCTGGTGATTACAGACAGAACACAAACGGTGGGTACAGCTTTCGTACAAGTACGCAACCACGAGGGACATTTTATGTCTTTGCGCCCCCTCCCGCACCCACACCACGTACGCAGTTTTTTGCGCAAACGATATTCACGCATCAGCTCCTTGGCCGATTTGGGAAGTTTCCGTTTCGTCGATGGTCCATTGGATGATTGTTGATGCACCATGTAATGTTTCGTCGTAACTGGTGGTGCCTTATACACAGCTCGTACATCTCCAAGAGTGTCGTGAGTCCCTCCCGGAACTACTCCTAGCAGATTTAAGTTCTCACAAATATTTCATAAGCCAACTTTAGTTCTTACCAAATAAACCATACGAGTGGGGAACAAGCCGCAGGAGTCAGAGCACAACCTGGGTCCCCACCATCCCCTACAAAATAGGGGATGGAGGGAGACGACTCCCAGTAACGTAAATACTCGCCTCCTTCGACTTTTCACTCATTCGACGCTTCCTCTAGCCGCTGGCTACTCTCTCTCTTCCTACCCTGCTCTCTCCTTACACCTAAAAGATCCTAGATGACGGTGGTGGTCAGCCCATAACCGCCTAGGCAAATTCTCCCAAAAAGATTCCAGATGACGGTGGTGATTCGCTCATAACCGCCTGGACACAAACCAAAAAGATCCTAGATGTCGGTGGTGATTCGCTCATAACCGCCTAGGCAAAACCTCTCCAAAAAGATCTCAGATGTCGGTGGTGATTCGCTCATAACCGCCTGGGCAATTCCCTCACACCACCGTGATGAATATGCGCCAATTTTAAATTCATCACAAAGAGATAATTCGTTTATCGGTTGTTTGGTCTTAAAATTATGTCTTTACTTATATAAAGCTTGCAATCGTGTTCACAATATAAATTATTGAGAATGATCACCTGTGTGTAAACAATTATTTAAACAATCACGCTCATACCGCAGCTTGTCGGCCACGCACTCCGCAGTGGTTAACGTAATATGGTTAGGTAAATCGAGAGCTATCCAACGAGTGGTGAACGATTTTTGTACGATGATAACTGGCGAAGTTAAAGTTCCGTAGCAACGAATCGGTTGTACGTGAAAATCATTAGAAACTTTGCATAACGCTTTCTTCGTCACACCGTAACGTCACACTTTTTGAGTTATGTGCCATAGTAAAGACATAAAATGTCAAAAACACTGCCAAGTCACAAGGGTTTATTTATTTATTTGGTCATACAGAAATGTTGGCTGTTCATTTACTTTTTCTTTCGTGTGCAATAGCTATTTCTGATGATTTCCACCAATTCTGGTCTCCAAAAACTCGAATTGGGTTCCTATTTTTGACAAATTATCTTTAATCATTGATAGTGCCTTTTAATTGTCTTGATTCATCTGTTAATACTACTTCTGCTGTTATCATACAAATTTACGATTATTTCAGACAACAGGCATTTTTTTGCGAGTTTTTTTTTAAATCCCAGACTCGGAATTACCTACTACTCTTGAAAACCCCCCAATGCCAATTTTCATCTCAAAACTCCGTGCAGCTTGGGCAACAAGCGGATAGAAAGAAAACGAGTTGACGTCATGGATGTTGCTGAGGGTTCCCCCCAGGCTGACGCGGGGGTGAGAGCCTTCACCTGTGACGTCATTTCGCTTTCTTTCCATTGGTTTTTCGTCCACTTTCGATCATCCGATACCCCTCATATGGCACCTTTCGGAAAGCACTCGCCGAGGTCTTTTACTTAAGAAAATAACAGAAAACAGGCAAAATTTCCAATTTCCCAGGTTTTTCAGGAACAAAAATCAATTTTGGGAGCTGAAACCTCCTTAGAACTTCAATTTTCCACTCTCTGGTCATAATCGACTTCATATTCGGTCTCCTCGCCCTAAAAAAACATGAAAAACTGTACCACACAAGCTCATGTTACTAAATCACCAACAACCCTATTTTTTACATCCATTGTGGTTCATTATTCTTTGAATAATACACTTATGTATTCGTTCAGCAAACAACTTCTATAACACCCCCTCAAAATGTTTTCTTTTGCGTCTCAAGGTGCGTAATTCCAAAAACGCTACAAAGTCATTGTCACATGGGTTTATGGGTCATGGGTTTTCTATTGGACACACCTCCAGAAATGTTGGCTGTTCATTTATTGTTTCTTTCATGTACAATAATTTAAATAGCTATTTTTGGTGGTTCCACCAATTTTGGCCCCCAAAAATTCGAATTAGGCCCCTACTTTGATCAATGTTATTATACAAATTTATGGTGATTTCAGACAATTTCCCAGATTTTTGACTCATAAAAAATGAATTTTGAGAGCTGAACCTTTGTTACAACCTCAATTCTTCACTCCTTACTCAAAATCAACTTCATATTCGGTCTTCTAGCCCTAAAAAACATGGAAAAAGATACATCACAAGCTCATGTTAACTACAACCTCAAAAATCCCTATTTTTACACCGTTCGTCGTTCTCCCGCACACAGGCTCCATTTGCATCCTAGTTGTGCTCCGAAGCTCGGCAGCCCCATCAGAATACACTCAGGTATTATAGGCGGGAAAATGGGCGTAAAAATAGGATTTTGGGAAAACTGTTTGCTGAGCGAGTACGTAGGTGTATTATCCAAAATAATAAACCGGAAGTTTTGAGAGGGTGTTTAAAACATTTTTTGCTGAGCAAATACACGCAGGTGAATTGTGTACGGAATAATAAATCAAAAGTAGGTGCATACCGCACCTATCAAAAATCCAAAATACCCATTTTTCTTCAAATGAAATAATATGACGGATCAACTAACTCGATTTCATACAGCCATGCGCGATTGTAATCAGATGTTTTCTATCAATGATATCTGGGCTGGAGTTAAGTATAGGTACTTGCTAACTATCGTATGATTCACACTCATGTTGACGTGAACGAACGGCTGGACGTACGGCTCCGGGTGGTCTAAAAAACTCCTGAAGTTTGGAATAGATTTAAAAACGTCATAGGCACTTATAATAGAGGTATGTACCCTTATATTGAATTTCGAAAACGACGTTTTTGACAATTTCAACCCAAATCACTGACTCTCCGAAGGCGCCTGCCTCAACAGGTTCTGGAATCTTTTCGATTCTGTGCTTGAACAGAAAGATGTAGGTACATCTGGGAGGCAGATAGCTACAATTTAAGAATCGATGTTGCTTGACCAATAAATTCGCAAAATTCAATGGAATCAATTTGCAACTTTAAGGTGATGAAATCAATTTAATACAAACAAAATCAGTTATTTCTGCCTTCCCCTTCTCCTACATCCTCGATCGAGGGTTCAGTACTGATCCAATTTTTTTTTTTGAACTCCACTCATTGACCCCGGATGATGCCTATTTACCTACTTACTTCGAGTGGAACTATGAAACATGTTCAATTCCTCAAAATGCCGAGAAAGCAACGATGATGAGCAAAGGTAAACGGTCAACTGTGCGCAAATTCTGAACGGCTGAACCGACCCGGTTGAAAGTTGTGTCGGAGCCTCCCTTTCACCACCCATTTTGATACCTCTTTGAAATAATTGGTACCAACTGCCCCACGACGGTGAAAAGGAAAAATGCTGCGAGAAAAATTCTAAACAAAACAAGTGACGATTCAAGCTGTAACGCTTTTTCGTGTCGTGACGTTTTTCGGCCGGTACGTCGTCGCAAGAGCAGGTACCACGCTAAAACGTCTGTCAAGTTGGGTGGACAGTATAGCTTCCTCACTTATTGTAACATGGACGTGCAGAATCAATTAGTAAAACAATGATATGCCAAAATGATGGAATCGCAATAAATAGAGTAGTAATAAATTACCTAACATGCGTAATAGGACCAAACATTTCAACATTTTCATGTTCGCACAAGTGCAGACGAAAGTTACAGTACGATTCCAATTAGGTAAATTCGTGTGGAACTATCAAAGTACTATTCCTGATCGTCTTCCAAGTTTGAACTCATTCAACGACATTTAAGGTAGTTATATGGGCGTTTCAAGTATTTCACGTTTGCGCACGCGCAGAAGAAAGTTACGGTACGATTTCAATGATTTGATGAGGGACTATCTGCGATCCAACCCACGTATACCTCAAAATTTCAGCACTGCGACTATATTTCGCGTAGTTAACAGCGTTACAAAGAATTGTTCAACGTTTCATGTTCGCGCATGCGCAGATGAAAGTTACAGTATGATTCCAATGAAATTCGTATGGAGCTATCACAGTATTATTCAGGAAAACGTGGTGCACTCTCTCGAGCTCTCTTATGTGGCACCTGTAGAACGGGTTCCATACAACCGAAGCGTACTCCAGAATAGGTACGCGCATGCGCAGACGAGTTACGGTACGATCTCAGTGATTTTGAGAAGGGACCATCCGAGATCCAATCCGCGTATACCACCAAAATTTCAGCTCTCTAAAGGTTCTCGCACACTATGCGGGAACAGGACAGGAACAGGACAGGAAACGCCGTGGATAGGACGCGGGATGCCGGCCGGCTGCCGCTGTCCCGTCCTGCGCCTATACCCACATTAGGCAGGACGTTCCTCAGCTCTCTTTCCCCCACCGCTCGCCATATTCCCCTCGTTTCAAGATCTCCTGTTCTCAAACAACATTTTTGTCCCATTTGCTTCTCAGAGTGAGAGTGGTTTCATTTTATTGTGCTCGTGTGGCATACAAGTGTAATTAATGAGTGATTCATCATCATCTTCTTCTGAGGAAGAAGCTGTAGTTGCGGCTATTCTGCTCACGGAACCTAATAAAAGGATGTGGGTTCATGACCATCATAAGAAGCGAGATCAACTTGGAGAGTTCAGTACGATTTTTGAGGACCTCAAAAACTATCCTCATAAATTTTTGACATACTACCGAATGACCTATGAAAAATTTGAAGAGCTTCCATTTTCCATTCCATTCTCAACCAAACAACCTAATCTGAGAGAACAAATCAGAGAGAACAAAGATGTCGGGGGAGGGAATCAGAAATAAAGGCACTGGAAGTGGGGAAGGCGAGCGTGTTGAAGGCGAGCGTGGGGAAGCCGAGCGTGGGGAAAATTTGGACGGTGGAGGGAGAACGTCCCGTGCCAGGAAACGCCGTTTTTCGCTTTGAGAGCGATCGCGCCGCGACCCGTCCTGTTCCTGCCCCATGCCGCGACCGCCGCGTCCCGCCTAGTATGCGTATCTCCGTTCAAATACACAGAAGCAAAAAAAAAACGACCCGCGTCCCGCGGCTGTTTCCCGTCCTGTTCCTGTCCTGTTCCCGCCTAGTGTGTGAGGACCTTTAGGCTATTTTCCGCGTAGTTAGAAGTGTTAAGGTCCTCACACACTAGGCGGGAACAGGACAGGAACAGGACGGGAAACAGCCGCGGGACGCGGGTCGTATTTTTTCGCTTCTGTGTATTTGAACGGAGATACGCATACTAGGCGGGACGCGGCGGTCACGGCATGTGGCAGGAACAGGACGGGTCGCGGCACGATCGCTCTCAAAGCGAAAAACGGCGTTTCCTGGCACGGGACGTTCTCCCTCCACCGTCCAAATTTTCCCCACGCTCGACTTCCCCACGCTCGGCTTCCCCACGCTCGCCTTCAACACGCTCGCCTTCCCCACTTCCAGTGCCTTTATTTCTGATTCCCTCCCCCGACATCTTTGTTCTCTCCGATTTGTTCTCTCAGATTAGGTTGTTTGGTTGAGAATGGAAAAAAAAAAATAAATAAATAAATAAATTTTCAAACAAAAAACAAACAAATTTGTCATAGGTCATTCGGTAGTACATATGTCAAAAATTTATGAGGATCGTTTTTGAGGTCCTCAAAAATCGTACTGAACTCTCCAAGTTGATCTCTTATGATGGTCATGAACCCACATCCTTTTATTAGGTTCCGTGAGCAGAATAGCCGCAACTACAGCTTCTTCCTCAGAAGAAGATGATGATGAATCACTTATTAATTACACTTGTATGCCACACGAGCACAATAAAATGAAACCACTCTCACTCTGAGAAGCAAATGGGACAAAAATGTTATTTGAGAACAGGAGATCTTGAAACGAGGGGAGTATGGCGAGCGGTGGGGGAAAGAGAGCTGAGGAACGTCCTGCCTAATGTGGGTATAGGCGCAGGACGGGACAGCGGCAGCCGGCCGGCATCCCGCGTCCTATCCACGGCGTTTCCTGTCCTGTTCCTGTCCTGTTCCCGCATAGTGTGCGAGAACCTTTACAAGGAAGGTCAACATTTCATGTTTGTGCATGCGCATACACTACTTTTTCAATGTTTTGATGTGAAACCATATGTGACCCAACCCGCGTTTACCCTCAAAATTTCATCTCTACGAAAATTTTTCGCGTAGTTAGAAGCGTTATAAGGAAATGAACATGTCATGTTCGCGCATGCGCAGATGAAAGTTACTGTACGATTCCAACGAAATTCATGTGGAACTATCAAAGTATTATTCTGATGGACCCTCCAATTTTGAACTCATTTCAACCACATTTAGGGTAATTATGGGCGTTTCAGATATTTCACGTTTGCGCATGCGCAGACGAAAGTTACAGTACTTTTTCATTGATTCTGATATGGGACCATCTGTGACCTAACCCGCAGCTATCCTTCAAATTTCAGCCCACTTCGACCATTACTTCCGGTAGTTATGGGCGTTACAAGGCCAGACAGGCTCGAGGAAATGTTCCTCGATGTCTGAAACGGAAAAAGGTAGTGGAAATTTTCATTTTGGATGACATACATTTTGTTTCAACAATCACGAATCCAAGGCTTCCTTACCTTCGGTAATGAGGAAGCAAAAGAAATCGACTCGACATCTAGAAAAGATGAGATTTGCGCCATCATCTCACTAACATTGAACCTGGTTTCAACAAACTCGCTCTGAACCACCAAGCACAACAATCCCACTCATAGGTGTGTGGATTTCATTCATAATCTTAATACTACATTGTAGGCAACACTCAATTTTGCGAATTGATTGGTCAAGTAAGCAACATCGATTATAATTGCAGCAATATGCCTACAATTAAGTAGGTACCTACTGTTTTAGTCGTCTTTTCAAAATTCCTTTAATTCGAATTTTACTTTTGGACCCCCACCCTCCTCTTTTCCGTACCCTAACGGATTTCTGCATTAGGTGGGCGTTGCAAAATGTTCAGCTCCTAAAATGGGTGGTAGCTTTAAAAAGGTTGATAACCACTGGTACAGATCATTTAAACCATACTAACCATATTTTGGCTCATGCTAACAAAGGAATGTGGCACGGCGGACGGACAGAAGATGTTTATTCCATTTTCGGATTCTACATAGGTGGGCAGGTACCCTTGAAACTCAAACCATCAAATTTTGCGAAATTTCAAGTTTTTTCATGCTCATTTCCAATGGTTTATTAATATTGAAAATGATGAACCAAATTTAGGAACAACTTTTACGCACGTCCATTTTACGTTGGGCAGATATAAGTACGTTTGGCTGAAGCATCCAAAAGTTAAACTGCTCTGTGGGTGCATACTTGGTACCTACGGTTAACTTTTCTCCTTCAGCTTTTGACTTTTTTATTTCAAAATCTGATAGAGCAGCCTAAAAAAAAATCCGTGAGAAATTTGTAGCATCAGATTCATTCAAAGCTGAGGGCGGGAGTCATTCCAACACCTATATCCATTCATCGAAGCTCCCTAATGCATCAACTTTATTGCGAAGTTGTTGCTGTGGCATTTCACTTGAAGAAATAACAAACAAAAATACTCACACCTACTGAAAACTGGCTTGAAATTAAACAGCACAGAATTGGACTGTTCCAAGTGCTTTATTGGTAATAATTTCTTTCATGAAGCGTGTTGGATAATACTATCAAAATACAGCAATGATTCGAATGCTATAAAAACTATGAGCTTAGATTTTGTATCAAAGCCTTAAGTTCTGGTCGTTTTCTGTTAACATCTTGGACCCTGATGTGCTCCAAATTCTCCAGAGTTCTATGCCGCAGGAAATGTTTGATGACGTTGTCCATGTTGCACAATACAAACACTCCACAGTCATAGGAGTTGGACTGTTGGAGAGAAGAAGGTGCGCGGTAGGAAGGCTCGTTCGATCCTCCGAGATAGTGGGAAACTTTACTGGCCAGAATCCTCGCCTGCTGCGAGTTGGAGCCTGAAATAGTGAAAGGAAATATAATTGAAACGTTGATATATTTATATGAAGGAAATATATATGGCACCTTGTTGCGAGTTAGTGATGTCAGTCACACCATGGATACTAACTAGAACATCCATACATTTAACAGCCATCTTCAACAGGGACCTCAGCAGCAAATTAATGTCTCCGGAAAGTTGACTTTTACAGGGTGGCCATTCGATCAGGATTTTCATTTTCCCTGACCTTTTTGTAGATTTCCCTGATTTTCCGAGATTTTTGAAGCCCGACTCTTCCACCTTTTTCCCTATTTCTCTGCATCGATTTTAGCATATTCCCTGGCGAATTATTTATATTATTACACTGAAGGATTTATTTATTTATTAACGTGCTAACCTAAATAAATTTCGAATTTCGAGGGGCGAGAAACGGCACCAGCGTATAGCGAAGCGAACTACCAAGTGCAAACAGAAAAAATCCGTCATAAAACAGTGCAAGCATGAACCAACAGCATGCTGGCCCTCGACACGGCACAGCTTGCATGCACTGGATCCGACAAGTACAAAGACTGCAGTGATCCGACAAGTGCTGAATTGAACTTGCCTGGTTTTACACCTTGACCATTCGAAAATCCTACAACTTTATATGGGATGGACTCCGATGCTCGATGTCGTGGTGCCCCTCAAATGCAACATATACCACTTACATGTAACTTATAGATTTAACCAATAAACAACGAGGAAGACGAGCTGTGCGATGCTTCGGTTAAAGCCCAGAAGGGTTCCCTCCATCGAACTCCCGGCGACTCTCAACGGCCGTTAACGACCGCTGCCAAACGGGGGACGAGGTGGAGGCACCTTTATAAGGCGCCCGGCTCGCCCAGCTCTTCATTCGACCGACCTTACTCTTACCTGTGACCTTACTCTCTCTCTCTCTCTCCCTCGCCTACCCTTCCATATCCCTTAGCATCTGCTGTGGTGGTAACCGGGGGATGCTTTACCTCCAACACTCGCTGTGGTGTTAGCATCCCTTTCCTTTAGCGTCCGCTCTGGTGATAACCGCTGGACGCCTCTTCCTCTAACACTCGCTGTGGTGATAACCGCTGTGGTGTTAGCTATCCTTAAAGACTCCCAAGGAGCACATCCTCCTCTCTCCTGCAACCTACCCAAACCTTACCTACCTACCGCTCACGACATTCGATGTTTTGGGATTGATGGGATGGACTCCGATTTTCGATGTTTACACCTCGACCAATCGTAAATCCTACAACTTTCTATGCGATGGAACATCGATGTTTTGACTCCGATGCACAATGTTTAACCAACGATGTTGAAAGGTCCAGTATTACTGAACATCGATGTTACCGTTCCGATGTCAATGATAACATTGGTGTTAGCTGAATCAATACCGATGTAATTGGGAAATAGATTAAAATTTAAGTTTGGAAAGATAACTGATGGCGGAAGAAGAATACCCTGTAGGACTATTCTAATGCAATCAATTACTGTTCAATACCCTATCGATTGGTTTATAATCGACCTTCCCAATCGTATTCCCTACCTGATATACCTATGCATATTAGGCCTGCGGGGTGCTGAGGGGACGGATGGGGCAGTGATGACATCTTCTACTCCATGCCACTAGCAGCGCTGCACTTGTTATGCATGCTCTGATGCTATCAGATGATAGGACACGAGCAGAGCTGCAAACAAGGCGCGTCAGTTCAAAACCTCAAGAGAACAACGGACGTGCAGTAATTTTCCCTGACTCGCCACTCGATTTCCCTCACTTCCCTTTCCAAAATTTTTTTCCCCTGACTTTTCCCTGACCGGTGGCCACCCTGGTTTTTTCATTCAATATCCATAAGCGTTCTTCACCAAATTACTATAGACACATAGCAACGAAAAATCTCCCGCTGTTTAGTTATAGCTACATTTCAAATTACTTATTTACCAATATTTCCAAATGGAATCCATACCCTCAAATATGATAAAACTGGTTTAGTAATCGGAGTTTTTTGTGGCATCCATTTACAAAGGTATTAAGACACCAGGATTAACGATTCTGGCTCGTTGCAGTAATTATCGTGGAAATGTCATGCACTGGAGGAACGATTTCGGAGAAAAAATTTACTAAGTTTACAACCACTTTAAAAACATAATTTTTTGTTTCCTTTCAAAAGTTGCCCTTACATAGTCCTAAATTTGTTCCTCTTAGGACGTCTAACTCGGTTTTGTACATGGCGTGTCGAGTACTACAAGACACGTCCTTACCTTGAAAAGTGGAGGCAGCTCAGATAGGAACAGGGACGTTGCGTCCATAAGGCCACTGGGGCCACTGCCGTGTCACCCAAAAACACTGTATAGGTATAGAGGTAAGCAAAAAAAACTCCACTGTTCAGTTGGCATTTGAATTTCCCTCCGTACACTGTACCTAGCATTTTTCACAAAGCTCAACAGCAATTCGCCAGGTTTATCTGGCTATGGAATGGAAATTCTATGGATATTCAATATTATAGTAGAGCATAGTGTGCTCCACAGACCAAGCATGTTTTCGGAATAAAGTGACAGTAATCGATATCCTGCTATCAAAATAGAAAACTGAAACTAGCAGGTAGGTTCTGGGACCTAGTGTTGCCATGACAACTGAGAAAAGTGGCCCATCCGCGCATGCTCAGTAGAGTAAAAACGTTGTTTGCCACGCCCACATTGGGCCCAGTCCCCAAAATCTGATTCCTACTCCAAAATCGTTCGTTTTCACAATCGATTCGACCCCTTCCATTAAATTCGTTGTCGCCATTTTTCAGGGGGATGCCGTGAAGAAGCACTCTTCATGCCGACAGTGGTGGCTAGAGGTTGCGTTTTTTCTTCTTGTGTGTTGTGATCGGCTGCTCCTCCACAACTCATGTCTGGATGATGTACCTCAGAGTGGGGACCCCCGACCCCCCTCTGATCATGTCAGGGGATTATAAAAGAGCCAGGGGCCATCAAATATACAACCATTCTCCATCAAGCGATCGACTCGTCTATCCGACTCCCAATCACTACACTGGTGACATCCGACGTGTGAGCTACACCGCCAGCGCCCGCCGTTTGACAGCGTCGCAGCCCCGCCTCCGCTTCAACGAGCCCCACCACGCGCGGCCCCCACCGACGCCACAGCGGCGCCCCACTCCGACGCCCGCCTCGACGGCTATCGCAGCGCCTCCCGCTACTTCGCCCCACCATCACCGATCCTTATATAAGGAAACGGACGCCGGCGCCGAGCACACTTCAAGCTGACACCTCACCGGACTGGCACCGAAGAGAAAACCGAAGATGACGGAGCAGAAACCGCAAAAGACACCCGAAGCGAGCGCTCCTTCGATTCTCAAGCTTCAGCCGTTCGACCCCGCATTCCCGCACGTCTGGTTCGCCCAACTCGAGCTCATCCTCGCACACGAAGGCCTCACGACGCCACATGCGAAATTCGCCCGAGCCTTCCTCGCCCTCGAACCTCGACAAGCGGATCTATGCGCCGACATCAACCCCTCGCACACCAGTAGTTACCAGACGCTCAAAACTCGCCTTCTAGCGACACACGCACCTTCAGATGGTTCACGGCTCACCGCCCTCCTCCAGCCGACATCCGACGACGAACTACCGTCGATCCTCGCTCGCCGACTCACCCGAGCACTTCCGGCTGACACACCCGCACCGCTCGTCCGACAGCTCTTCCTCCGCGCCCTACCCGAGAGCATACGTCTACACATAGCGGCCCGTGACGAACCCGACATAGTGAAACTCGCTGCGCTCGCCGATCGCCTCCTACAATTCGCCCCGCCTCCTTGGGTGGCTACCGTCTCCGAAGAGGTCGAAGTGATCAACAATAGACGACAACGGCGCTCCCCGACGCAGCCGGCGACGAACACACGCCGCCCGACGAACACCCTATGTTTCTACCACCGCACATGGGGCCCAAGAGCACAAAAATGCCGCAGCCCCTGCACCTGGCGCCCGAAACCGTCGGGAAACGACAACGCACGGCCCGACCAGCCGTAACGGCCGTGCGCAACCCCCCAACATCTCGGCTCTTCATCCGCTGTAAGAAAACCTCCCTACACTTCCTCGTGGACACCGGCTCTGACGTCTCGATCGTCCCGAACACCCTGCTCAACCGGAAAACGACACGTCCAAGCGCTCTACGTGCCGCAAACGGCACCGAGATCAAGATGTACGGCACACACTCCGCATCAGTACACCTCCCAGATCTCCCTCCGTATGAGTGGACCTTCACAGTCGCCGACGTATCAACTCCGATCCTCGGCTCCGACTTCTTGACGTACCACGGCCTACTCGTTGACCTACCCAACGCCCGACTCATCAACGCGGCCACGCAGCGGTACATCACCGGGACAGTAGACCTCGTACCTCCGAGCCAGTCCATCTGTACGACGACAGCGAACGAGCCCCGATTTCAAGCCCTCCTCGACGCCTACAAACCTTCACAGACACCATGCGATGCTCCTGTCGAACATCACATCGTCACGAAGGGACCCCCGTGTCACGCGAAACTTCGCCGATTATCCCCGGACCTATACGCGAAAGCGAAGGCCCATTTCGGCGAATTACTAGCGGCGGGGGTCATCGAACCTTCGGAGGCGCCGTGGTCCAGCCCGCTCCACATCGTTCCGAAACCCGACGGTGACATTCGCCCCGTCGGTGACTACAGAGCGCTGAACCGACTCACTGTGCCCGATCGCTACACCGTCCCACACCTACACGACTTCACAACGGCCCTATATGGGACTACAGTGTACAGCACATTCGACCTCGCACGCGCATTCTTCCACTGCAAGATCAGCGAACGCGACGTACCCAAGTCAACAATCCTCACACCTTTCGGCGCCTATCAATTCAAACGAATGAATGTCGGCTTACAAAACGCAGCGCAGACGTGGCAGCGCTACATGGACCACGTCCTACGAAACCTGCCCTTCGTGTATTGTTACCTAGATGACATACTGGTCGCCTCCGCCACCCCGTCAGAACACTACACCCACGTACGCACGCTCCTCGAGACCCTCGCTAAATACGGCCTCCAAATCAACAAAGCAAAATGCCAGCTCGCACGGCCCTCAGTCAAATTTCTCGGCCACAACGTTTCAGCCGACGGGATAACACCCCTACCGGAACGCACGGACCTTATTAAGAAATTCCCGCGACCCACTACCGTGCACGAGCTTCGAACATTCCTCGGCCTCATTAACTTCTATCACCGAGCGATACCACGAGCCGCACCTACGCTCCGCCCCCTAGTGGAAATGATTCCACCCGACGCGAAGAAAAAGGACAAACGCACGCTCACGTGGACCACCGACGCAGCTGACGCATTCGACCGCGCAAAACGCTTACTCGAAACCTCCGTCACACTCGCCCATCCGGCCCCGACCCAACCTCTCGTCCTCCACACGGACTCGTCGGATTTCGCCGTCGGCGCAGCTCTGCATTTCATCGACAATACGCACTTACGCCCGCTAGGTTTCTTCTCACGCACCCTCAACCCGGCTCAACGTAACTACAGCGCATTTGACCGCGAACTACTGGCTATCTACCTCACCAACGTACATTTTCGCCAACAAATCGAAGGGCGCCCACTCACCGTATATACGGACCACAAGCCCCTCACGACCTCACTAGCGACTCAGTCAAATACGGCCCCACCAACACGGCTCCGGCACCTTCGATTTATTTCAGAATTCACAACTTGTGACGTGACGAAATTCCCAAATTAACTGTTAATGTAATGAATTAGAATATTTAATGAAATACAGGCGAATTTCGTCATGTCCCTCCTTCGATTTGTCAACTATATAATCTCTCCAATATTCGGAAATAATCTCTCTCAGTATGGCCTCAGTCATCAATCCACAGTTTTACCGGAGCCCCTTTTCCTGGGATTCGCTCGGTCGCCCCTCTCCTCAGAGTATAAGATTTTCTTATTAAACGGGGAGTGGGAGGTCGGAGTTGACTTGGGAAAGGGAGAAGTCGGAATCTAGACATTTGGCTGCTGAAGATTCCCTGGGCTACTCTCCTCCTGCTGCATTAAGGTAAGATCTTGGTTTTTTCCTCCTAGTCCAAAATTATTAGAGTTTCCTAACCAAAGTTAAAGTCCTAAATGAAAATGCTAAAACGTAAAGGTGTTACAGAATCTAGGCACTTTAAAGAAACCTATATCTTTTTCAAATTTACCATAATAGTTTCGAAAATCTCGTGGGCAATTGGCCGTTATAAAAATTATTCTTTGTGGTTTGATCAAGTGAGAAGTATTATAAGAATACATGGGGATAGGGTTAAGTTTTTTTCCCCTTTTAAATTAACTTTGCCCTCAAGGGGTTTTTTTTTCTAACTTAACTCTATCTCCATACATAGAAATAAATGTATAACACTAAAATTAATTCAAATCTTGTGAAGGTGGTTCCATCTCAAAGCTCTTTTCTTGGGGGTTTCCGTAAGAGTATTTTCTAGGATTTTGGGGAGAATTTTCCTTTCTAAGTTACTTTACGGAAAAGATTATTCATTAAAGAAAAATGTGTAATAGTGTCGACCAAATTATTAATTTAGGTTCTAACAAGATCATGCTATAGATTCATTTGTGGGTAGAAGTTAGGCCTTTAATTTTGTTTTCATATCCCTTCAGGTTTTAGTACATTTCTAGTTTATTAAGAATTTATAGAATCTAAGAATTCATTATCATTGTACTCACTTCCTATTCATGTTTTCCTATTTCACTTTCCATTCTTTTTAGTTTAATAAATTATGAGGGCTAGAATGTGGATTTTGCTCCTATTTATCACAAAACCCATGTCCTTTCCTTGTGATTCAGTTTTGGTAGCATCTTGTCCCACTTCGTAGGTAGTACACATTTTTCCAAGCGTTCCAAAACTCCATCTAGACTTCGTTAGTTTCTCTCTTGGCTTACAACCTAATTTCTTAATCACAGTATTTTCCGTCTATCCCCTCGGGAGACGTTAGGCTATATCTTTATGTTTTCCTTGAAGTAACTGTAAATGTGATCACCTCCTGCCATGTGGCTATAAGCCACTCATTGTCGGCTTGGCCACTCCTCTCATAGGACCCTGAGCTCAAGTAACTTTTCAAATCCAGAAAAATTTTCTCCTTTCGTTCGAATAGGTTGAAAGGCCGGATTTTCGTGAACTTCCTTGTCTTTTGGGATGGACCTCGGAGTTTTCGGGGGCTAGTACGCCTGGATCCATTTCTTTGGGATCGAGGTTTATTTCCTCACGAATCCACCGTGGCCAATGATAGTGCCTTGGGATAAGACGGATCTTTCGGGAATTATTTGCCCTAAAGTTCCTACTTTCCCCCTTCGCGATGTTAGGAAGTTTCCTTTCGCAAAAGACAAGCAAGTTGGGTCAGGGAGATTCGAGAGCCTGAACAATAATACTCCAACATTTGTGGAGTTTTGCTAAATTGAGCTCAGGTCTTATAGTGGAGTTCTAGGGAACAAGGTAAGTCCATGATTATTGATGGTTGTTTTCTTCTGGAGGTGATCTAGCACTCTTGCAGTGATTTTTCTGACACTACACTATCACTTTTACAAGTTAGGCTAGGTCCGATTTTCAGAGTAGGTTTGTTCCAGAAGTGGAGGACCCATCGTAATTAATCCGATAATCACCCGATAGGTCTTTTAGTTGCAATAACTCTAAGTAGGTACACCAATAGAATTTGGGACAAGATGAGTTTGGCAGAGCTGCGAGACCAACGATGGTATGGAAGTCACTGGCTTCTTGGGTTGTGGGGATGGTGTATGAAGAGTAGCTCTACCTCGATTTTTGTGTAACCTAAAAACTAATATTTTGTTTACTGTTTCCTCTCTCTTTCATGGGAGGGAAACAGTTGGTGGAACGCCCCCTTTAGAATAATCACGTAAAGATAGGTAATTTCATTTTTCCTAGCATTTCAATTCTCAAAAGTGATAGTTAGAAGTTTGCATTTGTTTCCCACTATTCAGGGAAGGATTAGGAGTACGGCAGGGAGAGAAGGGTTTAGCGGGGGTGTTTTTGGGGGCTTCATGCCGCAATGGGGTGAAGCCTCGACCGAAATCATCTCTGCTCCACCCCGAAGTCCCCGCTTCGTAACACAACTGATATCAGGTACGCCGAGGGCCCAACGAACATCGTCGCCGACTACCTCTCGCGACTCCCACCAACAGCCAACACGGCCCACGCAGTCACGGATTACGGCGCCCCCTTCACGCTACAACAACTAGCAGACGCACAGGCCGCCGATGATCACATCGCCACAATGAATCTCACACCGCACCGAATACAAGGCCACGAAATCATGTGCGAAAACACCGACGCCTCGCCTCGCCCCTACATCCCTACGCCGCTACGCCTCGCGGTTTTCAAACACATACACGGGATGACACATCCGGGGATTAAGGCCACCACAGCCCTCATCCGCGCTCGCTACTATTGGCCAGTCATGACCTCATCGATACGGCTATTCACCCGCGCCTGTCCGAGCTGCAACCGAGCCAAAACAACCCGACACATCAGGGTTCCCCTCGGCGAATATCCCGACGCAGCGCCGCTCGAACACCTACATATCGACCTATTCGGCCCGCTACCACCGTCGGCTACAAAAAATACATATTATCGATGATTGACCGCGCCACTGGCTGGTTCGAATGCGCACCCCACTCGACCATTTCCGCCGACGCAGTGATCACGGCCCTACACAACCACTGGATCGCCCGCTACGGCTCCCCGGCACACGTAACCACCGACCAGGGCACCCAGTTCACCTCAGCCGAATTTCATAAATACTGCACGTCCATGGGCACGGAGGTACATCATACAAATACCTACCACCCTCAAGCCAACGGCCTCGTCGAACGACTACACAGGGTCCTCAAAGACGCAATCCTCGCTACAGCCACGTCCCGCACCTGGGCTACCCAACTTAGCGGCCTCCTCTTCGGCCTACGAAACCGCCCGGGCCCCGACGGCTACTCACCGGCCCAACGCCTCTTCTCGGCCACACCACGCCTACCAGGGGATCTGTTCACTCAACCGCCACCAACAACGGTACCCCTACGCACCAATGAGTCTTACCGCCACTACACACAGTCTTATATGCCTACAACCATGCGCACAGCGACACACGTGTACGTCCGCGTCGACACACCAAGGGGTAAAGTAGAGCCACCCTACACCGGCCCCCATCAAGTACTAACGAACGACGGGAAAACGATAACATACGACGACATAGGACGACCTCCGAACGCCCTCGGTATCTATCGACAGATGTAAGCCGGCACCCCCACCAACGCACACAGTGAACACCCCCAACATGCCGCACGACGCCCCCCGCCCCACGGTCGCAGCTATAAAACAGCGCACCCGCACTCGTAGTCAACCACACTCGAGCCATGTCGCCAAAACCCCCAACAGCCTCACAGCTCCTACGCGACCTCGCCGTCACGCCGTCGCCTCCGGCCCCGGCCAAGAGGAAACCAACCCGGCCACAGCCACCCGGCAGGTATGGCCCAATCCCGATCCGCCAGGCCATGGCCATCTCAAAAGCCGGCGCGATACCCCTCCACGCGCGGCCCCGGGACAGCACAGCGCAGCAGCGCCCGCCACCCAAACGGCAGCCACCGCCGGGTATCCGCCCGCTAACACCGCAGCCGTCAACCTCGACGCCCGGAACGCCAGTATTGACCGTCACGACCCCACCAAACACCACGGTCACGCTGCAGCTCCCGCCCTACGCAGGCAACTGCAGCGACTGCTGCCTCCACGGGGTGCGGCGACCCCAGCAGCACACTGCAGGAGTCCAAGCCTCGCCAGACGTCGCTACCAAAGCAGTCTACGCGCGCAGCCTCACAAAGGCCCTCCTCACCACAATGGAAAGGGGAACCCAAACCACCCCCCTCGGCACGTCCACCTTCGCCACGCCTCCGGCACGCCCGACGTCGCCCAAGCCGGCACCGCCGCCAACGCCGCAACGCCCCCAACAGCGCCCGAGCTACCGCCCAGCCCACATCCGGCACCGGCGGGACATCTCGCGCCCGCACCGGCGCCCACGCCACTAATCGGCTACGCCCCATCGCCACCCCACGACAACGACCCCCGCAGCCACACGGACAACCCACACGGACCAGCACACGCACCTCCCACGCCCGGCACCCGCCACAGCGAACAAAACGAAAATTTAATTAAATACGTTACTTAAATTCTGGGGGGAGCAGTGTTGTGATCGGCTGCTCCTCCACAACTCATGTCTCTGTTACAACATGATGTACCTCAGAGTGGGGACCCCCGACCCCCCTCTGATCATGTCAGGGGATTATAAAAGAGCCAGGGGCCATCAAATATACAACCATTCTCCATCAAGCGATCGACTCGTCTATCCGACTCCCAATCACTACATTGTGCATTCGATTCAATTTCTCATCTCGATATGAGATGCTTCTTCGTCTTCTGATTTGTTTTTGTTGTGAATTATATTCGCTTTTTCTACTGAGTCAGTTGTCAGTTTTTAATTTTTTGCACCAAATTGTGCGCGTTTTGCGTTCGGTCCGGTTCTGATGACAGATCTGTATTCGTGGTACCTAAGAGCATTTTTTCTTGTTTGCTGTTCGTGGTCTTGTGGATTGATCGGCGTCCTAACACATAGATAACTACCTACCTAGCTTCAAGTCAATAGCTTCTCCATTCAAGTAGGTGGCCGATGGGTCATTGTTTTGTTATATTTTAGTTTACTATATTTTTATAACGAATGAATTCGGTGGCTAATTTGCAGTAGAAATTGTTGCCGTTTTCGTAGGACGATAGAGTGAGTCAGTAAATAAGGGAAGGGTGTTGTTGCCTTGGGGTATTTTGTAGACAAATCTGTTGGTTTTGTGTTCTGGTTTGGTGCCCCACCGTTTTCAGAGCCCACGCACCGCTACAGGATTGGAATCCTGAATTTCAGCATTCATCCTTGGTGCATATAGTATACACCCAATCACAATTCTTACGCAACGTACTTTCCACTCTAATGGTTACCTTGTGATGAATCCAGGTGATAGAAGCGGTCGTCAAATTTACTGTACGCGAGGAGACTCCAGTGAGAGCCGCCTACCGTCGAGGGGTTGTCACAGTCGTTCAATGGCATCACAGCTATAGCTTTGTCTTTGAAATTCAGAGGATCCAAGAATAGCGGAAGCTCCGACAAAGGCGACAATTTCAGGCACTGTGTTATTTCCGGCCTTACAAAAGCAATACCTAAATCAGCGTAAATCTCTTTTTCCAAATACTCCATGTAAAATCTGGAACAGACGTCAAGGAATAATGTTTCCAAATAAAGCTAGACTTGATTAGGTATATCAAAATGTTTAGATATATAAATAAAAATGCATTAGGTAGGTACATACCTACTATGACGGGGAAGAAACAAGCAACGTCACATGCATATACAGGGTAGCTCGAAATCCCTAAAATTTGCTAGACACCCTGTATAGATGCATGATCATATCGTCTGAACAAAAATTCAGAAAGATAGCTCTAACATGTTCAAAGCTGCATCCCTAAGCCAAAATTGTGGATAGGGACATTAATTTAAATATATGTATCATCAATCAAAGCCCCCTCAACCAAGTAAAATACATCCCCGCAACATGTCGTTCCAGTAGCATATTAGTTCAAATGTTGTAACAGTTCCAAGCTTATAAGCTCTCTTTAGGAAGCAATGGCAGAGCACTGAGGGGTTGTTTAGGCCTTGTGGGGAAAACTCCAAGATCCTTGGAGATCAGTGCATTTTTAAGGAAAGCTATCCACACCGATTGAACGGGAAGAAATCAATAATCAACCTCTCCCCTATCGAAAACTGAGTATCACCAAAACTGAGGAAACAAGGCCTTACATAAGTTGCAGCTCCTGGCAAGGACTTGAGATGGTGAAGAGGGTAACGGCAAGGTGAAAGCGCCAGATGACAATTTCCGGACCTTCCCTTCCTGAAATGCTGACAGCCAAGGAATAGGCATTCTGTCCTCTCCTACAGGGATTCAACACTTCCAGGACTCAATGGCTAGTCACACCGACTAAACGGAAAGAAGTCAACACTCTCCGCCCTCTGGGAAGGTCTTGTAATAATATCACCGGCACTCAAAGTAAAATCATCCAACTTCTTCTTTTCATGTATACCTAAATACCCAAGTATTCTTGATGATTACAGGATTATTCAGTATTCCAACTGAATTTGGGAGGATACCTACCCAATAATCGAATCATTCAACCAATATGGACCATCCAGCAGTTCAACGTCTGACTCGTAGAGGATTGAATCATGGAAGCTGAGCACAGTATCATTTTTGTGAGACATGATGTCATTCAATTTCGTTCAATTTATTCTTTCCACGAGAACGCAACATCCTCATAAACCTGAAATTTGAGAATATAAGTTATAATAAAATATGCCTAATTTTAGAAAAAGGTAAATATTATCAGAAAATTTTGTACGTAACATGGGACATATATAATACTTAGATAAGGTTTGTTCCCAGTGACCATCTGACGGTTATTTACAGTCAGAAAGGCGTTTGGCCGTTTAACGTGTTATCATACTGTTTTCGGACTGTATAGTATCCATGAACGGCTGTTCACAGTGTTTTTCTGACTCCCTTCCCAACCATTATCAAAAACAAACCCTTCTCAAGACGGTATTGGATCATGGATGGTTTGAAGGCAATCGATTGAAGGCAACCGAGGCCATGAGCGTCATCTACGGGAAACGGGAAGCTCTAAAATGTATTTCAACCAAAGCAACTAAAAGTGGACACCCTCCTCCTCCGTCTTTGAGCATCTGCCAAAACACGTGGGCATAATTTTTCTTAGTTTATTTCGTCAAAGTTTCATCAAGCTGCAGTGTACAAAATACATTAACACATAATCATTATGTAAACAGTTCGAAAGATCGTAAGTATAGTTTGTTAATGTCTTGAATTCTGAATCTATCCCTTGCTCCAACATTCTGTTATTACACCTATATACGTGGGTCAAATTTAAATTTTTGGGAGTCATAAATCGCTGAAAATTTGTAAATATGAATAAATATCACCAAACATTGATAATATATAGGGATAGGATTTTTATGTACTTAAAAATGCGAAATATGTAAATAAAATACGTATTCATTTTTGAAATATGCATAAAATATGTGAAATGCTTAACATTTTCTGAAATTATGTAAAAACGGGTAACATTTGAAAACAAAATAGATTGTGAAAATGCGTAATACTAATATTTATTTAATTATTTAATTATAGAAAACGAAATTTCAAGAAACTTCAAAAAACATCATAAGGAAACTCAAGTAGATACCTACTTAGCAATCAATTCAAGCCAATTCGTCGTCTATTCTAGTGTAAACGGGGAATTTTCGTGAAGTTTTTCTTGGAAAAAAATATTCAGAACTCTTGGAAAAAATTGTAGCTTGAAGTCAGTTGTCAAAAATAAGCGATATTTTTTAAATGAGGGTGATTAAAAGTAAAAATGCGGCAAGAAATGAAGTATCAGGTCTATTGACATGTGACTGGCCATTGGCCCTAAGGAGGCGGAGTGGAGCTTCGGAGGCAAATGTTCTCAATGCTGCCAACAACCTGACATTAAAAATGGCAAACCTTCTTGACAATCTTCAAGAACCTTTGCTGTGACTTTTCCTGAACCTCCCATCGGTTTGATTTTGAGGACGTTTTTAAATTTGTATATAAATTTGCAGTTCCATTCATCCATCCATCCACTGCGGTTCTGCATATCGTTTAAAGTGAAGCACTAGCGTTCCAAGCGGGATTTGAGTTGAACTACGCCCCATATGAATTCCATCAAGATCGGACTGTAAATTCTGTCTGTGCATGCACAAACAAAATGAATCAGGAACAGTGACATCCTTCCATTAGCGTTACTTTCGGATTAACGATTCTCTTGAATAATGCTTGATCATAATGCTCCCATTTTGATAATGGGCAGTGCTTGTCTACAGTAATTTTCATTTAAAAAAAAAAAAAAAATCAGAACCCTTGGGGAAATGGTAGTTTGGAGCCCGTTTTCAAAAATAAGCGTTATTTTTCCAATTAGTGATTAAAAGTAAAAATGAGGCAAGAAATGACGTATGATGTCTGAAATCTGATTGGCTGTTGGCACAAGGAGGTGGAACTAAGCTTTGGAGGCGAGTTCTCAATGCTGCCAACCTTCAGAAATGGCAAACCTTCCTGGCAACCTTCAAGAACCTTTGCCATGACCTTTCCCATGATTTGATTTTGAGGATGTGTTCTGGTTTATTAATTTCAATAATAAACCCTAGGAATCGAGCATGAAAAAAAAATTTAACCCTCCCTCAAAATTGGATGGTTTACGTTTCAAGGTATGTAGAATCCAAAATGCAATAAAAAATATCCGTCTGTCCGCTGTATGCCGTACTTTTCTTAGCAGGAACAAAAATTAATGAGATTTGGTTTGTAGGTCCCGTTTGGGGTCTAGTTGGTCCTCGAAGCACGGCGTTACTGTCAGTCATCTCTAAGGGGTTGAAATTTTCAGAACGCAGTAGCTCAAAAACTTTCAATAGAAGGGTATGGTTTTTTTCATGTTTTTTATATTGATCTTGATCTAAAGAATTTGTTGAGACCGCCCGGAGCACTGTACGACCAGCCGTTCGTTTGCACCGAAAAGCTTCTTCAACATGATCGTAAATCAAATGGTATAAATCCAGCCCAGATATTATTGTTAGGGAGCACCTGATTATAATCACCGATGGCTTTATGAAGTCGAGTTGGTTGTTCTGTGATATTAGGGGTATTCATGGTTCGGTAGTTTACAACGTCGAGAAGTTGTAAACGGTCGAATTCGTCGAGAAGTCGAGTGCGCGACCCTACTGAGCATGCGCGATCGAGAAGATCCGTCGAGAAGTTCGTAAACGAAATAGCAGAGTCGGCTAAATGGCGTCGAGATGTCGAGAAATCGTAAACTGCTAACTAATTCACCGACAGGGGCCGCTAGGAGCGCCGCATTTACGACATTTACAATTATTCGACTTCATAATTCGAGGGGGGCCTCATGGTGACCACAGTTTTCGACGTTTTCGATTTACAACATTTACGACGGTCGAGTGAACCATGAATACCCCTATTATTTCATTTGATAAATGATGTTTCTTTTGGATTTTGGTGATAGGCACTTTTTGCAACTTGAGCAAACGTTGAAGTATTACTGGGTAAATTATTACACAACGGTTTATTATTTACCTTATGCTTCATGAATAACTACAAATAATTAATGATTGAATTAATGAATCCCACTCATTTGTATGAAACTTTAATTCCGAGGCCGGCTCAAGTACTCAATTTAGGGCTTTCCTGGGGGGAGCTCGAGGGTACTGACCACAGAAAACGGTGACCTACGCAGAAGGGGCATCCATACAGGTAAATAATAAACCGATGTGTAATAATTTGCAGCATTTTCAAATGTATTTATAAATTTGCGGTTCCATCCATCCATCCAACCATAACGGTTCTGTACATTGTTTAAAGTGATTCACTAGCGCTCTGCGCGGGATCTGAGTTGAACTACTCGACAATTTACCTGATACGTGATACCTCATTTTTAGTGGGAACTCAGAAATTCACATTTCACACTCGTTTTCTGCCTATAGTTTCCGACATAAACACCTCATTACGTGGTCAATAATAAATTGTCAATTCTGTTAGTGAACAGAATTTGACCAAAAAAAGGCAACCCACGAAAACTGACCGTCACATAGGTGAGGAACCTTATACTACCTACCAGAGTTGGTACTTTTTTAATGCTATAACTTTCGTATCTATCGACCAGAAGTAGAGATGGCAGGTGCGGTACTAATAAAGCGGTCGATAAAAGCAGTAGAAATCGAATGCTTTCCCTGATGGCAATTGCACAGGTTGCTGGCCATTACATCTTACTAAGACTACGAACAATTTGTTCATAACCACAACCCATTATTGTGTTCTCGGAGGCGGTTCATGGCCCAGACGTCCCAGTTTGAAAACGAATTGTATTGTGTATTGAATTCCTAGATTATGTAAGTACTGTTGCTATCCTAGTACGCTGGTCTTTCTTGTATGGCATGGAGCATTTTTCATTATTTTCTTACAGAAGTAGAGTTAGCAGCTAATTAATAAACTCGGGAGGTAAAAGTAGTAAGCATGGAATTTTTTCTTTGGTGGAAATTGCACAGGTGGTGGTCTACATCATAAGATTATATTTTACTTACCTTCTCCTACTTCGATACTACGAATACCTAATTTGTTCATACCTGCAAACCATTATTCCGTTCTCGGCGGCTGTTCATGGCCAGAGTAGACGTCCAAATTTGAAAGTGCGGTCTTTTATATAGGGCTAGGTCACCATCAACCTTGAATTTTTCGCTTGGCGAACAAACTAAAAATGAACCCAACTTATCTAAATTCTTATCAACTGAAATTCGAGCGTGGAGGATGTAAGAAAAGAGAAAGTAAACCAGTGAGCAAAACCACAACGTAGAGATTCACTTGAATGATAAGGACGGTTTCCTGAACGCCAGCGCCCTTTTGTGAGAAGTGTTCAAAATATAAACTACTAATAGTGAACAAAGTTGCTGAGAGCCTCTGGTGAGGAAATGGAAAACTACTCGAAGTTACTCTGTCTGGCGGGTTACTTTATCTCACTTCTCACCGAGATTTTTGTTAGATGAGTAATTTGCTACTTCCCTTTTTTGTTAGACTTAATTTGCTACCTACAGTTTTTCTTCCTTCCTGCTAAGTAGTAGGATTTTTGTTAGACGCAATTTGCTACCTCCCTTTTTTGTTATATGTAAATTGCTAGCTACAGTTTTTCTTCCTTTCAAGTACTTTACAACTGGAAATAATCCTCATTGACCTGCAACTTCCCTTGAAACTACTACTTCAATTGTGAGAGCCCAGCTTTCAGGACAGTTTCTTCAAATCATTTTCTAATGTCTTGTCTTATGAAAGTCGTCTCAAATATAAAATTGAGCAGATGCAAATATGGTGCACAGGAAGTTGTTCAAAAAGTGTTAATAGTAGTTTCCTGTTCACAACATCGCTAAAACTACTTAGCCAATCTGGAATCTGTTCTTTCAGATCAGCCATACTCCTCATCTATTGACTTATTGCCATGACTTGGATAGTCGGAGCCACATTTCCACAGTCACTGACTACCAAGGCATAAGAAGTCAACCTTGAGGAAATTTGTATGAATCTCATGTTACAGATGAGTTTGCCTTTCCTTTGCATCAGTTATATGCATATGTACCCTATGGATGTAGTTCTGCATTAATCTGGACTAGGAATGGCCTTGACACCACATAACAATCAGCATTTAGGGCTGCTCAGGGAAGTAGCGGGAGAGTAATGAGGGGCTGTTTAAAATGTGATCAGTTCTGCTAGTTTGGTGGAGACCTTAAAGCTTGTCTCACCGATTAACCCGTTTCCTGCGGGGCGTTTTTGGTGGATTTATGCCAGCGTGAGGCGAGACGTACCTAGGTCTCTTCGGGTCTCTTCTCTCTTGGGATCCATGCCCAGAACTTTCGAACCCCAGAAATGTTACGTGTAGACAATAAAGGATGGAAAATCAATTGTATTTTACTTAGTATCAATTCCAAGTTAACTGGCTATTTTAGTGGGTGTGAAATTCGGGATTTTGATGGTAAGTATGTTCTTGATGAGGGGTGTATGGAATATGGAAAACGGCACAGGTCGGTCGGAGTTTCTATTAGTGCAATGTAAAAAATGGCAAATATAAAAACATGTGTTCGAATTAGGTTCTTAATGAGGGGGTCTATTGAATATGGAAAACGGCACAGGTCGGTCAGAGTTTCTATTAGTGCAATGTAAAAAATGGCAAATATAAAAAAATGTGTTCGAATTTAGGCGGGCAATAACTTCTGACTTCAACCCTTTGTTAGGCCCAGGCCGACTACTACTGATGTCCAAACCATCTCAACAGAAGGCCAGACCCGGGACATTTTGGGAAAGCGATGAAAAACACTACAGTTTGGCTCCCATGGCTAAATTATGCTATCAATAATTCAAAATGACTAACTATTCAATATTACAATTTGTGACGTTATATGGGAATCCCCTCCATTTTGGATCCGGGCTCTTCCCAATCTTCGCAAAAACGAATCGTCATCTCCTGGAGGCATTGCGTAATAATCAAACGAGTGTCTCCGGGGCAGCTGTCACACTACTTCCCCACCTTTCTTGAGTGGAGAGAGGGAAACTACGCCCTATGGGCGGCGAAGTTACACCCCCTCATCCATTAAAAATTTTAATACTATAATTACAACCAATCGGGTAGGCAACTGGTCTAGAATACGATTCATACAATACTAATTTTGATCTGAAGTTTCCAATTCCTAGCTCATTGTACAGCTTTCAGTGGTCCCCTTATCCTCCACTAGGGAAGAACCACATGGATACTACTGGGTATTTCCATAGATTACCACTCAACCGCCTACAACGCTCTCTGTTCTTTTACGGATTTTCTCCCAACTACTTAACGTACAGTTTCTAAAAGAGTCGTTGGCCGAGGCCGATTAAATCACGTACCTTCCGCGTGATGGCGTGATCGTATCATATGTGGGCAAGAACTGCAGGCCTCTTCTGATAACGACGGGAATTTTCTTTTTCCGCTGGTTACCCCTATTTTCAGTTTTAACTGTTTTATTAAATTAATTTTCTCCAGCCGGACTTTCCCCCCTCGCGACATGTCTATTGCCGTCGTTAGACTCAACCATCTGCTGAGGAATCTACCCAGCCGTCGTTATCAACAGAATTTGATCAAATGCCTCGCTTCGTCCAGCAATCAGATACGTGGGTTTCATCAGAAAAGGTGAGCCGGAATTATTTTAAGTTTTATTTTTTGTAGGTAAATGGTTTTGTTGTCAGTTTATCGGCATCTACTGGCCCCTGTGCTGATGGAATTCATGACGTCCTTCACTTTTTTTCTTCTCTGAGAAAAGGGAGCAAGTGGCCCACTTATTGACTAAATTAGTCCATTTCAGTCATGTAACAGTACATCTGAGGTTATTGTTATTTTGCTGTCATTTCTTCAGGGCCGGACGAGTCATCTGCGACTTG
This sequence comes from Leptopterna dolabrata, assembly GCA_954871275.1. NCBI lineage: Eukaryota > Metazoa > Arthropoda > Insecta > Hemiptera > Miridae > Leptopterna > Leptopterna dolabrata. Next base: position 35,551,553 of record OX940977.1, on the reverse strand, counting down.
CAGCGGCTTCCTGGTGGATGGAGGGTGAAGGGAGTGCGATTGTATGCCGACTATCCGAGCCACATCAAGGTCCCCTTGCCAGCCCTTTCGCCGACGATGGAAATGGGGACCATCGTCAGCTGGGCCAAGAAAGAAGGTGAGGGTTCTCTGTTCTCTTCGCAGTTTTAGTGAAGTGGGTGTTCATAAGAATCTTGAATCTTGAAGTATTCCACTAACTGGACTTGATTGATGGGTTACTCCGAACTCGGACGTTGTTGCCCCTGCTTCGAGTAGACCATGCGTGCAGTTCACGTCCTGGACCGAGCCTTTAATGCTCGACGTAGGCAGGACAAACTAACCTACTAATAATAATAGTAGCTTTGTTCAAGGTGGGTGAGTGGTACTAGTTCAGAGCGGGTAGTAATTGCAGGTTTAGAGCAGGTGCAGTACCACTGCAGTCGTGAGTCAGGTGACAGCTTCAGTGTCAAGAGAACACGTTTGGAACAGAATGCACTGAGTGGAGAAAGATTGCCCTCGCTCTCGGGACCTGCTCAGTTCACGTTTGGAGCCAGTTTTTTGGTCACCTTGGATACAGGTTCACTGTCCCTGGGGACAGCTTGCACTCACCGCCCTCAATGTGCTTATGCGGATTGCTCTGAACAAGAACTGAGGGACAGCTTGAACAAAACTACCTTCCAGGTTATGCGTTAACGTGAAACGAGAATGATCAATTACGAATTGTAAAAAAAAAAATAAACAACAGAGATTATTATCAGAGAGTTCCTAGGAGATACCGTTGCTCAGATGGCTGACGCATTTGGTCGCAAACATCCGTCACCTTCTGTCGATCCCTTGAAACGTTAACGACTAGAACATGTGTAAAAGTAACCTGACATGTTGAAAAGCGTTAGGTACCTACTACGTGCTACAGGGAAAACGTGGTGGCGATGAATTTTCCTACTGCACTCAAAGTTATCGCACCAAATACCTACCTCCCTTTCAAGCCGTTTCTACTCAGGAGAATCAAGTAGAAAGAGAAGTTGTTAGGGAAACACACGTCATTGGAGAAGGTCATGAAAATTATATGAACCATAACCCATAGAATCGGATTTTTGTTGGAGAAGGAGGGTGTAGAATTGATTGAACTTGCTTGCTTTAACCAAATTTAACAACAACAAACAGTTCAGTAACTTTCTTCACCGTCTTTTCTGATTATCCTAACTCAAGTTATGCCCATTTTTCGTGTTTTGCACTGGTGTACTGTAAAACATTTCTATACATATTGTTTTCTTGACCTGTAGTACTGTACATTGTTTTCTTCACCTAAAAAATGAAATGGTTTCAAATGCTTAGGCTTTTTTAGTTTAGACCTACTTCTCCCCCCATAATAAAACCTAGTTTCACAAATTTATAGCTGGTTTTGCAGTCGCACACACATTCATACCAATTGCAAAAGAAGCCAAATACCTACTGCAGAAGTAAACCAAATTTATACAACTTTAATTTTGCAATAACTAATTTGACATTCTTCGAATGGAACAGGCTGCCTGACTTCAGATTTAACAGACCTGGTGCATAGTGGTTTCTTTCATGTCTGTGTGTCGCTCTTTTGTCTTTCAAGATGGAAGGGGGTAGAATTCACAGTACTTCAAGAATCTGTCAGGAATTGACGTCACTTTGAGATACCGTGCATCATGCTCAGTTGTCTCTCGTAACCCATGGCAATGGGTTAGCATCCATGCTGTTTGCCCTAACAGTGGATGCGGTATTGATATGACCATATCTCCTAGGAACTCTCTAGCAACTTCATTTATATCAAATTAAGTTCGTGATGATGGAGGACACTACCCTCCAGTGGTGACTACCTCTTGTTAACGGGTAGCCCGTTGCCTCTCCAAAAGGTCAAACGGAGATGTGAGCGAACTTTTGAGTTGCGGTGTCAATGATACTTGCATGGATATTATTTCAAATTGGTGCCTGTTGTGATTGTGGCCTGTCGAAACCTGCTCAAGCCTGTAGTCATCTAGGATAATAACTTGATTCAATTCTATTGTTGGTACACCCTTGGTCGTTCCACTTATGCATGTTTCCACCTGTTCAACCCATTAACCAATAGGCGACGCCGACGTTTCAAAGGTGTTCGAAGGCAGCATACAGCTCGGTATACGAGTATTATGTTCTTTGAGTAGCACAAGCGACGAGTTGAGTTGCCTCAGGGCGACTCTGGGGCTGTATAAACACACACTTCGGTGCATATTCGATTAACAGCACAAACATGCCTAGTAGGTATCCCCCCTCCTCTCCCATCATCGTCTCCACGTGTCTGCTGTTCCAGAATCGCCTTGAGGCAACTTTTATGTTTGTGCTGCTCACAGAGTATTATCCAAGCTCATTCTTCTACCTCAGCTGAATGGGCAGAGCCAACATGCTACACCCAGGGGCTGTTTGTTACTTCAGACTTATTGGGAGTTGCCCCTGCTCTGAGTAGGTATGTCTGGTTCACGTCCTGCTCGTAACTTAATCAGTGAAAGCAATACAGACAAACCTACTAACAGGGTGTTTAGTTCTTCTCATTGATTCGGTTCACTTGCCCATGCTCTAGGTGACAAGCTCAACGAAGGTGATCTCTTAGCTGAAATCGAAACCGACAAGGCTACCATGGGTTTTGAAACCCCAGAAGAAGGCTATCTTGCCAAGATATTGATTCCTGCCGGCACCAAGGAAGTTCCAATTGGAAAGGTATTTCTAATCGCCCAGTTGTAGATTAGCTTCTCAAGAACATACAAATAATCTGACCATTTTGTTTGTATGATGTGCTTACCTATGTTTTATGAATCTAATGGTTTTCAGAACGTTTGTATAATAGTGGAAAAACAGGAAGATATTGCCAAATTCAAAGATTTCAAAGACGACTCTTCGGCTGCATCTGCAGCAAAACCTGCTGCCGCACCTACTCCTCCACCACCTGTGGCTGGTAAGTAAATTAGTAACATCATCACATGCTCTCATTGTGTTAAAAATGTAACTTGATTCGAACTTTTGAATTAGGTACCTGTACAATCCCTGGAAGCTTTTCCAGGCAGCACATTATTTCCATCACCCAGCGCATATTTGATAGCATGCATTAAAAATAGTAGTAGTAGGACACTGGAACTGGGGAAGGAAGAGGAGAATGTGGGCTAGCTAAGGCTTATCCTAGCCTGTAATGCTAATTAAGAAAGGATTTCTCCATCAATTTTCATTGTGAAAAAGAAGTTCTGGATAGGAAATAGTCAACTTTTGACCCTCAGTAGTCACCTGTTTAGGCTATTCACGACGTTGCCCTAGCAGATTAATGGTAGTCCAGTCATGTTGGAAACTTGTACATAGGCTGACACTAAGGCTTATCAGTGGGGACGGTAGGAATTAATTGTTATAGTAAGATTTCCTAATGGTACGATTGATTGGATGCGCTCACCTCCGACCATGTAACTGCCCATATGTAGGGTGCTGCTGTAACGTATCTGTGGTAAAATGGTGGTAGACATCCGTGTGTATGGACCCTTGGCGCCTTATCCCACAAACGCTTGTGTCTGTGTCTCCTGCTGTATCGGCAGTCAGCATAGTGGTGCTACTCTAAGTGACGCTGAACTCAAGTTATTTTTGCTCATATGCTGGAGGAATTAACTGTAAGCGATATCGAGTCCATCCTATCGTATATTATTCGTTTGTGGTTGAGTATGTACTTGATAACTACTTATGATGATGACATGTGAATCATTTATGTGTCATCAGCTCCAGTCGCTGCTGCTCCACCACCACCTCCTCCAACCCCTTCCATCCCTCCGCCATCTGCTGAACCCCTCACAGAGAAGGGAAGAATATACGCCAGCCCCATGGCCAAACGATTGGCAGAAAAGAAAAACCTTCGCTTGGAGGTGATTTCATTCATTTTCATCTCTATTCAAGAACATGCGTTTACGTTGGAGCAGCTGTAAGTTATCAGAATGGGGAGGGTTAAATTATAGATAAATTGCAGGTGCTATTCACTGTAAGTAGTTACGTCCGAGCTTTACAAAGTCTCTGTCTTGGGTCCCAACTGATGGTAAGCACCACGTCTTTCAATTCTTTTCCATTGTCATGATTGTGAACACTGAGGCGTGGAGATCCACGCATTGATAGTTGTCGTGCTGTTCACTAATCACTGCTTTGTTATAATTCCAGTCTGGTCTAACTTATGCTGTCTCTGGTCTGAACACTTATGTCGCTACTCCAACTTAAGACGTGCCTTCATTCTTTTCGCTTCCGTGAGAGTTTCCTGGGTCTCACCCTACTGGCCATCTCCAGTTTTCTCTAAAATCTGATAACAAAAAGACTTATATTTCTCGTTGAATAGTATTCAGTTTTCATCAGGTACCTACCTACATTTCCTCTCCATTGAACAAGCATGATATTTCACAGCAAGTAGCCCAAGGTAGTGGCATCATGGGTTCGGTCAAGAGCAAAGATCTTCAGATACTCCAAAAATCAGGTGCGCCAGCGCAAACGGCCACCAGCGGAGGAGCAGCATACGAAGACATCCCTGTCTCCAGCATCCGAGGAGTCATCGCCAAGCGTCTCTTGGAATCAAAACTTGTAAGCATTCTTCATTTACTGAGTTTTTCTCATTTACAGGATAGGTTTTTTTTAACCACCCAATAGCAACGACTTACGATAGGGGCATTACAACTGATTGAGATATGAGAAGAATGCAATAAGTAGGTTGGTGGAGTGCTAGATTCCAAGATTGTCAGTTTTAATCTCAAGCATACCTACCTAAAACAGAGTAGATGTACTATAATAAACTTCGGGATAAATGCACACACAAATTTCATTGAAATGTGCTTAGGAACCTGTTTTTGATTTTATTCAACTAGGAACTCTTAACTTCTGAACCTTGAACTTCGCATTTCTTTCCATTTCAGCCATGGATTACTCTTGATCACATGCTTTAATAATACTTGAGAAGGTTATACACAGATTCCGATGAATCTACAAGTAGAAGAGTACTATTACCTGGAGTTACTTCTTCTACCCTGTCTGCTTGTGGTATACGGAAAGTGGATATTCTGTGCCTCTAACATCCCGTAAAATGGGTTACTTATTTGCATATTAATTGAAATATCCTGTTTTCGTTCTGCTGTTCTATTTCTGTAAATTCATCTGTCATCTATTGTGCAATGGTCTGTTTAAAAAAGAAGAATAATCGCGTATATGATCGTTGTATGAAGACGACGTGTGTTTTATGGAGACTTGTGCAACTACATCTGTTTCGAACAAAAAAATGAACAGCGTACTTTGGTTGTGAAATGTAGATAGCAAACGAAAGGGATATTAAATCAAGGACGTTTATTCTTCTTTCTCTTGCTGAATCTCCTGGGGGCAGGGGGATCTCCAGAAAATGAGTGTAACTTTTCTGGCTACATCCGTCCTGAAAAAGGGTGTGAACAGGGTAGAAAAATTATATTCATTCTCATCTACCTAGTCAGAGTGAATTCTGGGAGCTCCAACAGGTTACCTCACCCACTGTACGCTGAGCGCATTTGCACACTGTCACTTGTTGGTTGGGACAGTGACACTGGTCCGTTGGTTCGAATCTCAACGTCCTTGTCCCAACCCACAGTGGTAAGGGAGGTGAAATTCAGAGAAGGCTCTGTAGCTATTATATTCCGATAGTGAGTAGTTATTTAAACTAGAAGAGAAAGGAAATTGAATTGCCATTTTGCTTCGAACTGATAATTTATTGATAATAGAGATTAGTGTCTGTCCACAAGCTGTGTGGAGGGTGTAGCAATATCCATGGCATGTTGTCAGAATAGCTGGGCTTCTGCCAGGATTAGCAAGCCAGCTGGGTACTCGCAGCTAGCATATATATGTTTCCTCATCTTCCTTGGTCGTATCTCTCGTTCTTTAATTATGTTGTTGTTTCATTGCGTGCCTGCTGGCCATCCACAAGTAGAATAGGGAGAGAGCCCTCGTCCCTCTGATGGGGTCAGCCTCCGTCCGTTTGGTTTATTTTTATAAGCTGTTTTCTTTATTTCTGTCCCCGTGTTATTTTAATTTTATATGTATAGACTTGGAAACATCCCCACAATAATATATATTGCATGATGTTACTCGCCATGGTGTTGCATGGTATTATTAGTTCATGATCATCATAATTTATGCACTTTTTCCTTTTTTTTTTTACAGACGCTACCCCACTATTACTTGACCGTCGAGTGCTGCATGGATCAAACCCTGTCCCTGCGATCCGACCTTAACAAAGCCTTGGAGCCCGAAAAAATAAAATTAAGCGTCAACGATTTCGTGATAAAAGCAACTGCCCTAGCGTCTCTCAAAGTCAAAGATGCAAACACGGCGTGGCTGGGAGGAGTTATTAGACAGTAAGGAAGCTTGCCATTGTGAACTCTAATCCATTGGAATATTTTCTCTGTACTAAGAGAGTGTTTTACTTAGGGCTTTTGACTTCTTGTGTGGTATTATAGTTACTGTCTTCCAGATACCACGGTGTAGACGTGAGCGTAGCAGTAAGCACACCCAAAGGTTTGATAACTCCTATAGTATTCAACGCTCACATAAAGGGACTTATCGAAATAAGTACTGACGTTAAAACGCTCGCAGCCAAAGCCCGAGATGGCAAACTACAACCTCACGAATTTCAGGTGAGAAAATTGAAAAGTAGGCCAATTTGGTGGCAGTATAGCTTTCTCACATCAATAGCTTGATTCATATGATTAGCTGGTGTAACCAATTATTTTTACGAAAATATCTTTACGTAAATGAACCACTCCCCAACTACCTCAACCTTACCTGCTTATCCAACTGGACGACGCATAATAACTAGAAGTTATTATGGTTCAAGCTTTCGCTTGTGCAGGTCTTCTGCTGTTCAGTTCAACATTACATTTCAAAGAGCTATCCGAACTCATAAGGTTTGTTCGCACTGGCTTTTTCTTACGGCTAGCTGACTCCTAGAAAACCGACCATGATCCAATACCATCTTGATAAGCATTTGAGTTTGATAATGGTAGGGAATCGAGAAGGCACATGGTCAGTTCTCGTCCGCCATATTTCCTGTTTACTGGAATGGTGATCGGAAAACTGGCTTTGGATAGTCACAAAAACACTGCGAACAGCCGGTCATGGATACTATACAGTCAGAAAACAGTCTGAGAATCACTGCAAATGGCCCAACGTCTTTATGACGGTCAAATAACCGTCAGATGGTCACTGCAAACAAACCTATGATGACTGCAGCCCCCCCCCCCCCCCCCCCCCCCCGCCCCCAAACGTTTCAAAATGCCAAACAGGTCTGCGGGTATGGAAGTTCCAGGGGGGGGGGGGGGGGGTTGTGTGTTAGTTGTGCTGGGGTTAGTTGTCACTTCGATGAGTAATCCTGATTAACTAGGAACCCCAGTAAATTTAATCAAAATCGGATGACTCGAACCAGAGTTGCATAAATATGATCAAAATCGGATGAATCGAACCAGAGTTGCATAAATATGATCAAAATCGGATGACTCGAACCAGTGTTGCATAAATATGATCAAAATCGGATGACTCGAACCAGAGTTGCATAAATATGATCAAAATCGGATGACTCGAACCAGAGTTGCATAAATATGATCAAAATCGGATGACTCGAACCAGTGTTGCATAAATATGATCAAAATCGGATGACTCGAACCAGAGTTGCATAAATATGATCAAAATCGGATGACTCGAACCAGTGTTGCTGTCTCATTTTGATTAAATTCTATGGGACTATCTGAGGTCGAACCCGCACACAGATCAACATTCCTACTGGTTTGCATTGTGCTTTCGATGTAATGGGTGTAGACAGACTGACACGGAACCAAATCCGTCGTTGTTCGAGGCCATGACTTTTGGTAGTGAGAAAGCCAAATACTGCGTACTTGCCTGACTTACTGCCAGGAGGAAGACGGATAGTTCACCACCGACATCACTTTTTAACTACGAAGTAATACTATGTACATATTTAATTGTTATAGGGAGGCACTATCTCAGTGTCCAACCTTGGGATGTACGGCGTACATCAATTCTGTGCCATTATAAATCCACCACAATCGTGCATTGTGGCTGTCGGTGCGACTGTTGCGAAATTCGTTCCTGATAAAAACGGACAAGGGTTAGTTGTGCTGCAGTTCTCTCGAATAATATCGAACTATTTTGACGTCTTCGTTCTGATATTCACTCCCGCTATCCGTTGTTTTCAGAGTCGCCAAGAATTTCATGAAAGTCACTTTGAGTGCAGACCACAGAACTGTAGATGGAGCCGTTGGAGCCCAGTGGCTTGCAGCTTTCAGGGATCTGATAGAAAACCCCCATAAAATGCTTCTGTGAAGACAAACGGTTGTAATCTAGGTTTGTATATCCTCACACTTGTATTATGAGTACTGGATTCATGTTGTAGAATTTCGATGCTGATATGTGTTTTCTTTCCACCTATTTGATGGCAAAACTCGCTACTGAATTCCGGGTTGATGCTGATTGGATGTTTGAAGTGAAGGGCGCTTAATCAATTTTGAAGTCAGCAGTTAGAAAATCCATCAAAAATTGCAACTTCTTAAAAATATTATTTTCAATAATGAATCTTTGGAATCGAAGCTAACCCCCCCCTTCAAAAATTTTTGGTTTCTGTTTCAAGGTACGTAGAATCCGAAAATGGAATACAAAATTTCTCTCCGTACGCCGTACACTGCACTTTCCTTGGTTAACATGAACCAAAATTAATGAAATTTGGTTTGTCGGTCCATTTTGGGGTCTAGTTGGTCCTCGAAGCTCGGCGTTACTGTCAGTCATCTCTGAGGGGTGAAAACTGGGGGGGTTGAAATGTTCAGAACGTCGTAGCTCGAAAACTTTCGATAGAAGTGTATGGTTTTTTTAACGTTTTTAAACTTTCGATAGAAGTGTATGGTTTTTTTAACGTTTTTAAACTTTCGATAGAAGTGTATGGTTTTTTTAACGTTTTTAAACTTTCGATAGAAGTGTATGGTTTTCTTAACGTTTTTAAATTGATCTTGAACTACAAAATTTGGAGACCACCCGGAGCATTTAAGTCCAGCCATTCGTTTGCACCTTAAAGCTTCGTCAATATGATTGTGAATGAAACGGAATAAATCCGCCCCAGTTATCATTGCTAGGGAACACCTGATATAATCACAGATGGGTGTATGAAATCGAGTTGGTAGTTCCGTGTGTTGTAAACATGCAAACCCCGAATTAAGGTTTTATTCAGCAAAAGTTAACAGAATAATTTCAAATTGCTAAGTTGATAATTATGAACACAAATAAACGTCGCATGTGAAATGGTAATCATAACTACTGATGTTGACATATCACATTTACCCCCACTTCAATGTGTCACATAGTCTTCTAAATAGCTAGGCGGTCTCCTCGTTCGTTCACTCCTTCTGATTGGTGGTTCCTCTTGAAGCTCAGGTATCTCTTCCTTTTCGTTGGCCGATGGAGTTACAGTTTCTTCCTTTTGAGGTAATATGGGATTGCGTGAGGTAGTAACCGTAGTATCTTCCGTAGTATTTCCCAGGCTAATTTGCTCTCCTACCGGAGCTAAGTGCTGAGTGGACACAGTCGTTTCCCGTCCATCGGGAAGTCTGATGTGGGCATACTGTGCGTTTGCCTCAAGCAAGTCCACCTCATCGACTAGGGGTTCATACTTACTGTGGCGCACGTGTCGCTTCAGTAAGACTCTCCCAGGTTCGAGAAGCCTACAGCTTCACCATTTGACGACTTTCTAGGATGCATGAACATACGTTCATGGGGCGTCTGGTTCGTAGCGGTGCACAGCAAGGAGCGTACAGAGTGGAGAGCTTGTTGCAGCACTTCTTCCCAGTCTTCAGACCTCAAATTGTTGGAACGCAACGCTAGTTGAATAGTTTTCCACAGTATGCCATTATATCTCTCGACTTGCCCATTACCTTGAGGGTGGTAAGGAGTTGTTCTACTAGTGGCGATACCACTAGAATGGAGAAAGGTTTTGAAATCCCTCGACATAAAAGATGCCCCTCGGTCAGAATGAATGAAAGATGGCATTCCGAAAACAGAAAATAGTTGTTTCAAACTTTGAATGAGTGTGGTCGAGCTTAGGTCTTTGCAAGGTATCGCAAATGGGAAACGAGAAAATTCGTCCACCACCGTCAGTATATAAGGACGTCCAGATGATGATGGTAAAGGCCCCTTGAAGTCGAGGTTTAGTCTCTCAAATGGCTTCGTCGCCTTTATCAGATGAGCTTTCTCCCCCTTGAAAAATCGAGGTTTTAGTTCATTGCAGACTGAGCATGAAGAGGTCATTTTGCGAAGATCATCCATTGAAAATGGTAGGTTCTTACTACGGACCCAATGGTACATCCTTGTCACTCCGGGATGGCACAGTGATTTATGGAGATTCTGTAAGTCAAGGAAAGTCATTGATCCGCAGACTTGGGATAACGTATCAGCAACTGTATTTTCTTTTCCCAGACGATAAACTATGTCATATGAATAGGCAGATAATTCAAGTTTCCACCTTGCAATTTTTTCATTTTTCACCTTGCCAGCATGTTTGGTATCCAGCATGAAAGCTACGCTCTGCTGGTCTGTGATGAGGTGGAAATGTCGCCCTAACAAAAAATGGCGCCATTTACGGATGGACTCAACAATAGCATATGCTTCCTTCTCAATGATTGAATGATTCTTTTCTGAAGAATTGAGAGTGCGGGTGAAGAAGGCAACTGGTTTTCCATGTTGGCTAAGAGTGGCAGAAATTGCGTAGTCGGATGCATCTGTCTCTACCGTAAGGGGAGCATTCAAATCCACTACATTCACTACTGCTTTCGCAATGTCCCTTTTAATGGTGTCAAACGCACCCAAAGCTTCATTATTCAATGGAAAGGATCCATAATGGACAAGAGGATAAACTTTCTCTGAAAATTTGGGTACCCATTTTGCATAGTGTGAAAACATTCCTAAAACCTTCTGTAATGAGGAAGAGTTCTTAGGCGGTTGGATTTCTAGTAGTGAACGGAGCCTTTCTGGATCAGGCTTTATTTGCCCATCCGAAACCACATACCCAAGTAAACTTATTGTTTTGGCGTTGAATGTACATTTGTCCTTATTGAGTGTAAGATTGTACTTTCTAGTCATGTCAAGGAAATTTTGCAAATTTCGGTTGTGATCAACTTCATCGACTCCACATATAGTCACATCATCTAAGTATGCGTAGGTACCTTTGAGATTCTCCTTCTTTATTATGTTAGTGAGGAATTTCTGAAACGCAGGTACCCGAACTACTCCTTTAGTTACTCCGAACGGGAGACGAGTGAAGTGGTAAAGTTGGCCACCAACTTCAAAGGCTGCGTAGACCCGCTCCTCCTCAGCGATTGGTACCTGATGATAGGCACTCGCGAGATCGATCTGACTGAACCTCTTGTATCTGGCTACTTCCTGAACGATATCATCGATTCTGGGAATAGGAAAAGCGTCTAGTAGCGTATATTTGTTGATAGTTTGGGAATAGTCAATGACCATCCTCCTTTTCCTGGCACCAGATACAACAAAAGCTTGAGCTCTCCAAGGGGAATCGCTCAATTCGATAATCTTATTGTCAAGGAGTTTCCTAACTTCCGCTTCCATGAATTCCAAGTCAGTTTTGGCGTGTCTTCGTGATCGAGTCGCTATAGGCTTACAGTTGGGGGTGAGATGTGAGAATATGTGAATGGGTTCAACAAAGGCTGCTCCGACTCCGCCACAGATCTTCAGTGCGGGACGTTCACCCCCATAGGATATCTCTACCGATTTGTGTACTTGTAACACGTCATGCCCAAGAATAACATCCGAACAAAGATCTTTCATCAAGTAAAGCTTAACATCCTCATACAGATTCCCTTTTACTTCTATTGTGACTTTACAATACGATTTAATTTCTGTAGCAAGAGAGATCGAAGCCATGGAAATACGACCAAAGAATGGAAAGGTCCGCAAGTTGGCCTTTTGAGCCTGTGCCGAACTGATGAAGCTAAGAGAGCTCCCTGTATCGACCAAGGCCTCCGCTAAGATTTCGTTATTAATCTTTATAGGTACCGTTGTCTTTGCCAGTGTAGGGGATGAAGTAGCTACAACAGTTGCTAATGAAGCTACTGTTCCTTTTGAGTCATGTTTCTTGGAAAGGCAAACCTTTGCAAAGTGCCCTTTCTTGTTGCATATTTTACATTTTTCATTGACGGCTGGGCATGATTGTCGGGAATGTCGTGGACCTCCGCAAAAATAGCAAGAGGTGCGCTTTGAAATAGCCCCTATGGTGTGGTCATGTGTGGTATCTGTTGTCATTGGATAATTATGTTGTTCTTTACTGGTGTCTTCCCATGGTTGTTTCATAGCACCTATCGGAACAGTGTGTGTCGACTCGTACGACTATGAGTACATCTGTGCTAGATCCAAAGCCCTAGCTTGGTTGAATGCATCCTCCAGCGAGAGTATTGGGTTCTCTAAGAGCCTCTGGCGTATTGCTGTTGATTGAAGGCCTCATATAAAGGCCTCTCTTATGCTGTCATCCCTATTTTGATCTGCTGTTACAGCTCTGTAATTGCACTGTTTGCCAAGGGCCTTTAAAGCTAACAAGTACTGGTCGAGTGTTTCTCCAACTTGTTGCCGCCTGGTGGCTAAAAACAGTGTCGTGCGTAAATTTCGTTTTTAGGTTTTACGAATAATCCCTCCAAAGTTGTTAAAGCTGCATCATAAGTGGTACAGGAAAAGTTTAGGAGCGACAAAATTGGCTAGGAGTTGACGCTTTACCTCATCAGTAAGGACCTCTGTCGTCGATCCAAGGAAATTGTCAAAGGTATGCCTCCAGTGCGTCCAGTTGGCCTCTGCCCCTGTATCCGATGGATCCACTTCGAGACGATCCGGTTTGAGGAACTTCTTCATTTTTACTCCTCAAACTTTTGCTGAATAAATTGTTGTAAACATGCAAACCCCGAATTAAGGTTTTATTCAGCAAAAGTTAACAGAATAATTTCAAATTGCTAAGTTGATAATTATGAACACAAATAAACGTCGCATGTGAAATGGTAATCATAACTACTGATGTTGACATATCACACCGTGACATTATTTCGTTTGAGAAGATGGCTCTTTTGGATTTTGTTCAAAGGGTAGGTACTTTTGTAACTTGAACAAACATTATGGCTTCATGAATAACCACAAATAACTATTGAATCCCGCGCATTTTTATGAAACTCAATTCCTGGGCCGGCTCCAGTACTCGATTTAGTGCTTTCCGGAGGGGGGGGGGGGGGGGGGCACGAGGGTATTGATCCCAGAAAACTGTGGTCTAAGCAGAAGGGGCATCTATACAGGTAAATAATACTTTTGTGTAATAATTTGCAGCGTTTTTTCCTTCATGTTCGATTCCAAAGGTTAATTATTGAAAATCATAAACCAACACTTTCTGTTCAGAAAACTCTATTTATTTATGAAAATAATTACATAGTAACATAGTAGCGTGCAAAGCAGCCTCACTCAAAATCATAGCCAAATCCTGAGCCTGGTTTAGAGTTAAGGTCAGAGGAGACAGAAGGTTGAGGAGAGTTAGTCGGTTTCGCTTCCCCCTTTGACATTGTTAGAGCAGGTACTTAGGACCTACTTAGATAGGCTGGGAACCTATCTGGTAATTCCAATTTTCTCTCAATACAATGGGCTATTGTGTTGCATTAAAACACTGTTTGATACACCTAGATTAGCATTTAACTGTCAGTAGTTGCTATTTAGATAATCTTTGAGCATAAAAATTAATAATTTTTACTGGGGATTTTCAAGGTGGGAAATATTTCTTATAAATTCCTGCTCGCCCGGGAATATTCCCAGTGCCCATCACTGATGGAAATGGATCTAAGGGCCGGTTTCACCGAAGTTTTTAATCAACGCTTACTTATTATCCCGAAGATCTCAAGTGTTAAACACCCATGTCTGGTTTCGCCAACCTCGTTCAAGATGAATCAGTGATGAAGAGACAAATCGACGGTCAAAACTAACCAGCCGATTTTGGGTGGTCAGCGACCTAAATCAACGATTTACCACTTCGCTGTCTTGCCAGTTCGACAGTTTTCATGCGAACGATTCTTCTATTGTTATTTAATTCTTGATTATTGTTATTATTATTCTAAGTCCACAAAAATGAGTAGGGGATTGATTAGGGCATTTCGGTTGGTATTGGAGGAGGAAGGTGAAGACGTCACAATTCTTGGTATTATGATGTACTGCATGCAAATCATATTTTATAACAGGAACGACAGATAAAGACACCTTCGGTTATGTTACACTCAATAATGTTGAAATACTTGCGAACAGGTCAACCAAAATCTGTTTTTCACTGGCTTCAAACTTCGGTCCACGTTTTAGATTAGCCCTAACAGGTACTTAACCTCATTAACAACGTTATCAATCGTGATCACCCCAAAATGCCTCCATTTTGGGGGTCCAGTGCCTACTTGATACCGTTGAGTCGATGTTTAAAAGTTAAATCGACGTTTTATGAAAACAGTATAACTGTTGATTGCACTCGTGAAACCCACTTGTCCTTAATCAACGCTTCAGATCTCCGATAAAGCAATGATATATTTTAACCATGGTTAGGAAGTATTGGTCAAACCGGCCCTAAGAATCAAAGCATTAGAATAGAATATTTTTGATCAGAATATTTATATGTACCAGAATAGGCAAATACATAATAGGGAAACTGGAGTCTCCTCCTTCCTGTTGTCGATCTTCGAGTCGCTGAATTATAAAGATCATTCCCATGTAATAAATTATAGTTTAGTATGTCTTATAATTAACACATTTTTCTTAATACAGTTATACACTATTCATCAAGTTGACCCGTACTGTCTGTGTCTTTGCATTATCAACGACTAAATTTGAGTCCATTGCAGTCCAATCCATTGTATGGGCAATAGTAAATAGTACCATAATGACCAAAATTCTGGCGCTTCCTTGTCATTGTCAGTCCTGTTTTGTAAACATTTTCAGCTTCTCAACTCCTTGGTACTGCCATTGAGTGTAGACAAGCTGGTAGGCCATATTACTGTTGGTTCACGCCTCCCGCCCAGTGAGCTGCTAAGAAATTGGAAATAAGAAACAAGCTAAGGAACGGTGAAATTTTCACTCAAAAGAATTACACGTCATGGGAATTTCAAGGAGTGACAAGATATATATCTGGTGACAAAACATGAATATGAAATCTTAACACTAACAGTAAATTGGAGTGGCCGCTTAACAGCCTGGTGAGCAAAGGTCACCATGATCCATTCGGTCGTTAACTGGGATCCCTTATCAGTAGACAGCTGTTCGAGCTCATTTAGAAGAGATGGTGGTTTTAGGTTAACTTGTTTATGAACCAAGTCATTGGTGTTTATGCAAAGATTTATTACAGTTTTACACAAAATTAGCTCTTCATCTCCGCCATTTTGCGTCAGTGGAACACAATATTTAGTTTAAAAAAGCTGTTGGACAGTTTTTTCCTCCCAAATATTTTGAACAGTTTTTTTTAAATGGACATAGTTCCTCAACTTCCTAAAGTTAGGTCTTAGCCTGATCTCGGTCGAGAAAAGAGCCTGATTCGCGCTTTTAGTTCGATACTCGTATTTTCCATGCCACGCTGACGGGTCATTTTCGATGGAAGCCAACCAATGCGTCATCGATGCCCTGTTTCATATTATGAAGCTGTGCATGTATCCCACCTGGAAAAACAGGTTAGCATTCACATAATGGAGCTTCTTCAAGAACTGAAGGTAACCATGATATACAATGCTGAGGCTCTTGAGATCCATTCCAGAAAAACTGAAGCACTTGAGGATTCTCACGCGACTCAAGAATGTTTAATTAGACAACTGGTAAAGGCAGCACCTCTCATTGATTTTACACAGTGTTGCCGAGGACGTAAAGCCAAGACTTCTAAGCTGGATAGCCTTGTAAAATTCTTGAATAAAAGATTATTGATCGATCTGGATATCAAAGAAATTAGATGCCTTGGAAGGTTAGACGGTGTGAATAAAATCATGAGTAACGTAAAGAAATTGAAGGGTTCTGGTTACATCAGTCTGTTCTATTCAAAGGAAATGAGAAAGAAGCGAAAAATGTCTTCTTCCCGTTACGTTCAAAAACCGACAGGAAGGACGTCAGGCGGTTCTCAGAGGTGACAAACTTTTCTTTAACGGCAAAATGCTGATTGTTCCCGACTTGAATATGATAGCACCTCTTCGAGCTCCGACCAGTACAGTTTCACCTAAGAATTCAAGAAAGAAGCGACCGTCTGAGAAAAAGAAAGTCTCCTTGATTTGTATAGTTTTCTCGGTGATCAGCGTTGCTACTGGTGCCATTTTTTGACTTGGATAATGATCTTGACAATGTATGTATATTACCACATTCCACCACCGTGTTTCCGTGTGTACCACATTCTCTACATTGATGTTACCACAATCTTTATACAGGGTGGTCCACGAGTTAGGCGCGCACCCCCCCCCCCCCCCCCCCCCTATTTGCACTAATTGTGGGAGAAAAAATTCGGACCAACGCTGTTCTTCATAATTTTTTTCCGTAGATTTCAAAAAAGACAACTGTGCATCACGCACTTGCGCAAGGCTAACTAACTTGGCTTGGCGTGGCTTGCTAACTTTGTTTTTTCATACGGGAACCCCCATTTTTTATTGAAAATTCGAATTCTACGCAAAATTTCATGAAAATCTGACCCCTCAACCGATTTTTTTGACCGCGCGCAACCCACTCCAAGAGCGCCCAAATTAGGGATCCGGAAATTGTGCAAAAACGTAGGTGACTGTTGAGCCCAAGTGTCGCACACGAAATTTCATTAGTTTTCAGCGCTGGTTCAGCGGTTTTTCGATTTGAATCACATCTACCAAAATTACAGTAAAAAATGGTCATTATTGGTGAAAAATCACCAATTTTTCGGCTTGGCTCTGTGACGATGTGCAGCTGTTATAAGGTATTTTTTTGCTGATTAATTGGACTATTAATGTATAATTTACTGCATTGTCTACATACACTGCTGTACAGTTTCTATTATACTGCTTACCTACGTATAATATTATTATTATATTATCATAATATATCTAGGGCACAGTAATACTTGAGGTTCAGTTTAACGCAGTGAGTATTTTCTGTTAATTTGTGAATAATTAATGTTTTCATTAATACGTACGAGTATTTTTTAGACTCATCATTTGATAATCATCACTGCTGTAACTGGCTTCCGTCCGTGCTATTGAAAATAAATAGACTCAAGAAAAATCATGTTGGTGCCCTTTATCAGGGAGTAGAATGAAATTTTAGTTATCCCCCCCCCCCCCCCATACCTATTTGATCCAACACTGACTCAAACCTGACTAGGTACCTCACCTCTGAACCTCTGTTACATGTGATACCTACTCTGCTGAACCGCTTTGGTAATTTGCTTCATTTTAATTACCATGGAATTTTCCGTATTTTCAGTTCACCTGTGTTGGGGGACTGCAATCCTCGCAAACGGACTGCCGCAGGTCCCCGCTTCCCATCCATCCTCTCATCATGAGCCCAATTCTACACAAAAAAACCAACATTACCAGTTATGAACTGACGAAATAATTTGTAAATGTTTTGTTACTGACGAAGAGCACTTCCTACTTTGTTAACCTCTTTACTACTTGATTGTCGAGAATAAAGCTTCTCGTGTAATTACATGAAATGAAAAAAAGGTGTGTCTAAACGCAGATGTTCAAAGTTCTTTAGTTCTCCAGCACTCCCGTGTAAAGATATTTATAGTCTTCAGGTACTTAGTGTGCTGCTCCTAATTCGATTACTTGATTTGTTGTTTCGTTGGTTTGTAAAGAGATTTTATTATTTGTATAAATTTGAGCCGCGCAATATTGTTGAAGCATTTGAAATAAAAGTACGTATCCTAGTTTTTACAATGCCTTCTTTGTATTCCTTGCATATTTGTCTAGAATAATAATGAGGCCAATAGTTTCGCTCCTGGTGGTGAACACAAGGGGACGCCGGGAGAGCTGCAAGTGCCAACTAAATTTAATTGTGTATATTACCCTCAGTCAGTGAAAGGGAAATCATCACCTCGGGGAAGGGAAATGAGTGCTCATCAAATTTCCTCAACAAATTACTTTTTTTTTACACAAAATTAGTTAATTGAAAATAACAAAAAGGGTACGTCTACCAACACCTACTTAATGAATATTGTATTGCAGTTTTTCATTTGCTTTGGAATTACGGTTTTGTTCCTGGTAGAAATGGCTTATTCCTGTAGCAGTTTTTTTGCGTTGTCTACCAACGCATTGCGAGTGGTCAACATTTGAAGTGCAACAATCTGCTGAGTGGTACGTAAGTAGCCAACTTATCCCGTACGAGCTCATCAAGACGAGAAAATTTATTTCTGGCGGACAGTCGTTGAATTTACCGCAAAGATGAGGTTAGACCCACCCATGTTTCCTGTAGATGTTCCACTACATAACTAGACCACCGCAAGGTGGAAGGCGATTCACACAGAAAAAAAGCTTTATTAACATCATCAGTTTTACTCAATTTCTTCGTGTCCGAACGGATCAAAATTGGCAATCGTAGCACGTGTAAACTGGACCAACCCACGGTAGAGACCTGCTGGTAAAAACTTAAATTTTAAGGTAAATTTATCGTTCTTGGTTTGTTTAATTTCAATAATGAACCTTTGCATTCGAGCATGAAAAGAAAAAAAAATTAATGGTTTCAGTTTAAAAACGAAAGTGGAATTAAAAAACGCTGCAAATTATTGCACAACGATTTACTGTTTACCTGTATAGATGCCCCTTCTGCGTAGGTCAGTGTTTTCTGTGGTCAATACCTACCCTCGAGCTCCCTCCAGGGAAGCCCTTCAGAGAACTGGCGCTGGCCCGGGAATTAGAGTTTCATAAAAATGCACAGGATTCAACAATTCAATCATTAATTTTTTTTGTAAAATCATAACATTGTTCAAGTTGCGAAAGTACCTGTCAACAAAATCCCATCATTTTTCAAATGAAATAACGGAAAAAACGAAATTATTACACAACGGTTTATTATTTACCTGTATTACAGATGCCCCTTCTGCTTAGATCACAGTTTTCTGGGATCAATACCCTCGTGTCCCCCCCCCCCTCCAAGGAAAGCCCTAAGTCGAGTACTGGAGCCGGCCCGGTAATTGAGTTTCATAAAAATGCGAGGAATTCAATAGTTATTTGTTGTTGTTCATGAAGCCATAATGTTTGTTCAAGTTACAAAAGTACCTTTTAAACCAAATCCAAACGAGCTATTTTCTCAAATGAAATAATGTCACGGAACCACCAACTCGACTTCATACAGCCATCCGTGATTGTAATCAGGTGCTCCCTAGCGATGATATCTGGGCCGGGACGTCATTGTCCTCTTCAAGGGCACGGATAGACAATTATCTCAATTTTTTAATTATCTAAACTCTGTCAGTAGTAAAATTAAATTCACTAAAGAACTTGGGGGTTCTGAATTAAATTTTCTTGATATAACTATCAAATTGGAGGGGGTGCACATAAATTCTCTGTATTTGGAAAATCCACATATACTGATGTTGTTATTCATAATAGTTCAAATCATCCGCCATCTCACAAATTTGCTTCTTTTTATAGTATAATTCATAGAGCATTGTCGGTCCCTATGAACGATGGTGATTTTCAAAAAGAGAAAGATATTATATAATGCAATAGCGGAGTCTAATGGTTTTAAAAAACAGTCAATTGACAGAATATGGCGTAAAGTTAGTAATGGAAAATTTCAAGGGGCTGTTTCAAATTTAGTAAGAGGTAATGAGGAAATCAATAGAAAATGGGTTAGTTTGCCATATTATGGAGGGATATCACAGAAACTAGGAAATATAATTGAAAAGAGGGGGTTTAGGGTGGGGTTTTATTCTCAAAATTCTCTGAAGAAAATTCTGGGTAATGTAAAAGATGAAATTCCGTTAGAGGATAGGAGTGGGGTTTATCTTTTGAAATGTGATTGTGGAGTTAAATATTGTGGTCAAACGGGGCGTAAATTCAGGGAAAGATTAAGGGAACACCAACGATGTTTTAGGGATGGTTCTGGTAATTCTGCTTTTGCCAATCATTTACGGGAGGAGGGTCATGGATTTAACTTCAGTATTGATAGGAACAATTCATCAGTTGAGATAGTTCATCTTTGTAATAAAGGTTCGAAACTGGATGCATTGGAACAATTGGAAATACTGAAAATCCACAAGTTAGGCTCTTCTGTAAATGAAATAAATTTCCAAAATCATTCACCTTTGATCGATTTATTTCTGTAAGCTTGATTAGTATCACCTCATGGCGTTGTATTCCAGCCAATCAGGCTCCACCTCCCTTTCACTTCCTTGGCCCCAACAGCCAATGAGATTGGACTACCATTTGTATAAATAGGCACTCAAGTTCCAGTAGTTTCATTCTATAGTGTACTGACGATGGTGTAACAACCGAAACCGGTCTACAGTTTTTGCTATTGTACGTGGAAATAGACTATTTTATTTTTATCCTGTAGTTTTTTGTGTTGACGAAGGTTTTCGGTGCAAACGAACGGCTGGTCGTACAATGCTCCGGGTGGTCCCAAAAAATTCTTTAGTTCAAGATCAATTTAAAAACGTTAAAAAAACCTTTGCATTTAGGGAGTAGCTGGTCCGCGAAGCTCGGCGTCATCTCAAGAGGTGAAAAACGGGTTGAAATTTTCAGAACGCCGTAGATCGAAAACTTTCAATAGGTGGGTATGATTTTTTTACGTTTTTAAATTGATCTTAAAGTAATGAATTTTTTAGACCACCTGGAGCATTGTACGATCAGCCATTCGTATGCACCAAAAAGCTTCGTCAACACGATCGTAAATCAAACGGTATAAATCCGGCCCAGACATCATCCCTAGGGAGCACCTGATTATAATCACGGATGGCTGTATGAAGTCGAGTTGGTTGTTCTGTGATATTATTCCATTTGAAAAAATTATGGCTCTTTTGGATTTTGTTTAAAGGGTATTTTATAACTTGAACAAACGTTATGCTTCATGAATAACAACAAATAATTGAATAATGATAAAATTCTCTAATCCACCGTATATTTATGAACTACTCGTATGTTTATGATATTGCCCGGCTGGCTTCAGTACTCGATTTACAACTCGGAGACAGAAAACATTGATCTACGCAGAAGGGGCATCTACACAGGTAAATAATAAACCGTTGTGTAATCATTTGCAGCCCCCTCCTCCCTGCCACCTTAAAAACTCAATTTCTTCATCTGCACGTGCTCGGTACACTGCTTCGAAACTAGACCGCCTGCCTATTTGTTGACCTGATGTTCACCTTAACTGAAGGTTCGGGTGAATTTTTGGAGAAAATGTGCCTCAGTAGGTTTAGAAAGGTACCTACCAATGTGTAGCCTACCTTCGTGAAATACTGAAACATTTTAACTGAAATGCGGCCCTGTCTGCGCATGCGACACCATCAAATTGAACATTACCAACCTACCCATTGTGTATCTCATATGCATCAAATTGTCCTCGCTACAGAAACAGAACTAATGGTTTCGGTGATCAGAGATTGGTCAGCTAACACGTCAGACGGGTCGATCATCAGCGAACAGAAAGTCACGCAGACTTGTAAAGTATGGATTACGGTTTAGCGGCGAACTTACTTCCACCCATCTCGAACCCTGGAAAACAAACCCTTCAGCTACAACTTCTTATGACGATGGAAATTACATGAACTCGGGTGGCATTTGTCTGCCTGTCCACGTGTTGGTTTCCCGAGGAATATCTTGAAATGGCGTTACGGTTTGTTTTTAGGGTAGGTACCTATAAATAATATTATAAATTCAAAGAGATTTATCTCTTTGAATCTGAAGAAGCTGTACAGGCGTTGACGCTACAGCGGTGCCTCAAAACCCCAAAAACGGCTCATTTTGGAACAGACAAAGAAATTTGAGGTTACAGGTGCCAGAATTTGCTTTTAAAATGGTTTGCATGAACATTCTCTGCGTTTTCAGACCCGTTCCACTGTAGGTACGTACCTACCTACTGGTAACTACCTACCCGCTACACCAGTTCTTTTACGCTCAACTTACCCCTTCCGTTTTCTGTCACTTGCGCTCAACTCGGACGTTCTTAAGGGGATTTGCGCTCAAGTAAGCAATCACCATACCAAAGAAAAAGGAGTTATTGAAAAGTTGTCTATTTCTAGTAATACACGAAAAAAACATTGTTATATCGGTTTCGGTAATCGTCAGTAACAAATAACAGCTATATAGTAACAAATAATAACTATATTTTGTTTTTGTTGATAAAGTTATTGTTCGTCACCGAAACCGGTATAACAGTGTATTTTTCGTGTTTTAGTGGAAATAGACAACGTTTCAATAACTCCGGTTTTCTTTAAAATGGGTTTCCACGATTTTTTCGCGAGTGATTTAGTTCGAATCACCATACCGATTCGCTGAACCGTCAGAATTCGCTTTAACTATTTATAGGTTTTGGTGCCACGACAACGCCACTCAAAAACAGCAAACCTAGGGTCTTACAGAAGTATAACAATTACGGAGTGAAATTCCGAGGTTTTACCTACCTACCGTCATAATGAGATGTGTCAACAAAGCGGCAAGCAACGGCGCAACGTGCCGGCAACGGCCCCGATAGACGCAAAGATCTGCTGATTTTGGGTTTTTCGACTTCACACTCTAAGTGTGAATCCTGTATAAACTCAAAAACGCTGCGAAGTCCTTGTCACATGGGTTTATTATTCTATTGGACATACGTACAGAAATGTTGGCTGTTCATTTATTGTTTCTTTCACGTGATATTCGAATAGTTATTTCTGATGGTTTCCAACAATTTTGGCCCCCAAAACACGAATTAGGTAGGCACCTTTTTTTCTTTTTTTTTTCAAATTATCTTTGATCATTGGTAGCGCCATTTAATCGTCTTGATCCACGTGTTGAAACTTTTTCTAGTGTTATTCTACAAACTGATGGTGATTTCAGACGATTTCCCAGGTTTTTGACTCACGAAAAATCAATTTTGGGAGCTGAGCATTTGGTAGAACCTCAATTTTCCACTCTTTGGTCAAAATCGACTTCATATTCGGTCTCCTTGACCTAAAAACCATGGAAAACGATACCTCAAAAGCTCATGCTGCTAAAACGCAAAAGCACCTATTTTACACACATTTCCACTCATAACACCCCTGGGTATATTCCGATCGGGCTGCAAAGTTTCGGGACACAACTAGGGCCCAAATGGAGCATGTGTGCGAAATAACGAATTTTTTAGACCGAAAATGAAGCCGGTACACGTGATACGGTGAACGGACATTGCATTTTTGGAATCTACGCACCTTGAAACGTAAGAGAAACAAATTTGAGGGGGTGTTATACAAATTTTTTGATGAGCGAATACATAGGTGTATTATTCACAGAACAATAAACCAAAATGCACCTAAAAATGATCGAAGATCGCTTGCGCCCCCGGTTCCAATACCGGTGCCAGTAGAAAACTACGTGTACGTATGCTTGTTTGACATGGTCTTTTCTGGGTTTCGTTAATTTATTTGTTTGTTAACGATTTGTCAAGTACAGTAGAACTCACTTAGTACAACGTCGGTTATAGTAACAAACCGCTTATAGTAACGAATTTTGGTTTATTATTCCGTGAATAATACACCTATGTGTTCGCTCAGCAAAAAATTTTTACAACACCCCCTCAAAATTTTTTCTTTTACGTTTCAAGGTGCGTAGATTCCAAAAATGCAATGTCCGTCCGCCGTTCGCCGTACGCCGTATCACGTGTACAGGCTTCATCTTCGGTCTAAAAAAGTCGTTCTTTCGCACACATGCTCAATTTGGGTCCTAGTTGTGTCCCGAAACTTTTCAGGCCGATCGGAATATACCCAGGGATGTTATTGGTGAAAGTGGTTATAAAAATAGGTACTTTTTGCGTTTTAGCAACATGTTGGTAACATGAGCTTCTGAGATATCGTTTTCCATGTTTTTGGGGACGAGAAGACCGAATATGAAGTCGATTTTGACCAAAGAGTGGAAAATTGAGTTCTACCAAATGTTCAGCTCCCAAAATTGATTTTTTATGAGTGAAAAACCTGGGAAATCGCCTGAAATCACCATCAATTTGTATAATAACACTGGAAAAAGTGTCAACACGTGGATCAAGACGGTTAAATGGCACTACCAATGATCAAAGATAGTTTAAAAGAAAGAAAAAAAAGGAGCGTACCTAATTTGTGTTTTAGGGGCCACTATTTCGATTATTACGCATGATAGAAACAATAAATGAATAGCCAACATTTCTGTAGGTATGTCCAATAGAATAATAAACCCATGTGACAAGGACTTTGCACTGTTTCTAAGTGAATGGTTGGTTCGCTGTTAAACTTACTGTAACGTTCAAACGGTATCGGTTATAACGACTTTGGCTCGGCAGCAATATCGGATATAGTAACCAAATTCAGGTTGAAACAGACACTAGTGTTACTCACTGCAGACGACGAGCTCGCTACCTCGCCGAATTTTACTGATGCCCGACATCTTGGAAAGCGTGACCCAGATTGATGAAGAGGATGATGCCGATCAGGGCCGTCAAGATTCCCTTCCTGAAGTTGATACTGCGTTGGCAGGGATAATCGTCGGCGGGGAAGTTCCTTGCTCTGAGGCTTAAGGGGCTGCCCTAAATTTTATAGAAAGAGAAATCAAAAGGCATTCATTGGAAACACAATGAAATACAATAAAAAATCACCGACTTTTTAAATTAAAATTGGTTTTCTAATATTACATATGTGTATAATTCCATGGACATATGTACCACCTGTAATTGTGTCTTCATCAGTTTTGGAATGGGAATTCTGGGAATATTTATTATAGTTCGGTTATAACAACGAAATTATGCCGGTCCCTTGAAGGTTGCTATAAGCTATTTCTACTGTAGTATTTATGGCACTTAACCGGTACCGCACATGCCAGTAGAAAGAAGTAATACCTATTGGTTTATTATTTTCAATAATGAACCTTTGTAATCGAGCATGAAAAAAAAAATCCTAACCCCCACCCCCCTCAAAATTTGATAATTTACGTTTCAAGGTATGTAGAATCCAAAAATGCAATAAAAAAGTTGATGAAATTCGGGTTATAGGTTCCGATCGGGGTCTAGCTGGTCCTCGAAGCTCTTCGTTACTGTCACTCATCTCTAAGGGGTTCAAAATAGGGGTTGAAAATTTCAGAACGCCGTAATCGAAAACTTTCAATAGAAGGGTATGGTTTTTTTACGTTTTTAAATTCATCTTAAAGTAGTGAATTTTTGAGACCACCTGGAGAATGCTCCAGGCACGTTCGTTTGCACCGAAAAGCTTCGTCAACATGATCGTGAATGAAACGGTATAAATCCGGCCCGGATATCATCACTAGCACCTGATTATAATGAAGGATGGCTGTATGAAGTCGAGTTGGTTGTTCTGCGATATTATTTCTTTGATAAGTGATGGACTATTGGATTTTGTCGATAGGTACCTGTGAAACTTGAACAAACGTTGAAGTATTATTGATGGGCAAGTTATTACACAACGGTTCATTATACTTGACCACGAGGGCAGGTACTGACCACAGAAAACAGTGATCTACCTACGCAGAAGGGGCATCTATTTCACTCCACATCAACAGAATTATTCTACAGAATAATACAACAGAATTAGTCATCGACAGAATTATTTTAGCAACATTTAACTCGTGATTTAGGTAGGTACCTAGTAACGAGTACGGGGTTAGGTGCTAACCTACGGAGGGTCTGCGATCTACATAATATGTATAGAATAGTACATATTATATTATATAGACGGGTTATCTATACAGAGCTGTGATCTGTAACAGAAGGGTATTCTGTACAAAATAATAAACCGTTGTGCAGGGAGTTGCAGCGTTTTTAAATTGATCTTGAACTAAAGAATTTTTTTGAGACCACCCGAAGCAGTGTACGTCCAGCCGTTCGTGAGCACCAAAAAGCTTCGTCAACACGATCGTGAATCAAACGGTATACATAAATCCTGCACAGATATCATCACTAGGGAGCACCTGATTATAATCAGCGACGGCTGTATGAAGTCGAATTGTTTGTTCTGTGATATTATGTCATTTGATAAGTGATGGACTATTGGATTTTGTAGGCAGCTACTTTTGAAACGTGAACAAACGTTGAAGTATGATTGATGGGTAAATTATTACACAACGGTTCATCTACCTAGAAGGTGCTGGGTTTTGTGGATAGGTACTTTTGCAACTAGAACAACCGTTGAAGTATGATTGATGAGCAAATTATTACACAACGGTAAATTATTACACAAGAGTTCATTAGACTATCTACGTAGAAGGGGCACCTATACAGGTAAATTATCACACAACGGTTTATTATTTGCCTTATGATTCATGAATTACTGCAACTAATTAATGACCGAAATATTATTGAATCCCGCGCATTTGTAGGAAACTTTAATTCCGGAGCAGGCTCCAGTAATCGATTTAGGGTTTTCCTGGGGGGAGCTCGAGGGTACTGACCGCAGAAAACCGTGATCTACGCAGAAGGGGCATAAATCTATACAGCTGAATAATAAACCTTTGTCTAATAATTTGCAGCTTTTTTTGTACTGATAGGTACCCACCTAGTTTTTTTTGGGGGGATTGGTAGGTAGGTACGCGAGACTGCTGGTCACCGTTTCACCAGCACTCTTCATTGTCTTATACTTGTGAACGAAGCCTGTTGAACTCGTTGTTATGAAACAGCAAGATATTTGACGTGAGAAGCTCAAGAATGAGAAGGTGGGGTCTATTACTGGATGAGTTCACATCTGTCTTGACGAAAATAGAATAGCGCCCCCGATAGAGTTCGTGTTCGTCGTCGAACAGTCGAGCTTTGAACAGAAATATCTGTCATTATCGATAGGTTTCCAGAAAACACAGTGTCAGTGCAACGTTTTCCCTTTGACTCAAGAAATTTAGGAAGGTGTTAGTTTGGAATTTGTTTTCACGTGATAGTAGTATATAAATAATATATAAGTTTTTACTTTTAATGTTAAGTTCTAAACGTCCAACGTTTCGTTCGGTTTTCTCCACAAATGTACGCGTGGTGGGACCCAGGTCCTTTTCGCATAACATTCGAACAATCGAATGAATTTAATTATTCGAACAAATTTATTGAGTTTGTCATGCTGTCAAGTGTCAAGTGTCTAAATTTGGGACCACTTTAACTGCATGAAATAAAGTTCCAGTAATGTAGCATTACCATAATATGTATGAGCGTTCAGCTAATTCTGTCGATTTTGGACCTCTTAAAACACGAATTTGACCGAATTGTTTTGGAAAAAATCTTTTTGACAAGGCTATCGAAACGTGCCTTTCTGAAATTTTTTAACAGGCGGACGGGTTTGCCTATTAAAAAATTTAATAGCATCCAGAATCCATCCCTAGATTTTCATAAAAATTTGTATCTACATATTTATTTATTTGTGTTCACTCCAGACGATATCTGACCTTTGGTACGTGAAAAAAACTCCAAATTTCTCGCCAAAACGTTTGTATTGCCAAACGAAAGACTATGAGTTCGAAGATGAGCAATTTTCAAATATTCTAAGAGGGGTCGAATTTGAGTTTTTAGGGATGGATTAAAAACATGTAAAAACCGCTCAAATCGCGAAAAGTTATATAAAATAACTGAACGTGGCGTGGAAGGGTGATTAAAGACATAAAAATACAATTTCCGTTGTTTTTCACGCAGAATAAGGGTCAAATAGGATTTTTGGGTATCAACGATTGGTATCAATGGCTAAAATCAATATTAATTCACCTTACTGTGTGTGGGACGGTGATTCATGACGGAGCGACTATTTCGTTGTTGACACTGTTTAAAAAAAAAAGTAGGTCAAATTTGACTTTTAAGGGTAAAAATCGGTAAAAATTGCTAAAATCACGAAAAAATTATATTATTTTACGAAAAGTGGTACGGTTTCTCGCTATATCATCTTTTTACACAATAGCACGGATATTTATTTGAAAATTTGCTCTTATAGCCATGATAACTGGAACGTTTATGTTTTGATCACAACCTAATTATTATATCAATTTTTGATGATTTCAGTAATTTTTACGGATTTTTGACCACCATAAATCTAGAATTAGACCCAATTTTTAGAAAATGTATTTCTAACGACTGGGTTCAACGCCACCCGGATCACTGTGGGTATTGACCTCAATCTACATACCTACTATAATGTACTAGCCGTTCTTTCAGTTATAAAATAATAAGGGGGTTTTTGTGTTTTAGTAACATGAGCTTGTGAGGTATCTTTCTTCATGGTTTCATGGCAGGGAGACCGAATATGAAGTCGATTTTGAAGAAAGAGTGGAAAATTGATGTTTTAACAAAGTTTCTATCTTAAATTTTGGAATAATATCGTCGTTCTTCCGCACACAGTTTGGGTCCCCATTTGGGAACACATTTGGCTCCTAGTTGTGCTCCGAAGCTCGGCAGCCCGATCAGAATATACCCAGGAGTGTTACGGGCGAAAAATTGGTGTAAAAGTTCTGTTAGTGCGTTTTTTGTTGTCGAGGTTTTTAATGCACACGAGCTTGTGAGGTATCGTTTTCCATGTTTTTTAGGGCGAGAAGACCGAATATGAAGTCGATTTTGACCAAGGAGTGGAAAATTGAGGTTGCAACGAAGGTTCAGCTCCCAAAATTCATTTTTTATGAGTCAAAAAGCTGGGAAACTATCTGAAATCACCATAAATTTGTATAATAACACTAGAAGTAGTGTCAACAGGTGAATCAATACAATTAAATGTCACTATCAATGATCAAAGATAATTTGTCAAAAATAGGAGCCTAATTCGTGTTTTTGGGGGCCAAAATTGGTGGAAACCATCAAAAATAGCTATTTCAATTATTGCACATGAAAAAAACAATAAATGAGTAGCCAACATTTCTGTAGGTATGTCCAGTAGAATAATAAACCCATGTGACAAGGACTTTGCAGCGGTTTGGTTTATTATTTTGCGAATGACACCTATGTACTTATTTTAATTTTGGGTGTTTCCAGGGTATTGCGTACAGAAAAGTGTTTCTCTTACTAGACTCACTAACTCTTACGTACTATGTGAAGCACGAAATTCATAATAATAATAATAATAAATAATAATAAACCGTTGAGGAAGGATTGGTACGGTTTTCGCCGCATTTTTCCCTGTAACCCACTGCACCACTGTCCAGATCCAGTTCCAGCATCCGTGGAACTGACTGGCCAGAGGGCGAGTGGAGAGCTGTAACAAACGCCTGGGAAGCTTCAACTTGGACTTATCCAATGCCCGATATCGTTTTTTGGGTGTTGAAGGTCAACAAACCCGAAAATCAATTTCGATCCTCCTGACCAAGTAGTGGGCTCAGAGCCTCCGACCTGAAGTGACCGCCACAACGACGCATGACAACATTACAGTTGCTGTTTCCATGGAGCTCGCTCCCAACACACTGTCATTCGTGCCATCTCCCGACACCTGCCTAATGCCCCCATTCGCTTCCTGAGGCACCACCGCCGAAGTAGTGCACTTTTCCGATACCTCAGGAGTTGCCTTTTCACCGACAGTCGTCCATTGCCAGACAGGTACTATCAACTAGATTATCAGCTAGATAAGGCCTAGATTATGCAGGCCTTACGTTTATTCAAGGAACACTTTATAAAAAGTAGACTACCAGGAGAATCCTCTGTGGTCTGTTCACCTCGATGGACCAGTCGCCACGGCCATCCCCAGACCTACCAAATTTCTGGCAAAATCTCTGCAGCTCGTAACACTACCCTAGGTAATGTCATGCCGTGCTGAAATTCTGTGCCAAAAATGGATCGAAAATTAATTTTTGGTTTATTATTTTCAATAATGAACCACTGGAATCGAGCATGAAAAAAAAAAACGCTGCAAATTCCTTGTCACATGGGTTTATTATTCTATTGGAGTTCTAGAGATTCTTGTTGGCTGTTAAATTTATTGTTTCATTCATGTGGAATGATTAAAATAGCTATTTCTGATGATTTCCACCAATTTTGACCCCCAAAAAATGAAATAGGTACGCTTTTTTTTCCAGATCATCTTTGATCATTGGTAGTGCCATTTAATGGTCTTGATTCACCTGTTTACACTTTTTCTAATGTTATTATACACATTGATTGTGATTTCAGACAGTTTTCCAGGTTTTTGACTCATAAAAAAACAATTTTGGGAGCTGAACCTTTGGTAAAACCTCAATTATTTCCGCGTCTTTGGTCAAAATCGACTTCATATTCGGTCTTCTCGTCCCCAAAAACATGGAAAATGATATCTCAGAAGCTCATGTTACTAACATGTTGCTAAAACGCAAAAAGTACCTATTTTTACACACATTTTCACTCATAACATCCCTAGGTATATTCCGATCGGGCTGAAAAGTTTCGGGACACAACTAGGGCCCAAATGGAGCATATGTGCGAAAGAACGGATTAGACCGAAAATGAAGCCTGTACACGTGATACGGCGGACGGCGTACGGCGGACGGACATTGCATTTTGATTTACTATTCTGTGAATAATACACCTATGTATTCGCTCAGCAAAAAATTTTTATAACACCCCTCAAAATTTTTTCTTTCCGTTTCAAGGTGCGTAGATTCCAAAAATGCAATGTCCGTCCGCCGTATCACGTGTACAGGCTTCATTTTCGGTCTAAAAAAGTCGTTCTTTCGCACACATGCTCCATTTGGGCCCTAGTTGTGTCCCGAAACTTTTCAGCCCGATCGGAATATACCCAAGGGGTGAAAAAATGGGTTTTTGGGTGTTTTAGTATCAGCTTGTGACGTATCGTTTTCCATGTTTTTTAGGGCAAGGAGACTGAATATGAAGTCGATTTTGTCCAGATAGCGAAGCATTGAGGTTCTAACAAAGTTTCAGCCTTACATTTACGTTAAATTTTGGTCTAAAATCGTTGTTCTTTCGCGCACGGCTCCGTAGTTGTGCTCCGAACCTCGAACCCGGACAGCCCGATCGGAATACACCCAGGGGTGTTATGGGTGAAAACCTGGTGTAAAAATAGGGTTTTTCGAGTTTTTTTTTTTAGGAACATGAACTTGTGAGGTATCGGTTTCCTTGTTTTAAATTGATTTCGAACTTGGGCATTTTTTGAGACCATCCGGAGAATTGTAAGTCCAGCCGTTCGTTTGCATCGAAAAGCTTCGTCAACATGATTGTGAATGAAACGTATACATCCATCCAGCCCATACATCACTAGTGCTAGTACTAGTGAACACCTGATTATAATCATGCATGGGTGCATGAAATCGAGTCGGCTGATCCGTGATATTATTATTTAATCTGAATAATGATGGTTGCTTCGGAGTTTGTTGATAGGTTTTTTTTATAACTTGAAAAAACGTTATGCTTCTTGAATAACAACAAATATTTAATGATAGAATCCACCGCACATTACTTTATGAAACTGTAATTCCCGGGCCGGTTCCAGTACTCAATTTATGGTTTTCCTGGGGGGGAGCATCAGTGTAGTTACTGACCACAGAAAACAGTGATCTACGCCGAAGGGGCATCTATACAGGTAAATAATTAACCGTTGTGTAATAATTTTCAGCGTTTTAATTAAAGTAGGTTCCCTTCTAACAATTTTGAGGCCAATCGCACTCTCCTACGATGAATAGTTATTTTTCTATGAGCTTTCAAAGTTTTGGCAACGAGTGGCGTCATTGGACCCCTTCCGCCTGGGCGGGACCCCCTCGCTGGCAGAGGGTTAAGAAAGCTGTGACTCAGCATGTGAAGTGAAAAGTTCAAGACCAAATACCTACTTCATGCGAACAAATTGGTTAACTCATATAAACCTTACACCGTCATCACTCATCACACAGCAGGCGGATCTCCAACTCACTCTCTACTGGAATCTGCCTACCCTAAAACACCTACATTTCATCCACAACGTCATAACTCATAACATACCACTATTTATAGTGTATTTCATGTATCACCTCTACGGACTCATCAAGGGGAATCGACAATCAGGAGAACCTCAGTGGTCCCCAGCAGGCTCGATTACCCCTGCTTTCTTCTTTATTATAAAACTTGCTCGATTGGTAGCTGCCTAAGTAAGATAAATTTTCAAAAATTGGATACTTACCACAATGCCAAACGTGATTATTTTGAAGTATCTATATATCGGTCAACTAAGAGCTCTTCATAACCCACTCTTCAGAAATACCCACAAGTGTTAAAAGGTATTTATCGTAAGGCCTTCATTTTATGACAAGATATAGAGGGCAGTTAGGAACTACCTCAGTTATGAACCTCAGATTTCCAAATAATAAAAGCGGTCTTCCAGTGGAGTTTGGATACAGGGGCGATTTCGCAGTTTCACGCACGACGCTCCGGAGTTGATTTTTCTTGCCTTTTTCGTTGATTTGACGTTAAATATGAAGAAACGTGGATTATTACCTCAGGTCAGGAGAGTCAAGAGAAAATGCCATCGAAACTTGTCGTACGGTGTCACGGTCTACATAGCAATCTGAGAGCTGATCTTAAATTGAAGAAGGCTAGAGAGAAATTCGACGGAAGGTATATGCATGTTGAGAAGGGCCAATGATAACTAGGTTAATAGGGAGAGAGGATTGGACCAACAGAATTCGATGACAGAGCTTCTTCGATTTCTCCGTTGTGTTTGTATTTGTTGTGTAAATGTCAATCTCCTGTAACTGGGTATACTGCAAACATTTAGGGGACAACAGGGCACATAATTACCTATCACATTTAAGCTGGATGTAATAAAATTAGGTAATTAAATATGTATATGTATACATATATGTGCGTGCGTGTGTGTATATATATAAAGAATTGACAGCAATGTTAGCCGCTGAATTTTGCCAACCCTTAGACACCTTTAGGCTATAAGGAAAGAGATTTTACCTGTCATGTTCCTGTACAAATTTAAATTCATGTAAATCTATTATTCTAATCAATTCGACTCTAATAACAGTAAGAAACAGTGACCAGAACGCCGATTATTGACACTACCGTGGTTTGAAGAAATATAAGGCACATGATACTTTCCATTTCAAATTTTGCACAAATTTAAGAAATATAAAAGAGAAGCAAGCAAAATTATTCCTACTGCCTCTATAAAAACCATGCAGACGAACCATCCCGAACGAAGCATGAGTTAGCGTTAATTAAGCTGAAACCTTTGGTTCCTTTGTTTTGAAAAGGTGCACTCATGTTGACTGTTTTGTTCCCTCACTGTGCAGGTAACACGACAGTCAATTTCCCAAACGTTCTCCATCATCACTTTTATCTGCAATACCGAATTTGTCCGTCGGCGACTTTTAAGGAAGACTGTTTGTATAGAAATGCCATTCGTGCCAAAAACAATTCCACATTGTTTAAATTTCCTCCAGTTTTCTCCACACGAACTAATAACAAGTATAGAATGAGTTGTTATTGATTCTTGGTTCCTCCATTTTAAATCAACATAAACTCATTGTAGCTCGCCTAACTCCGGGATCCATGAAAGTTTGTAGTAACATTGGTGGAACAGTGCTAGGTCGGTACGTCCTCGGACAATTCAATACAATCAATATTCATCAGGGAGTGGGCAAGCGAAGGAGGAAGTAGAACTGTGCGTGTTCCAGTGGTGGCCGTGACACAATGCTATCAACCTGTGAGTCTGTTAACCTACCTACGCTATTAGCGGTGATTGCATTCATACGTAATAAACTCTTAATTAGGGCAGGTACCCATGTAAGTATGTACACAGCGTCACAGATACATAAGCAGCAAAAATTCAGGCAGGCATTAGCATGAATCATTAGGTACAAATCCTTTTGTAACCACAAAACCACGGCAAAGAACAGTGTTGTTGACGACGTTTTCAAGAGTCATTACACTATGTTTTGATGATGCTCCTTCGAGTTTTGAATGTATCCGCCATTGTGCGCGCAGATCAGCGCATGCACAAATTAGATCTAATATTTATGTTCTACTTGATTACTGGGCTGAAAAGCGCTGAATTCGGATAGGATGACAGATGGTTCAATAGTAGGTAGCGCATAAAAATTCGCACGATTTCAAACGCTCATCTTCATACTACCTACGCATTGATCGCAAAGAGCTTAAATTTGGAGGGATTTGATGTGGGATTAAATGGTTTCATATAATTTTCACTGAAAAAGGATTTAACCTTCGTGTCAATGACTTTCTAGTATTTTGTTCTTAGTGGAAACAACGTTTCAATAACTACATTTTTTACATGTAATAGGTTTCCACGATTTCATCGCAAGTTCATAGCAATCATCATAACAATGATACACACTACATTAGCGTCCCTCGCCTCCCTAACAATACTGTCCTTCGAAACAGAAATAAACACCAAGAGAAACATACAGAAAAGATACATACAGCTACCTTACAATATTCATTCATTCGGCCTTTCCCTGACTGAACTCTCAACTCCCAATTTTCGTAAATTCCTATTTTCGCACTTTCTAAAACTTTGATTTTTTAAACAGAGATTTAAAAACCTACCTACCTATTACAGGTAGGTAGTTTTACCATATTATAGGTAGGTAGTACCGTACTATAGAGGTAGTACCTATAATAGGTAGGTAGTACCTTCCATTTTAAGGTAGGTACTACCTACCATTTTATAGGTTGTTTTATAGGTACTACCTACGATTTTATAGGTTTTATACCTATAAAATAATACCTATAAGTATTAGTACCTAAATAAACCTATTAATACCTATAATAAATACCTAGTCCTTTAATAAATACCTATAATACCTAAATAAACCTTTATAAATAAACCTATACATCTTTAAACTAAATAAACCTTTTATACCTATGAAGTTTTATACCTGTAAAGTAATACGTATAGGTATTACTACTCGTACCTATAGGTTTTATAGACAGGTACTACCAACCATTTTATTGGTATAGTATTATATAAATATACCTATAAAATGGTAGTTAGTCCTATAATAGATAGGTAGTACCATATTATAGGTAAGTAGTTTTACCACAGCTACCTATTACAGGTAGGTATGGTATCTTTATTATATAAGTATTGATTTATGCATCTATACCCATGGAGGTTAGGCAAATCATGATTAAGGTTTTAAATGTTCACAAATAATTTTCCCCTTTACTACCTTCATTAAACAAATGACAAGGTTACAGAAGGGGGTGTACGTAAAACTACATACCTCACTTTAGTATCAAAACTTGGTTACGTGTAACCAGAAATAGGACAGGACGAGCTGTAGGATGACAGTCGTGCAGGCCAAAGTTCACCTCGAACTGTACAGCCAGTGAAAGAAAACGAAAGAAAAACGCATATAGAAAAAATATCAAAAGAAAGTACTGGAGCGTTATACTTAGGTTATACTTAGGTGGTATGTACCGTAAAACGCTCTAGACTAGCAAGAAATGTATTTTTGCGTTAGATAACGATGGAGTTGTACTACTTCCCTCTGAGCTACCCTTCTCGAGCTGTTCTATTGACAGCGAGAGCTCTCGACATCGCTTTGGATCTGAAAGAGGTGAATTTGATGGCAGGAGAACACATGAGTGAAGACTTCCTCAAGGTAGGTACTTACGCCTACCTAACAGTATGTAGGTATATCATACCAATAATAACAGTACAATTACGTACCACTCCTTGCAAAAAGATGAGAAATTTTCAAACATGAAATAAGGTAAGTCAGATTTGAATATTTTTGGGTCATGAATGCTAAAATAGATTAAGTTGATTGAAAATCACCAAAATTCATATAGGAAAATACCAAAGTTGAATATGGACTGGTGACTTGGGATGAAAAAAAAATACATAAGTACATTACTATTGAAAATATATTATGTTAAAAATTTTTTCGTCAAAACAGGGTCAATTCTAGTTTTAATTTCGTTAATTTTAATCATTCAGAAATTCATAATGCATGCTCATGGATAAAGACGCAAAACCTTTTGCTACTTGCATTTAGCTGTGGTGTGTATCTAACAATGTGCAATTTCTTTGAAAAACGGGGTTATCAAAAAAATTTAGCTAAAGAAAAGTTAACCATTAAAAGTATAGCGGCGAGTAATGGCTATGGTGGAGAGGTAGGGAAGGAGTTTCAAACCTAGTTGGGGAAGCTACGACTGAGGAAAAAATTTGGATCAGTACCTATACCGTATTACGGAAAATTTTCGGATAAAATTGGTAAAATATTAACTTCTAAAGGGTTCAAAGTAGGATACAAAACTAAAAATAATCTCAGATCTTCATTAAGTTCAGTTAAAGATAAAATTAATGTTCAAGATAAAAGTGGTGTTTATAAATTAAAGTGTTCTTGTGGACTTGACTATTGTGGTCACACTGGTAGGAAGTTCAGAGAAAGAATAATAATAAAGGTGATTCGACTTTTGCACGTCACTTGAATGAATCCAGTCATAGCTTCAATTTTGATCTTGCAGACAGAGAGTTCATTGAATATCTTCATTTTTGCCCAAAGGGGAGCATGTTGGATGTACTTGAAAAATTCGAAATTATTAAGAGTGATATGTTGGGTAAATCTTTGAATGATGTAGTTCCTTTAAGTTTTTCTCCATTATTGCGTTCATTTCTGTAACAGCTTGGTCCCCCCCCCCCCCCAAAGGTCACCTCATGTTCCTTTCACTTTTTGGCATTCTCTTCCTGGGCCAATCAGAATCGCTCCCTTTTTCTTTGAAATGGGTATCCACGATTTCGTCGCGAGTGATTTCCTTCGTTGCAATTTCTTGATTTGAAAAGCTTTAAGGACTTGAGTGTAAGAAATCATAATTATGTACCTAACGAGTGATTGCCCCAAATACATCTCGTGATGCCTGTTGTATATTATCCAGACCCCCCCCCCATCATCAATCCACACCACACCATTCTGCATGATGTAGGAACCCGTCATCAATGACCTTCATCCAACAACGACTAATGGTTCAGGTGCATTCAAGGCTGACACTGCATACAAAACCTTGAGGACAGGCTGCATTACAACCAAATCAATGTAGTCCATTAATAATGAACTTAGTCGTTTCCTCTATCCTGATGTCAGCCCATTCACAAAACCTTGCTAAATTGTCTCGATTGAACTACTTGCTACCAGTACCAGCACCACCGCCTGAACTGGTTAACATGTCTATACCATCTACATTACTGCAGCTGCTTGTTGATTCAAATAATAATCACTGGAATGGATCCAATTCGAAAATAGCTTTTAAATTATATTCAAAACTTTTTTGAACATCTGAAAGCAGAAAGGATTTCCCTTGACTTCGTGTAATAATCGCACAATACTTATCTAGTTTTGAATGAAAATGTGTGATATTCATCAAAACTATTTTCTTTTGATGAACAGTAGCCTTTAGGTAGGAAGGTACGAGTTTAGCTTTTAGTTGAACTAATAATAATTATAATAGTTTTGTTGCAGATTTATAATAACAACTCAAAACTAAAGTTAATTCATGGATCCTCATAAGACAGCTGCACGAAATGAATATTCAAATTCTTGTTGACACCAGGAACGCCTAAAATTAATTGCATTTTTTACCTACCTACCCAAAAAAAGCGTATCCCCCCCCGTAATAAAACTTAACTAATCCGATAGTAGTTTTAGCAACTACATTTGGCCCATCCCTAAGATTATTCGGTACCTATACCAACCTACCTAATGCAACACAATATTTCAGATTAATCCACAACATACCATTCCTGTATTAGTGGACGGTGACCTTAACTTGGCAGAAAGGTAAATCACCGCTGAATTATGACCGTATAAAATTAGCACCATCCAGGCACGCACCTACTTAGAAATGTACTAACATATTATGGTTTAGAACTATAAATGAATACTCAACGTTAACCTGAATGTCAATTTATTGCAGTCCTGCTATACTAATGTACTTAGCTGATGCATATGGAAAAGATGATACCCTCTACCCAAAAGACTTACAAAAGCGTGCAAAGATCAACAATCGGCTCTTCTTCAACGTCGCAACTCTGATGAACAGGCTTGGGAACGCTTATATTGTAAGATTTATCAACTTCCACTATAACATCATCGTTCTGTACACAGCGTCCTAAGAATATACATCGTCCTAGCCTATCTCGTGTAGGATGCTGAGTTTCAAACTATTTCAAATGGTACCCCCCCCCCCCCCCCCCGTCATTTTCTGCGTAATTTCCACAACAATCTAACATTTTCGCGACAGTAACTTTGTATTTTGAGATGTGGATTCCTTTTTGTATCCCAGATTCGGAGTCTGCACTATCTCGGAAAATGTCCTACGGATCACTCTATTTTCCAAATCGTAGGTGTTTTGGTGGTTCCTTAACAAACAATAGAAGCAGAATTCACCACGTGATTCAGCGTTGAAAAATACTGTAAAATCATGTCCGATGTGTAGGTTAAGGAACCACCAAAATGGGCAATTTTCGTGGGTTACAAATTCTCATTTGTTTGCCAAATTCTGCTCAATGACGGAATTTAACACTTGCTGACCACACAGCGAGGTGTTTATGTTGGAAAGTCTAGGCAGAAAACTGAAAGGACCCCGCACTTTTTCAATGTAGAAGTGGTTTCACTAGATCGAGCCAGAATTTGGCACGGGGCTTCCTTTCAGTCTCCTGAACAAAAGTCTCAATGGGCACAAAAAAAATCTACCGTCAGGATTTTGAGCTATGGCCAGATTAAGCGCTTCAAGTTCGACTTTTTAAACACCTTCAGTTGCTTATATCTCTCTAGGGATGCATTTTAGAGAAAAAAGTGCACGAGTAAAATCGTCTTAAAATCGTCCAAACAACTCGATGCCATACTTGTTTCAAGTCAAAAAATGTTTCTTCATTTTTGGCCAATAAGTCCCCGTGTGCTTATGCATAAGAAAATATAAGAAACTTTAAGAAACATTTTCATTCACCCTCTGGAAATGAATTTCGGAATTCCGGCAACGTAGTGCACAACTATACAGATTTCTGCGTCAAACAAAAAAAAGAACCACGTGAATCAGTTTATAATTAAGCCCTGGGCAGCGTACAAAATATTTAGCCGATAAACCACGTTTTTTCAGCATTAAACCCCCCTTTCCCTCTTCTAGAAGTAAATTTCGAAATTCTGGCGACTTGGCGCACAGCTAGACAGTTTTCTGCATCGAACAAAAAAAGAACCTCGCAAATCGGTTGAGAATTGCGGCCTGGGCAGTGCACATAAGTTTCCGTCTTGCGCGCGCGCATGACTGAAAGCCTATGGTTTTTTCACGGATTTGGAAAACCCATGGTTTTTTCATGGATTTGGATTCAGGATGGTCTGAAATTGATTTGAATGAGGTTCTTTTCATTCTCGGCTGAGTGCTGTCCTCTTCTGACCAGAACAGATACATAAGGACGTCTACTAAGGGACGTCCTAAAAAGTTGCGCACATAACTAATGTGTCGCGCGCGTACCTAACTACTACCAAAAACAACGATTCTTGGTATTAACGCCAAGAATCAACTAAGGGGTAACCAATTGAAACTGTATGAAACTACATAGCAGGACACCCTCTATAGCTACTGTCTTGATCATCTACTCGTAGCACTAGGTACAATAGTTGGTATCTACATTTATATCGTTCCACATTTCTGTGGATGCCCCTTCCCACAATTCCAGGTGCCGGTTCTATTCCGTGGTGTGGGAATCAACGAAGAGATGATACCTATGCTGGAAGACGCCTTCAACACTCTCAACAGTTTTCTGGATGGAAATGATTGGGTAGCAGGCGAAGCTATTTCTATTGCAGACTACGCCACTGTTACCACAGTCTCCACAGCTGAAGTAAGAAATATAATGAGATATTCCAATTTGATGTCCTTCAAATTGGACCCGCCAACCTTCCCAGTCGTTGAGAAATTACATGTAAACTGTAAAATACATCTCGTCTCCTTTGGTAAACCCTCAGTGTTCCTTAACTAATTCGCCACATTTCTAGGTCCATCAGTAAACAATTGGCGAGCTAGTCATAAGAATTAGGTGAGGGTTCCTGAATGATGAGTTGGTACCTGTCTGTGTACAAGATGGTCCTAAATCTATTGAATTGAGTCCAGTTTTAGCACATTTTCAAGGGAAAAGAAGCTATTGCGATGGGTCCAAAATTGTTAGAACATGAATTTTTGAAATTTTTTTATAAGTTAATCCGTTTCAGAGCATTCTGAATTCATCCTCGAATTTAACAAAAATGTACATGTCACTCCAGACGATACCTTGGGTAAATGATAAAAACGTTTAATTTCGCCAAAATGTTCGAATTGCCAAGGATGAGTTCGAAGACGGCAATTTTCAAACATTCTAAATTTGACTTTTTAGGGGGTAAAAAATCGGTACAAACGGCTAAAATCGCCAACAATTGATATAAATTCACTGGGAGTGGTTTGGAAGGGTGAGTAAAGACAGAAAAATACCATTTCAGTGGTTTTTCATGCAGAATAGGGGTCAATTTTGGATTTTTGGGGTAAAAATTGTTATTAATGGCTAAAATCAATATCAATTCACCTGACGTTGCATGGGATGGTATTCACGACAGAAAAAGGGACTATTTCGATGATAAAATATTGATTGAAGAAAAAAAAAATTATCAAAAAAGAGTGGGTTAGGTACCAAATCTCACTTTATTAAGGACAAAAATCGGTGAAAAATGGCTAGCCATGAAAAAATTATACAATTTTACGAAAAGTGGAATGGTTTCTCGTTATATCATCTTGAACACAACAGCATGAATATTTTTTGAAAATTAGCTCATACAGCCATGCTGCATGAATGGAACTTCGGTATTTTTTTGCCCTAATACTTTAAAAAAAGTGGAAAAATTTGGTTTGTCTTAAACAAAGGGTAAACTCCACTCAGGGACCCATGAGGTAGTACCTATCTTATATAAATGATATTTGATTTGATGTTTAGGGCCATCCCGTAAATACCTACATTCCTTACTTGTAGGACACTTCAATTACTAGTATGTAACCATATTCCTTACTTGTTATACCTACCTATGAACTTCCTTATTTTTTGTTCATTCCTTTCTCAGGCGATCGGCTTTGATATAAGTCGTTATGAGAACGTCGTCTCATGGTTGGCTCGATGCAAAGATGCCATGGAAGAATACGACGATCTCAATCAAAATGGAGTCGACCAATTTGCTGGTGCCTTCGCTGAGAAGCTCAGTCAGCTTGAAGCGTAAACAAGGCAATGCTACCTTACTCCCTTTGCTGCAGAATATCAAAGCACAATGATATCCATTTCCAGAGAACGTTCCTTTTTAATTGACCAACCTATCGATTAGATATTACATCGATATATATGAACATCCTAATTCAACTGTAAACATCGCATCATTTTGTATGGGTCGAGGAACATACAGCTTTCTTCAGTCCTATGTAATAATTTAACTATTTGGCCGGCCGATTAGTATTACACTTTAAGAGTCTAATCTTTGACGGGAGGAGAGGATGGGAATTTTCGATTAATTAAATTAAACTTATCCATCTATTTCACTGATTTTTCATATTCAATTACACTTATCCACCTATTTACCTTATTGCCTTACCCACTGATCTGTGATGTTCAACTGCTACATAAATTCAACGTATTTACTTCTTTTTGAATCGATCCCCGTTGTTCTCTGGAGATTTTGTATCTATTGTTATTTTGGCTGAAGCAGTGAAAATACCACATTTAGGCTGCCTAAATATATTCTCTTTTGGTACCTACCTTTTCACACTTAACTACACAATGTTCCTATACCAACCACAGTTTGTTAGGACATGTTTTGACACGGCTATATATAGCAAAATTTATTTTATGCAATACATACTGTGTGAGCGTGTAGACAACATTATTTGAACCAAGTGTTTCATAAAAATGACAATGTTACCGACGAGCCCATCATTTTGTTAACGACCATTTTTTTGTAGTAGTTCGTAACCTACATGAAAGATGTTGATTTATGAAGATGCCACATGCACCATAATGTTGCTTGATCTAAAATTCCGTAAGTGATTTACAACAGCGGACCACAATTAATAAATTACTACCCTTGAATTCAGTTTAGAATCAAAACATTCTCCCCTCTTTTTTCACTGTATTAGTTTATAGTGAGGCAAACCACCATACTGT
Organism: Leptopterna dolabrata; assembly: GCA_954871275.1. Lineage (NCBI taxonomy): Eukaryota > Metazoa > Arthropoda > Insecta > Hemiptera > Miridae > Leptopterna > Leptopterna dolabrata. Next base: position 35,509,243 of record OX940977.1, on the reverse strand, counting down.
GCTGACTCACAAACATGAAATCTCATTGTAACAATTCAGTTACTTGTCTTGTCAAAAAATTGTAACCTATTTCTGTGCACTTGAGTTTTATGGGCAATAAAATAAACCTGTTTCCAACTATCTTCGAGTAACTATTCCTACTTCAAACCTTTATTTCGACAGGTATGAAGACAAATATGACATTATGCTTCCTCACTACCAAAGGTAGGGAAGGTAGGGAGGGGTATTCGTGCAGGAGTCGAAAAAAATTGCTCCAAAATGAAAATTTCCACTCGCATTTCGCGTTTCATACATCGAGGAACATTTTTGGTTCCGTGTCTGTCTATGGTAATTCTTTGAAACGCCCATAACTACCCGAAATAATGGTTGAAATGGGCTGAAATTTGGAGGGTATGTGCGGGTTGGGTCACAGATGGTCGCATACCAAAATCATTGAAAAAGTACCGTAACTTTCGTCTGCGCATGCGCAAACGTAATGTCATTGAAATGAGTTCAAACTTGGAGGGTCGATCAGGAACAGTACTTTGATATTTCCGTACGAATTTCATTGGAATTGTGCGTTAAATTTCGCCTGCGCTTGCGCGAACATGAAATGTTGACCATTTGCTTGTAACGCTGTTAACTATGCGAAAAATAGTCGTAGAGAGCTGAAATGTTGAGGGTAAACTCGTGTTGGAACGCAGATACTCCCTTATCAAAATCATGGAAATCTTACCGTATCTTTCGTCTGCGCATGCGCAAACGTGAAATACTTGAAACGCCTATAACTATCGTTGATTATCGTTGAAGTGAGTTCAAACTTGGAGAGTCGATCAGGAATAGTACTTTGATAGTTCCATATGAATTTTATTGGAATCTTACTTTCGTCTGCACATGCGCGAACATGAAAAATATTGAAAAAATATTGAAATGTTTGATCCTATTACGCATGTTACATAATTTATTGCTATTCAATCGATTTGACCCTTCATTTTTTTACCAAGTGATTCTATACGTCCATGTTACAATAAGTGAGGAAGCTATACCTACTGCCCACCCAACTTGGCAGACGTTTTTTATTTTGGCAAAAGACACATCATTTACATGGTAGGAACCTCGTATCCTGCCAATCTACTGAACTGCCCAGACAATGTGACAGTATAAGATAAACTTGTTGATGGGCCTAAAAAAGAAAAAAAACCACAGTCATGCAGCATGGCTATAAGAGCGAATTTTCGAAGAAATAACTGATTTTATGTAAAATGTGATGTTTGGAATATCCCATTCAAATATGGGCAATCTTAAACTTATTGGGTAATTATAGGTATTCAAGTATGTACGTATATTGTAGTATTGGTACTACAATATACGTACAGTTACTTATCAAACATACGTACAGTACGTATGTTACGTATCCATTACCTACTCTGTATTGTATTGGATATTGGTAAATTTTTTGTTCCATTTTTTGCCGAGTAACACCTCGGTTTGTAGATTTTCCAACGCTGAACACGATGGTGAAGTCAGAATTGCGATATCCCATTCCGTTATCAGATTAGAGCAGACGAACCAGGAAGAACATCTTAAGAAATAACCACGTTCCGTCATCTTCAAAGTGCTCCAGTTTGAGAACGGAATGAGATATCGCAATTCTGATTTCACCATCGTGTTCAGCGTACAAAAACCTTTAAAATGAGGTGTCACTTGTCAGACAGCTTCATTTTGGGAATTTATGGGTAATTTTCCCCCCCTAAAACTCCCCAAAATTCCCCCTTAGAGTGACCCGATTCTGCCCATCTACGAACTTAGCCTGTCGATTGCCAAGACAGATTTTTCGTGCAAATTTGAACTTTTTATCTCAATTCTTTCGAGAGTTATCGTCTGGAATGACACATACATATATAAATATATAAATATATAAATATATATATAAATATATAAATATATATATAAATATATAAATATATATATATATATACATATAATTTTTGGTGTCTTTCGGCAGTGAATTCAGGATGGTCTGAAACGGATTTTGGTATAAAAATCTTTCGGAAATTCGAGTTTTAAAAATTTTGGACCGAGAACAATAGCTTCCTTTTCTTCGAAAATTCGCTAATAAAACACCCCACCGACCTGATGGCGGAAAAGTTCTGACATCGGCCATCCTCTGTAACGCTGTAACGAGACTTGATTAAACTAGGTTCAAAACATTTTTCCTGTGACATTCTGAAATACTTCATGAACTTATTCTTGTCTTTCAATTGGTCTTCAAAAAGATGGTGAAATTTTTCGAACTGACCCATCTCATGGACCCATTTCCTCTTCCTCTTTCTGCCCCTATCTTCTTCCTCTTCAGATTCGAGTGCTTCTGCAAACAGAAACATTTCTTCATCTTCAGAAAACATTATGTTAAAGATGTGCACAGCTCGAAGATCTATGCCGTACTGGTGAAAAGTAGGGATGGTTGGAGTGGCCGACCAGATCCACCCCATAGTTTTGCACTATAGTGGACGGACCTCGAGCTTTCGGTCCTGTGTCACGCCACGCTGCAACCTCCGCCTCACCGACCTAGTGGACGCCCAGCTTTAAAGATCATCCAGCCATCAATGAGGAATACCAGTACTCATGTATGTTTCTGTTTTAATGTGCAAGTATAGGATTGCAACAGACATTCGCATTTCCACAAAGATTTGATGACATCACTGGGGGGGGGGGGGGGGGCTACTGCTGGACACTCGGTTGAGCCATAATTCAATGGTATACTGGTATTCAATGGATTCAATGGTATAATCAAAATCTATATAACAGCTTTCGTACAAGTACGCAACCACGAGGGACATTTTATGTCTGCGCCCCCTCCCGCACCCACACCACGTAGGTACCACGTACCTTGTACTTTATTTTTTTTGTTTAAAAATTTTTGTTTTAAAATAATAAATGAGAAACACAAAATTACAACACAATTAAGAAATGTAGATACGTTTTCGTTTGGAAATTCGCTTGTTAGCAATTGTTTGCCTCGAATGGGCGCTGGTCGCAAATCGCGCTCAAACCATAATCGATCACATACCGAACACGAAAACCCGAAACGATTTTTCGTAAAACGTTTATCAAATTCCATGTCGGCAAGAGAAAGAGGCGGTTCAACATACGTATGATTGACCTCACAAATTTCGGTTTCCTTTGTAGTTTGTGACGGTATATGGGAATCCCGTCCATCTTGGATGCTGGCTCTTCCCGATCTTTTTGACACGCGGCTGAAGGGGCGGTTGATTCGCGGAAACGAATCATCAACTCTCGGAGGCAACGCGTTATAATCTAACCATTTGTCTCCGGGGGCAGCTGTCACACTGCCTCCCTACCTTTTCTAGAGGATGGAGAGGGGGAAACTACGCTGTATGGGCGGCGTAGTTAAACCCCTCATCCATTACATGGTAGCAGAGCATGGTTGGTGGGTATGTGCTGGATTTTATCCTCGGTACCCCCTCCACTTTTTGAGAGCTTTTCTAGAAGGAATAGCTCTGAGGTTTTCCAGAAGGAATCCTCTTTTTAATACCCCTTTGTTTATCAACATGGAAGAACTTCTTTCTTCCATGGTTTATCAATATACACTTCGGCCATTGGATTTTCTATTTTTATCAAATCAACCTCATGATTATTATTATTACAATCAACCTCATGATTACTTCTATTAATAATATCAAACCTCATGATATTATTCTTAAGGCTGTTAGGCCTGGCGTTCAACGCCTATTTTTGTAATTTTTCCCCTTGTTTTCCCAGTTGTTCCATCTTATGATGGGGGTTAATCACCCAGAGGTTGTTCAGATGAACTTTCCTGAACCAGAACCTCTGACAACTACTTTCATTTATATTCCAGTTGTTCCATCTTATGATGGGGGTTAGTCACCTAGAGGTTGTTCAGATGAACTTTCCTGAACCAGAACCTCTGACAACTACTTTTTTTTTCCTTTTTGTCCAAGTGCGCCAAGTGATATTGATAGGAGCTAAGTTCTCCACTAGTAACAATTCTCAGTAGTACCATTACGATGGAAGCGATCAGCTTTGGAGTTTTTCAGATGAATCTTCCTGAATTAGAACTCCATACTACTTTCAGTCCCGTGTCTAACTTCACATACTTCTTCTTCAAAGAAGTATGTTTTTAAGGGGAGGAGTGTGACGGTATATGGGAATCCCGTCCATCTTGGGTGCTGGCTCTTCCCGATCTTTTTGACACGCGGCTGAAGGGGCGGTTGATTCGCGGAAACGAATCATCAACTCTCGGAGGCAACGCGTTATAATCTAACCATTTGTCTCCGGGGGCAGCTGTCACACTGCCTCCCTACCTTTTCTAGAGGATGGAGAGGGGGAAACTACGCTGTATGGGCGGCGTAGTTAAACCCCTCATCCATTACAAGTTGTCGTACTCGTGCTCAGTTTTTTGCGCAAACGATATTCACGCGTCCGCTCCTTGCCCGGCTTGGGAAGTTGCACTATGTTGTCAGTCGTTTGTGATGTGGTAAGTGTGTCATCGGCATTTGTCGTACTCGTACGCAGTTTTTTGCGCAAACGATATTCACGCATCAGCTCCTTGGCCGATTTGGGAAGTTTCCGTTTCGTCGATGGTCCATTGGATGATTGTTGATGCTCCATGTAATGTTTCTTCGTAACTGGTGGTGCCTTATACACAGCTTCTTATATACACACTCACGAGTGTACTTCATAAAAATTTTGTTAAACATAAACACAGTCCGAGCTCCATCTCCAAGAGATAATTCGTTTATCGGTTGTTTGGTCTTAAAATTATGTCTTTACTTATAAAGCTTGCAATCGTGTTCACAATACAAATTATTGAGAATGATCACCTGTGTGTAAACAATATTATTTAAACAATCACGCTCATACCGCAGCTTGTCGGCCACGCACTCCGCAGTGGTTAACGTAATATGGTTAGGTAAATCGAGAGCTATCCAACGAGTGGTGAACGATTTTTGTACGATGATAACTGGCTAAGTTAAAGTTCCGTAGCAACGAATCGGTTGTACGTGAAAATCATTAGAAATTTTTCATAACGCTTTCTTCGTCACACCGTAACGTCACACTTTTTGAGTTATGTGCCATAGTAAAGACATAAAATGTCAATAAGTAAGAAATAATCTCAGGTTTGATAGTGATCAATGAAGTGTTTGATCGATACAAGGGGCCACTGAGATAGTTTATGCGAGAGAGGGGAGTTGCTAAGGAAAACAAGACGTCAGTTGCGTTTTTATGAACCAGTTACATTTTCGTTATTACGCCAAAAATACAGTAAGTACTTGTATGTATACACCTCAGATACTGGAACTAAAATGCGAAATTCCCAATTAAATGATGGAGTCCAACAAAGTGCTTAGGAGCCACGGCTCGGCATTTTCTCCCATCCCGATAGCTGATTTGTCAAATGGTTCAATCAAATTCTCAGTTGACACCTGAAGAACGTTTTGTACAAATGGAAGAAACAACGGACTCTACGAGCAGTAGAACAGCTCACGAGCGGCTCCCCCCGATCGTCAGGTCGAACAGCAGGACGGTACTCGACGAGACTTGTGGACTGGACGAGTCGACAGTCCGAGAAATACTGAAGGTTGGTCTAGGATGTTGAATACCGTTGTGTGTGCATTTATATATCGACCATTAGGCGCCGCAGCCGGCACAATCCTTTTCATTATTATCATCATTTAATAATGATTAACAGGACGTTTCCCTTTGTTTTCCGAACGTCACGATCGAGCGTCACTTCATGGCACAAGAAATTGCACCATCGAAATTACATCACGTTACTATGGTGGTTGCGAGCGACACAAAACGATATACATAAATCGATATAAATTTCATTCGGTCCATAATAACATTAGGAAATTGACGGGAGGTGAAACAAAAACTTTTTCAACTTTTGATGCATTAATGAGCTGCAAAGTTTCCATTGACGGAAATTTTGGCGAAACAAACGTTAATCTTTATTAAATGATCTGACTGTAGAACCGTAGGTCTACCGTCCGTTTTTATTATTAAGGTTGGTCTGGATGGGAAAGATAACGTCGACAAGTATTTGGTATCCAACGACCCGGAAGTCAGGAAGTTCTGCAGGCGTGTCAGGATGGAGAGGAGGATACGAGAACAGCAACGTCTATCAGATGAGTAAGTGAACATCAATTCAACTAAACCCGAGAAAAGGCAATTGACAAATGGTCATTTTAAGCGTAGGTAGCAAAAATATTGGATTCTTGTAGCGAAGGACACCAACTTACCAACATCTGGTTCCTAGTTCAATAACAACCCATTTATAGTGAAAAACCACAAGAGTTCGAGGCCTATGGAAGTAAATATTTCCTGGCGGAAATGGAATTTAATTACTTGTAGGTAAGCATAATCATCGTCGGTGACGTGGAATAATCATCGAGCTGTAATCCCGGCTGCTACTATGTAACACCTTTATTTTTACTTATCTTGTCCTTCCCACGGAATAAGGACTTTTTAACTGTTTAAGGATCCGTAAACACAACAAATCGTAATTTTAACATGAAAATGACTAAGGAAGTGAGTGATACCCAAGAAAACGGCATAACCAGGGATGTTGCGATTCTACTGATGTGATTCCGGAATCGACACTTCGATTTCGACTCGAATCATTTGATACGTTCATTCGATTCCGAGAAAAAACGGGTCTCAGTTTGCTGATTTGACACTGTTGTCAGATCAGTTTTGATTGGCATATGCCATGCATATGTTTCTACGAGGTTTCGATGGCATCTACGGAAAAACTTGAGAACACATGTATTTTCGTTAGTTAGGTAGGTACCTACCTACCTCAAAAGGAAAATTGAAAACAACTCCACTTTCCAGTTAACATTCATGTTTAGCGGCTCAAAACATTGCATTTTGAATATCTAGAAGCTTCCACGAGACTACAGGAGAACCTATGCTTTTGGTCTATTATTCTGTAAATAATACACTTAAATGTATTCGCTCAGCAAATAAATTGTTGAACACCCCCTCAAAAAGAATTTTTTTTTTAACGTTTCATGGTGCATAAATATATTCCAAAACGTGCTAAGTCCTTGTCACATAGGTTTATTATTCTATTGGACATACCTACAGAAATTTTGGCTGTTCATTTATTGTTTCTTTCACGTTCAATAACTGAAATAGCTATTTTGGATGGTTTCCACCAATTTTGGCCCCAAAAACATGAATTCGACTCATATTTTTGACAAATTATTTTTGATCATTGATAGTGCCATTTTATTGTCTTGATTCACCGATACTACTTCTAGTGTTAGTATACAAATTTATGGTGATTTCGGACAGCTTCCCAGGTTTTTGACTCATAAAAAATGAATTTTGGGAGCTGAACCTTCGTTACAACCTCGATTCTTCACTCTTTGAGCAAAATCAACATCATATTCAGTCTTCTCGCCCTAAAAACCATGGAAAACGATACCACACAAGCTTATGTTCATAAAACCTCCAAAAAAAACTCGAAACCCCCAGACAAAAAATAAACCTTCAGTTTATTCATCGAATTTAATTGGACACCTATCTTTTGTCTTATTTCGTACTACAAAAGTGTCCAATTAAATTCGATAAATTGTCGAAAACCCCTATTTTTACACCCATTTTCCCCCCAAAACTCCCCTGGGTGTATTCCGATCGGGCTGACGAGCTTCGGAGCACAACTAGGATCCAAACTTTCCAAATAGGGCCCAAACTGTGTGCGGAAGAACGACAATTTTGCACCAAAGTTGAACTTACATTTAAGGTTGACACTTCGTTAGAACCTCAATTTTTCACCCTTTGGTCAATATCTTCTCCATATTCGGTCTCCTCGTCCTAAGACACATGGAAAACGATACCTCACAAGCTCATGTTACTAAAACACTCAAAAAACCTATTTTTACACCCATTTTGGTTTATTATTCTGTGAATAATACACCTATGCATTCGCTCAGCAAAAATGTTTTACAACACCCCGTCAAAATAGTTTCTTTTACTTTCAAGGTGCGTAGATTCCAAAACGCTGCAAAGTCCTTGTCACATGGGTTTATTATTCTATTGGAAATACCTATAGAAATGTTGGCTGTTCATTTAATGTTTCTCAAAACAAAGAACTAGGCTCCTTTTTTTACAAATTATCTTTGATCATTGATAGTGCCATTTAGTTGTCTTGGTTCACCAGTTGATACTACTTCTAGTGTTATTGTACAAATTTATGGTTATTTCAAAGAATTACCCAGGTTTTTGAACCATAAAAAATGAATACTCGGAGCTGAACCTTCGTTACAACCTCAGTTCTTCACTCTTTGGTCAAAATCAACTTCACATTCGGTCTTCTCCCCCTAAAAAATATGGAAAACGATACTTCACAAGGTCATGTTCACTAAAACCTCGAAAACCCCTAATTGTACACCCACTTTTCCCCGATAATATCCCTGGGAGTATTCCGACCGGGCTGCCGTGTTTCGGAGCACAACTAGGACTGAAATGTGTTCCAAAATTTGGACCCAAACTGTGTGAGGAAGAAGGACGATTTTAGACCAAAATTTAACGTAAATTTATGCTGAAACTTTGTTAGAACCTCGACTTTCCACCCTTTGGTCAAAATCGACCTCACATCCGGTCTCCTCGTCCGAAAAAACATGGAAAACGATGCCTCACAAGCTCATATGTTACTAAAACACTGACCAGAGAAAACAGTGGTCTACACAGAAGGGGGGGGGGGGGATCTACGGTTTTGTCATTTGCAGTGTTTTTAAATTTATGTTTTCTTTCGTTTTACGTCACCTTCTTGTGCCAGCATGTCAATTTTTTCGGTTGAATGTTTGCGAATAAAAATAGCCGATAATAATAAAATCAAACTGATCGCCATTAATGGGTTCTTGAATGTTCGAATGAACACCAAATAACGCACACTCAAATCAAATAATATTTTGAAATAAACGTTATAGCTAATTGATTTCTGCGGAGAATGCGTCCAAATTCAGCTGTAAAGCCATGTTGTTTTTAACCACATCGGCAAACAGATTGTTCTCAATTACTCCCCCGCTCTCAACAGGGAGAAGATTCAGAAACCACCAACAGCCACTGAAAATCAATTGAGTAGCAGCTCCTTGAGAATAGAGGAGCTCATAGAAGACAGCTTGAGATCGGTAAGTAATGTAATGATGAACGTAAAAATTAATGCAAATATGGGATAAACTGTAATAGTGTGCAATGGGCTTCAATAATGTATACTGGTCCTCACCTATAAGGGGGTGGGCTGCCACTTTACCGGGTCGAAAATTCGCTCATAGGTCCCATATTCATCCACAGACACTCGTTTTTCATTAAGATTTTTTGTTATAATACAGCTCTCTTGCAACGCTGTAAACTGAACATTATTATATAACATTACAGTTGCTTACTACATCATTTATCAAACAATATATTTTAATTATTTCCTATTACATTCATAAAAAAAGCTCACGTAAGTTTCTAAACAGCCCTCATACACACAACCCCGTGTAGGTACTACGATTATGCAGTCATTTTTCAGAGACCCAAAATTCAATTTTTTTGGAAAACATGTGTTTGCAACTATCTCTTCTACACAGTTCAGCGAATTCCCCCCCCCCCCCCCCCCCAACACCTTGTAGAGAATTGGTGGCCTATAAGTGGACGATTTAGAAAAAATGTGTATTATGAGGTATAATGAGTGATTACTGATAGGTACATACCATATTAGGCCCTTTCCCCTAGAACCAATCTTAAGTTGGTTGTCGGGGAAAGGGCATAGCTAGAACCAATCTCAAGTCGTCCAAGTTCAATAGTTTGCTCGACAATCTGTTCGGAAACTGGTAGGTAGTGTATGTTAAGTTTCACATGTGACAGATACTATTTATTATAATATTTACATGTACCTAACAGATTACTAACGTTCGGGTGGCTGCAATTAAAAATGAAGAAGAGAGACAAAGAATAGAGCACGAAAGGAAGCAGGAGATAGATACATTGATTCGGGAAGAGGCAGCTACAGCTCAGGAAAAATTTGAAGAAATCAATTCGAAATGGGAAATCATAAGTAAACAGAAGGACCCTCTCGAAATTCACGAAGAAACCGAAAAGCAACGAGGTAAAGTACCGAGGGCGCTTTTTAAATGTGGTGGGCTATCCTAGATATTCTAGGTATGTTAGATACTCTTTACCTACTTCATTCAAAATATTTACTCTTAGTGAATACATGGTGGCTGAATAGCGAATGCAGTCTGCTTATGCGATGTCTATGGCCACAAATACATCATGAGCAAGGGTCGCTAATGATCCTTGAATGAAATGTACTTGACCTAACTGAAACCAGTTTTTTCCAAAGTAACATTTTGGCATGATCAAGAAGTACCAAAAATGTGCTTGAAGCGTTCCATAGCTGTATTTCCTTTCACTCATAACCGTTGCTATTCAGTAAGTTTGTTGCTTCTACAATCGTTCATATAAGCTAGGGCGAGCAAAGCGAGCACAGAGAACTACACAGGTGATCAAAATCTGACATACCTACGTGCACATCAAAATGGTTTGTTCGTACAGACAGTCCTGGACCAGTCCAGGATGGAACTGCGTTATGAAAATGAGGGGATAGAACAGTCCAAGATTGAGTCCAGAACTGTTTGTCCGAACGCGCGCTGATTCCGCATGGATAACCAGAAGCACTGTAACCTTCCACATAAGATGAAGGTAGGAGCATCGAGTGCGCATGAGCAGGATCGTCAGTCCTCGAAAAAATCCAGGACTGTTAGAAGTAATCCCAAACGGTCCTGGACTGTCTGTCCGAACAGCCAACGCTCGGTCCAGGACCAGTTCCAGCGCTGCCCGAACGCCAAAAAGGAGCGTGACTTGGATAGAATGGTCCGGAATCGTGCAGGACTGTCTGTCCGAACGAACCTAAATTAATGTCTAGAACTGGATCTAGAAGTGACGCTTTGGTAGGCATCGATGTCTGAGGAATATTAGAACTAAGAAAGGTATTAATAAAAGTGAACTCCTCATCTGAACCACTCCGGGTTTATTCGATGAGCTAATGAAGATTTATGAAATGTTTCATTTTTAACCATCCGACCCTGTGCCTATAACTGTTAGTACCTGTACCAGAGCCACCAGGTGTTGGGCACACCATGTGACAGAGTGTAACAGTGGGGGTGGACCCTCGAGAGCCCCCCTCCTAGATCAGCGAGATTATCAACGGTTAAGAAGGGATATCGATTAGGCTTCCCCAAGCGACCCCGTCTCCACCGGATGAAAAAATGTATCGAGAACAGCCCACACTGTTACACTCCTCCCCACGTGACATACTTCTGGGTAGCAGAAGTATGAGAAGAAACCGGGGGAATGAAAAGTATTATGAAGTTCTGGTACAGGAAAAGACATCTGAACAACTTCAACCTCCATCGTAATGGTACTACCTCAATAATATTTTACTGGTGGAGAACAAAGCTCCTACATACACGTACTGGCGGATAATGTTGTCAGAGCTGGTTGTCCAGTGAATTGTGCTCATCTGTGCAACCTCTAGGTGATTAACCTCCATCGCTGGGATGGAACAACTATTGGGACTTGTTAATTGGGACATGGCATCTAAATGGCCTTCTAATGAGCTCAGTATATTTTAATTATACTGACACTCTATATTCTCTATAGGGTGGGAAAGGGGGTGGAGAAGCCAATAGATATATGTATTATCAAAGGGACAGGTTGTTAGTAAAGGAATCCTTCTGGGAAACCTTTGGGCTTATCCTTCTGGTAAGCCCACAAAAAGTGGATGGAGTATGGTGAAGTGCTCAGCGCATACTGCCGAACCATGCTCTGCTACCATGTCACCGAGTGTAACAGTGGGGGTGGACCCTCGAGAGTCCCCCTCCTAGATCAGCGAGATTATCACCGGTTAAGAAGGGATATCGATTAAGCTTCCCCAAGCGACCCCGTCTCCACCGGAAGAAAAAATGTATCGAGAACAGCCCACACTGTTACGTGATGTGACTGTGAAAAAATATTGTACGCTACCTAGGTATATAATATTTTATTGGGTCGAAAACACAGTAAAGCGTAGGGGAAAACAAGGAAGCATTGTCCAGTGGGCACCTCAGTACAGGTGAGGTATGACAGGTAATCGAGTTATACCTAGCTACGTAGATCTGCCTGTACCCACCAAACAGGCACATATATATGAAAAATTAGCGTATGAAAAACAGGTTGTGAATCAGAAAAATTGTTAGGAACATCGATTAAACTTGTTAGAAAAATCTCTTTGGCATGAGGTTCACGGAACTGAACAGCCTATAAACACTTAGGGTAGGGTAAATGGCAGGAGGGGGAAATCCCCTTAATTTCAATTTTACATGGCGATCGAGTGGGTATCATTTCCGAATCGATTTTCAATGCTGAATCGAATGAAACCAGTCCCATACCGGTAGGATTAATTGATTTAGAAAAATTCGATTAAAGTCCAAAAATCGTGAGTAAAACGCCAAAAACAGGGGGGGGGGGGGAAATGCCCAAAACTTGATCGAGCCTGATACAATTTTTGAAAGGTTTTTGAATACTGTATTGAAACAAACGCGGTAGGGCTAACACTGGCAAGGTTAGCTGTCGATGAAATGTTGAAAAACGTGTTCGGAAAGCTTGAAATACCCGTAGATACCTATGACTGTTTTCTATGTTCTCTGACAAATGTGATTTTTAAAGGTTCAAGTCGTGTTGGGCTTCATTTCCTATACTGTTTTGCATGCTGAATCGAATGAAACCACTTCTCTGCCGGTAAAAATAACAGATTTCGAGATGAATGCAACACGGAAAACAGTCAATTTTGAGCTTTCTGGATACGTTTTTCAGCACTTGAACGACAGTTAAAACCTTAACCGACTTGGCGATTGGTATATTTCAATTCAGCAAAGCAAAAACCTTTCGAAATCGATCACAACTAGCCGAAATTAAAATCTGGGAATTTCCCCCCGATTTTAACATGTTGGAATTAAACCCCATTTCGGATTTAAGTTGCATTTTTCCCCAAAAACGGTTGGTTACCCTACCGGCATGGGAGTGGTTTCATTCGATTCAGCATTTTAGCAACTATTAAAAATGAACCCCAAGTTTCATTAATGTGCAACATTTTTCTGATTCAGGTTAATTTTTCGTATATTTTTCCTGCATTAAATAGGGAGGTACTTATTTTACAGGGAACATATAATTGATGTGATGCTTTGTCAGCGATCACCATAATGTCTTCTTTGTGGATGGCTCTCATCATAAAATTGATGACAATTATGATTTATGATATTTAAGAGTAGTAATATTTAGTATTACTATTTAAATTTATAGCTTCTGCTTTAGGCAGGTTTATGATTTTGCACATCCTATTTTAATCGTTCTTGCATTTGGATGAGCTTTTATGTGACTCTGAAACAGAGCTTTCGAGAACATATGTTGTCGTGGTATCCTCCCAGAACCACTCTTTGTATAATTATTAGATCTCGCAATAAACCAAGGAATGGCACGGCAGATGCAGGAGACCCGGAGGACCTGGTGGGGATCCCCACCATCCTCCACCAGTGTGGAGGATGGAGGGAGATGGTCCCAGGGGCTATAAAAAATCGACTCCTTCGCCTTCCAACTCATTCTACGCTATCCTCAAGTCGCTGACTTATCTCTTACCCCGCTCCTCCTCTCTCTCCTCCTCATAAAAGATCCCAGAGTGGTGGCTGCCTTCCAGGCCGTAACCACTGGGCATACTCCTCCTAACGCCGCAGTGGTGGATACCCGGGACGCAGTAAATTGCGGACGTAAGTTGTTAATCCCTGAAAGTAAACATTAAAAAGCGGACGGTGTTTTTGAAACATTTACGTTAAAATGCGGACGAGTCTGACCTGTCAGTTTCCCACACTTGTGGCGCGATCGCGCTAGATCTTTGCGTAGATCTGCGCTGGATGCGTAGATCGCGCTAGCGAGCATCCAGATCGCTTGACAATGCATTCCACTAATCTATTCAGAAGTCCCAAACAACCTGCTCATTCACGGGATAGTTTCTGGGATTGTTTCTGTTTTGAGATGCGAGCGCCAGCGAGCATCCAGATCGCTTGACAATGCATTCCACTAATCTATTCAGAAGACCCAAACAACCTGCTCATTCACGGGATAGTTTCTGGGATTGTTTATCTTTTTTGAGATGCGAGCGCTAGCGAGCATCCAGATCGCTTGACAATGCATTCCACTAATCTATTCAGAAGTCCCAAACAACCTGCTGATTCACGGGATAGTTTCTGGGATTGTTTATCTTTTTTGAGATGCGAGCGCTAGCGAGCATCCAGATCGCTTGACAATGCATTCCACTAATCTATTCAGAAGTCCCAAACAACCTGCTCATTCACGGGATAGTTTCTGGGATTGTTTATCTTCTTTGAGATGCGAGCGCTAGCGAGCATCCAGATCGCTTGAAAATGCGAGCGGCGGAATGGGAACTAAACTTCTTGCCACGTTCTGCGTACCATTTCATTCCTTGTGCATAAATACATCTGAACATTATACATCCTTGCCCACCTTTTCTGAAACATTTTCTGTCCGCATTTTACTAGTACAGAATTGTCCGCATTTCACCTATGCGAAACCAACCTCCAGCGAGCTCAACGGATTAACTTGTCCGCATTTTACCTACGCTCGGATACCCTTCGGGTTTTAACCGGGGCGCTATGTCCTCCTTACACCCCAGTGGTGGCCACCTTCGGGCGGTAACCAAGGGCGTTAGGTCCTCCTGACGCTTCAGTGGTGGACACCTTTTAGGTGTACCACCGGGGGCATCGGGTACGCTACCTCTTCCTACCTCGCCCCCTCACCTATGCCTCCACCACATATATGAATTGCGTAAATACTGTACAATCATTTTACTTATCGTAATATCACGATTATATCGCTTACTTTTGGTTTATTATTCTGTGAATAATACACCTATGTATTCGCTCAGCAAAAAATTTTTATAACACCCCCTCAAAATTTTTCTTTTCCGTTTCAAGGTGCGTAGATTCCAAAAATGCAATGTCCGTCCGCCGTACGCCGTCCGCCGTCCGCCGTATCACGTGTACAGGCTTCATTTTTGGTCTAAAAAATTCGTTCTTTCGCACACATGCTCCATTTGGGCCCTATTTGTGTCCCGAAACTTTTCAGCCCGATCGGAATATACCCAGGGGTGTTATGAGTGAAAATGTGTGTAAAAATAGGTACTTTTTGCGTCTTAGCAACATGTTAGTAAAATGAGCTTTTGAGGTATCGTTTTTCATGTTTTTGGGGACGAGAAGTCCGAATATGAAGTCGATTTTGACCAAAGAGTGGAAAATTGAGGTTGTACCAGATGTTCAGCTCCCAAAATTGATTTTTTATAAGTCAAAAACCTGGAAAATCGTCTGAAATCACCATCAATTTGTAGAATAACACTAGAAAAAGTATCAAGAGGTGGATCAAGACGATTAAATGGTACTATCAATGATCAAAGATAATTTGAAAAAAAAAAGGAGCGTACCTAATTCGTGTTTTGGGGGCCAAAATTGGTGGAAACCACCAGAAATAGCTATTTAAATTATTTTATATGAAAGAAACAATAAATAAACAGCCAACGTTTCTGTAGGTATGTCCAATAGAATAATAAACCCATGTGACAAGGACTTTGCAGCGTTTTTATTGTATATAGGCTATTTCATGATTTATTGGTGTAGCTTATTTCGATTTATCTACCATGGCTCTGGGTACACACCATCCGGTCCTGACTACAACAGACACTACCTACCTGAAATCAGCTGCACATGAATTGAAGAAGTTGACAAAACAAGCCGAGAAGTCGCTCACAAATATAAATTATGTTGCAGCAAATAATGTACCTAGTTTACTACGTGAAACCTCAAAAACTTTAAAGACCTCAATTTTTGTGGAGTAAGACTAATTTATTTGTAGTCAAACTGTAGTTTGATTCCCGTACCTTTGATTCTGCATTGTAATTTTTTGCAGACGATTGCGTCGCCTTACTCGAACAAAAAGACATCATAATCGACAATTTGAAAAGCCGGCTGAAGCAGGCAGATCGAGAATTTTACGAGGAGCTTGCCAAGCAAAATGACTATATTAATATTTTGTCGGACAGAATAAACGAGCAGATCAGCTTGATGGGAGAGTGTTACAGGAAGGAACTCAACGAACTGCAGGTAAATTAAGGATGTTAAAATTTTACTGTAGGACTTCGTTAGACACTCCATTTGTCCCACTGCGTGTGAGTGCCTGACTATTCAGCGAAGCGATGCTCGAAATGGGTTTCGTGTCTTGAAATGTTGAGAGTAGCTATAATCGTTAGGTCATCAGAATTCGCTTTACAGTTCTTGGTGCCACGGCGGCGCCCAGTAATAGCACCACAAAACTTGGAATTTTGAGACTAAGTTTTTGGACCATAAAAAAATGTCTGCGGTGCTGATGCCAAGGAGTCACAGCGCCGGCAGGGGCGTCGCTAATTGTAAAGAACCACTAGGTACCCATAAGTTATAGTTACCTAGTTACCACTAGGTACCTATATTATAGTTGGCAGACTTCAAAGAAGAAAGGTCACACGTTTAAGTTTGGGTGAATATTGTGTAATATTATATAGGTTCTTAGGAACTAGCTTCGCATTTATTGGTCTATAAATTTAAGTCAAACCGGTTAGTTAAATTTGTGACAGTGTGGCTGTTCTCGAGCTATTTTTTCTTCCGGTGGAGACGGGGTCGCTTGGGGAAGCCTAATCCCCCCCCTTCTTAGCTCTCGAGAGTTCACCGTCACTCTCCTCACTGTGTTGCTAAGGCCACATGTTGAAGTTTGGATGAATAATATTATATAGGTTCTTAGGTACTACCTTCGCATTTATTACAGTCCATTAATTAAAGTTTACGTTCAGAATGGTTAGTTAAAGTTTACAATCAAACCTGTATAATAGGGGTGAAGGAAGTTTGTTATTCAAAACCCCCTCTCCTTCCGTATGATGACATCACTCTCCACAGCTGTTGATGCCAATAAGACAGAAGTATAAATTGGGTTTTCTTTTTTATGTGAACAAAAATCCCTATTTTCAGCACGTCATCAATACGGAGAAGGACAAAGTGTTGGAGGCAAGAGTGGAAGAGTGGAGGGACATGGCGAAGATGAAAGAGTGGTTGGAGCTGGAGAATATTTCCAAAAGATTCAACTACCTCGAGCGCTATGAAGAGCACATGGACGCGCTGCTCATTGACCAGCATGAACTGATGAGGACCAAGAAGATGGTAATCGAAGCGAGACTCAATGTAAGATTAAAAAGTGATAGGAATATTTCTATATCCGTAATAATTCCTTCTCTCAGGAAGCACTAAGAAGAAACCACCATTTTTGGGTCTACCCATCTAGAACGTGAAATAATCATGTGCGAGTGACCGTTATTGGTTCAAAAAGCCTACAGTTCCCTACGAGGAAATGACAAGTACCATAATTAGGGCATCACTTCTAGAAGATTAGGAATAACGAGACAGAAAAAACCCTGTAAATTAAATGTGTCTGAATGATAACTTGAGCCTTGAATGGTCCTGAAATGATCAATCAATATTATGTGTGAAATGTTTGAGATGCCAATTTTCGTCAAGAGTAGGTCTCTCCGATCCCATTTGTCTAGAATAGGGATGGGACATCGATGTTTTATCAACGATACCTATTCGATGCGTTGCCATCGGTGTTCAATGGACCGATATTATCGAACATCGATGATGGACTCCCGATAAAAATTGCGACATCGTTTACCCCCTATGAGACGTAGGTAGCTACCTACTTAAGAAAACGTCTCTGAACTGAACGACGGTCCTATAAAAATCAAGAAGGTAATTAGGTATTTGTTTACCATGGGAGAATAGTTCAAATTCTGGAAAGACGCTGAACTTTCATACCCTGACATGAGTAAAGTTGCATGCAAATTAATACCTTGCTTCTGTCGTCAAATCAGTTCCATCAAAGTTCATTTTGTTGCATAGTGTGGAAGAGGATTTATTTTGGTTTATTATGTTCAATAACCTTTGGAATCGGACTTTAAAAAAAAAATTGTTAACCCCCTCAAAATTTGGTGGTTTCTATTTCGAGGTACCTGCATACGTAGAATCCACAAATATAATGCCAGGCAAATATAATTACAGTTTCATAAATATGCGGTGGATTCAAGAATTCTCTCACTAATTATTTTTGGTTTTATTCATGAAACATAACGTTTGTTCAACTTAAAAAAAGTACATTTCCTGAGTGTACCGTAATTTTGTCGCTACAGAAATTAACTTTGGAGGAAAGTAGATTCAGAAGCGCCGTTCTCATCAACTCCGACATTTTGAACTACAACGTGCAAATCCTTCAGAAGAGGCAAGAAGAGAACAGAACCATCAAAGGGCAACAGAAACGAATAATGAACAAGTAAGCTATGCTGGGAAGCTGCGAGCAACTAAACAGTTTTTCATTTTGTTATTTAGTGAACACAATTCAATTCGATTTCTCGGTATACAAATATTGTTATCGTAATTTAGATTAATTAGCGTCTCCTAAACATTTTCAGCTGCTTACAAAGAAAAATTGACAATTAAGTCCATAACTTCATACGTTATTTGGCATGACGTCGTCACATAACGTCGGCATACGTTATACATTATATAAGGCCGGTCGTCACCAAACATTTCATACACCATCCATTTTAAACCCCGCATCCTCAATTTCTAATATAAATAAGGAAAATGACACGTTTAGTTTTTCCACAAGTGCATTTTGCCATGAGAAAACCGTTTCATCTTAATTTAAGGCATCATCAGGCCTTAAATTAAGAAACCTCAATAGAAAGAATTGTGGTGAAACGCTTGGTACCATAAAGTGCAGTTGTGAAAAAGCTGCAAATTACTATTCAACGGATTATTATTTTCCTGTGTAGACACCCCTTCTGCGTAGATCATAGTTGTCGTGAGTCCCTCCCGGGAACACTCCTATAATATTAAGTTCGCACCAATATCCAAACGCCAAACTAAAGCTCCGTAAATAAAGATATGAGTGGGGACAGGCGACAGAACCCAGGGTTACTCAACCTGGGGCCCCACCACCAGCTCCCTGCAAGGAGCTGGAGGGAGAGGCCCCCAAGTACTATAAAACCCTGGATCCTGGAGCTCAAGCTTCATTCGACACTTCCTCTAACCAGCTCTCTCTTCTCTCTCTTACCTTCCCTCTCAGATGATCGGTTGACTACAGCCGCCTGAGAATTTCACCTCCTCTCCTCCTCCTTGTCTAGATGATCGGTTGAATACAGCCGCCTAGACAAGGGACCTCTCCTTTCCTCTCCTTTACCTAGATGAACGGTTGACTACAGCCGCCTAGGTAAAATTCCCTCATCCACCTCTCTCTCCTCCCAAGTCGTAGATGTTCGGTTGATTACAGCCGCCTGCGACTTTTCCTCCTTTCCTCTCCTTTACCTAGATGAACGGTTGACTACAGCCGCCTAGGTAAATTCACTCACTCACCTTCCTTCCACGCCACCGTGATGAGAATTTCAAATTCATCACAGTGGTGAACCCGACGTTCACTCAACCTTCTTCCTTCCCACCTAATGTGTCGCCCCAGTCAAATAGTTCGGTGTCCCCAATTTTAAATTCAAATTTCAATCAGTCAGTGTAAATTCGCAATCCTTGGCCCAACCTCACCGCTCAACTCTCAACGCACCTCCGCTTCCGCCGATTGCGAATTTCAAAATTCAAAACTACCTCAAATTTTTGAATTTTAGTTACAGACATGGACCCGAACTCACCGACGCCGCCGATCCTCCGGCCATCCCTGCTGCAGCCGCCGACCGCTGCGACGTCTGACGCCGACAACCCCTTCACCAGCCTCTCACCACCCGGCTCCTCCGCATCCGCAGCAGCCGCCGCAGCCACCGCCGCCGCTACGGCCGCGGCCGCCACCGACGTCATGACGGCGTCCGCAGCTTTCCCCCTGTCGCTGCCCCCTTTCTACGCACACGACCCCGCACTATGGTTTTTCCAAGTGGACGCTGCATTTTCGGCCGCCAACATACGCAGCCAGAAAACTCGGTATTCCCGGATCATTTCGCTGCTGCCATACGATATCTTGCTCCAGACTTCGGATATCTCCCCCGACGCCGCCGCTGCGTACGACGACCTCCGCAGCCGCCTCATCAACATCTACCAGCCGTCGAAGATCGCCCGGGTCGCCGCCCTCTCCCAACCTCAACAACTCGGCGACCTCAAGCCCTCCCACCTCTACCGACGGCTGCGACACCAGCTGCAGGGGATTCTGACCGCCGACATCGCACGTACATTCTGGTTACGTGCCCTCCCTCACCCCATACAGATGGCCCTGGCCAGCCACCTCGACGGTCCCGACGAGCCCCTCCTGCGACTTGCGGACACCGTTCACGACTTGGCCGCAGCGGCCGCCGTCAGCGAAGTACGTACGCCGCGTCACCCCCCGCCTCTACGGGACCGCACCAAGTCCCGAGACCGCGACCGGCCCCCCTCCCTCGACAGACGTCGCCCCACTTCGACGGATCGCCGACGCGACCCCTCCGCCGACCGCCGTCGCCAGCGCTCACCCGAGCGCCGCAACGCATCCCCTCCTCGCCAGCACAGATACCCACCTCCGCAATCCTGCAAAACGCCCTGCCTACCCACCAGCGACTTTTCTTGCGATGTAAGAAAACTAACGTACCTTTCCTGGTGGACACGGGGGCGGCGCTATCCATATTCCCCAATAATATCCTCCGTCGTCAGGCGCGCTGCCACCGGCAACTTCTCTACGCCGCCAACGGTACCACCATCCCCTCGTACGGGACGTACCGCTCATCCGTTTACATGAGCGGACTCGCGTACGAGTGGGACTTTACCGTGGCGGATGTGGAGAAGGCGATCCTGGGGGCCGATTTCCTAGCGTATTTCGGTCTCCAGGTCGACGTCCGGAATGCGCGCCTGATAGACCCCGCCACAAATAAACCCATACCTGGGTTTATACATGCCATCAACCACCCCCCCACACAATTTGAACGCCTCCTCCTCAACTACCGCCCCCAGCGCCGCCCCTCTGCCCACATCTCCACCGTCCAACATCACATCGAGACTTCCGGCCCCCCCCATCACAGCGAAGGCCCGACGACTCCACCCCCTTCAGCTATCAAAAACTCGACAACACTTCAACAAACTAATAGCCGACGGTATCATCTGCCCCTCGAAATCCCCTTGGGCTTCTCCACTCCACATCGTGCAGAAGCCCAATGGGGATATCCGCCCCTGCGGGGACTACCGGCGCCTCAACGCTAAAACCACACCGGATCTCTATAACGTTCCCCACCTACGAGATTTCTCGTCACATCTACATGGTACTACTATCTTCTCTACCCTCGACATTTCAAGAGCGTTCCATCATATTAACATCCACCCCCCCCGACGTCCAAAAAACCGCCATCATTACCCCATTCGGTTTATTCGAATACGTGAAAATGGGCTTCGGGTTGAGGAACGCTGCACAGACGTGGCAGCGCTATATGGACAGCATCCTGCGAGGCCTACCGTTCGTCTTTTGCTTCCTCGACGACGTCCTTGTCGCCTCCAGAACGCCAGAAGAACACCTCAACCATCTCCAACAGATCCTCGACATCTTCTCCGCCGAGGGCCTCCTCGTTAACACTGAAAAATGCGTTCTCGGCCAACCCTCCGTCCGCTGCCTCGGCCACCAGGTCTCGTCTGACGGCATCAAGCCCCTCTCGGACAAGGTCCACGCCATCAGTGATTTTCCTCAACCCCGCACTGTGACGGAACTCCGCCGCTTCCTGGGTATGTTAAATTTTTACCGCAGACACATAAAACACGCAGCACAACATCAACAGCCACTCATACACGCCATCCCCCAACCCTCAAAAAAAAATGACAACCGCCCCATCACCTGGACCCCCCAACTCACCTCCTCCTTCAAAATTTGCAAACAGGACCTAGTAGACGCCGCTCTATTAGCCCATCCCGATCCCCATGCTCCCCTTTCCATCACTACCGATGCGTCCGACTGGGCCATCGGGGCAGTGCTCCACCAGCACACCGGCGCCACCCCCCAGCCCCTAGGCTTCTTCTCGAAAACATTGTCCCCCACCCAGAAAAATTACTCCACGTTCGACAGAGAACTCCTCGCCATCCACGAAGCCATCAAGCACTTTCGTGACTTCGTGGAGGGCAGGCAGTTCTCTGTCATCACCGAGCAACATCCCCTGTCTCCACAACGCCCGTCACCTCCGTCGCCGTTTCCGGACTTCGATTCGGATCCGGAAATGGCGGCGATTCTCCGGGACGTTTTCGTCCCGGACCCGCTCTCCCCCCTACCCCCTTCGCCCGGGCCGACATCACCGCTTGTCTTCGTCCCGCCACGGATCTCCGGACTACCTCCCCGGCCCCGGCGATGGAAGTACCCCCAGTGGAAAATTCTGCGCGAATTTCGCACAGCCCAAGCCACGGGGGTACACCCTCCCTACTCCCCCACAGACCCGTTGATGTCCTCCATTCTTCGCGAGTCCCGCCTCGCGGAACTCATGCCCCCCCCCGCCCCCCGTTCAACTCATCATTCCCCCAGTAAATTTCGACCCCCCACCCCCCGTTCAACTCATCAATCCCCCAGTAAATTCCGACCCCCCAATTTCAATGCCCCCACAATTTTCGATTTTCGACCCCCCAATGTTAACTTCTCCCCTTCAAACACCCCGACCCCCCAAACCCACAACACCCCCTCCCCCCCCCTCCATCGCCGGGGATATCCCAAATAGTTTCCGCCGGGACAAAACAGCCCGGGCGGCGAAACGGACGGAGGGAGCGTCCCCACATTCCCCGCGTCCCGGCGGCCGAATTCCCCGCCCCGCTCTGAGCAATCACGGCGGGGCCTTGAGATTCCGGAACAGTGCTGGTGTCTTCTTAATCCACTCGCACTGTACCGGAACTCGGAGCCCCACCGTGCCCGCCTCGCCACGAGCTACGACCACCCACCACCCCCGCACACTTCACTCACACACTCACTGTCACTCACCACACAAAACACACACCCAGGAATCGGCGGTTTCCAACACCCCGTTCCAATCTGTCACCCAAATTTGCACAGGTATTGTAAATATTGTAAATGCTGTAAATATTGTAAATGCTGTAAATGTTGTAAATATTCCTTCATCTCGCTCATGCCGATCACTTTCATAAATGCCCAATGTTTATGAATACTGACCACTATTGTAAATATCATCCTGTACATACTCTCATCATCCTTGTAATATCACCCCTGTAAATGTTCTCCTACCAACCTTGTACATATTCGTCAACTCATCCTTCTTATTTCCTATACCTACTATGTTTACTTCTATGTCACTACTACCTACGCTTGTTATTCCATGTTCTTACTACTACTTAGTTGCTATGCTCACTACTATACTCCCTATATCACTACTACTTACGCTTACTATACCATGTAAATACTACCTATACTTCCTATACCATGTTACTCCTAGAATTAAGACACGCCTTCAGCTCAACCCCTTGTTTGCTCCGGCCCTCAGCCCCTGTCACCTTGCGCCCTCAGCACCGCCTCTTGTTTGCCGTAGCCCTCAGCTCCTGTCACCTTGCGCCTTCAGCAACCACCTTTTGTTTGCCGCAGCCCTCAGCTCCTGTCATCTTGCGCCTTCAGCACCAATATTGGTTCAAACTGGGGGGACCTCTGTCGTGAGTCCCTCCCGGGAACACTCCTATAATATTAAGTTCGCACCAATATCCAAACGCCAAACTAAAGCTCCGTAAATAAAGATATGAGTGGGGACAGGCGACAGAACCCAGGGTTACTCAACCTGGGGCCCCACCACCAGCTCCCTGCAAGGAGCTGGAGGGAGAGGCCCCCAAGTACTATAAAACCCTGGATCCTGGAGCTCAAGCTTCATTCGACACTTCCTCTAACCAGCTCTCTCTTCTCTCTCTTACCTTCCCTCTCAGATGATCGGTTGACTACAGCCGCCTGAGAATTTCACCTCCTCTCCTCCTCCTTGTCTAGATGATCGGTTGAATACAGCCGCCTAGACAAGGGACCTCTCCTTTCCTCTCCTTTACCTAGATGAACGGTTGACTACAGCCGCCTAGGTAAAATTCCCTCATCCACCTCTCTCTCCTCCCAAGTCGTAGATGTTCGGTTGATTACAGCCGCCTGCGACTTTTCCTCCTTTCCTCTCCTTTACCTAGATGAACGGTTGACTACAGCCGCCTAGGTAAATTCACTCACTCACCTTCCTTCCACGCCACCGTGATGAGAATTTCAAATTCATCACAATAGTTTTCTGTGGTCAATACGTACCTAGTGCTTCCCCCATGGTATTCTTCCACCGCTCCCATCTCCAGTAACGCGCCAGGTCGGCCCCACGAACTCCCCACTCCCCACCCTTTTGAAATTCCAACGGACGCTGAATCTAAGTAGGACCCGCGAAATATTCCCAAAATGTCACCTAATTTGGCTGATTCGTTGTTTGGTAGTGAACAATAAATCTGTACGTCTATCAACTAATAGGAAAAACATCCTGCAGAGTAAAGCATGCGTTACAGTGGACGTCCCTTATGGTGGTGTATATACCTAGACCAGTCTCACTTATTGCAAATCGTCTGGATCTTAAACCCAACTCCCCCCTCCCCCTCCGCCATAATGCACACCCGAACGATTTTTGTATCATAATAATAAACAAACACCCAAATCGGTTGAGAATAAGGGCAGCGAACACAAGATTTGCAGAAAATCCCGCAGTCTCCCCCCCCCCCCTCCAACTAGAAATAAGTGTGGAAATTCCGGCAAGGAAAGGCATAACTAGACAGTTCTCTGCGTCAAACAAAAAAAGAACACGTGAATCAGTTGAGAACTTAAGTCCTGGGCAGCGCACACAAGATTCTGTCGCACAGACACACACCTATGGTTTTTTTCATGGACTTTGATTCAGGATGGTCTGAATCGGATTTGAATGTGGTGCTTTTTCATTCTCGGCAGAGCGTTTTCCTCTTCTGACCAGATCAGATACATAAGGACGTTTCTTACTACTGAGGGACGTCCTAGAAAGTAGGTACCTATCAATAAAATCCAAAATAAACATATTTCTTCAAAAATGAAATAATATCACGGAATAACAAACCCGACGTCTTAAAAAAGCCATGCGTGATTATAATCCCACCGCAATCTCGGGTGGTCGGGTCATCCTCAAGTTCGGAATCAATTTAAAAAGTCATAAAAACCACACCCTTCTATTGGAAGTTGTCGAGCTACGGCGCTTTAAACATTTCAACCCCTATTTTTCACCCACAGAGATGAACATCAACCAAGCTTCGGGGACCATCTATACATCTACAATTATTCATCTATACATCTACAATCTACGGGGACCATCTACAAGTGAACAGACCCACAAACCAAATTTACTTTCCTCCTTTCATGCTCGATTCCAAAGTTCATTATTGAAAATAATAAACCAAAATATCACCAAATTTCTTTCTGTTCGACTCCTTTGTGTTCTGAACTTTCTGTTCGATGTTCAGCAACTCACGAAAATACCTAGTCCAGCCTATCTGAAAATCCCGATCATCTGTCTAATTTTACAGTTTAATTTTGTATTTAGCAGGTTCCTCATGAGGATTTAGGATGTATCAGTGTCGGACACACCTATAACTTCGGATTGGGACGGCAACTGTGGCCCGTCTGTTCGAATCCCAATGCCCTCCCGTCCCAACATCGGGCAGTGTGGCAACATGTAGCCATGAGCCAAATGATTTGATCAAATTATGATCCTCCAGACAGGGCAGCTGATCACGTCCGTGACGCTTGCAGGGAACTTGGACCTGTAAAGCCACAGCCTGAAATGACTGTTTACTTTACTTTACTTTGGCTGACTGAGATTGAGATTGAGACTTGTATTATTTGCGTTCATAAGTACCTACCGATTTTTGTCCCTGAACACCCCACAGTTAAGTATAGTCAAAGTACTCTTAAGCAACAACCTCACCTTCCATAATTATTGTTACCGCATACACAGAAAACCATTCGCTACCCCTCTCCCCCCTTCCGGGAATCCCTCGTGACCCCACAATTACTGATACAAAATATAAAGCTGGACTTTTGATCCATTCACCTCAGTTTGTCGATAGCTGATCCTTGGACATGTCGATAGGTTACAAGACACAGTGCGTCGTCTGCGTCAACAACAAAAGGATGAATTTGACAAACTTAGAAACGAAAAATGTCAACTTATGGATGAATTGAAGAAATCAATTGAATACATCAAAACTGGCAAAGAACGGTTGGCGATGTTGGCAGCGGCGAGCGACAAACGTTACTTTCAGTTGTGGGACTACAACGAACAAGCCGCAGGAGGCCTCATCAATAAAGTACGGATTTAACCAAGAGTACAAACAGAAAAATTTAGTCTAGTGTACTAATCCATGGATTACTTGGCTCCTCCTATAAATCCGCCTGGAATTAGACGGACTTAAACTAAATTCCACTTACTTAAAATAGATTACAGTGTAAATTTCATGAAATGGATAACAATCCAATACCATCCAAATTTCAACTTCGTTTTGGGTACCTAGCTAAAGGTACCTATTTCAAGGATTTGTGCACGCTCCCACACACACTTATACTCATTTATCTGAAGGATTTAGAATTTCGGATTTTTATTCTAAATCCTGGAAGAAAACGTGCTTCATTGATAAAATACTTGAGACAAGCACAAGGCTTCGGCCTCTCCTGAGGCGAACTTCGTGGTGTCTTACACTATTTATTTGGTGACATAATTAATCATGCTTACAGCTACTGATGATGGATAGAAAATTTCACCAGGATATCTTGAACATTGCTTGGCACCCACCGAGATTGGAATTCTCAAAATCAAAGAAACCGCCGCACATCCATTTAGGTAACTTTGTTTGCATCAAAGCCATCACTTATACCGACGATCTAATAATCAGTTGTTTAATCTGGAATAAAGATTGACAAATCCTCTGCTGATTTAGATGCTTTATTTGAGAATAGTTTTGTGCTATCTCACCCATCAGTCTGTAAGGATAGAAGAATACACTACATGCAAATGATAAGCATTGATAAAATACTTTGAGAAAACTATTTTGTGGATAAAAATTATGAATGAGTAGGTAGGTACATAATTTCAACTTAAAATAAATTTTGTTGAAAATACAATGCAAGGACTCACCAGAGATGTATCTCTATCTAATATATAAAATTCTCGTGTCACAGTTTTCGTTGCCATACTCCTCCGAAACGGCTTGACCGATTTTGATGAAATTTTTTGTGCTTATCCGGTATCTATGAGAATCGGCCAACATCTATTTTTCATCCCCCTAAATGGTAGGGGTAGTCCACCCCTAAATTTTTTTTTTATTTTTTAGACAAAATTTTTTGTTTTAATTTTTCCACGATCACAGCATACAAAAATACATGCAACCCTAAATTTTCACCCCTCTACGATCAACCCTTATTTTGTAATTGTTAACTAAAAAATTTAATTTTTTGCAAGAATTTTTTTTATATTTTGTCATGACTTGGAATAAAAACTTTCATATGACCGTGAATTTTTCACCCCTCTACGATCAACCCCTATTTTTTATTTGTGAATTATAAACTTTAATTTTTTGGCAACATTTTTTTTTATTCTGTTGACTTAAAAAAATAAATTGTACTTGATAAATTACTTATTAACTGTTCATAAATATTTATTAAATCCTATGATGTTAAAAAATCATTTATTAACAGTTGATAAAGCTTACAACACCAGCTGGAGAGCATGTACGTAGATTCAACGCACCTGTTGTTGAAGACGTTGCTGGAATCATGGTTGGCGACCGTACAGCTACGCGACAAATCGTGATTCGAAGAAGAAATAATGATCTTCAGTTCATCAGTGATACCCATCGTTCATATGACGCTCTCCAATATCATTTATTAACAGTTGATAAAGCTTATCAAATATAAACAAATTTTTCTATCCGTTTCAGTTTTTTAACTTCATTTATTTATATGTTGCTGTACAGTCAGCAATGCCAAAAAAGCGCAAAGGGGCCAATTTGAGTTGTCGAACGAGCCGTTCCAGAGCCAAGCAAGATTTAAGAGCACGAAGATCAAGCGAACAAATTCAAGAAGACAATGCAAATTTGCGTGCGAGAATGTCGCATTTACGTGAACAACGATCACAAGAGGCACGAGATGAACGAAATCATCAAAGACAACTAGAACGAAGACAAAGTCGCAGATTCATAGTCGACAGACATAGAGGAATTGACCAACAACGCCAACAAGTTCATCGAGCATTTCTGTCAGATTCATTTCTTCGACTAGCATTCCAGTACGAGCCTGATGTTGAATATTATGCTCATTCCAAAGTGGTTATTGGTACTTTGGAGAAGGAATGCCCGCATTGTCATGCACTTAAATTTAAAAATGAGCCACTTGGGATGTGTTGCTCATCAGGAAAAGTACAACTAACCGAAATTGAAACACCACCTGAGCCATTGCACGGTTTACTTATTGGTACTGATCCAGATTCTAGCCTGTTCCTGAAGTCAATTCGCACTTTCAATTCATGTTTCCAAATGACATCGTTTGGAGCAACAGAAATAGTTAGCGATGTTGCAGCAAACCAGTTTGTTTCTGTTGGCTAAAGACGGACTAACCAAGAATAATGTACACTCTATTGCGCTGAGAGATTAAATTTTTTTTTAATTTCAACTGCCATAATTGATAGTAAAAATATGAATAATTATTTTTGATGTTTAGATAGCTATCAAGGATTGTAATTTAAAATATATTCGTTAATTTAATAAAGATTAATTTATTAACCTGAATAAAACATACTTTTATTGTTTATACCGCTTTTGATTATAAATATATCCCCGCACACTTACAGAAGATAGTTATTTTTATTGAATTAAAAAAAGTTTCCTAGGAAAGAATGTTTTCTAATGTTTCCTAGATACATGGCAAAACAACGTTTGAATGCTTAGTAGTTGGATGCTTTAGCCCATCGTTGAATAGTTTATACGACAATTTGTTTTTTCCGGCTGCAACGCGCCGGGTAACCGGCTAGTATATTATAAAAACGAATCTCTGTGAGTGAGTGAGTCTGTCTGTCTGTCTGTCCGTCTTCCCACGGCCTAACGGCTCGACGGATATCGACCAAATTTGGCACGAATATCCAGTAGGCTCCCAAGTTGTGCAACGTCGCATTTTCAATTCCCTGACCATAGCGGAACTATGGTCGACCAAGGTCAACTCCTGAATGGCTTGACGGATATCGACCAAATTTGGCACGAATATCCAGTAGGCTCCCAAGTTGTGCAACGTCGCATTTTTAATTCCCTGACCATAGCGGAACTATGGTCGATCATGGTCAACTTCGTTAATTGAAATGGTAACCCCTATTTTTTATCGCGTATTCGTAATCTACGTGAAATTCTATCTACGATCGACCCTTCGGACTACCCCCGCGGTCGACCATAGCGCATCCATGGGCCCCTCCATGGTCAAATCCCGAATTGCTCAACGGATATCGACCAAATTTGGCACGAATATCCAGTAGGCTCCCAAGTTGTGCAACGTCGCATTTTTAATTCCCTGACCATAGCGGAACTATGGTCGATCATGGTCAACTTCGTTAACTGAAATGGTAACCCCTATTTTTTATCGCGTATTCGTAATCTACGTGAAATTCTATCAACGATCGACCCTTCGGACTACCCCCGCGGTCGACCATAGCGCATCCATGGGCCCCTCCATGGTCAAATCCCGAATTGCTCAACGGATATCGACCAAATTTGGCACGAATATCCAGTAGGCTCCCAAGTTGTGCAACGTCGCATTTTTAATTCCCTGACCATAGCGGAACTATGGTCGACCATGGTCAACTCCTGAATGGCTTGACGGATATCGACCAAATTTGGCACGAATATCCAGTAGGCTCCCAAGTTGTGCAACGTCGCATTTTTAATTCCCTGATCATAGCGGAACTATGGTCGATTATGGTCAACTTCGTTAATTGAAATGGTAACCCCTATTTTTTATCGCGTATTCGTAATCTACGTGAAATTCTATCTACGATCGACCCTTCGGACTACCCCCGCGGTCGACCATAGCGCATCCATGGGCCCCTCCATGGTCGAATCCCGAATTGCTCAACGGATATCGACCAAATTTGGCACCAATATCCGGTAGCCTCCCAAGTTGAACGTAGGCGCATTTTTTATTCCCTGACCATAGCGGAAATATGGTCGACCATGGTCAACTCCTGAATGGCTTGACGGATTTTGATAAAATTGGGCACAAATACCCGGTAGGCTATGGGATTTTTCCGTCGTTTGTTGGTTCCACGATACTGCGTACAGCGAATCTCGGATAGCGAGCGAAGCGAGCGGTCAGGCTATATTATATAAAACCACAAGTACAAAAATGAATGATGAGTTTGATTAATAGGTAGTTGCTACCTGTGACCTATCTATGGTCTGTAAGATTATTCGCCCCTCTGCACCAGCACCATCGGAAGTTTTTTTGTTTTAAACCATTCGACCATGCAAAAAATATTAAATTCCTTCATTTTGCACCAAAAGGGTGGTAGGTACCTTGGCAATTTGGAAGAAAACAAATTTCTTTTTTTTACATTGATATTATTTACTGAATATCAGTAACTTTAACAACTGAGCATTTAAGCCCATCAAGTTAATTTACTTTCGTGCAATATTTTAATGGCTGTGCTCTAGAGGAGAGTACCCACATTACACTGTGTCACATGATGTCACTAGGTCCAAGGGTTTTGACCTATCAACCCGCCGGACGACATCGCTAAACAATTTGGAAAATCTTGAAATCCTAAAATCCGTACATATAGATACCGATCTCAATAAGAACAATCAAGGCAACATTTTTAGCTCACCGATTCTCGAAATAAACTTGTAAGAACTTGTACCGAAATAAACTTGAAACCCCGTAACAACTTGTACCGTTATTTACCTGCTAATAATTACACAATTCGGCATCCCTGTTACGGCAATGTTCCTCCACCTTGCTACCGTCAATCTACAAAAATTCCCTAAAGCCCGCAGACAGTTCCATCAGCTGCACTTGTGGTTATACACGGTCAACATCTCTGTTGAGTCCTTGCGTTCTCTTTTCAACCATTTTATTTTACGATGAATTATGTAGGTACCAACCTATTCACATATATCAAAAATTCTTCTTCTCATAGTGTTTTGTCAATAACCATTATTAAACTCAATCAATCATCAATCAATAAAATCAATCAATAAATCAATAAACATAATAGTTTATTTTCTATAGGTACCTAATTCAGTTTATTTTATATCGGGTGAGATAGCCCAAAACTGGTCTCAAATAAAGAATTTTAATCAGCAGAGGATTTGTCACTCACTATTCCCGATTAGATCGCCCCACTGCATCAATTTATCATTGAATTAAAATTCAGCAGAGAAAGATGTCCAAGCTAAAAGCATACTGTGGCAGAGCATCGAGGACGGGGATATTCGTCAGATTGCAAATATGATCATACAAACGATCAAGGAAAGGAACGACTTTCTCATGGACCACAATCTCAAAATGCTCATACAGCCGTTTTCAGATCAATGCAGGACTCTCATCACGGTGCACCACATTTTTGAAGTAAGTACACCAATGGCTTGAAACCAACTGGAGGCAACCGCACCTTCAGGTTATGAGGGACTCAAACCGCACTAAAACCTCACCTACTTTTTCCCACGTTGCGGTCCAGCGTGGACTTGTAACACGTTACTTCGGGTTGACGAGTCCTAAGGAGACATCTCCATTCTTCGCACTGTCGGTCCACACTCCCTGCTGTTTGCCAGTCTCGCTCAAGCTAGGTACTTACATCTTCTTTTTCAGGACCCCCTCCATATATCCTGTCACTTGAGTCCAACGCTGCTCACTTTGAAACATCATGACGACTACTAACTCTTGTGTCATGATGGCTGACGATACGCCTAGCACTTCCTGTATCCAAATCCTTTCTGCTGCCCGTGTTGTGTGCATCTGAAGAATGAGTGATGCACATCATAGTGATGGGCAAAAGCGTTATTTGCTAACAGTTATTGGTCAGTAACCGGTTATTCTGATAACCGGTTACCAGTTTATGGATGGGGGTAATGTTCACCCACCGAGCTGAGAGACAAACATGGGCCTAAGCTAATGGATAACTGTCATGAAGTCGGTAACCCGTAAGGAGGTAAAATGTCATTGGCGGCTGGTAGTTACTCAATACCATCCTCACATCAAAGGGTGCGAGAGGGAGAGAGTTACCTATGTGCGGTCATTCACACATAGGTATTGGATAGTGAAGGCAGCCACCTCCACCGTTTGTTTTTTATCCACTCAAAAAGTCAAGTAGGTATGCATTTCGGACTACTTGCCTTTTTATTTTAAATTAAAACGTCTCATACTGCCCTAGCCGGTAGGTACTGTCTCTTTAGTGCTGCCCAAGCCCAAATGCCCAGGAGAAGCGAAGTAGTTACTCCAATAACGCAGGTTTTCTCGTAACCGGTTCTTGGTCGATAACCGGTTATTCTAAGCAGTTCCGTCATTCAATGACCATCACTAGCACATCATAATACACGACCTGGCAGTTGCAACATGTAAGAGCGCCCACCTAGTTCACCTCTCCGTGCTTTCATTCATACTTAGACATCAGAAACCATCCATGCAGTCCATCTTCCTCTCAGTTCACCAGTCCACATCTCCTGCTAAGTTGCCATTGTCCTTTCTTCTGTGGCAATCGTTCAGGCTCTTTTCTTCTTTAATAGATCATTTTCCGCTCCGCTGCCAGCAGCTGTACGGGCACCTCACCAGCGAGGACTAGTGTTGCTGGCTCTGATACCGCCCTGTAGGCCCATAGAATCCCTAGCACACCTCGTTGCTGCACTTCCGTCATACACTTCTTGTAATAAGCAACATTTAGCGCATCTTCCCACACCTTTCCCCCTACATGAGAACTGAGTGCACCACTGACATCATCAGGCGACTCGGAGTGCTTGTTTGCTGCGCTGCCCTATCTGCCATTTGCCTGATCTATCTGCCTATATTGGCAGGATGGTAGGTACATGGGCTAACGTAGGTTAAACTACCCTCCAGATGACTACATCTTCAAGTAATTTCTACCATTTATAACCAAAACAATCCAATATTTATCTCAAAGAAAAGTGGGTCTAATCCAAATTTTTAGGCGTCAAAATTGTTATAGGATGGTACTTTGAAAATTCGCTCATAGGTTTCGCTGCATGACCGGAACTTTATGCTTCGGAGTTTACTGAGACAGCTATTTGATATTCAATATTTAGCTAAGGTCAGATATCACTGTTCTACGAGCATTGTTCATCTAATGAGTATGCCCCCCAATATTTCCAACAGATCTTAGAGATACCTACGAACCATACAAGGATTTTGTGCTTGCTCATCCATAGACATTGCTTAAACCAAGGTGAAATTAGTATGGAACCACTTGGAACCTAACCTTCATAATCTCCTGTAACTTCAACCAACTTTC
This sequence comes from Leptopterna dolabrata, assembly GCA_954871275.1. Lineage (NCBI taxonomy): Eukaryota > Metazoa > Arthropoda > Insecta > Hemiptera > Miridae > Leptopterna > Leptopterna dolabrata. The sequence continues at coordinate 35,475,582 of OX940977.1, read as the reverse complement.
ATAAATGTGTGCAAAATTTTAATGTTTGTCAAGAAATCATTGTTTTCAGACTCTGGGACTGAAAAAGAAGGAAGATGTAGACCGCATGGTGAAATATTTCATTCCGTACGTCGACTGCAAACAGTGCCGTGAATCACCAATAGCAGAAGCAGAAAAGTGAGTGAATATTAATATTCAACTAGGTACCTAACTATTCTGCCGTCCTAAGGCAAAATGCCTCATCTCCAAAAATTTAAATTTTTCAGGACAGCACTTCAAAGTTTTCCACCCCATAACATTTCTAGCATTCCTCTTGCTGGTTTCGGAAACTTCATTCTTTCATGCTTGAATCGAACCTTAAATAACCATTTACCATAGAAGTCTCAGAAAATCATGCAAATTATTATCGATATGTCATCAAAAAGGTGTTCATCATGGTGTACTCAAGTCAGGTTTTATCAGCACGGTACAAAGCCAAAACCCCTCAGCTCGCACTAAGAGGTGTTGTGGCTCTGGACCAAGCTACAGAACAGAAGTAAGATTTGGAAGCAGACGCGCTCATGTGGTATCGCGATAACTGAAAACTGATCAATAAGAAAAATAAATTAAATAAATAAAAAATGTCTCATCTAGCGAGAAGGCTTGCTCGGTGTTGGTGAAATTAAAGTACAACTGATCTAGGCAGAATCTTTTGAGATAATACATGAAATATTCTTCATGTTACACACACTGGTGGTACTTATTCTGTAAGAGAATCAAGTACCGACAATTAGAACTAATTTCAATCATTAATTTGTTAGAAATTCAACAAACAACTCAACTTGTTGAACAGTTCAACAAGTTGAACAAGTCTGCGATCCAACATTTTGTCCCATCAGCGTCATGTAGTTCTGGAGCCTCTCACCTGCACGATACCTCATACCTATTCCTTCTTTGGTATCCAGGTCCTTTTACATTTTGAAATAATTACTGGACATTTTGAATCTTGTTTACAGAGATGAAAAACGAGAAAGTGATCAAGATTGTATAGAAGCGGTATCGAGGAGACTGAGCATGCAGTTGGCCCAAATGAGTCAAATAACTGAAGACTGCGTCATGGACGATGACACAAAGTGAGGGAATGCAGGGCAGAGGCGGCAGCTGTGTGCCCCTCCACCTTCATCCTAGAACACGAAGGGGTGGTTGTTCAACCTCATGTGCTAGTTACCGCGAATGACCTTGAATGCAAACATCAATCAATCTGAGCCGGGTATCTACTCTAACCACGAAAACAAAGGGGTGGGGTGGTGGAGTTGGGGGTCGTTCAAACCAAAACACTACCTACACAATGAATATGGGTAATACAGGGTAATTAATACAGGTCTAGTAAGTAGGTCTGTACCTCAAGAGAACCATAAAATAGCTCAATATACAACCGGATTGGGTGAGCAAAAATGTTCAAATTCCGTTGGGTAAGAGGGGTTTGCTTTTTTAATGACGAGGAGGGAATGCTCATGCACGAACTGATAAGATGACACAGAACAGTGTTGGACTCCAGTTGATTACTACCCACCAGGCCTACCAACTAAAACCCTAACCTCTTTTTCTTCTTTTGAGACTGTCCCGGAACTATGCACATATTACTTCAGGACAGTCCCTTTTATTGCCTTTTCAGCCTCTTTTCCCCAAGCTCTGTTGACTTCCTTGTCTTTGAACACTATCAGCACGAAGGTGCATATGGCGTCCCAGTTCTCTTTTGTTTCTATCATATTCCCGATGACCGTCTTGGGGGTAAAACCTCCCACCTCCTGTGCAAGGTTGTCTCGAAGCTGCCCCCACTCTGTGCACACGAAGTGTGTCCAGCCGAATCCTACTCCTCCCTGCAATGCATGCACTGCTCGTCTCTTGCTTTTCCGATTTTCTTCAAGAAACACCGGAAATACCCGTGCCCTGATAGACAGGGTAAGAGGTGGTACGAACAAGAAATGCTATACTAGTACAATGAAAATAGTTCCTAACCACTATCAATTGTGCGAACCTACTTGATCATTTCATAGCATCAATATAGGTAATAATGATCCTTTGTATACGAACAGGTTACGAATCATTGGAGGGGAAGTTGAATTTGACGAAATGGACAAACAGTTTCAGAAAGATGAAGGTAAGCTCACCTGTGTGTCTTGCGACCATTTCACAAGCACCTGTCCCTTCACTCTGAAAGCTCCCATCCATTTTAGGGTTGATTTTGAAAAAGCACGCCGCCTGCCTACAGGAAGCATTGTGCCGAACTATTCAAGTATCCATGTACTACGTACCTTCGCTTCATCAGCGTACCTACTCACACTACTGGTCTATGGCTATAGCTGACTCGATATGACAGAATAATTAGGTACTTACTGTGAATTCAGGTCTGAATATATCTGGCACATATTTCTTTTCTCAGGAGATCGGAAGCGCCTAACAGTTTGCCAGATGCCAAACCATCAACCAGTAATACATTCTCATCACGTTGCCAAAGCTCTGAAAGAGTTTGTGGTAAAGTTGAACGAAGATAAACAGTGGTGAGTTGGTACACCTGAACCTACACAGCCAATGAATTCTTGATTTCTCCCTTGCTCTGCTTCAAAATACTTCCTAATTAACAAAACTGGCAACCAATTGTTCAAAAAGTCATTTCCATTTGGGTTGAATGTACAATTTACTCACATATGCTCATCATAAACAATAGGGAGGTAAGTAGTAAAATTATTTCAAATTTAATACCGTCATATTAACATGTATCATGTTTTAGCCCTGGGGTACTAGCATTTTTTGCGAGTCGATTTTGCGCGTCAATTTTGAGCGTCAAATTTGAGCGTCAAATTTTTTCGCGCACAATGCATAGTGGTTTTCACGTACAACCGAGTAGTTGCTAGGGAAATGAAACTTCTTTCATTTTCATCGGACAAAAATCGTTTTCCATTCGTTGGAAAGCTCTTGATTTATCACGAATTTATTTGGTATTTGTTCTTGGTATTTATTTCCTAGTTTCATACTATAACTATATAAATGAATGTTATAAATGGATAGTAAACAATGACGCTTGTTTGGTTGTCACGTTTTAACATGTATGGTGCTCAAGAAACGTAGACAAGACATCGTCAGAAGAAACGAGCACATACGTTTCAAGTAGGTAGTAGATTTCTACACCTAGCCTTCACTTTTCGAGTTAATAACATGATTCATGGTTGCAATTTTTGGTTCTTAAACATAAATAATTGTTACTCCAATTCTGAACATATAATGTATGTCCGTGTATGTACATCCAGAACCCAAGTACCTGCAACAAAATTTGTAAGTTTAATTATAAGGTAGGTGGAATATTTCATTTGAATTTGTTGACATTATGACCAAGTTCCAATTTTGACGATGAATATGAGTGAATACGTCTACCTAGTGTTTTTATGTCTCGAGTCATCGTTCTGCGTGAATTTAGGTGATCTAACAATAATTTTGATTGATTTCTGTGTTTTAGCACTGATCCACACTAACTCAAATTTGACCCACTTTTTGTTTTTGAAAACTGCTCATCTTCGTACTCGTCCTTTGGTTTGCTACTAAAAACTTTTTGGCTAAATTTAGAATTAGCCTAGGTCATATATATATATCGTTTGGAAGGACGGAACGAAGGCCGTATTGTCGAAATTCACTAAAACAATGATTTTTCAACGAGGATAGCAAGCTACTTCTTGGTGTACAAATAGGTAGGCTTATGTCATATGAGCCCCCCATATCCATAACACGTCACAGGCAACAGCAGACCTCAATTTCCCCGCCTCTTTTTTTGAAATTTCAAAGTGTGAAACTCTCTCAAAATATGAAGGAGGCGTATTTTCGCGAATCAGCCCTATTATCGCCTATCTCACATCATAAACTAATGAGAAAAAATTCAAACAGAATTATTCCTCCCATTCAACGCACTAAGGTATTGATGTAGTTGGCCAAATTATCTATCAATTACAGGTACTTACCTAGTTAATAAAAAATTTAATTTAATATTCATGTTTATCTGCAGTGGTAGTAAGCTTGAGAAGAATTAGCTATTGAGAAGTATGAGCTCTCCAACATTCGGCTAGAGGATGATGAGTACATTGTAAATACCATTCAAGGTTTTTTTTTATTCTACATGTATGTTTAAGCTTTTGATGTTTTGAGAACACTGGATGATGGGTATCAAGAAAAAGACTATTCTGATAACTCGGCTACCTTCATTCCTAAGTGGCATCATTGCACAAAACCATATACAGGGATTTTTCGAAGATTGAAAACATCATAATCGAGGAACTCGATTTTTAGAGTAGGTAGTGTAAAGTAAAGGAACACAAATAATACAACCTGACTTAGGAAAAAACAAAATAGCTGTCTAAGCATGAACAATTTAAGAAAACGTAAATCAAGAAAACTAATTATCACCAGCATAATAATTTTCAATCGTATGTACCTACCCATTTCGGGAAGCCTAACTTTACATGAATAATAGCTACTGGTTAGCTTTCTATTCCCCTAAAGGGACATCCCCTGAAATTTTCTCATGTCAGAATGGTCCTCATGTCAGCCATTTCTCACGTCAGAATGGTCCTCATGTCAGCCATTTCTCACGTCAGAATGGTCCTCATGTCAGCCATTTCTCACGTCAGAATGGTCCTCATGTCAGCCATTTCTCACGTCAGAATGGTCCTCATCCTCATGTCAGCCATTTCTCACGTCAGAATGTTCCTCATCCTCATGTCAGCCATTTCTCACGTCAGAATGGTCCTCATGTCAGCCATTTCTCACGTCAGAATGGTCCTCATGTCAGCCATTTCTCACGTCAGAATGGTCCTCATCCTCATGTCAGCCATTTCTCACGTCAGAATGGTCCTCATGTCAGCCATTTCTCACGTCAGAATGGTCCTCATGTCAGCCATTTCTCACGTCAGAATGGTCCTCATGTCAGCCATTTCTCACGTCAGAATGGTCCTCATGTCAGCCATTTCTCACGTCAGAATGGTCCTCATCCTCATGTCAGCCATTTCTCACGTCAGAATGGTCCTCATGTCAGCCATTTCTCACGTCAGAATGTTCCTCATCCTCATGTCAGCCATTTCTCACGTCAGAATGGTCCTCATGTCAGCCATTTCTCACGTCAGAATGGTCCTCATGTCAGCCATTTCTCACGTCAGAATGGTCCTCATCCTCATGTCAGCCATTTCTCACGTCAGAATGTTCCTCATCCTCATGTCAGCCATTTCTCACGTCAGAATGGTCCTCATGTCAGCCATTTCTCACGTCAGAATGGTCCTTAGGAAGTACCGTTTAAAAAAAGAAGTACATGCCATTATAGGCGTCCTTCCAAGAGACCTGAAGGACTGCAGGACCACGGATTGAAAAGTAGTACCTACCTACCGTCCTTCCGGAGGAAGGACGTCACCCTAGTTATTGTATGGTTAAGTTATGTACTTACCAGAGATTTGATCTGACCCTGTTTGGAATTCTCGAAACGCTATAGTAGCTCGAAAGCGTTCTGTAGAAGATTAAAGTGTTTAAACTGATTCCGAATTTTTTTTTGACCAGTCGGAGTATTATTCCAGCCGTTCGTTCACGGTAACACAAAAGCTTCACCAACGTCAGCTTGAATAATAATTTTACATCCAGCCCAGATTAATCATTTCAGATTTCATTGATAGGTAGGTACCTACTTTAATTCGAAAAAATTTGGTCCGGTTCCGCAAATCCTTGTCACATGCAGGGGCGTTGCGTCCATAAGGCCACTGCCCCGGCACCCAGAAACACTAGGAGTAAAAAAAAATCCATGTGCTCAGTGGCCATTTGAATTTCCCCTGTGCTTTTAAACAGCGACCCCCTAGATTTCTTTGGCTATGGATATCCAGTATTCTAGTAGAGCAGTATTCCAGTGTGCTGATGATACGGTAGGGACTTCCAGGTAGGTATATCCAGCCCACGTAATATATATTATTATCATGATAGGGCCTGGGGAACTGCTCATTATAAACACACATCCGGCTGTGTGAAATAAGAGTTGATCGTTGGGTGATATTTCATTTGAAGAGTGATGGTTATTTTGGATTTTGCTAATAGGTACCTACCTACTTTTGTAACTTGAACAAACTTTATGCTTCATGAATAAAAACAAATTTAATGATATGACAAATAGATTATTGAATCAACCTCATATTCATAACACTGTATTTACCTACTATAATAGTACCGTAAAATAAAACATTGTGTAATTTTTTGCTGCATTTTGTTTCATCTGGCCCAACCGAAAAATAAACCTGGAAGCTAGGTACCTAGGTAAGTACTGTTGAATGTTTGAATCAACATTGTCCAGCATTAGATTAATAAGGATAATGGCGCTGAGATGTTATGTGATCCATTGTTAAATCGATCTTGGTATCAATATGATTGTCTTGATTTAATTGTATCACGTAGGATCGATATACTTAAGCAGGGTTCACATCCATCCGGAAAGTGCGTACGAGCAGCTGATTGGTTGGACATCAGCTGGGGAGGGGGGAATATTCTTTCCGGAGAAGCACTTTTGAAGCGAACTGTACGCATCAGATTTTTCAGATATTTTCCGCTCCGCATCTGCGCAGTTCACTACTGCGCATACGGAATGGCGTCGGGAACCGAAACAGCTGTGGGAGGAAGCGCGGGAAACGAGTTGTCAGCCAAAATTCTGGATGGTTATGAATGCCTTTCCAACTTCCGCGATTCCCCTCCATCCCCTCCACTGCTTTTCACTAGCTTCCCCTATCCGTATTTCCAGACGGCTCCGGATGGATGTGAACCCTGCTTACATCCTGTGTCTAAAATTTTCCCTCTGTGTCGATGATTCTAAATGAATGTCGAAGATAAATCCATATAAAATAAAACGTTCGTTACTATAAATTCACGGCTTCTCCATTAAATTTCCCAAGTGGTTATGGGCCCAGGCCTACGCGAATTTAAAACTAAAGATAGAAGTGCTTTAAAAGTGATTTCTCGCGTCAAATATCGCGATCTCCCGTATAGAGGTTAGAATCAACGCATGGTTGCTGTTGATCGGGTTTTCTGCTGATTGTTCTGTGATACTTTCGCATGATGAGTAGATCAAGCAAGATTCCGGTGATCGATCAACTCATTGGCCGTGAAACTTACGTGCCCTGGAAGGTAGCTGCCAAAGCATATCTCGAGTGTGAGGATCTTTGGGCTGTAGTAGAGGGTACCGACCCAACTGTAAAGGACCCGTAAATCTGTAGAAGAGTACGTCGGGAAGATTATCTCTACCTCTCAACGACTTGCCGAACTTGATTTTAAAGTCGGTGATGAGTGGATCGGCGCATTGCTGCTTGCAGGGTTGCCTGATGAGTATTCTCCTATGATTATGGGACACGAGAGCTCAGGAACAGCAGTCACCGCCGATGCAGTGAAAGTCAAGCTTTTGCAAGACGTCAAGTGTAATCCTCCACCAACGTCATCGGACAGCGAGTCAGCTCTTTACAGTAGAAGTAACAAAAAGTCGAGTAAGAAGAAAATCGTTTGTTTCTCTTGTGATAAGCCTGGTCATTTCGCCAGCAAGTGCCCAGAAAAACGTAAATCTACCAATAAGGGGCAAAACACTGATAAGAAACAGAACCATGATGAGAAAGGTAACCATACAAGTTATGAGAAAGGAAGCAAAGCGTTTCTAGCTTCAAATGAATCCCATTGTCAAGCCTGGTACATTGATAGTTTTGCTTCGTCGCATTTATGTGCATATAGTAGTATCATGTATGACACGAAGCCATATGGTGACATGCGGACAACTTCCGTAGATAATACGAAATTGAAATCAAAACTTGTAGGTAAGGTTACCTTGAACTTGAAGGCAAATAATTCGATCGATACAGTTGTTGCCCACGATGTTCATTACATACCAAATATTGCCACAAATTTATTGTCTGTCAGCAAGTTGACAAAAAGGCTACACTGTTTCTTTTGACAAATTTGGAGGAAAAGTTTATGATGATTCAGGCGATGTAGTGGCAAAGGCTAATCATGTAAATGGCATTTACAGGTTGAATTTGCATAGTGAAGGGCATGCCTTCCTTCCTGTTGAAAGCAAATCCCTATGGCTTCATCGACTTGGGCATATGGGACATAAAAGGGTGAATTTGCTGAAAAATATGTCTATTGGTATAAATGGTGATATTGCGAACGAATTACCATGCGAGACTTGCCTCAAGGGGAAGCAACCTAGATTACCGTTCAGGTGTAGTTCATATAGGGCTGATGAAGTATTAGGTTTGGTTCATGCTGACGTCTGTGGCCCTATGGAAAATCCTTCCGTAAGTGGAAATCGATATTTCTTGATTCTGGTGGACGATTTTTCACGATATGTTTTTGTATATTTTCTGGAGAAGAAAAGCCAAGTTATTGACGTTTTCAAGCAATTTGTCCCTTTAGTTGAAAGACAAAGTGGCAAGAAATTGAGGATGGTACGCTCAGATGGAGGAGGCGAATTTGTCAACCATGAGTTAAAAAAATGTTTTTCAAACCTTGGTATTCGCCACCAAACAACAGTGAGGTATTCCCCCTTTCAGAATGGAGTCGCTGAACGCGCTATCAGGTCGACTGTGGAGCGAGCTCGATGCATATTGGAAGGCAGAGGCAGTTGCAACTTCTGTGTACCTACACAATCGAAGTCCTACAACTGCCGTGGATGGTAAAACACCGTTTGAAGCGTGGCACAGCAGGAAGCCAATCCTAAGTCACCTTCGAGTTTTTGGGTGCAAAGCATTTGCACAGGTTCCAAAACAACGCAGAACAAAGTGGGAACCTAAGTCAAAACCCTATGTTTTTGTCGGCTAATGTCAGGATAAGAAAGGCTACCGTTTATTCGACGTGAGTACCCAAGAGATCACAATAAGCAGAGACGTTGTATTTTGTGAGACCAGAGTCGAAGATCCTAGCCATGCAGAACATACACCATCAGTTTGTTCCCCTATCGGACCTAGTGAAAATGTAGAAGACGATGAAACATTGAATCAAGACAATGGAAATTCTGATGAGGACAACGTTTCAAGCAGCGATGGGAGTGACTCACCACCACATAGTCGGCGATCTACCAACAGTGGAATTTCAGAAAATGAATTTCAAACTCCTAGGTCAGAGGACGATATAGTTGAGGACGATTCACCAGATTTTCTACCAAGTGATTTTTCTCAAATTGGGAGCCACCCCTACAACCAGATTTACGCCGGTCAACCAGGATTCCACGCAAAAAGGATTTCTCAGATTTCTACACATTTCTGGCGGCTCTAGACAACGATCCAGTCAACTATGAAGATGCTGTTTCGAGCCCAAACAGGTTGGAATGGAAGTTGGCTATTGAGGAAGAGATGCAGTCTCTTGTAGTCAATGACTCATTTGAATGGTCAGATCTACCTAATGGGAAGAAACCCCTAAAAGGAAAATGGGTTTATAAAACAAAAACATCTGAAGACGGAACAAGGTTCAAGGCCCGATTTAGTAATAAAGGGGTGTAGTCAAAGAGAAGGTATTGACTATTATGAAACCTTTTCTCCTGTAGTGAAGTATACGTCCATACACTACTTGTTGGCACTGGCAGTTAAATACAATTTGTATATCACGCACATGGACGTCACAACAGCATATCTACATGGATCATTGGAAGAGGAAATCTATATAGAACCACCGCCGGGATTAAACTTAGAACCTCCTAAAAGTGGACAAGTTTGGAGATTGAAGAAGGCTGTGTATGGCCTGAAGCAGAGCGGCAGGTGCTGGAATCGTAAACTGCATGACATCCTTCAGAAATCTGGACTGAAGCAGTCAGATGGTGACCCTTGCATTTATCTACGTCGCTCAGATAAGGGTACTCTAATAATTGCTGTCTATGTTGACGACCTGTTGATTTTATCATCAAGTGACAATCTTCTGAAAGAAATCAAGAGGAAACTGGAATCTCAGCTACGCATCAAGGACCTAGGCACTCTGAAAAATTGCCTTGGAATGCACATATCACGTGAAAATGGATGTTTGACTGTGGACCAAGAGACCTACACAAAGACCATCTTGAAGAAATTCCGGATGGAGGAATGCAGACCTGTCAAGACTCCCATGGACTCTGGTATGAGTCTATCGCCCTTGCCTGGAGACGAAGACTGTCCTGAAGGTACCCCTTACCAAGAAGCGGTAGGAAGTCTTTTATATTTATCTCAGATTAGCAGACCTGATATAGCTCATGCTGTAGGTTTTCTTAGTAGATTTAACAAAAATCCTAAACTAAAGCATTGGAATGCGCTCAAGCGAATATTCCGTTATTTGCAAGGAACAAAAAAATTAAAATTAAAGTATGATAAATCAGGTAATCAGGAATTGTTGTCATATAGTGATTCTGATTGGGGAAATGAAATAAATAACAGACATTCCACAACTGGGGCATGCTTTAAGTATATTATGGGTGGACTTATTTCGTGGTTTTCCAAAAAACAGCCAACTATTGCTTTATCTACCGTGGAAGCAGAATACACTGCTCTCTCCTTTACTATTCAAGAAGTATTATGGTTAAGGACCCTTATGAGGGAAATTGAAGGAAACTTGATGAAACAACCTAGTATAATAATAGTTCTCTGCTATAACCAAGGAGCGATCCAATTGGCTAAAAATTCGATGACAAGTCAACATTCAAAGCACATTGATATAAAGTATCATTTTATAAGGAATCATGTTGAAAACAAAAGTATTCAAATTGAATATTTGTCCACCGATAAGATGCTGCCCTTGCTGCTGAAAAATTTAACAGTTTTATTAAAGAATTTGGATTGGTTGTGGACTAGATTCTGGATTTATGTTGGATGTTCAAATGTTGGTAGATTCGTTGTACATGATTCAGATATTTAAGTGACTCCATGCTCCTGTCTCTGATGCAATGTTAATTCATGTGGGGGTGTTGAATGTTTGAATCAACATTGTCCAGCATTAGATTAATAAGGATAATGGCGCTGAGATGTATGTGATCCATTGTTAAATCGATCTTGGTATCGATATGATTGTCTTGATTTAATTGTATCGCGTAGGATCGATGTACTTAATCCTGTGTCTAAAATTTTCCCTCTGTGTCGATGATTCTAAATCCATATAAAATAAAACATTCTTTACTATAAATTCACGGCTTCTCCATTAAATTTCCCAAGTAGTACGCCATAGGCCAGTATCCTCGGAGGGCAAGGAAGGTGGCCTTTATTGGCCATTACTACATGGTTTTTGTCTCAAATATCCACTGTGGGTTTGTCCGATAACCAGGAAATTAATAAATTAGCAAGGTACCTACCTACATTAATAAATTAAAACTGACCTTTTATCGATAATCCTATTCGTAGTACTTAGGATTCTAGCAGCATTCACAGTAAACAGAAGCTGGAAGCTCAGACAGGCTCCACAGATGCACTGAACTTCACTTTTCACTATCACAACCTAAAACCTATGCTTAATGAATTTCAACTGAACGCGTTCATGAACACACATTCATCCTGAAGAATTCTATAGATCACCTTCCAACTAAAACCAAGGCTAATGATCAAATAATAATAATAATTCTAATGAAAATTATTATAATAATTGAATACAACTACAACAGAAACTGGAGAGAAACTAAACACAATCACAATGGGTCAAAGGGAAAGAGGGAGATAGATTGATGTCTGATAAGAATAAGAACATGGATAAGAGCAAGGTATCCAACCCCTGTCCATGATACCTTCGCTACCCTCATTTCTACCTGTAGAAGAAGTGGCCTCGGAAATACCTCTAAAGATCCCTCACAAGACGAAAATGTCCTCTTTGTTGGCAGAGCTGCAAAAGGCAAACCCACACCCAGGATCCCTGGCCACAGAACAGAGAGACCACTACACACACTAGAGACCAAGGGACCCCCCCCCTGCCCACTCCACTGATCTCTCTCTCCAGACAATTCCATAATTTTCCAAGGGCTGGGAAACACATAACACAACAGTTTATTATTTTCCTGTGCAATACACACCTACCCCTTCTGCATGATTCACTGAGATCTGTGGTCAACACATAGGCCCGTATTTATGATCGCTCCTTGAACCGCTCCTTCACTTGACATCAAGTAAGCCTTGAGTAAGGAATCCTTAACACTGCTGTTGCTGCCTTTAAAATATTTTGTATTTATGAACGTTCTTCAAGGATGCGGAGGCCTTACTGGAGGAGCCCTTTCAAATCAAGGTCCTGCTTCCCCCAGGAAAGCCCAAAACCGAGTACTGGAACCCGCTGGGCAATTACAGTTTTATGCATATGAGGTTGATTCAATAATCTATTTGTCATATCATTAAAAATTTTTTGTTATTCATGAAGCATAACGTTTGTTCAAGTTACAAAAGTAGGTAGGTACCTATCAGCGAAATCCAAAATAACCATGATTCTTCAAATGAAATATCACCCAACGATCAACTCTATTTCACACAGCCGGATGCTTGTTTGTGAGCAGTTCCATTGACTCTATCATGATAATAATATATTTACGTGGGCTGGATATACCTACCTGGAAGTACCTACCGTATCATCATTATTTTCACTCACACTCATGTTAACAAAGCCCAATTTCAGTTCCTTACTGCAAACAGCTGCACACTGGCCAGGGGGATATGGATTCTAACCGGCCTACCCTTGTACTGTATCACCACTTTTTTTTTAATTCAAATTTTAAATTAAAACGCAAAGTCCTTGTCATATGGGTTTATTATACTACTGTACATACCTACAGAAATGTTGGCGGTTCATTTATGGTTTCTTTCGTGTGCAATAATTGAAATAGCTATTTTTTATGGTTTCCACCAATTTTGGTCCCCAAAAACACGAATTGGGCTCCTGTTTTTTGACAAATTACCTTTGATCACTCTTTGGTCAAAATCGACTTCATTTTCGGTCATCTCGCTCTAAAAAACCTGGAAAAAGATACCTCAAAAGCTCATTTTACTATAATCCCAAAAACCATATTATTACACCCATAACACCCTTGGGTATACTCCGATCGGGCTGAAAAGTTTTGGGACACAACTAGGGTCCAAATGGAGCCTTTGTACGAATGAACGGATTTTTTTAAACCGAAAATGAATAGTTATGCATGATACGGCGGAATCTATGCACCTTGAAACGTAAAAGAAAAAATTTTGAGGGGGTGTTATAAAAATTTTTTGCTGAGCGAATACATAGGTGTATTATTCACAGAATAATAAACCAAAAACCGACTTTTCACAATACTCGTTTCTGAGTAGGTACCTATATTAAAAGTTTCAGATTAGAAATCTGATGAACTGGTGAGGAGAAAAGTGAGAAATATACACTTGAGCTCACTTTGAAGCGCAACGTGGTGGCCGTTTTCGGAACTATTTCCAGGATGATTGGCCTCCCAAGTTACTAGATTATTATGCTGAGGAGTGAAATCCAACTTACCGCTGAATGGCAAACAGGCACAGCAGAATTAGTAAAACCAAGAAACAACAAACTCGCAACAGGTGGTCAGTGCTGCAGATGTTTTCGGGATAGTCTAACGCTTCGAACCATTGAATCAAAGAAAAATAGTTCCTGTTGGATTTTGAAAATCGCGAAACAACTGAATTTGCATACTCGGAGCTGTTTGGAGTTAGTTACGCCCTCTCGCTAAGTAGTGTCCCATAGATATTTTGGAGCTTTTATTACAACCTGCGTACCTTATTACTCCCTCAGATTAGTGCTGCAAGGTTCCCACTGATAGAGGGGTTGGTTACCGACCTACATTACTATCGATTTTAGTACCAATACCTGCAATTTACTCCTTGTGTGGGTAGTGGCACTTCTTTGGTTTGTTCGGACAGACAGCCCAGGATTGAGTCCAGAACTGTGTCTGTCCGAACTGATTGTGAACGTATAACGTGAAGCGCTGTAACCTTCAACATATATTAAGCTGAAGTTAGAAGCATCGACTGCACACATGCAGGATCGAAACGTCCCTCGAAAAAATCCGGGGCTGTTAGAACTAGTCCCAAACAGTCCTGGACTGTCTGTCCAAAGAGACCACTCTCGAACCAGGACCAGTTCTGGCGCTGGTACTGTCCGACAGCGCCAGAACTGGTCCTGTCCGAACACACAAAAAGAGGCGCAGTTTGGATAGAAACCATCCGGAATCGTCCAGGACTGTTTGTCCAAACTAACCTCTGGAGAACTGAACCCATCACTTACAATTAATACAGTCTACATTTTTGTTGTAGGGATGAATTTTCATCGTCTCATGAGTCATCAATGAAAAAACACAACGCGTCGAGGAGCACGAGCAAATCGGATGTCGTTTCTTATTGGGAGGGAGTACCCAAAGTGTTCCCAGAGAATAAACGTCTCCTATGGAAAAGTTTGCTGTCACAGATCAAGGACTATTACAAGATTCTTCTAAGTACGACCACTCAGAATCAATAAACCAAGGCACTCCTCTAAGAAAATCATCTCATTATTTTAATGTCTCTTTTGTTGCTCTACTGATATTTGAAATTAGTGTCAGCGATGTAGAGATAAATTGAGGCAGGACAAGGTGGCTCCAGATTACCCATTTCTTATGCATTTCTTTCAACAGAGCGCAGTCAATTGCAACATGAAACAAAAAAACTCCAAAAACAAAGTGTGGAACTGAGGAGGCTGCTAATGAGATACTTACAACAGGAGTACACCGCCGAGAGAAGTCATCACCAAGCATTTCAATAACCAAACAATTTATCTGTAGCAACCAGACAACTATAAAAATCTATCAGTATATATAAGGGAACGAGGTGTACCTACGTACTACAACCTGGTAGTAGGTACTGTACAACTGGTATAGTACCAGGTAGGTACTACTACTACTGCCATAAAACCTAATACAATTTGTACTACAATTATTGTAGTAGGCACTACAATGGGTTACTAAGTCTCTTTTGTTCAGCTGCCTAACATGTATTCATACAATCAATAGATGTAGATTCAGCCATTATATAGCGTGTTCATTTGAAGCTACCAACAACATTATTATAGTCCTCGGGATTTTGAATACTTATTTCGACATTAATTTCAGCGTTTATTTTGAAGCTTGGCATCTGAATAAAGCCCTTTGTGAATTATATTTTTCTTTTGAAGAGTTCATAATTTACGATGTTCTAGTCTAAGACCCCAGTACTGCCTAAATCCACACTACTAACACAAGATTATAGATGAAAGGAACGTCATGAGTCATGATGAATAAATCAAAACTGAATAAGAAAATACTGTAATTTACAAATAGGCATGCATTACAAAAATAACGTGATTAATTTCAATGCTTCATGGAAATCTACAGCTGTTAAGGAAATCATTGACTAAGAAATTATTAAAGAATACAAGGATACATTTCAGACAGTCATCATTGGGGAAGATAGATCTCAACTCAATGCCAATCTATGGTTTAAAATTACACGAGCTGAGGCATGAAATAGCAAAACAATTCACTTTCATTTGGATTAATTTTGCCTCGTGGGTTCAGCAAGGTTTACAAGATCCATGCATCAGCTCATGAAATGAGCGCCTGATGCTGAGCGAATATTACACAGTTTAGGGAGATAATTTTCAAATAACTACCTACCTAATATGGCATACAATATAAATGACATTACCGATAATTACACCTGAAATTAGTAGGCGTGGTTTTGGATGAAGAGGCCCTGGTCACCAGCCTTGCCCTGTACAGACCCAGCGACGTACTTACCAACCGCCGCTTGTCCGTTGGCAAGAGCACGACTCAGAAGTTCTGCTTGTCCAGCAGCAACTTGTTCGTCCTTACCTGTAAAATATCAACATAACCACTATGAACTAATAATAATCATGAGAACAACAGTAAGTCACACGGCAAAATAAAACAGTCAAAAGTTAGTAACGTGGAAAACAAAACAACATTATAGTGGGAAGGTTTGAAAATGGTGCTATGAAGTACTGGGTTTCTACGGACTCAGGGGTACTTCTGCAAAGATGTTGGAAAATGGACACAGCAAAGGTTATCAAGCTGCTTGACAAAATGGAGCGTTGGTATCTACAACATGTAACGCGTTACTATAGGTCTCCCACTAGAATAAGACGCTCCGACCCTGCGCTCTTGAGGCCAAGAAAGGAAACGCAGAGCATGGCATCCTGCACTTACTTTGGCTGTTGGTAATTTCACGTTGTTCAGTTGGCAACATTGCCTCGATTTTCTAGTAGCTGACATTTTGTTTTGGTTACTATTACTAATGTTTTGTCTGTTTCGATTCTCAACCTCAGTTTTTTCAATCTGTGAGTATCATATTTTCGAACCTCAGTTTTTAATCTGTGAGCATCATCACACATCCTCTTCATTTTTGTACTGCGATTGAAGATAGCATGATGGACAGTGCGCCTTCATCGTGTTCTGCTGAGAACTCGAAGAGCAGGATCGCTCGTGGGAAGCCGTTACGAAGTCAGGCAAGAGAAATTGTCTACAACGTAGCGCAATTTTTCATCAGAAAGAAGAACGAAGAGAAAGCGAAGTATAACATCCGAGATTTGACAAGCGAAGCAACTGGAGTATCGCCGAAAGTAGTCTCCGTTATTTTGAAGGAAGGGCGTCAACTGTCGGCAGTATCCCCAAACCCTTTGTTTACTACGCCAAAAAAAGTAACAGAGCACAAGAAAAGGGTTGAGGCTGACGACTTCACTGATGCGGCGATTAGAAACAAAATAAGAGAATTCTACACCGTCCGAAAGAAGTGCCCATCAACGGGATCGATTCTTGGTGCGTTGAAAAGTGACGGAGTTCTTGATTGCGGTGCTGAATATTTAAGGAAAAGAATCCATTCGTGTGGTTTCAAGTGGAAAAAATGCCAATCCAATCGCAAGGTGTTGATCGAACGGCCCGAAATAGCTGCCTGGAGGGTTAGGTACCTACGTGCCATGACATCCTACCGCTCGCAAGGTAAAAACATCGTATACCTCGATGAAACATACGTCCAGGCATCCCATGGTGTTTCTACGTGCTGGCAGTCTGAAACACAGCTGGGAGCTGTGAAACAGATCGGTAAGGGCAATAGACTTATCATAGTACACGGCGGAGGCGAGATGGGATTTGTAAAAGAGTCCCTTATTGTGTTCAAGTCATCATCGAGATCGGGGGACTACCACACCTCTATGAATTTCGGCAATTTTTCTAAGTGGCTCACGGAAATGTTCCTTCCGAATTTACCAGCAGGTTCCGTAGTGGTAATGGACAATGCGAAATATCATTGTGTGGAAGTAAACAAAAAGCCCAACACCGGAAGTTTGAAGAAGGACATTGTAGCCTGGTTGACGCAAAATAACGTGGATTTTGACGAAAAGTGCACAAAGGGAGAACTCCTCCTCTTAGTGAGAAACGTACCTTCGGAGAAAACGTATAGGGTTGACGAGATTATTAAAGCGAAGGGCCACCATCCCCTTCACCTCCCCCCATACCATCCCGACCTGAATCCAATAGAACTGGTGTGGGGTGACATTAAAGGTCAGCTCGCAAGAGATTCTGTCGGAACACCTCTTGGCCAAAAAGAAGTGGTGTTGAAACAATTATTCTCGGAATATTCGACTGAGAAGTGGAAAAAAGTGTGCGAGCACGTGAAAACAGTGGAGAACAAGTATTGGACCAGCGACCACATAATAGACACGGAAATTGACAATATTATTGTGAATTTAGGCGAGACTTCTGATACGAGTTCCGACGAAGAAGAAGACTGGTGGGACAATGATGACTCTGATTGAATGTATTATCAATCATATTTTCTATTTTTAATAAAATGACGAAATTACTAATAAATTTTACTGCATTGTTTACCACTTGTCCATTTCATTAGTAACGGCTTCCCTATAGCTAGTGTTTTTGTCCCAGTCCCAAGGTTAACGCAAGTAGTGTCACACTTTCCATGGAATAGTATTGTGTTCCTTCATCCTTACACAGGTAAGTTTATTATTTTTATAATAATTTAAAAAGTAGAGGAAAAATATACTTAGTCATTCCCAATTACTTTTTCAAAACAGTGGGAACTGGGAAGAAAAGTACATCAGAGAAAAGTGCTACCACTCAGTAGGGAAAAAGAGGAAACAGCTGGGAAATTTTGGTTTAAGGAGTAGTACCTACTTCTCCGCTAGAGCTCAGCACTGGAGCGTCTTATTCTAGTGGGAGACCTATAGTAACCAGTCACGAGGAACTTGTTCCAAGGGAAATAATCTGTGGGTAGGGGAAGGAGGAACGGAACAACTCTCGCCCGATCAGTCTTCATCCCCAAAAAGACTGCTAATCCTAATTAAATCCTTCACCTACTTTCACAGCAACATAGAAACCCAAATATTCAAGAGCTTCAGTTCTAAAGTAAATTGTGCATGTAATTATAAACCCTTTTGTTATGCTTAAATATTAACATCTAAGCTGAAGTGGTGCTGTCAGTTTTGGCATAGAGGTGTCGCACAATGAGTTCAGTACTAGGGAAGGGTAGAATAACGCATAAATGTTACAAATTAGTGGTTACTGAACAAAAAATTAATGCAGTTGCTACTTCAAGTCTACAGTAACAGCTACAATTGAGCCTCAATAGAAACACAGATCGTATCAACAAACGCAGAAGAAAACTTCACTATGGTAACAGCCTAACACCTAGGGGATTTTTAACATTTGAAAGTAACAGTTTTCTGATATTTTTGTAATCGCTGTGTTTCAAGGTGTCATCTGTTAATGAGGTAACCGAGAAACCAAATAACCTTACCAAATTCGTTTCTTGCATTCCTCCATGCTTCGAGCAACCATTACTTTAACGATTATTTTAAAATGTTACCTTTTGGGAAATAACAGTTATTAGTGTTATGGCAAAGTAACTGAAACACCCATTCCTCGCCAGCCCAAACCATAGGCTTCTGAAGCCCAGGAAGGAAACACTCTGCGTTTGGGGGGGGGGAGGGGGGGGGGGGTCTGTCTGTCTGTCTGTTAGGGTTGCCAATCCAGTACTTTTGCAGGTTTCTGTAGTTTTCAAGATTAGTTCACAAAAAGCGTTTGTTTTACATTTCTGATGTATTTAATATTGTAGTGAACATATTATTGATATTGATTGATTATTGGTCCAGTGTAACCCACAGGTTACTTTGCTTGAATTATGGTTGGGCTGCCAAACGTAGTACTAGCCCAAAACGAAACTCGTCATATTCTCTGTATTTAGAGAGAATACGTCACAGTCAGAATTCAATGTCATTCATACTGGACCATCAACCCCCACACACCCTCCATTTTCAGCCTATTTTGACAATTTTTTGGATCGTAAATGGAACTACAAGGAGAAGACAAGCATAAATGAATGCTACAGTTGAAATTCTTTGAATATGGGACCAACCCACACATACCCCCCAAACCATTTCATTTTTTTAATGCAGTTACTAAACCTATGGGCTTTTCAAGGATTTGAGAATCGTCTGAACTAACACAAAAGAACGAGAGAATCAGCCCTTGGAAAAAGTTCAGAATTTTACCCAATGCAGGGATTTGGGATAGAAGGTTGGCATTTGAACAAAATCACCACCTAGGTAGGAACCACCTTGACAGGAATCTCTCTATCTCACAATGTGAGTTACCAGTTTGATGCCAACATACCTTGCCAGGCTCTGAGAACAGAAGCTTGAAGTGCACGACCGTAGGAGAAGGTCAGAGGCCATGGCTTGCGACCCACGTAATTATTGATGGCATTCAAGTTGACAGTAGCTTCTTCCTCAGATTGGCCTCCAGATAAGAAAGTGACACCAGCAACTGCTGGGGGCACCTGGAAAGAATACAGCACTACCGATTATAAATTGTGAAAACCAGAGAGAGCTATCACCATTATTACCTACTGAGCTTTGTTTGTACTTCAGGCTGTAGGAGGAATGAGAGGGGCTTGGGCTCAACAATGAAACAGCTGTCTCCAAGTATGCGTTGGAGGTCTTTGTGGGCACTGCGGGACAGGTCAGTGTGGAAGGTCTCACATAATGAGTGAGATCACCAGATTTCCCTCCCCACCCATTTCGTTTCAGGTTTCTAGGTCCCAACCAAGACTTGGATAAAGTGCGGTCATCTTTTTTTGAGATAAGAAATTTAAAAGTGTATGCTAAAAGGGAAATAGACAGGATCAACTGTCAAAACTGTAAAGATCTGTAAGCGTCCTTGGGCACTCCTTGGGGTGGGAATCCAAGTGTGTACTTCCAGTAAAGATCTATCCATCCGTCACACCAACTAGGAGGTTCAATAAGGAGAAACACTCACCAGTAGGCAGTTATAAACCTGTTGCCAGCGTTTTACGATACACAGCGGTAAAAAAAAACTGAATTTCTCACCAGTGGTTACAATCAACAGGTTTCAGGTCTAAGGGTATTGCCAACCAACATATGGGCTCCAAGTTCTGAATATTTCAACAGTGCAAGGTGATCTAAAGGCAAAAAATTTAAGTGATTACTAGTAAAGATTAATGTTCTCACAGTTCTCTGAAAGGCAGTCACAGTCGCAGCTGCTATTTCCTGTGCCGTCGCTCTTTTGGGGCATTGCATTCCAGGAGTGACCATGTTGGGTTTCAACAATGTGCCTTCAAGGTAGACGTGGTGGTCGTTCAGTGCCTTGTACACAGCAGCCAACACGGTCTCCGTGACCTTCTGAGCTCGGTCCAAGTCATGGTCACCATCAGGAAGCACTTCAGGCTCCACGATTGGTACAATTCTATGCAAGATCGAGATATTATCACATGATTGATTTGGCATTGCAATCACTGCCAAGACTGAAAGTTTTCAAAAGGAATCAAAAGCATGGATCTTCAATTCATTGAACTTCGTCGGGACATTTCCTCAAAATCTTGGGGAGAATAAAAAAAATGAAATTGACCTCATTTTTCCATCAATGGCAACACCCACAACTTACCGGTTTGCCTGGCAGATGGAAGCATATCTAGCCAAAACATTAGCGTTTTCCAGTATGGCTTGGTAAGAAGGTGTGTTCTTGTTGATTTTTAGGACGCACCGCCACTTGGCAAACTGACAGCCGTCCTTCTTGTACTGAGCACACCTTTGAGCCAAGTCGTCCAGGCCCTGGGTGGTGCATTCGTCTTCAGACCTGAAATTGTTAAATATGCATTATAATAAATAGGTATATACCTGGATAATTCTTCAAGTGCTACCTAAGTTCAACTCCAATTCCTATTTACCAACAACTCAACTCAAATCCTATTCAACTTCTATTTATTTTTTTTTACAAAATCTGTGTTTTTCAAGAAGGAACATTGTGAAACCTCAAATTCAAAAATCGAATTACAAACGCTATGTGTAAATGTTAGGTTTCACAAGAAAGATAAACGACATTTAGTCTCCTAAAATGCAGATTCACAGATTCCTCTCAATCCAAAACTGGATAACTCAGTTCACTACCAGGAACCGAATCTGGGACCCCCAGGACTGCCATAGTTTGAGGCTGATACACTTGGACATAATCACACGACTGCTTGAAATGACAGGTGCTCCATCCTGCAACTCAATGAGACAACAAATGCCTCTTGATGTCCTAGGAAAATTGGACCCGGCACTAGGTTCAGGGCTTAGCAACTTCCAAGGTGCTTTGCCAGACCTAAACATCCGTCATACAATTAACTGGGTGATGAAGAGCCAAGGGGTTGGTGATCCATGCTTCATGCCAGGCAGCCATGGAAGTGCTCCTGAAACTTGGATAGAATTTTCATGTGAAGAGGTAAAGCCTCCACTTGAAAGCGCTAACTTAACTAACTAGAAAGCAAGCAGACAAAAAACAAGAGGATGTACATAGCAAGTACAGGTGATTGCAGTAGAGGATGAGAAAGTGATAGGTACGGGTATGGAAGCGTATGGGTGTGGGTGGGGTGGGCGATGGGGTGGTGAGGCAGCCATCCAGGGGGGTAGCAGCTCTCTGGCTTGCATCCGGATTGTAGGAAGATGGTTTTTAGGAGGGACAATGAAGATGATTGAAGATTGCGGTTTGGCCATCTGCTTCCAAGCAGTTTTTATATAGCCACAACCACTCACCCAACCATCCTGCGAGTTTATCAAAAACTGTAATGTAGACTAGAGAGGTCTTACCCCATGAGCGGAACAACACCCTTGTCGACCTTGATGCCAGGGATGATCCCTTTCTTTTTCAGGATGTCAACAAAAGGAGTGCCATCCTTGGTCTTCTGGTAGAGAGTCTCGTGGAAGAGGATGACGCCAGAAATGTTTTCCGCAAGCTTGTCATCGGAGGTGAACAACAATTCGCGGTATTTCCTCCTGTTTTCTTCAGTGTTCTCGCAGCTGATGTCCTGAGAACAAAGAAGACACAAAATGCAATAGAGCTAGGTCTGTGATTTGTTAAGGTACGGTTCCAGTGGCATGACTGGCAGCTCCAATCAGTTGCAATGGACCAGGGTAAAACCCCACTGGGATACCATTTTCAATCGAAGTGAGCTGTCCATAGGCCCTCCTTTCTTGAAGGAAAGGATTGCCGATCCACTCTGGACTAAGCTTCTCCCCTCCCCTGTGAGCAGGAGAAGACTCGCCCCCAGCGAACCGAGTGGGGGGTTGGAGTGATTTTGCAATCGAAAATCCCATTGCATTGAGTCCTACATTGCATTACAAGGCCCCCCCGCACACGTGTGATCATGAAGGTGGCTAGCTGTGATTGCCAGTCCCAGTCGCACCAGCAGGACCGTAATTACCTTTCGAAGTGGATAACTCATGATGGACGGTGACTAACAACCTACCTGCAACCTCTTTCCCATAGTGCTGACAGACTCGTCAGCCGCCAGGATGCCTTTGCCAGGAGCAACGATCGCATTGGCAATGCTCTTGAGCTCTTCCTGGAGCTCGACAGGAGGGTAGTTGAAGTAGGTTGTCATTCTGTGGAAAGAAAACGAAAATCGGGCAATTAGGATTCAAATCCAGCAACAACAATCAAGTGCTAAAACGGATCTCAGTTTTCCAAAATACCTTCGCATTACATACAGACCCATTTCTACCGATGAACGAATGAACCGGTTTCATATTTTTCTGAAGAGATATTCCAGTAACACACTTGAAGTATTTGGAGAAACTAGTCATGCAGCATGACTATAAGAGCGGATTTTCAAAGGAATAACCATGCTATTGAGTAAAAAGATGGTATAGCGAGAAACCATACCACTTTTCGTAAAATTATATAATTTTTCGTGATTTCAGCCATTTTTACCGATTTTTGACCCCTATAAAGTCAAAAGTGACCCAACTCTATTTTGAGAAGAAAAAAAATTATAATCGAAATAATCCCTCCGTCGTGAGTCACCATCCCACAAAACGTCAGGTTAATTAATACTGATTTTAGCCCTTAATACCAATTTTGACCCCCAAAAATCCAAATTTGACCCCTATTCTGTGTGAAAAACCACTGAATGGTATTTTTCTGTCTTTACTCGCCCTTCCATACTACTTTCAGCGATTTTATATCAGTTGCTCGCGATTTTTCACACCCTAAAAACTCAAATTTGACTCCCCTAGAACTTTAACTCTTCTTAGAATCTTAACTCATTCTTTTGTTTGGCAATGCGAACAGTTTGGCGAAATTTGGCAACTTTATCATATACCTACGGTCAGATATTGTCTGGAAAAAAACAAAATTCACATATGGTAAAATTTTGCCAAGATCTAGGGATGAATTCAGGAAGCTCTGAAACGGATTTGCCTATTAAAAAATTTCAAAAATTCATGTTTTGAAAATGTTGTACCCAATGCAATAGCTTCATTTTATTTGAAAATTCGCTAAAACATGAAAAAATTGAAAAACGAAGTCTTACTTGACGTCATTAAGAACTTTAACAGCCTTAGTCGAACCACAACCCATGGTGAAGCAGTAAATTGATCTCAAAACTGTGCAGCGGTTAACCACGGTATAAATTTCACCTCAGAGAGATTTAACAGAAGATCAAACTGAATGTACAAGTAGACTGCAGTGGCATTTGTTACGCCTAACTGCTACTGGCACTTGCAGGAAATGAAAACTATGGAACATCGAGAGTCGCGGCTGCTAGGCATATAGAAATACAGCGAACGAGGGCCAGGCTCTTGAGTTGGGTAGAAGGATCGATGAATGAAAACGGAAATGATTGATGAGCAATATACTGTAAGTCGATCATGGCCCATACAGCACGGAAAATGTTGTCGGGTGCGATAGTAGGTCGACACTTGTCGAAGAAACTCAATAAACTTGGAGTCATCACAAATATTAGAGTCACCGGAAATATTAGAAATGGGATACTTTGACAAGAAGAAAACAAGATGATGAGAGAAACTGATTTTCCGTTTCACTGTTTTGAGGGTAGATTTAGTAGACAGCAGGGTGAATTTTGGCAGCATGAGATTTTTTTTAACGATAAACTGAGTTCCAACGAGTGGTTCACAATAATTATCGTGGGATGTTAAATAACGCAGTTGAATATTCCCTAAATACAGAGTGGATGTACGTGAAAATCATTACAAACAGGAATAACACTAAATCTGCCGTGTCGCAAAATTCGGTCAGACTGGAGGAAAATCCTCCTGGGGGAAAATATGGTTCCCCCCCGGAGGCAAACATATCCATGTTTAAAAAAAACTAGTTTGTTACATACAGAATAAATCAATTTAAATACACTTTTAAACCCACAGTTCAGGCATGGTGCAGAAATTTCAACTGCGAACGCAAATTTCACCCTATAGGGTGAAAGTGACCATTCGTACAACTTCCTGAATATACCAAGATATTCGAGAAAACCTCAATTCGAGAAAATCCTTATTTTCATCCAAATAAGGTTTAGTCACAGATGGCCCCATACCAAAATTATTGAAAAAGTACTATAACTTCGTCTGCGCATGCGCAAACGTGAAATACTTGAAACGCCCATAACTACCTTAAATATCGTTGAAATGAGTTCAAACTTGGGAGGGTCGATCAGGAATAGTAGGTACTTCGATAGTTCCGAATGAATTTCATTGGAATCGTAATGTAACTTTCTTCTGCGCATGCGCGAACATGAAACGTTTGATCCTACTACGCATGTTAGGTAGTTTATTACTACTCTATTTATTGCTATTCAATCATTTTGACTAACCACTTTTTTACCAACTGATTCTACACTTCCATGTTACAATAAGTGAAGAAACTATACTGCCCACCCAACTTGGCAAATTTTTTTATCTGCACTTACTTGGTAATCCCTTGCTCAAAAATTCCGAACACATTTCCAAGACCAATTCGCTCTTAAATTACTTGCGATTAGAATACCCAACCGATTAAGCCGGAGTTGGATAAATGGTTGGTAGATAACAGCTCCTACCTACTTTGTAGGTATGTAGATACTGTAACGTTTAGAATGAACCGAGGGCACAAAGCGAATCATGAATCAAGGTGATGAAGCTATACTGTTCATCCAGCAGGCAGACGTTTTCAATTGTCGCCACTGATGATGAATCAGAATAACAAACCTACGCCGGCGCCAACTTATCATTGGTGGTGGCCTTGTCAAGGTAGGCACTCTTATTTCCACCTATTTGTAATCTAAATCACAGATTTGTTACTTGAAACTTTTCTATATAATAATGTACAAGAAGATTTTAAACAATTCAGACTCGAGAAAATTATTTTAACTCGAGAAAATTATTTTTTTTTCTTAACCCAAAATTCACATAACCCATTAGCACTCGCTCCTTGTCTACTAACTGACGCTAATTGGAACAAAATAATTTATTTTTCATAAAACTGACAGGTAGATAATTTATTGATGAAACCAATAACAATTTAAACTGATGTTATTTTATAAACAGCCTAGTTACTCCTTTGAGACCAGTTTTCAGTTGAGTGAATATGCTCGCTAATTCATGTCATCCTGCGTCGAATAGTACCTACTTGTAAGACTTGTATTCTTCGTGAACAACAAACTATAGCGCAATGAATTAGGAACGCAAATTTGAGAATGTGAAGAAGCACAAAACCGCCACTACACGCAGGCTTGACGTACAAACCCCGTAAAGGGTGAAGAGGCAGTTTTGATGGAATCACACTTTGCTCTGTAAAGAGAAATATCTTTCACAATTTTATTATTTCTTCATCAATTTTATAATTTCGCAAGGTCACAAGGATGGATCTAGTCGAGAGGATGGAGCACTCGTGGTTCCACGAGCGGTCAAGGCCGCATGTAGTGACTAAACCTGATAGCGAGTCAGACCGTTCCAATTTATTGTTGGATGACAAAAAACGAAATGCAAAAAAAATCTCGAAAACCCCCATTTGCAACCGTAACACCTGTGGGTGTATTTTGATCGAGCTGCCGAGCTTCGGAGCACAACTAGGAGCCAAATGTGTTCCCAAATGGGGACCCAAACTGCTTGCGGAAGAACGATGATTTTAGACCAAATTTTAACATAAATAAGGTTGAAACTTCGTTAGAACCTCAATTTTCCACTCTTTGGTCAAAATCTTCTTCGTATTCGGTCTCCTCGTCCTAAAAAACATGGAAAACGATACCTCACAAGCTCACGTTTCTAAATCTCCAGTTCTGGCAATAAACTGAATAATGGATACCTATGGAACAGTGGACACCTTTTGAATTTATAGTTTTGTTCGCACTGGCCTTTTCTGACGGTTAGCTGACTCCTAGAAAACCTTAAGAAACCATCCATGATCCAATAAGCATTTGAGCAATGAGCATTTGGTCTTGATAAGCATTTGAGAAGGGGTTGAGTTGGACAACAGTTGGGAATCGAGAAGGCAGTGAGTGTATGGTCAGTTTCTCATCCGCACTATTTTCTGTGTACTGGAATGGTAATCAGAAAGCTGGCGTTGGATAGTCTGGAAAATACTGCACAGCCGTACATGGATACTATAGTCCGAAAAGAGACCGAGAATCACTGTGAACGGCCAAACGCCTTTTGACAGTCATATGAGCAAACAAACCTATACAGAACTTGTCACTGCATGTAAAACGAACTAAATCACTTGCCATGAGATCGTGGAAACCCGTTTCAAAGAATGAAAACTGAGTTATTAAAAGGTTGTCTATTTCCACTAATACATTGGAATTTTTTTTGGAACTAATACTGTATTAGCGAAAATAGACAATCATTCAATAACCCCGTTTTTATTCTTTGCCTGTATAATAAGAAAAGGAAGAATAATTTTATTTTGCCCCCACAAAATTCGATTTAAAATGGTACACAGGTAAATACTAATAGACGGAGGTTTATAAAATAGGTACACAGGTATGCAAGGAACACAGGTGGATAAGTAAGTACAGCCTATGAATTTTTTCGGTATTGTAGTCTACCTGTCGCCTCGTTATTACGCCGGTTCTAGTATAAATAAATTATGGATATGGCAGTTGGTCCGTAGATTTCCCCATTTGAATTTCATCAAAAATCACACTAATTTGTATTTTCTACAAAAGGAGAACAGACGTGAAATCCTTCTGATTCTTTCAAAACTGATTGGATATAGGTAGGTAGTGCGCTCATTCAGACGGTCCTCATTTGTCGATTCTTCAAACGGGTCTGCAACAGCCAAAATTGCTGTATCATCAGCGAATGTGACTATGGTAGTTGCTCCCGTGCGAGGTACATCGTGCGTATACAGTAAGTAAAGGCCCCAGCACACTCCCCTGCAAGCACCGCTGCTTCAATTTTATTGAGATCTGAGCATACATCTTCAGTTTTTATTCTGAAATATCTACTGGCGAGGTAGGGTTCCAACGAACTAAATCACTCATGACGAAATCGCGGAAATCCATTTCAAAGAAAAACGGAGTTATTGAAAAAAAATAGTATATTTCCACTAATACGCGAAAAACACTGTTATACCGGTTTCGGTGATCAAACCATCGTCAGTAATAAACAATAACTGAAATAATTTATTGACAAGCTGGTGTCTGCAGAGAAATCGCATCCCAATTTACTTCATGTATATTTAAGAAGTACGTGCTTGGGCACAACGGTATTTCTTCTCTATGCGAGTCTGAGGGTTCCAACACTTGGCAGTACTGCAGAGGTAACACCCCTAGCAATTTATTCATTAGTCCCTCATGCCAAACTTTATCACAGGCTTGCGATATGTAAGAAAAATTAAATGAAATCTGAGGCAACCAATAGAGGGAAAATGATGGGACACTAGGTAAAACTGGCAAAGGACGTCGGCTGGTGCTAGTGTTGGCAGCCCGTCTGTTTACTGATAGAAGATCACCCTAAATTTAGTCAATACCTTTTGCTATTCGGGACACATCCTCAACGCGAGATCGGTGGCGAGCCGTCCACGGAGAGCACGATTTTTGTGACTTTCAAGGACGCTTTTCCATAACAACGGATTATTTTCATCCCTTTTACACAATTGTTGAAGAAAATACGGTACCTACTTAAAAAAGGTGAACAAATTAATTGGGGGGCGTCTACGGAATCAGCTAGATGGAGGGGGGTTAGTGATCTGCTTAAAAGGGATAAGCTTGCTTGCTTAAATGTTCGGTTTTCTTAATCCTTAATATTTCATTTGATAATAATCCTTGTAGGGAACGTTGAGGGAATTGAGTATTGGAAGAGCTATCTGTTGAATGTCACAGACAGAAAACTACTATGCCTGACAACAAGGTAAGGCAGACCTCAACTTTCATACAGTTATGGGGGAGAGGGATTCTTAGCTATCTTGTACTGGTTAAAAGAAGAACATAGAGGGTAAAACTCGGTAACTCGACATATACAGCAGTCAAGAGGTACGGAGATAAATTTGTTAATCGTCAGACAGAGGGTTAATCCATTCAATGACCTTGGAGCTCACACACTGACATCGGAAAAAACGAAACAGCCAGATTAAGATAACCCCATTCAAGTCGTCCTCAAAATACCAACAAACATCAACGATAACACTGACAGGGATGAGGAAGCGCTAACGAAATAACGCGACCTTGAAATGGCAGTCTCTCGACAAAAATTGTCAGAGAAAGAGAAATCCGAAACTAAATTGTAGAGGTTCCACGACCCTTCTATTTTCGTGTGCGTTTTATTGAAGCGGTCGCGAAAGATAAAAACCCCTTGGAGAATGGCCAGTTTTGAAAAGGGGGCACGTGAAAAGCACTCGCAACTTGCGTGGAACGCGTCAGACTCGCATAGAGAAGAAATACCGTTGTGCCTATGCACGTACTTCTTAAATATACATGAAGTAAATTGGGATGCGATTTCTCTGCAGACATCAGCTTGTCAATAAACTATTTCACAGCGGTTTTAGAGCAGGTCCTTATAATTTTTATTCTATGCAGAATACATAGCTTTATCAAATAGGTGGGTTAATACGGGACAATCTACTCCACAATAACTTCCATCATACTCCACGCCACCGCAACTCCACGCAAGGACGATACGGATTGGTGCACTTAACTGAGAATGACTAATGATGAAATCAAACTGAGATGAAAAGGAATCTTGGCTTGAATCCAATTCATCCACACCGCGATTCGCAGAGAAAGCATTCGTCCCATTGAAGAACATTAATGGGGGTACAATGTAAGTAACATTGTACAGTACCAACAAAGACCTTCGGGTCTATGGCAACTTCTGAATGGAACTCCCCACAGAACCAGTTCCCCACCGCCCTTTACATTCGGCCAAAAGTACCTACTATCTACCTTTTGGTTTATTACTCGGCGAATAATACACCTATGTATTCGCTCAGCAAAAAATTATTAATAACATCCCCTCAAAATTTTTCTTCTACGTTTCAAGGTGCGTAGATTCCAAAACTGCAAGGTCCGTCCGCCGTACCATCCATATCTACTTCATTTTCGGTCTAAAAAATTCGTTCTTTCGCACACGAGCTCCATTTGGGCCCTAGTTGTATCCCGCAACTTCGCAGCCCGATTGGAATATACCCAAGGGTGTTACTGGTGAAAAATAGATGTAAAAATAGGGTAACATGAGCTTGTGTCGATTTTAACGAACGAGTGGAAAATTGAGGTTCTAACGAAGTTTCGGCCTTAAATTTACGTTAAATTTTGGTCTAAAATCGTCGTTTTTCCGCACACAGTTTCGGTCCCAATTTTGGAACACAATATTGGGTTCTAGTTGTGCTCCGAACCTCGGCAGCCCGATCGGAATACACCCAGGGGTGTTATGGGGGGAAAATGGGTGTAAAAAAGGGGTTTTCGAGGGTTTTTAAAAAGGGTTTTCCACGATTTTTTTTTACGGCGAGAAGAGAATGTGAAGTTGATTTTGACCGAAGATTGAAGAATTAAGGTTGTAACGAAGGTTCAGCTTCCGAAATTCATTTTTTACGGGTCAGAAACCTGGGAAATTGTCTGAAATCACCATACATTTGTATAATAACAGTAGAAGTAGTATCATCAGGTGAATCAATACAACTGAATGGCATTATCAATGATCCAAGATAATTTGTAAAAAAATAGGAGCCTAATTCGTGTTTTTGAGAAACAATAAAATAATGAAGAGCCAACACTCCTGTAGGCAATTCGAATACAATAACAAACCCATGTGACTTTACAGCGTCAACCCCCCCCCCCCCCCCCCCCCCCCCCAACAATGGAAGAGGAGATTGAAGTCGGATTTCAATTAACTTCACGAGAGGGCAAACTGGGGGCAGAGCCGCTCATACCCAAAACAACACATCAAAAATCTCTTTTGAATAGTTAAGGATACTTATTTCATGCTTCAACTACCCATATAGGAGAAAAGAAAACTAAAACATCTCATAAGAGTTCTGATAGAATATAGGAAATAACTAATGAAATTCCATAAACCCTGGTATAGTACAGAAAGCAAGTTTAAAATACGAGGCGAGAAAATGTTACAGAAGTAGAGAAGAAAAGGCTACCCGCACTATATATTGCTGATTCATCTGGATGCCAAAACCAGGTCAAGAAATTCCTGAGGAACGCTGAGGAGAGCTACTACAGTAGAAAACGGGATGCCAGAAATAAATGTTACAAGCTCAGCCGACTTCTGGAGGGCTGTGCGGCAAACGAAGAAACGAAAGGCTGATAAAAACCCTGTAACCTTGTGAGACTTTGAAATCTTTCTTTGCAGGCATCTACTGGACTCATTAAACTCCGACTTAGCCAATTGCTCTTGAGCCAGTTAGCTGCCCAGGACAAGCCATCCAGCTTCCAACACAACCTATGCTCCTGTCGGCGCGTTTAACCAATCCAACCATCCAGACCCCTTATCGTCCCTTGCCGATAGATCAACCCAGGCAGCCTAATCAGCTTCAGCTTCGACTGGGAATGCCTCAACAGGAAAGCTACATGACTGAAGTATATAAATATGAAGGGTCTTGATAAAGAGATCAGCACGTAGGAGAGCACACTATAAAATGCTAAGCAAGGAAAGGCGCAAGCGGTGACTCTATACCAACTGAGATAAATGGAAGCACTACATCATCCGAATGTTCAATTCATACTGAAAGAGGGTGGTGTACCAGAGGAATGGGGTGATGAACCTACTCACTCATTTTTAAAAAGGCAACAGAAAAGATCCTACCGAGGCACTGCACTGGTTAAGACAATGGCCAATCCTTCTATACCAGCGTGCAGGCAGAGAGGGTGAAGAGATGGGTCGAGGAGGAATGGGATTCTCCCATAGGAGCAAGTGGGTTTCTGGGATGGCAGATCTTGCTCTGACCAGGCATTCAATCTCCACACTACTACATGATCCTCAAAAAGAGGCAAAAAAGGGGGAAACATCACTTCTAGCGGGAACTCAGAAATTCAAATTTTCCACTAGTTTTCTGAATTTCAATACCTTGGGGTAACTTTCTCTAGCTCATGTCTATTCAGGGAACAGGCTAGAGGGGCAGTGGCTAAGAGTAAACTGGCTGTGGGTTGCGTGAGGGAGATCCTGTGGAGGGGGTGAGTCACTTCGTCGGAGACAAAGTTGAAATTATTCAGAACCATGGTTGAGTTGGTGCTTCCATACACTGCTGAGATTTCAGGCGCATGGTATGATGAAGAAGTTGAAACAGTCCAGTCCCTGTTCCTAAAGTCTCAACTACACCTACCCAGAAACACTCCTGGACACTACATTCACACTGAGTGTGGTTGTCTCCATCTGAAAGCCCACTTTTTCGCTAGAACCTTAAGTTCCTCATGAGGATTCTGAAGATGGAAAGTGGGAGATGGTTGAGGGCCAGTGGAAGAGCTGTGGAAGTTGGATGTTGGTGGCTCAAACAGGGATCCCTGGTATTACTGGATCTCTTGGATGAAAGCCCACCTGTCGTGATTGCAGCATGTGGCCGACTAACTAAACTAAACTACGACAACGTAAAGAAAGCATTTAGCAATCTTGTAAAGAAGTTCAATAATTACTGCTGGAGTACTGACATTCAGCGTGTCTACAATTCATCTTTCAATACGCTCTACAGGTGCAATGTTGATTATAAAGGACAAGAGGAATATTTGGGGAATCTTCCACGTCTCCAACAGTCTACTCTTCATGATCTGAAGCTAGTTTCACATGGGGCGGAAATTCTGTGGCAAATCGTTCTGCAATGCTAATGGCCAACGAAACATTGATTACAGTAACGCAACACACGGAAACTATGTATATCAAAACTTCCAGATATTTTCCACTGCCCGAACCTTGCTGGATCTGCACAGAGGTTACCACAGAGGTTACTGCACACACCTTTCCCGTTTGGTTGCTCACGCCATATTGGAATTCAACATTTGACTGGTTATGATTCCGCTCACGGATTCCAACTTCATACTGCCATGTGAACGTCTCTGGGAAAAAATGCCGGCAAAGGCGTTGCCATTCCGGATGGCCTGCCTGATTTCCGCCCCATGTGAACCTCGCTTGAGGGCAGACTACCTTCTCCACCCGTATACCCCTCCCTCCTCCACCGAGCAGTATGGCCTCCCACGTACAACCCCCCCCCCCCCCCCTTATAACCAGAATAGACTCAGAATGCTGCAAGTTGGAATTATTGAAGAAATTCCACAATGCTCATTCATTAAAATTGTTTTAACCGTTGTTCTTATGTATATACCTGAATGTACTTTCTACCATCATGTCCGTCATAACAAATACCAGAAGTTTTATTATTACTATTTCAACTCAAATTCCTACACTTTTTCCGATTTCTGGGTATCTCTAAGTAGATACCTACCTACCAAATCGTTTTGCTAACCATATGTTCAAGGTCAGACTAATTCAGATTATAGTAGGCACTGATCTGTATTCAGAAAACTCCAATCAACAACACGTACAATAAACACTCGTATCTACCGGATGGTGTTGTTTCAAGATGCTTTGATGTTCAGCAATTCGATAAACGCTTACCTGACCTACCTACCCGTTTTCGGTTCGCTAGTTCTTACCTACCCATAGTCGTCACCAGCGAATTTTCAAAATTAATCAATTGAGTGTGATCGAAGTTCCTCTCATTCAAAAATAAATCCACTATATTTTTTTATATAGTTTACAGTATTATGAACTACATAACTACCGCCCTACCAGCTGTTTGAAGGACAAGTAGGTACCTACTACAAATTATAGATCTGCCAACCCTACTACAGGTCCCTACCTAAGTAATATACACAATGAACAGTGGACTCAATTCATTCGCCCCTTAACTCCATTAAATAGGTTGGTTACTTCCGCACGAGTGGCAAGGGATCGACGAGTAACAGTTCATTCATGATTCGATGGTTATTGCATCATCCAGCAAATTGGCTCGCAAGTGTGTCACTAGATCATAACTGCATGGGCGTGACATATTTGGAAGAATTACTATTTTACTACCTACTCCGGTCTAATCACAAATGGGAGCCACACAGTTTGAAAACGATCGATTCAGCCTTCCGTTGAGGGGTACCGGTGTTCGAGAGAATTGTTTTTGGCAGTAACCACTGGTGTATTCATGTACTTACGAGAAATACCTAAGGATTTCAACAAATTTTTACTCACTTGCTAAAGAGTGTGAAGAACCTTCACTGTCAAAACCGGCCTAGGTGTGGTACGACTTCCAACCTTCAACAGAAATGAAAATGTGACGAAACGGAGAGAGGGGGCTACGAGCTACGACCAGCCCCATGACACCGGTGCTAGTTCACGGTTCTGGCACTAATTTCCAGTAATCGCTGCGATCGCACGTCTTCTCCCACCCTACCACTACCACCCACCAACTCATGTAGACGCTCCGACTCCGTTCCGCCATTTGTATTTTCTTGTATGACAATAATATTATACCTACGATGCTACGATTTCATCCACAGAAAACCCTAGTATACTACGTATTCATCACTACAGTTTTTACGTTTTAACTACGTTTTAACGCGCGAGGAGGTTTTAATTTCATTTCATTCCATTGTTTTTCATTTCATTCCATTTAATTCACCTCACAAACTTTCTTACAGAAACTTTCTACGTTGTAACGTGCGACGAGGTTAGTAATAAAACTTACGTAGGTAATAGGCTCGTGAAATTTGAAAATACTGCTTTCATGTACGGAATTCGTATTTTTCATTAACTGAAGTCGTTCGTTTTCTAGATAAGTATGAGTTGGGTTGTAAATTTCAAGTGCGCCGCTATCGGATGTGACAATTAAATTAATGATATCAACTATCCACGAGCTGTGATGTCAGTATATGTTCGAATTGTAATAATTAGTCTATCAATATTGACGATGGTCTAACAATTTCATTGTGACGACAATAGATAATTAGAATGCAATTAAATTAATGATATCAACTATCCACGAACTGTGATGTCATATGTTCGAATTGTAATAACTGTTCAATCCATATTGTTGAATAAATATTGTTTTACCGTACATTTGCTTTAATTGTATTAATTTCATCCTTTCTCGTACATTTACCAAGGGTGTGGAAGAGAGGCGGATGGAAATGGGGTCGGGGGGTGGTGGAGGGGGGGTTGGGGTTGAGGAATGGTGGCGGGGGTTTGTTGTAGCAACGAAGTAGGAGTGGGGCGGTAACCAAGGTGTCAGGCGCATGCGCGAGGATTCGGGGGGTCTTAGTTCAGGTTTTGGCCACTAATTTCCGCGTCGCAGCAGCTGTATGCTGGCAACCACCCCCCACCCTGAGTGTCCCTTCTGTACGTAGTATAGTAGGGTTTTCTGTGGCTACGACCTGCGCAACGAGTTCAGCTGATTGATAAGGAACAGTGTTGACTTCATTGTGAGCCAAAAACAGTATTTCTAGTGTCTCTACCACAAACCAACAAAAACAACTGGAAACAGGAACGGAAATTCGTAAAAGTATAGATAACCGGTAGAAGGGAGATGAAGTGCTAGTATCTGAATTTGAACCAACTTGAACATAGTTTGCATTTTGCATGTGTGTGTCAAGAAAGGCAACTCGAAGTCGGCATCGAAGGTCAAACATGCGGCGTTGAGCCATAGGTGCCGTCACTGGCTTAAACTAAGCTAAGTCGTACAGGTGACTTCAAGCTCCCATTGCAAAGGCCACCTTGCAACCTTGTCGGTGGACCATAGATCTTGTAACTTTATTTATTTCAAAATAGGATTGAAATCCCACCTTGGATTGAACTAGAATACGCATTAAGGGAACTAAATGTGGAATTCTTTACCTCTTCGTATTCGTATGCTGCCCAACATCATGGTAGAATAAAACTACTAACCATCACTCGGTTACGAAACGCGGTCACCTCTCATTTGACTTGAACTGGCTCCGTCATTCCTTCCCCCCCCCCACCCTTTTTTTAAACATTATTTATTATATTATTATTTCCCCTTTAAATTTACAATTTGATTTAGTGAATGACGTGCAACATAAGGGCCACTGTGCCTAATTGTACAATAAACCTTTTTACTTTACTTACTTTACTTTACTAAATATCAGGCCTTTTTACTTACAATAAACAGGAACAATACAATATTTTTTAAACATTGAGTAGGTAGATGAGGAAGAGAATAAGGAAGTAAAAAGTGAGAGGTTAGTAGAATGCAAGCGGACAAGATGAAATAGAAGACGAAGGAATGACAGAGAAAGAAGAAGAGTAAGTAAGAAGAAGGATCATGTTTAGGAGCTCACTGAGAGCAGCAGTGAACGAAACGAGGGAGGTGAGGGATCTGATAGTCCTGTAAAGAATTCCACGCCCTAGCTCCCGCCACAAGAACGGACTCACTTTAAAATTAAGATTTTGTATGCATCTGTTTAATGAAATGAAGTCTAGAAGAGGAAATAAATTACTGTTATAAGATGGAGTCTTTATGAACTGGTGAATACTTCTAAAAACGAATCTTAAGAAACATAAATTCAGATGGTCAAAGAGGTGACATCCAAGCAATTTATCTGTGAAGGGAGAAATTTGAACTCACGGTTTTACATTAAATATATAGGTACCTACCTCAGACAAATATTAAAGGCGACCTCCAGCCTTCGGCGTAACACAGCAAGAAGGTAAGTAGAGGATTCCTCCATAAGTTAATATTGGTAGAACGAGGGACTTGATTAAATTAGACTTGAGGTTTTCTGGAGAATATGGGACAATTTTTTCAATGCATGCAGAGACTCATACGTCAGGAGTAAGGACGACACACAGATCCTTGACAGTAGCTCTGTTCGTTCAGTCCCTCAGAGCTTGTTCAGAGCAACCCGGGCATGCGCAGTAAGGGCAGGGCAAAGTTCCACCGTTCGTGCAGACCCAGGGCAAGCTCTGAGCCAAGTGGTCCGGTGTTTGTGCAGTCCCGGGGCAGATGATTCGGTGTTCATGCTGGTCACGGGGCTTGCTCCGAGCTGCCCCGAGCAAGCCCTCGCGTGCCCCACCAGGAGACCAGCAGCCCTGCTGCTCTGGGGGGCAGCTGAGCCCTGCTCCAAACAAGCTCCAGGCTCACCCTGCTCCGAGCAAGCGTGTTCAGAGCTCACCCTACAACGAGCCAGTTCAGTTCAAGAAAAAACCGAACTTACTCAGAGCTAGGGGACAGCACGAACAAAGCTTCTGTAAGTGTCAAGAGGACTAACTGAACAAATCGTAGCCTGTGTCTTAAGAAGAAGTCTTAAGGGTAAGATAGTTGGAGTCAGCCCAACATTTCATTCTCACAAGAACCTCATTCGCAACAACAATCCCCCTATATATGGTCTGACTTACATCTTAAGTAAATTTTAATATCACCAGCAAACTGATGCGACAGACAATTTTTCAAGCAGCCGACAAAATCACTGACAAATAGAGAAAACATTTGTGGGCCATTGTGGGACAGATTTCTTTTAGTGATCTTTGACAGTTTGAAACCCATGAAGGTATGAATCATTTTTCTTCTTACATTTGAAATATCAAAATTTGTATGTACATTAAAGAAACGAATGTTTGTAAACAGATAAACATAAGGTAGGGCTATTCAACAAAGTCATTTTTCAGTTTATTACATAATTCAATTCAATTCAGTTCAATTTTTTATTCAGCAAATACTTTATATATCAAATATAATGATTTTTAGAGAGTCTATATACATAATACAAGATCTAAACTCATGTTGGGTTATGAGCCTAAGGTCAATGACCCGTCCAGGCTCTGGGCTAAGGGATGTAATAAATAAAGTTCTACTAGTAAAGCAGTAGTTGTTTTTAGTAAATAAAGTTTACTGAATTAAAATAAAGTTTTAATTCACATATCTAGGTAGGTACCTATGATAAGTTTCGCAATTAGGTTGTTGGATCTACCAGTCAGGTATGAGATAGGTAGGTATTCTGTTTTTACTGAACTCACCCCTTCCCGAACTTAAATACTCCATTATTTTCGTAGTAATTTATCAATATCATTTTGGAAAAGGCCTACCTACCTATGTTATAGAATATGAGAGTAGATCTTTTACTTCCCAACCAGACATCAAATAGTAAGTAGATTCTTAATTACCTACCTGGTACTTCATATCGGCTACACCCTAGATCCTAGGTAATTAAATAGGTACTGAGGTTCTTGATTTGCATGCATGTATGTATGTAGTATATTTCACTGTTATCCATTTGTATATAGAACTTTTACATATTCTTGTACATAGATTTATACATAGAACTTTGTACAGATTCGTTGTTCCACTCGGTAAAATAATTTGTTGTTGATGAGTATCTATTAGTGCCACAACGATTTTACCACCATACCCTCTCTTCACCATCACTCTACCGTGGGTCTAACATAACCCCCACTACCTTTAACAACATCGATGATCGAGAGGGTTGTAGAAAACTACAATTTATTGAAAAAGGGAACGTTAAAATCGTTAAAACGTAGATAGGCGGGAGAACTCATTTTAAACTTGTTCGTCCTGTCATAACGCTAACAGAAGAATGAACCATCTCCCACAAGTATAGTTGTAATGTTCCTCGCGTTGATTTAAGGTATGTGCGGGTTGGGTAGGATGATACTCATAAATTCACATGGAACACTACAGTATTAATTTTTTATTGGGTTACTAGATGGATAACACGATGTTATAAAGGAGAGTGTGAGTCGCGTATAAGGTGCTACGGCAAACTGAATCGGAGGGCGATGTCCTGAGGGGAGTTCGGGAAAACTGGGTCGAGCTGGCCAAAGCAGTTCCGTCGAACTGGCTCGTAACATAGTCTTTCCTGAAATACTTCATCATCGCCGGATAATCAAAACATTTCAGTGGAGTTTGATTCAAACACAGCAATCAGCCACGGCGATGGTATAAAGGCAGATCGTAGCGCAGCGAGTTGCAGATCAGAGCAACTGAGCCTGGAGTGAAGAGTTTTGCTTTCTACTCTATGCTAGACTCTTGGAATTCCAGCGTCCATAAATTGGAACTTGTGGGGTCTTTTGATTAGTGCACTTACTTCGAGTTGAAATAGTTATTTTATCTGCTAAATATCATGAAGTAGATCACTTAGGTACGCGAAATAATGTATATGAGATATTTGAACATTTTTGTAGATTTAACATTATTTTGGAGATCCATGTGCCTTCTATTCGTCAAGTTGGCAGCATTGAATCAGCCATTTCTCACTGTTTGGCCTCGGTATGCGTATGTTCGTGTCTAATGGCCATTTTTCGTGAACTGTGTTTATTTTGTGGTGTTAATTACTGTAATAGCAATATCTATAACGCAATCGCCTTTCGAACTATTATTCTTAAGAACTATGAAACGTTGAGTGTGGTAAGCACCAGGTAGTTTGAAGTAATTTCACCAGACATTCTCTGCCCCAAGGTATGACAATCACACAGCATTCCGACCTAGTATGTGACTGTATACAGTTTAGATTTTACACTCGCTTATTCCGCATAATACAGTATGTAAGTGTCTTTTGTCATCTCGATCCGGTAATAACGGTTATTTGGGTACTGTTTGTCCTTAGGTACCCCACGATTGACAGTTCTCGCCATGAGCTCTGACACGGGCAAATCACTGCCGGAGGATGGCGGAGATAGTCACGATAGTAGTAAAATGGATCCGAAGACTTGCAGGCTGGACATTTCTCCTGATCTAAATCGAGTTCAACTGAGCGATTACCAGCTGGATGAACTCCCTCCCGAAGATCTTCGTGGATTGTTGAGGAAACAGGACATTTACGTCAGTGCTTTAGAGACACGGAGCCGCACCTTCGAAGGTAGAACACTTTGACACTTTGGTACCTATTTCATCTGTATACCTCAGTTCCTAACGAGGTTTTTCATTTCTTAAATATCTCTTTGATACAAAAAGTGGGCAACCCTTTCTAACACATTAATTTTTGTACCGGACTCGCAGATCGAATTCACTTACGTCGTGTGGAGGTCAGTTGAGTTATCCGCCGCTGCCGGAAGTGCTCAACCAAATTGGCTGTTTGTTTTTGTGATTGTGAATTTGTGGTTGATCTCCTTACGAAATCACGTTGGGAGTGCAGTGTTTGAGCTTGCGGCTCAAGTCCTTGAGTGGAGTGGTTATCTCGAAGTTTGATGGTTCGTTGATGAAAAGTGCTGTTGCAGAATACGTGAATCGACGACAGATTCTGTTAAGGGAATACTGGAATCATGTTATTTTTATTCAGGTTGTAATTGAAACTTAAGTCTCATATTATCATTGTAGCTACTGCGTTTAGCAATTCTCTTGGCATACAGTCTGAATGTAGGAATATTCCTAGAGCCAGCTAGGGAACGGACCAATGACAGGTAGAAAAGTTGGGTGCACCAGTCGGTATTAAGCTGTCGGCCCAAAATTGCCTATTCATAATAATAGTAACCAATTTGAAATTGGTCGATAAAAGAGTGATGTTTAAACTGAATCAGACGTGCAACCCGTCGATGTGGTAATTTCATTTGAGGTAGATGTCCAGAATTCGCTTATTGCAGTATGAGATGTCAGGGAAATTCCATGGGCAGCTGTCAGGGATTTTTATGCCCAATTGTTAGCAAACATAGCTTGTTAGCTGTGTTCGAGAATCGGAGTAGATCTCCCTTAAACAAATTCACGTTACGTCAGTCGATGCCCAGCCCTTCGGAAGAGGTGTTTAAAAGGCTCGAAAACAGGCAAAACAAATTTTAAATGCCGTGGAGACTTCGAAAACTGGTTAGTTTGGATTTTTCCTTGAAACTTCTCTTGGGTCTCAGTTTTCCCATCAATCCATTCCGTTACGTTCCATTCAATTACATTCGTTACTCCAATAACGCTTCAGCTAAGTTAAGGGTTTAAGCACGGCGGGTTGGTTCAACACAGCCAGGAATACTTTATAAGGGGTCATCCTTCAAAGGGTAAAAATCAAGCAGTCATAACCCCCCCTTTGTTCTTTCAGTTCGTTTTATCACCTCCATTCTGGAATCCGCTGGTTCGATAGCACATACAAAATTTTATTCCAGCATGTTGAAGTTGCTAGTACATCGTTATTTGGTGACTTGAAGTTTTGGGCTCGGATTAAATACTTACCTGCGCCCTGTAAGTAAAAAGTATTTTGTGTCTGGTAGCTGGTCAGACAATTTTGAAATCTTGGTTTGGTTCCAAACTGATGAAGTCAGTCTTGATCTGATTACAATCTTGATTTGATTCCAAACTGATGAAGTCAAGAAGCTAAATAAATTTTTGACCCGATTCGACAAACATATTGAAGTCTGTGCTTTGTATTCCCCTGCAAAATCATCATTGAAATACTGGAGGAGGTATGTCGGGATTTTTTGCCACTTCGGATCGGCAGTCTGTGCTTCAGAAACCTGAGCTTCAGGAGCTGGTGTGGCTGTCTTGGTTGTCTAGCAGCAATCGTGGCCAACAGTCAGAAGGAGTCTTAAGGTTCGTTGAATGCCTTAGAATTGCGGATGGGCTAGGGCCTGATTATTGCCTTTCAGTGGGTTCCTTTGCACGTCGTCATTGAACACTGGCCTTACTCAAGAGAGGGCTGCTGTGGACCTGGACTCACGTATCGTGGTCGAAACGGGTCGAGTTCCACTGGGAAAAGACATTGTCGCTGCAGCTAAGGTTGGAAGGCACCAATAGGCCTCTTCGGCCAACCCACCAGATGGAGTTCCTGTATATATCTGTCCCGTGGCATCTCTGACAAGCTTCCACAAGCTACCGACAAACTACGGGTCACAAATATCACTAGAACAGTGGTCACCTGTAGGTCCGTTTCAAAAAGAACTTTTGCGTCTCAGAAAGCGACCTCCCCCTACTAGTCTACTAACCTAGGCTAATTACTTTGCTTAGTAAAACTTTTCTTTGGAATCAGTAGTTGTTATCTTACGTGCAAGACAACGGATACCAGAGAAGTGAAGTGCATAAATATCAAATCATGTTTTTATTATGATAGTTTAGAATACAAGAAATCAGTTTTAAGTACATATAAATTCATTAAATGTTTGTTGTATGGGAAAATGGCACGTCGTATTTTGAACAAACCGCTTGAAATTTGGGGTCTAAATCTCATCAACAAGGTGGTCATTTTTCACATACATTCTTAATCCAAAATTGGTCACTCCAAGGGTTTCTGGAACTTGAGCATGAATGTCGTTTTTTTTAAACATCTTCATGGAACTCGATTATTTCCAACTGTAGAGCAGCTTTGTTGCTCTTGAAAACATCTGCCGCTTGATTGACTATTTTCTGAAAATTAATCTTTATTTTCTGGAAATGCGCAATTTCTTCGCGGTCCGTATAAAACTTGCAAGCAGTCCGAATTCGGACTGCGGTGCGCCGTTCGGTGACCACTGCTGTTGAAGCATTCACACCGTAGGTGGAGGTGTTGTCGAGTATCCGGAATGCCCCCTGTGCAGTGAAGGCGCACGCATGACAGCATCACATTGGGACACTTGTCCATAATAGGCAGACATAAATGGGGACATCTCACGACGAGAGCTGATGAAATTGCCAGGTTACATTATATTGGGCTATTTTGCCAGGAAGAGCAGTGACAGGAAATAAAAACACCATACTGGGTCTGCCGTAAATATAGTTGCCACGATGTTGAGGCTGATATTAACATTTCTACAGGCTGGGCTAAGTGGGCCGTGTGATGTTCCAATTGTCCATAAATCAGTCGTTTTCGACCAAATGTTTAATAGGCAATTTGGGCTGGCAGTTCTGTATATTATTCACTT
Organism: Leptopterna dolabrata; assembly: GCA_954871275.1. NCBI lineage: Eukaryota > Metazoa > Arthropoda > Insecta > Hemiptera > Miridae > Leptopterna > Leptopterna dolabrata. The sequence goes on along the minus strand of OX940977.1, from coordinate 35,433,000 downwards.
GAGCACCACCGGTTGCTATTTCCTAACCGTTTCCACCTGTCATTTCCTTGTGTGCTCCAGGACCAAGATCTTCAGATAGATTCACTGTTCTGCTGTACTTACCGATTATTGGGTTGATAAAATCCTTCTAGACGGAGTAGGTGGTATTGGTTGTAGGTATTTGATTTTGGTAGTTAGCTGCAAGACACCAGAAATCCAACTCTGAGCGAGATACAATGGTTCAAGTTGTAGGATTTTACGAATCCAAGAATTAGAAAACCGTAAACGTCAAACTTTGGTAGAAAACTTTCTCGCTCGTAGGTGGATTTTATCACGGTGGTCACTTGGAACATACTGTTGGATACACCTTCTGACCCACCAACTAGACGCCAGTCCGAAGGATGACGGTGAAATAGGAGTTTTATTAATCCTTATTGTGAAATAAAATCCATTATACATTCCTCAAAAACACTTTGTTCCGCGTCAGCGTTGAATTTCCGTTTCCTTTAAATAGTTCTCCTGGTCAGTTCCAAGCACTACCCATTTGGTTTTCCTAACAGCATTTTTCGACTTCAGATTATTATGCTAACATCCATGATTACAGAGACCTGCGATAAGGCATACGAATTACAATGACACTGGCATTTGCTATTTTGATGATCAAATTCCAAATTCCACTACCAAATAACCCCCCCACCCAAAAGTAACTAACTTATTCCAAAAGTAATTGGAATTTAGACCGTGTTATAAAACTATGTACAGCAATTAGAGCGTAAAATCAACTCGTCTTGCCCTGTTCGCCAAAATCATCGCCCCTGTGATATTATTGATTTAGGGATTGCGTTTGAAATGCGTGATCTTTTTTTTTCTACTACGTATACAGGGTGTCTGCGGTTAAGTGACCCAGCCTTTCGTCTTCAACACTGGATATTTTGAAAAAAAATCAAAAGGTAACCCACCTTCTTGTGTCTATTTCAAAAATCATTAATAGCATTGCACATTTCCTCATTTTAGATGAGACTTCTACTTTTATTAGAGATATGGGTTCCTCGAGCAGTTACATAAAGAAAATGACCCATCACTCGAATTAGTGTGTTTCTTGGATTTGAAACACTGAGTCTTTCTTGGATTTGAAACACTGAGTGTTTGTTGGATTTGAATGAAGTACTTTGTTACCAAGTCCTAAGTATAACTCGATTTCATCTATCTACTACGTACTAGCTTTTTATGCCGAATCTGTGAGGTTTGCTCTCTGTTAGCAACCTATTATTTATTGTCAGACGTTAGACTTTTGATAACAAGGTATTATTCTATTAAGTATACCAAAGAATCTATGTCCACGCGACATTCCGAGTATAACATGTCATTTTTCCATGTAGTACAAGTCAGTGCATGTACTGCGCGTCATGTGGGTGCGTTAATGATAAACTGATATCATAAATGGATTCAGCGTCAAAAATTAGCGATAGATGATGCCATTAGTGATGAATTGATGTCATAAGTGGAAGTTGAGAGCAAAATTATTTAGTCGAGTTACAGGGAATTTTGAGTTGTATGGGCTGACCCCGTAATTTTACGCACCCTCAAAATGGAGTGGTGGCCATTGAAAATTGTGCCAGATTTTTGATGAAAGACAGGTATCTTTTTTTTTTTATAAAAGACTCTGTTTTATCAGAAATCTGGCACAATTTTCAGTGGCCACCACTCCATTTTGAGGGTGTGTAAAATTACGGGGTCAGCCTAATCAACCCAAAATTCCCTGTAATTCATTTTGCTTTGTCATTTTTCCTACTTGAAATAAGGAAGTGCATATGCTTTTCACGCATTTAAACAGTTTATGTATGAAATCTTAAACCAAAAATTTAGGTGGGTCACCATTTACCGTTTTTTTGAAAATCCTGTAGTTTTCGGACATACGTGACAGGGTCACTAAATCGTGTTCATCCTCTGTATACGATGAACCTGTGTCGTGTTCACTACCAGGCTCCTGTAGGACTTTTCGTGATAAGTGCGAAGTTACGATAAGCTAAGATCTTGTGATGGAACTTGCTTATTGTGGTCCGATCTCAATAAATGTCGAACCTTCACGAGCAAGTTCTTATAATATTATGTTATTTGTATCAGGAGCCGTTTATATGCTCCTTTGAAGGCGAGGATTTGTGGGTTATCCAATAAGATGCAGAGAATCCGGTTGGTGGTGCGGTGGCTGTGATGTCTCTAGCCTGTGTTTTGGTTTGTGACGTGAAAAGTGAGATTCGTGCTGTGTTGATCCGGTACCCGACGTATCGAGAAGTGTTTGAGCAGTTCCGACCTAAAATTGGTTTTCGTTATCAAAATAACGGCTTCGATGTGGAAAACGTCTCGACCCCTTCAGCCGTTCACTCCGAATGTTAGAATGAGGTATGCCCCATACCCACTCGAGGGACTTAATCATCAATTGTAAATGAAAACCGGTGTACTCTTGACTCATCGCATGTCACTTGGGCCTTTAAATTCACTGAACCTCGCAAGGAGAACGCGTAAGTTGAAATTGATCAGCACTGGTTTTAATGGTTGCATCTTTCTCTGCATTGTTTCAAATTTATGTGGCGAGCTATAACTTTCCATTGCCCTACCAGAACCATTGACGTTTTAGTAGGACTGATCTAACGTTTTACTTTCAGAATGGCAACTTGAAGTTACCTATACAAAATTTCCGTAGGTACAGTTGGTATCATCATATTATATTGTTGGATTGGTGCTGCCAGGCAAAACGTTATGGCTGTAGTTTAACTTGGAACGGAGCCTTGCAAGTGGTGTTCACGTCATCGTAAGCTTAATTTTTTAAGTCTAAAAATGAATTAGGTAGGAACATACCACTAGTGACTTTCAGGATGTCAGGGAACAGAACAACTCGCCTTTGGTCTGCACATTGGATTTTGCTTTTCATATTTGTTGGCTGTCTCGATTCCACAGCTGCTCATTCCGTACTGTTGTGGATATATATTCTCGTAATTACCATTCATATTCAACATGAGCAGAACTTTTTGGATACCACTATAGTTATTCAAGTTTCTTGTCTATTGATGTTTTCGGCATTGAGTGATCTTTTCACAGAAGCGCTATATTTCGAGAGCTACTGTTGCTCAATACTAGGTATTCCACTATATTTATGTAGGTGTTTTAGGGGGAACTGTTGCGGGCATCTCAAGACTTGAGGTTCAGCCAGAGTGGAAGTCACGCAGAGGAAAGGAGGCTCACACGGGAGTGGATATGGTTAGGGTAGGAACGAGAGCTCAGAGGTGTGGCACCTCATCAAGGAGGCAGTGTATAGTCTGCAGCAGAAGGAGTAGTCTACATAACATCCATGACTGCAAATGGTGCTCAGCCGGCAGGCGATGAGCATGAACCGGGGTCTTTCCTGCTGCCAATCTTACCTTACTCTATCAGTTTGTGGCAACTGAATAAGGAGACACCCAGGGTTCAGGCCACACCTCCCGTCCCTCGGCTCTCTGCAAAGCGGATCTCAGGCGACTGCTTTTCATAGCGTATTTGGTATATGTATATCGGTAATCGTACCAATCCGGACATCAACATCCCTTACCTACCCTGAAGACCCGGAAGAGGGCAAAGTAGGGGAAGACGTCCGGATTGGTACGATTACCGATATGTACGTCATTTCCCCCTTAATACTTCCATGAATATACCGCCAAGCGCACATTCGTGCCACTTTTTCTGTTTACTTACCACACTGTGCTCAAGTCCCATCATGGGGAAGTCGACGTAATTCATTTTACTAAGTATCCATGTCACCCGAAATAGGTCCATGTCACTTCCAACAATTTTGTGGACCTTACATAAGTATGTAGGAACTTCATTTTAGCCTAAAATCGACACACGAGCTTTTCTAACCAGGATGGAATTTCAAACCCATTTTTCGAGCAAACTGGAGGTACTTACTTTTTCCCCATAAATTTATATAAATGTTTAAGTTGTTTCTTTTTTCTGTACGACTTGATCCTTCAGTCGGAACGATATAAATACATAAAATAGAAGCATCTCTCTAATTGAAAGAAAAATGAATGCATTTAAAAAAAATAAACTGAACGTTGAGCTGAAAATGGTACATAGCTTTTTCAACTAAAAATTGGAACACCAGCTGGACCGAACTTCAAACCAGGTGAAAAACTTAACTTTGAACCTCGATGTGGGGATATACTATAGGTACCGGATTTTGAGTTGAAAATTGGCACACTAGCTTTTCTGTACTGTACTGAACACTTTAGCTCGAATTTCAAACCAATTTTGTGGCTAAACTGTAGGTAGGTGGCTTCTACGTAATTTTCACCTGAACTAGAACTTTGGTTACAACGGGTTCCACAAAGACTCATCTTTATGGTGGTTCGTTGTATTTGATTTACACTTTGTTACATATTTGTTCAATTTGTGTAATGTAAAAATACATATTCAGAAAAAACTGAATTGTGAGTGAAACACGGCACATTAGCTTTTCCGTTTGAAACCTACTGGAACTCCCTACCCGTTCTGTTGTCAGACTGAAGGAATAAGTATTGAAGTCTTAGCTGAAATTGGCGCACTATAGTCCGCGTCACGAAAATGCGAGCCTTGCCGGCCTACGCTAACCCGCATTACATAGCAGTGCGGGTTGAGAATTCACAATGTGGCAGGCACGCGCTCCGAGGTCTATCACCAGCTTCCCTCATAATTTGAATGAAATCGGACGAATCGTTCGAAAAATATTGGTGTTTGATGGGTTTCACGCACTGTGGCTGCCATTAATCCGAATAATTCATTGGGGACCGTCTAGGGCCTATTTATGTTCCTTAAATTGGTCGGTTAGGCAATGCGGATCTAGCTGCCCCTTGGAAGCCAAGCTGGCATTTTCCTGACGCTGACTATAGCTTTTATAACTCGACCTCACTTGAGTTCGGAATTTCAAACCAGTGTTGGGTGCAAATTGTAACTACCTACTTACGTAATAAATTTTGAGTTGAAAATTGGCACCACTAGCTTTCTCTACTTGAAGGAAGGAAGGGAACAAAGGGAAGGTTCGGGAAAGGTTAGCATGGCCATTGCCTGGAGCATCAACTTCGGTCCCTGTCACCTCACCTTTGCTGATAGTCTGCTCTGGGAAGGGAATGTCGCCAAGGATCTAGGGGAGCTTATCACCAGGCTGAAAAACCCCACAACACATGCCAATCACTTCCTAGAGGCGCTAATGAAGGAGATTTATTTATTTCATTTCCACATTTTGACTCAAGTTGAAGGAAATATTTTATGCAAGATCCATGTTATGTGTACTCACCTCAATATTTTCTCTCTACAGAAACCTGCGCCGGTCTTAGAGAAAACGAAGACAAGTTGAAAACGCAAATAACTGAGCTCTCCATGAGGGAGCGAGTGTTGATGAGGAGGTTGGCTGCCAAAGAACAAGACATGCAGGAGTATGCTGTAAGTGCAGTGCCCATCCATTCTGAAAATATTTTGAATAAAGCCTCTTGGACAGGGGTCTCCAAACTTTGTTCACGGTGAGCTGTATACCTAGGCCGTAGGTATACACGTTGCCAAAGCGTAGTCCCTAGGTCCTGGGGACTACGCTTTGGCAACATGAGTCAACAATTTTTTGATAGTGTGGAAGGGGGAGTGCTTACCTGTGGTAATGGTAATGAAATTCAAGAGAGAAGAAATGCAAACATTTATTAGATAACTACTGATGGCTAATAGCTTTTTCATTAAATTTTTTCCTAGCTTGGATCAAACTTGATTCTTCCGGTTATTTCCGCTTCTGGTTAATAAATGTAAAGGGTTATTTCCGCTAGTGTAAGAAGTAATATTACTATACCTTCCGGAGGAGCCCGTCGTCACTAGCTGGTTGAGTACTGGAGGCCAGACATCCTTCTTTTCAACCCCGAGGTCCTTTTGGTATTAAATCTGAAGGGCCTCCAGTAGGTACTCAACCAGCTAGTGACGACGGATTCCTCCGGAAGGTATGGTATTAGAGAGTTTTTGCAACACACTCACGACGAAACGAACGAAACGAAAGCAGTGCTGCGCATGCGCACTTAAGACACCGAAAAGTTTGACGAACCGTGACGACGAAAAATACCGGGATCTCGCGGTGTCAGCTTTCGTCGTGTTGATATGACGAAACGTAATTTAACCTTACATCTGTATAACGCTACCTACCTTCTTCTGTTTTCCTTGGAAAATAAAAATGTTGAGCGTCGTATTCACAGCTGCTTCTTGGCGTCTTGGCAGACTTGACGACATGTGTGGACATAGATTTGTATTAACCATGGAGTAAAATGGATGAAAGAGAGGTTGACATAACGTTAGCGTGACTCCACCAGCCGGTAGACGCCAAAGCTGAACGAAAACTGAACCGAAAAAGGTTAGCATCTGACTTCGGTCGCCCTATCCTCCATTTCCGTTTCGGTGTCGTTTTCCGTTTCGTTTCGTCACGAGTGTGTTGCAAAAACTCTCTATTGTTGCTTCTTCCGATCCGCAGCGTTTTGATTGAATTGCTTATAGTGGTAGGTAGAGCTGTATACAGACGCGCGAGTTTTTCTAGAAATTATAAACGGTATCTTCGGGCAAGAGACATTTTGAAGTCTGGTCACCTTGTAACGGTCTTTAAGCTGGTCATTTGTTTTCAGCCTGATAACTTCAAGCAGCTCTGATGACAATGATTCAGTTTCTTTGCTCAGTGAGTTGGCAAGAATTCTGATTTATGCTTTGACATAATCGAAATCTTTGAAGTGTTCCGGAACTCCGCTTGCAAATTGGTCAGTTACAGAACCATAGAAAAGTGTTGTACATTCAAGATTCAATATCCTTCGTTGTCTCCGAATGGAGATAATTTCAGTTCGAAAGCTTTGCCTACGTGTGGATATATTTAAAACTGTTTGAATTCCGTGAAGTACCCAATTCTACTCATTCAAAGCTTCTGAGTTTCATCTCCAGAAAAAAATGGGCATCAGACAGACTGCTAATATTTTGATTGTTGGGGGGGGGGGGGGGGGGGGTTGACTGGCCGGACCTCTGACATTTTGGTGGGCCGTAGATTGGATACCCCTGCTCTAGGAGAACCAAAACTAGAACGTAATTGGTAACTATGCACTACGTACGTTATACTGCTAGTTTGAAAAGGTGAGTTCTAAAAGAAAAAGAGTGTTTGGTGGTTGATCAAAATGAAGGCTATTGAATGATTAATGTTACTCATGTTACTCATACTCATTCGTCTGCACTATTCTGTCTAATTTACCTGCAGTGAACGTGATTGTGCAACTCAGGGGCATGTCAGTGAAATCGTGACTCATTCCATCCAACAAAATTAAATTAACTCTATTATGAACATCCCGGAGTTAGGAATAAAGAAACGGTAACCTTTTGCGACGGAGCAAGCAATTGAATACTGGTAAGCTATTGAACAAATTGTCACCGTCGTAAATTGCAACAATCTCAATCATCCAGGAAACGCGACAGCACTTCAAGGAAGCGTGACTAAAATCCTGAAACTAATCACCTTTCAGTCAATTTACACTGGTTGCAAACAAATGAGTTCGTTGGAGATATGATTGAAAATTAAAAAAACCACAGTCATGCAGCATGGCTATAAGAGCGAATTTTCGAAGTTTTTGGCATCTTCCTCCTCCGCTTAAAATTTTCTGAAAATTAATTTTCGGCCAATGTTTTCCCAACTTGATACCATACAAAATTAAAACAGGAGTAGTTTTACGCAAAGTAAAATTTGGGGTGGAAGGAGGGGGAGGGGGAAATCAAAAATGTTTTGAATACCAGAAGAGTAGGTATTGGATACGTAACAAATTTTTTGTTCCATTTTTTGCCGAGTAACACCTCAGTTTGTAGATTTTCCAACGCTGAACACGATGGTGAAGTCAGAATTGCGATATCCCATTCCGTTATCAGATTAGAGCAGACGAACCAGGAAGAACATCTCAAGAAATAACCACGTTCCTTCATCTTCAAAGTGCTCCAGTTTGAGAATGGAATGAGATATCGCAATTCTGATTTCACCATCGTGTTCAGCGTACAAAAACCTTTAAAATGAGGTGTCACTTGTCAGACTTTTTCATTTTGGGAATTTATGGGTAATTTCCCCCCCCCCCCTAAAACTCCCCAAAACTCCCCCTTAGAGTGACCCGATTCTGCCCATCTTCGAACTTAGCCTGTCGATTGCCAAGACAGATTTTTCGTGCAAATTTGAATTTTTTATCTCAATTCTTTCGAGAGTTATCGTCTGGAATGACACATACATATATAAATATATAAATATATATATAAATATATATATATATATATACATATAATTTTTGGTGTCTTTCGGCAGTGAATTCAGGATGGTCTGAAACGGATTTTGGTATAAAAATCTTTCGGAAATTCGAGTTTTAAAATTTTTGGGCCGAGAACAATAGCTTCCTTTTCTTCGAAAATTCGCTAAAAAAGAAGAAGTTCCAGTCATGCAGCATGGCTATAAGAGCGAATTTTCAAAGAAATAATCGTGCTGTTGCGTAAAATGATGATGTTGCGAGAAACCATACCACTTTCCGTAGTTATATAATTTTTTCGTGAGTAGCCATATTTACCGATTTTTGACCCTTTTAAAGTCAAATTTGACCCGCTCTTTTTTGAGAAAATATTTCCATCAACGAATCTTCGTGAATCGCCATCCCATACAATGTCAGATGAATTAATATTGATTTTAGCCGTTAATGCCAACTTTTGACCCCCCAAAAACCTAAATTTGACCCCTATTCTGTATGAATAACAACTACAACGGTATTTTTCTGTTTTTGATTCATCCTTCTATACACTTTCAATGATCCGTTTTACAGATTTTTGACCTCTAAAAACTCAAATTTGACCTTAGAATTTTTCAAAATGCTTGTCTTCGAACTCACCGTTTTGTTGGCAGTACGAACATTTTGGCAAAATTTGGCATTTTTATCATGTACCCATGATCTGATATCGTCTGGAGAGACACATAAGCTCCATATAAAATTACAAATATATGTACATATAAGTTCTTATTAAAATCTAGGGACGCATTTAAGATGCTCTGAGACGGATTCGCCTATAAAAATTTTTCAGAAATTCATGGTCTGTGAACATTGTGGACCCATTTATAGCTTCATTTTCTTTGAAAATTCGCTAAAACGTAGTTATTGAATGGTTGTCCATTTGCACTTATACTTATAGTAGTAGTGGAAATAGGCAATCTGTCATTAACTCCGTTTTGGTTTATTATTTTCAGTAATGAACCGAAAATCGAGCGTGAAAAAAAAAAATCCCCCCCCCCCCCCCCCCTCCCCTCAAAATTTGATAGTTTCCGTTTCAAGGTATGTAGGATTCGATAATGCAATAAAAAAATTCAGTCCGTACGCCGTACTTGGCACTTTTCTTAGTTCCCGTGAACCAATAACGAAATATGATGTGTAGGTCCCGTTTGGGGTCTAGTTGGTCCTCGAAGCTCGGCGTTATTGTCACTCCAGGATGCTGATACCTCGAACTGTTTTAAGTTTTCAAATATTGCTTGAACTAGGGAGTTTTTTAAGTCCCGCAGCATTTTGCGTACAGCCTTTCGTTCACAGGAAGGCCTCGACGTTTGCACCGACAGGCTTCTTCAGCAGGAGGGTGAATCAAATTGTATACATTCAGCCCAGATATCATCGCTAGGGACGCGGTAACATTTGGGAATTGGCCCGTGATAATCATTGCTAGGGATTACCTGATTATATTCACGGACTCTGAAGTCGAGTTGGTTGTTGTGTGATATTATTTCATTTGAAAAAATGAAGGCTGTTTTGGATTTTGTTGGTAGGTACTTTTGTAACTTGAATAAACGTTATGTTTCATGAATAACAACAATTATGTAATTTCCGGGCTGGCTCAATAATCGATTTAGGGCATCTATGCAGGTAAATTATTACACATCGGTTATTATTTGTAAATTATTACACAGCGGTTTATTATTCTGTACATTACTACACAACTGAATTATTACACGACAGTAAATTATTACACAACGGTTTATTCAACTATCTACGCAGAAGGGGCATCTATAGACGTAAATTATTACACAACGGTTTATTATTTACCTTATGCTTCATCAGTAACTACAAAAAATGATGAATGATTGAATTATTGAATCCTGCGCATTTGTATGAAACTTTAATAACCAGGCCGACTCCAGTACTCGATTTAGGGCTTTCCTGGGGGAGCTTGAGGGTACTGACCACATAAAACAGTGATCTGCGCAGAAGGACCATCTATACAGGCAATAATAAACCATTGTGTAATAATTTGCAGCGTTTTTATTTGAAATGGGTTTCCACAATTTCGTTGCGAGTGATTAATATGGTGCTTTATCATCTTGGAAAAGCTGCATATGAGCCAAAATCATATCTTCTCCCAATGGCAACCCATTCACGTAAACCTCGAACAAGTTCTCCAGCTCTGACTTGACCACTTTGTAAAGATCTCACGTAACTCTGAAACTGAACAAAATAGTGGGAATAACGAAATGACACAAAATACAGAGGATTCTCGATTGTCCAACAGCGGAGTCAATTCCAAATACCTGTAGAGTAATCTGCAGTAAACACTTTATAATATTATGACATGAGCTGCACTAAATAAATGCGTGGGGTTTTTAAATTCTGTGAGTCTCATAGAATTCCAAACTCCACACATTTATTTAGTGCAGCTGTTTTGATATAGGAAGCGGTTGTATTCGCATCACTTCTGGATACAGCTAGGAATAATTACGTCACTTCGCGAAATGGTATCTCTTGCTCAGTTGTCTCTTGTAACTCATGGCAATGGGTTAGCATCCTTGTTGTCGCCCTAGCCTCCGTATCTTTCAGGGTATTGGTATGACTGTAGGGAGTTTTTGCTAGCCACTTACAGGCCCTGTGGAACCTCCCCCCAGTGTCAGAGTTCGCAAGGCCTGTGCCATTTAGGATACAGGTGACGTTGAACTGCCAGCTAAACTCATAACTTATAGCTGATTCACTCCAGCAGGCAGCATCTAATCACTGCATCCTACCATCATGTCATTGCAATACTTGACGTCACTTCAAACACAAACCGAAACAGGTGCCCTCATCAACTTGCTTCAGCATCAAAAACACTGCAAATTATTACGTAGCAGTTTATTATTTAGCTTTATAGATGCCCCTTCCGCGTAGATCACTGTTTTCTATGGTGTATATCCACCCTCATGCTCCCCCCAGGGAAGTCCAAAATCAAGTATTGTAGCCGGCAGGGAAATGACAGGTACATAACATCAGTGGATTCAACAATTCTGTCGTTGATTATTATTTGTTTTCATTCATGAAGCATTACGTTTGTTCAAGTTACAAAGCATCTATTCTTCTTCTTCTTCTTCTTCTCTTGGCGCTACAGCCCAGTGTGAGCCCTGGCCTCCCGAACAATTGTCCTCCATCGAACCCGGTCCTCCGCAGTCCCTCTCCAATCGGTCACCCTCATCGTCCTCAGATCATCTGTCACGTCTGTTAGCCACCTTCTTCTGGGTCTACCCCTCCTTCTCGTCCCAACCATTCGCTGTTCCAGCACCTTTTTTGGAGCCCTGCAGTCGGGCATCCTTTGGACATGCCCAATCCACCTGAGTCGCTGAGCCTTGATGAACCGCACTATATTTTCACCCTCGATCAGAAGGTCGAGTTCTTCGTTGGTACGAATTTTCCACACTCCAGCTACGCACTTCGCGCCGAAGATGCGCCTTAAAATCCTCCTCTCAAACACCAACAGGCTGTTCTCGTCCTTAGCCGACATCGTCCAGGCCTCAGAACCATAAGTGACAATGGGTCGAATCAACGTCTTATACAATTTCAGTTTGGTCGTCCTGGACAACAACCTAGATCTGAAAATCCTAATCGCAGCGTAATATGCTCTCCCTCCTGCAACGATCCGCTTCTGAATTTCGTCACTAACTTTGTTCTCTTTATTCAAGAGAGTGCCCAGGTACTTAAATTCCGTGACTGATTCAAACGTTGTACCGTTCAGGGAAACATCCTCCACATTGCGTTGTTCTCGGGCCGACAATTTCATGTACTTAGTTTTGGAAGAACTTACTTCCAACCCAAGTTCTCTGGTTTCCAGTTCTAACTGAGCAAAAAGTCCTTCCAAGGCACCTAGACTCCGGGATAGGATGGCTATATCGTCTGCATAACCACACAGTTGGGAGGATTTGTGGAATATTGTGCCACCAGGATCCACAGCATTTATAGCACTAAGCATCTATTAGCAGAATACAAAATAACAATTATTCTTCAAATAAAAAACAATATCACGGAACAACCAGCTCGATTTCACTCATCCATGTGTGATTATAATCAGGTGTTCCCGAGCAGTGATATCTGGGCCGGATGGATACTGTTTCATTCATGATCATGTTGACGAAGCTTTTTGTTGCAAACAAACGGCTGGACGTAGAATGCTTCGGGTGGTCTCAAAAAATTCTTTAGTTCAAGATCAATTTAAAAACGTAAAAAACCATACTCTTCTATTGAAAGTTTTCGAGCTACGGTGTTCTGAACATTTCAACACCTATTTTTCACCCCTCAGAGATGATTGACAGTAACGCCGAACTTCGAAGACCAACTAGAATCTAAATGAGACCTAATAACCAGATTTCATTCGTTTTGGGTTATGTTAACTAACGAAAGTGTGTAGTACGGGGGAATGACAGGAATTCCTTCCTGTATAGCTCTGATTCTAAGACCGCTCTTTCAAAAGTTGATAAAATCCAATATCGAGCACTGCGTCTCAGTTTAGGGGCGTTGCCTTCTAGTGCTACTAATGCTGTTTTCGCAGAGGCGGGGGAGCCTCCTCTCCACCTAAGAGTAAGATGCTTGCCGCTCGCTTCTTTCTGAAAACTGTGCAAAGGCTAAGAGCTACTATAGGTGATTCCTACATCCTCAGCGAACGTTATTGGGCCTTTGCCCATGCTTTGTGAAAGCTTCACTGAGCTCAACGAGACTTCTCAGTGGCTGGCAACGTCGGATAGACCATACGTGTATTCCATACCCTCTTCCATCTACTCAGTTCCTTTTCTCCACTCTTGGTATCCCAAGGTATCTCATGGAATTCCTGCAAACATGGGGCCCAGACAGCATAGTAGCCAAACGGGGTGTGCGTTTTATGATTCCACAAATGAAGTGATGCACGGTTTTAGCTTGTGGAATGGATCGATTTATACCGCCGAATGTTTGGCAATTTGTCAAGTGCTCATGTATGCGAATTCCATTGAAACTCAGTATTCGAGGGTGGGTACTGCCGGTGACAGACTCCGAAAGGGGTGACATCCAAACTATCAAACCTTACCATCTCATTCCACATCATGGATTAAGGGCTAAGATGGTACATGAAATAATATCAGTGTGGAATAACACTAAGAGGGTGAGCCTGCTGCATCAAAAGCAATTCAGGGATTAGAGGAAATGAGATTGTGGACTCGGAAGCGAAATGGGCAGCCCTTCTACCTGAACCTCCACCAGCACCTGTGTATCCCTTCACTGATCTCAGGAGAACAGCGACTTGCTCTTTAATGCTCCATTGGAAAGAGGGATTCCTTACTTACCCTTCTGTCAGCCGCTATAAAAGTCTCATTTCCATATCCAAGCAAAAATACGTTGTTTGATCCAGTTACCAGCACAAAACCCAAAGCCTTTTACAGGACCATACCCAGGTTACGCACTACATACTGCAAAACTAATGAATACTTAGGCAAATTAAACCCTGCACACTCACCACTCTGCCGCATGAGTTCCGCCACTGAAGAATCCCCGGAGCATATAATTCTGGAATGCCCATAGCATCATGCTGCCAGCGAGCTACTCCTAGAAGCACTTCAAAACAGGGTGACACGACCCTTAAACCTCAACTCTGGCCTCGCAGGAAGTGACAGTTCAGTTTATTCATCGCTATGCAATTTTTTGTGCCAAGTGAACAATTCAGTTTAAATATACCTATAACTAATATCTATTTTTGATGTAAATCTTGTTTTTTTCGGCTGTATGAATAAATTTGGAAGCCAATAAATAAATAAAAAATTTGAAGAAAGTCAATTTTGTGTAAAACGAGGGAGGGCTGTACAGCAAACAGAGCTACCAATAGCTGGGTACGAGTTCTCTATCTCACTTTGCAGAACTCCATCTGCTTTTAACTCAGCTGTCTTGAACCCAGAACCATTTTGAGGTCTTTTGCTTGGAACTTCCTTATAATGCCATCACTAGAAGAATCTTCATGTTCCGTATGTGATTTTTGGATTACACTTTGTAACACCCTTACATTTTCTTGTGCAGGACCAGCTATCAGAAATGAAACTGCCTGGAGGCGGAGCCCTCAAGTCAGCTCTCTTGGATCCCGCAGTAAATATTCTTCTCCAGCGGCTCAGGCAGGAACTCGCCGAAACCAAGACCAAGTTGGAGGACACTCAGAGTGAATTGGCAGCTTGGAAATTTACTCCTGATAGGTACTTATATTTTAGTATTTTATTAGCCCTCTTATGAAGCCATATATGCCAATTTTCGGATAGAAAATCCATCTGGTTAAACCTGAAACTGATAGGAAGATGCATGTAAGTTCCCTGCTGATGAGCGCTGAGTGTCAACCGTGCGATATCCCTCAATCTCATATCACTTATTTTCATTTGTGGTTGGGTACATTAGACTTATGTCAACTCCAAAAACCATAATTGTTTTCAGCAACACTGGAAAGCGGCTTATGGCAAGGTGTCGGCAACTCCATCAAGAAAATGATGAACTTGGAGCAATGATTTCCAAAGGACGACTGGCCAAGTTGGAAAGCGAATTAGCGCTCCAGAAGAGCTTCAGCGAAGAAGTCAAGAAGTCCCAATCAGGTTCGTTGTCATTGCTTGCTGTTTATTGTATAGCATGGTATAACCCTGAAGGGAGCATCCACGCACTAAGGCTGTTATGGAATTTAAAAAATGTAATTAGGGAAAAGGGTGAGGGAATAGAATAATTCCTTGGCAATTATTTCTTTCTCGTATAAATTATTATTTGAATAGCTAGTTGTAGGTTTGGAAACAATCTGGCTGCCGTGATATTGATATAGGTGTGTCTTAGCAGTGGATCACTGCAAGGAATGAAACGGCAGAAGAGGGTGTAAGTCCATCTTACACCAAGACCTAGAATCCATCTAGGTCTTGAGTAAGACTTTACAATAGGTGATATTGTCCTGACGTCACACAGCTCTTCTGGGATAAGGCTGTCACTGATCTCACCATTCTCCGAGGTGGAAATCGATATCTCCAGGAACATAAACTTTGAAGCACATTCTGTGTGCTTTCATCTCGATTTTTGTACCCTGTGGTATTTTCTGTGTAAATTGAACTTCTTCATTGGCGTGACACCAGAAAAAAAGTCACCTGATGACTGATCGCCTCGTTTTATGCCGTCCCTCCAAAGTTGTTCACCTTCATGATTTAGGTTCACTGTAAACACCCGGAACTGTTCGAAACAAAGGCTAGTTTGAATTAAAAATTGACTAATCCTGGGAGAGTGTCCTATGTTGAGGGAATTCAGGGTAAGGTACTTCAGCAAGGCTGTCCAGATGCTGAACTAGAACCATTAGTTGCAGAGTACTGTAGTGGCCTGGAGTTACAGGCATGAGCTGGTCAGGGAGTTCAATAAGGTAGCAGTCCGCCTCAAAGTGACTGCCTTATAATTATGACTGAACCCTTCCTCATTTGCATTGCCATACTTTAATAGTCCCATAACAGGGACAAAAAGTCCCCATCTTTTGTAAAGTGCTTGGTGTTAACTCCTTTGGATAACATCCCTTGTAATGTGTTAATCAAATTTTCTGTAATTGTTTGTACATTGTATAGATTATTATTGATCTTCTAGTAAAGCATGTTTCTATTCATTCCAAGGCGGTATTGTGCTAAATCTGTAATTTTGTACAACTGAATTGTTCGTTGCTGCGACAATCTCCGGCTGAAGGCGTTATACCGCATTATATCTGTCATGGTTGATGCAAAATAGCATTGTACAAGTGGATTGCCAAAGATTTCCCCCACGACAGACCGCCAGTCTGGCCGGGGTTCAATAGGTACTCCATAGTCCCCTTGGCTCAGACGTATACGCGTTAATTTCAACTGTACAGTTGAACCTGAGCATGTGTGCCATGAAACTGTACAGTTCGCCTGAACTGTACTGTCAAGCCAGGACGAATAGAAAAATCAATTATTTTTACCTGCACGGTTTGACCTGCACATCTGGGTGACTCGCGTAGGTGGTTTGACCTGCACATCTGTGTGACTCGCGTAGGTGGTTTGACCTGCACATCTGAGCTGTTGTCAGATTTCAGCCAATGCTGCATGTATCTACACGGATGGTCTTGCGTTTTGGTATATGTTTCATTTATCACCGAGTAATTGCGTTAGGCTCCTTCTCCACTCAATGATTTTTATTTTTTTTTTATTTTTTATTTTTTGTTTTTTTAAATGTTCAGAACTGGCAAAACGGTTGTACGAACCCCGTTTTCTAAAATAAGCGTTATTTTTTAAATGAGTGTGATAAAACGGTTGTACGAACCCCGTTTTCTAAAATAAGCGTTATTTTTTAAATGAGTGTGATTAAAAGTAAAAATGCGGCAAAAAAAATGACGGATTAGGTAAAACTGTTCAGGTATACTTGCGTGTGTGGACTCGTCAGTTGAACAGATTTACCTGCGCAGTTCAACTGTACAGTTAAAACGTGTAGGGCCGGCCTCATGATGATGGATCGTGTCCCCCCCCCCCCCTTTGTACCTCCATGATTGATTACTCTCGTTACGTCACGGTATAGGGGTGTTACTATTGGAAAACTTCCATTGCTGTTTTATTTGCGCATTATGTTTCTGTTGACTCATTTTGTTTCTGTCCAATTCAGATTTGGACGAGCTGTTGCAAGACCTCGATGAAGACGTCGAAGGTATGCAGAGCACCATCTACTACCTGCAGCAGGAGCTGAGAAAGACGAAGCAGGCTGTAGCAGCCCTGGAGCAGGAGAATGCCAACCTGCGGACAAGCGAGGCCCCCAAATCCCCCCAACAACCGCCGCTGAACGGCCTGTCAGCTTCCCGCCCCAAGTGGTGCTCCCTCGACTCTCCCGGGTCGGACACAGTGACCGGGTCCCCTCGGACTAAAGATACGGACGATAGTGGTGTGAACAATAACGTGGACAATCAACGGAAAAGGACAGCGAGTGAGACAAGTGACGAGAACTCTCTCAAGAAACCTAAAACGGACAATCAACTGACAGTTCACTACAGTGATGACGATGTCGTCGTCAATGGTGAGAACGGAGGACAATAAAACAAGAATATTCGTTTTCTTTCCAAGTTTAGGCTTTATTGATCACAGTTTTTCCAGAAGTGATTCAAACGTGTTTTTAGACTCCAACAAATTACTCTGATACAGAATGAACTTGTACTATGATATGTGTAAATAACAATTAGAAATTATATACCGTGTATATTATGCATAGTATGTGAATATAATTTAAGGCATATGCTACTAATCCTATGTGATGTTATATGTAAATACATTACTATATTAACGTTCTCTTGGAATTTTCTTCCCCTTGAATTCGGATATTGTGCTGTACAGTATCTAGCTTTCCATGTAGGTATTTAATTTGATAGGGTTTGCAGCCAAATATGTGAATTTATTAATAACCATTCAGCACACCGCATTCTCCCCACTATGGCCCTTGTTGGCCCATTATGATTGTGTGCGATGGATGGATGCTGGGCCAGCATCACACATCCACACACTGGCGCTGCCGATGGGCCGATGTTGACTGACGGCCGATGGGCCAGGGTTGTGTGCCAGCGCCCGCGTTTGCAAGAACACCTTGTAAGTAGCTCTTCTACTCAACTTCAAGCAAAATGAATGATAATTTTATTGATAATTTAAATACGTTACGAATCAACATATCGTCAAAAAACGCGTGAAGTCACTATAGTTGGCTTGAATAGGGTAGGTACCAAGTGGTGGGATGTTTTTAAGAAGTCTGCTACATTTAGCATTAATTTATAAATTAGTCGGTGTAAGAAAAATTAGCAGGTAGTGGCCTAAAAAATGTTCCAATTATGAAATCAATTAAATCGTGAAAAAATAAAAATTATGTATATTTTCATTATATGCGCAGGTAATTATAAATTAATACCTACTAATCAGGTAGGTAAATTTAATATTTGGATTGGTGAGTAAATACCTTGTTCTTATCTTTATCCAAAACTCTTTCGGATTCCAGACGCATGGTGCATTCTGGTGTAATAAATTCTACATAAGTAAGTAAAAATAACTCTTGGTTCGTCCAAGTCGCCATGTTCAACTACACAATAACCCTTGGGAACAAAATAACACTTCACTTGCATAGAGAACAGAATATTTAAGTTGTTCATGCAGACCCAGGGCGCACTCCGGGCTAAGTGAACCGGTGTTGGTGCTGTTCTAAGGCAGATGATTCGGTATTCGTGCTGGCTGCGGGGCTTCCGAGCAAGGAGACCAGGGGCAGTTGAGCCTTGCTGTTCCACTCATGCGCCGTCGACATGCCCTCCACCCATTCGAGCTGCCCGTGCTCCGAATAAACTCCAGGTTCACCCTGCTCCAAGCGAGCATGTTGTGAGCCCTGCACCAAGCAAGTTCAGCTCCGGCAACAACTGAACTTGCTCGGAGCTAGCACCAAGAGGACAGCACGAACAAAGCTATTAGTGATGCACTGTGCTGACTTGGCGCACTGGAACCCACTGCGTACCTTGCTTGCCCCAGCCCTGGCCATTTTTGTGTAATCCCCGGCCTTCCATCTGCCACTGCTCGCAACTTCCCATCCACACGTACAGCAGTGGCCTGTACTGGCCGAACTTGGCGTACCCTGGGCCATTGTGAAGAGGGGTCCTTTAGCTGTGGGCATGCACATTTCTCTTCCTGATGCCCGACAAGTTGAAGGTCACAAAAATGGATACTTAGGTTCCTTCCTGCATCCAAGCGTTTCATGTTGGTTACCATGGACTTTTCAAATGATCAAGAATGCCTGCATGTATTAGGATTAGTAGTGCTATAGTTCAATTAGCATAATTGGAGTACTCAGTCGTCACTAGCAAGTCGAGTATTGGGGGGGGGGGGGGGGGGGGATTTTGATGTACAGCCACACAGAGAGTAGAATACTCAATAGGTATTGGAGCATGCAGCTCCTCTTTGGGATTCGGTCGGGATACACCATTCCAGAATATGGGTAACAGCACCTATGCAGCCGATGCTAACTTTGGTGACCTTGAATACTAACAGAAAGCCAGTTTACGATTAGATCTACCTATCACAATGTGTCCCCTACTCTAATCTGAACGTTTCATTTACAACAGCCCTCTTATTGACCAAGCTGCTCAATCCTACTCGTACGACAAACGAACTGTGCCCTGAATCGAGTTCCTGACGCCCATCATTTCTACTTCTTTCCCTCTTATCATGAATCGCCACTCATTGAATGATCTCAGTTGTACAGAGTGATTTTAGTTCTATCTATTACTGAGTGTATACCTATACACTTCGTTGGAAGTACTGAGTGTTCTCTCGATGGCCTGATGGTGATATCCTTACATCGAAAGGGCTGCCCCAGTACCTGCTCAGCTTACTATAGCATTGGTACATTTTTCATGGATTTCTTTTTTCTAACCATTCAAATTTGCTAGTGTTTTGGAAAAATGAGCATTTTTTATCTAAATGTATCGATTTTTATGGAGTTCGCTAGGTAATAATAGCCATAAGAATTTGTTTAAGTAGGATTAGTTGAGGCAGGTTCTTAATACAAAATGAAGGGAAGTTGAAAATCAAAGGCTTCCACTCCAGCTGACTTGAGTTCGAGCCTTCCAGCTGGTGTTATTCTTCATCAATTCGATGTTGCTAAAACTGTTTTCCAATATGAAAATGTATTTTTCCACCATTCACTCACTGTCTATTTCCTAAATAGTTTTGTTCAGTAGTTATTACACTTGGTAGCTATTTAAAACGCTGCAAATTATTATAAAATGTTTATTATTTACCTGTACAGATGCCCCTTTTGCGTAGATCACTGTTTTCTGTGGTCCATACACCTACCCTCGTGCTCCTTCCCAGGAAAGCCCTAAATCGAGTACTGGACCCGGCCCCGGAATTAAAGTTTCCTACAAATTCGCGGGATTCAATCATTCAATCATTAATTATTTGTAGGTTATTCTTGAAGCATAAGGCAAGTAATAAACCGTTGTGTAATAATTTATACCTGCATAGATGCCCCTTCTACGTAGATACTATAATGAACCGTTGTGTAATAATTTACCGTTGCGTAGTAATTTACCGTTGTGTAATAATTTGCCCATCAATAATACTTCACCGTTTGTTAAAGTTGCAAAAGTACCTATCAACAAAATCCAAAACAGCCTTCATTTTTCAAAAATGGAATATCGCGGAACAACCAACTCGACTTCACACAGCCATCCGTGATTATAATCAGATACTCCCTAGTGATGATATTTGAGCTGAATGTATACAATTTGATTCACCCTCCTGATGACCATGCCATGGTGCAAAGTTGGGGGCCGGGTGGTCTCAAAAAACTCGTAAGTTCAAGAACTACTTATAACGGTAAAAAGATTCACGCAAAAAGAAGGTACAGGCGTTCTGAAAATTTCAACCCCTGTTTTGAGTGACAGTAACGCCGAGCTTCGAGGACCAACTAGACCCCGAACGGAACCTATAAACCGAATTTCGTCAATTTTGGCTCATGGTAACTAATAAAAGTGCTCAGTAAGGCGAACGAGCAGAAATTTTTTTATTGCATTTTCGGATTCTGCATACCTTGAAACGGAAACATCAAATTTTGAGGGGGGTTAAAAAAAATTGTTTTCATGCTGGATTCCAAATGTTCATTATTGAAAATAATAAACCAAAAGTAGCTCGTGATTTAGTATCTGATTAACTAATAATTAGGATAAGTGTTGCGTTGTTTGAGTGCGTCATCGTATTGAAAAAACAATAATTTCCTACCTCGTTATCAGCTGAGCTCCTCAGGTCCAGCTCGATAGGGTGAGCTCACTCCAGATAGCTCCTTGTGGGTAGGCACATGATTGTTATTACTTCAAGTGAATATGAGACAATTTCACTCGACTCCTGGAAGCAATGGACGTTAAGTGGCCCAGGAAAAATCCGGTTACCTACCTAGTCAATGATTCAACAGTTGTCAATTAATCCACTAGGCATCTTCTTGATCTGACCTACGTAGAATAGACAGAATTTGCCCTGCACGCCAACATTGCCGCGTTTTTCACGGGGTTATCATTCGTAACTAGACTTAAATTTGCTAGTTTTCGCTTTAATGAAGAAGATATTGTTATTTTATAAGGAATGCTAGTTAGCTACCTAAAGGTAGGTGTACGATATAATAATATTTCCCTATGTATATTTCTTTTTCTCTCGAAAAAATAAAATAAGAATCAAATAAGAACGTTTCCTGGAAGAAAATTTACAAAAATGGGTCCTCTTCGGATGTAAATTGTAAAAACGACTGTAAAAAATACAACTGGCACTTAAATATATAGAAAATACACAATATAAACGGATTTTTTTTTTTACAAAAAGGAAATAGGTATATACTTACCTACATTATAAAAATAAATTAAAAACAAAAAACGCTGCAAAGTCCTTGTCACATGGGTTTATTATTCTATTGGACATACCTACAGAAACGTTGGCTGTTTATTTATTGTTTCTTTCATATAAAATAATTGAAATAGCTATTTCTGGTGGTTTCCACCAATTTTGGCCCCCAAAACACGGATTAGGTAGTACGCTCCTTTTTTTTCAAATTATCTTTGATCATTGATAGTACCATTTAATCGTCTTGATCCACCTGTTGATACTTTTTCTAGTATTATTCTACAAATTGATGGTGATTTCAGACGGTTTCCCAGGTTTTTGACTAATAAAAAATCAATTTTGGGAGCTGAGCATCTGGTACAACCTCAATTTTCTACTCTTTGGTCAAAATCGACTTCATATTCGGTCTTCTCGTCCCCAAAAACATGAAAAACGATACCTTAAAAGCTCATTTTACTAACATGTTACTAAAACACAAAAAGTACCTACCTATTTTTATACACATTTTCACTCATAACACCCCTGGGTATATTCCGATCGGGCTGAAAAGTTTCGGGACACAACTAGGGCCCAAATGGAGCATGTGAGCGAAAGAACGAATTTTTTAGACCGAAAATGAAGCCTGTACACGTGATACGGCGGACGGACATTGCATTTTTGGAATCTACGCACCTTGAAACGGAAAAGAAAAAATTTTGAGGGGGTGTTATAAAAAATTTTTGCTGAGCGAACACATAGGTGTATTATGCACAGAATAATAAACCAAAATGAAGTGGTGTGGTATTGATGTAAAGAACGATGCAAAAGAAATAAAATAAGGCTACTGCTAGTCCTGAGACACAAAATAATCCACTATTAAACTTTGAAAGGTGGAGAGGCGAGGGCATGAACGACACTCAAATTCGCCAAAACGTTTGTAACGGCAGCGGAAAGGATGGGATGGAAGATGAGCTAAATTCAAAAACAGGCGATCAACATAGGTAATATGTTGTATAGAAGGCGTATATAGAAGGGTTATCTGTTTTTTCACTCCACATCAACAATTTTATTTCCCTTAAGAACTCCATTATTTGCGTTTTTTTTGCCATTTTAAGTAGTTACTGCTTGTCATCGACAGAATTATTTTAGCAACATTTAACTCGTGATTTAGGTAGGAACCTAGTAACGAACAGTACGGGATTAGATACTAAGCTATTGATGGTCTGCGATCTACATAGTATGCATAGAATAGTACATTAGAAGGGTGGTCTATACACGGAGCTGTGATCTGTAACAGAAGGGTATTCTGTACAAAATAATAAACCGTTGTGTAGGGAGTTGCAGCGTTTTTTTCAAAAATATTTGCTCTTAGAATGACTCAGTTGGTGAAGAACCGCCGTTGGATGCGGCGTTGTTTTGATATGTTCGAATAGTACTGAGGGGGGGTACAGGGCATCCTCGGGTGTCCTCTATTTATAGAATGAGCCGGCCCGTTATTATCTCATCTACTAATTTTTTCGAGTCGAAATGAACTCAGACAGCTCACCACAGCCACCACGCAGAGGAGCTGCACTGGGAGGGGCCTTCACTTGGTTGGAACTGGAATTTTTTTTTTCATCTTCTCTCGCTCTTCAGAGGTCGTCCGATCTTGTTTTGTTTTTGGAACTCGAGAAAGGCTTCCGATCTGGTCTTACGTGAATTAAAAAAAACTCGCCTTCGGAAATGGGACTCAAGCCAGTAGGCCAAGAGATAGAAAGTGTGCTCCATCATCCCGGAGATATCACAAGGGACAAGTCCTATTGAAGTGTTCCTACCAATATTTATTAGGAAAAATCATATATATTTAGTTTCCATGACCAGTATCCCGGTTCCTTGAATTCTTTTTTATTTACTCCCTCCTAGTAAGTTTTATTTTATTTATTTATATATCATCACAAAATACAATTTAGGACGGTTGCCTCATTTACATTGTACCAATAATAATTACCTACTATTAATTTGAGTAGGTAGAGTAAAACAGAAAATTACATTTGAAATATTTTTTAAAATATGAAAAATGAAATAAGTTAAAAAAAGAAACAGCGCTTAAGAATTCCTGTTGCCCAAGAAGTGAGCCTTGAGAGCACCGAGTGAAGGCCGCGATCTCAACTGCAATGGAAGCGGGTTCCACAGCCTTGCACCCACCACAAGGAAGGAGTTATGAGAGTGACGAGATGTTGAGTGAAGTTGATTACCTAATAGTGACTGAACGATTAGAGGAAGATAATTTGAAGAAGTCGCCGAGAAAAAAATGGATTTTGAATCTATCGGGATGAAAGAGTTTAGAAATTTGTGAGACACACCTCCATTCGAAGAACGAGGAGAGGTTTGTTCCCAAAACGAGAGATTTATCAGTGGGATCCAGGTGGCCCCTTGAGCTCCTCCCCAGGAGCTGGTACAGGAGTTGAGAGCAACCTCCAAACGCTTCGAAGATGACCCATCAAGGGAGTGGCCAAACAAAATGTCACAATAACTAAAAACGCTGCAATGTCCTTGTCACATGGGTTTATTATTCTATTGGAGTTCTAGAGATTTTTGTTGGCTGTTAAATGTATTGTTTCTTTCATGTGGAATGATTGAAATAGCTATTTCTGATGATTTCCACCAATTTTGGCCCCCAAAACATGAAATAGGTAGGTACTTTTTTTTTTTTTTAAGATCATCTTTGATCATTGGTAGTGGCATTTAATGGTCTTGATTCACCTGTTTACACTTTTTCCAATGTTATTGTACAAATTGATGGTGATTTCAGACAGTTTTCCAGGTTTTTGACTCATAAAAAACCAATTTTGGGAGCTGAACCTTTGGTAAAACCTCAATTTCCGCGTCTTTGGTCAAAATCGACTTCATATTCGGTCTTCTCGTCCTCAAAAACATGGAAAAAGATACCTCAAAAGCTCATATTACTAACATGTTGTTAAAACGCAAAAAGTACCTATTTTTATACACATTTTCACTCATAACACCCCTGGGTATATTCCGATCGGGCTGAAAAGTTTCGGGACACAACTAGGGCCCAAATGGAGCATGTGTGCGAAAGAACGACTTTTTTAGACCGAAAATGAAGCCTGTACACGTGATACGGCGTACGGCGGACGGACATTGCATTTTTGGAATCTACGCTCCTTGAAAAGGAAAAGAAAAAATTTTGAGGGGGTGTTATAAAAATGTTTTGCTGAGCGAATACATAGGTGTATTATTCACAGAATAATAAACCAAAAGGGAACAATAAGGGCCCTAATTAAACTGAGACGCATCATCGGAGAAATGGAAAAACCAAGCTTAAAAAGGGAATGAAGTGCACCATAGATCCTCCTACAGACAGTCGAAACCTGGTGATCCCACGATAGGGTGCAGGAGAGAAAAACTCCCAAATTTTTCACTTCACAAGAATACGGAATTACCGATCCATCGATCATGATAAGTGGCAATGATGTAGTAGGGATACACTCCTTGAAAAACACAATTGCCTGGGACTTCTTAGGGTTAATGTTAAACAGATTTCTCTGACACCTTTCATGGATAGAATGAAGTTCAGAATTTATAAGAGAGATGGTATTATGCAATAGAGTAGGTAACAGGGCACTGAACAAAAAAAAAAAATTGAAAATCATCAGCAAATAGGAAAAAAATCAGTCATGCAGCATGACTTAATGAGCGAATTTTCAAAGAAATATTCGAATTAATGGCTATGGTTTTGAATAAAGGAAAACTTCGGTCTAAAATTTGGTTTTCTATGTATATTCTCTTCGTATTTATTTTAATTTGTACGTTTTGTCCATCCTGATTCTACCGTTTGTTTATTACGTAATTGTACTAAGTGCTTATTTATTTGATCGCTGTGGGTAAATTCAAGGAGTTGTACTAATCGTTTGCCTCCCCCTTTTTTGCTTCGAACTCTCGTCTTCAATTAATACTTCTCACATTTTTCAATCTGACCACTCTAAGGGGGTGGGGGTAAGAGTTTAAAGATTATCCTAGTTTTGGGTAATTTTTGCGCACTTTAAATGCTCTAATTTAAGAACGGATTTAGATATCTAAAATCCGATTTCACTATCGTGTTCAGCGTGCAAAAACCTTTAAAATGAGGGGTCACTTGTTAGAAAATAACATTTTGGGGATTTTTGGGTAATTTTTGCGCACTTTAAATGCTCTAATTTGAGAACGGATCAAGATATCTAAAATCCGATTCCACCATCGTGTTCAGCGTGCAAAAACCTTTAAAATGAGGGGTCACTTGTTGGAAAATAACATTTTGGGGATTTTTGGGTAATTTTTGCGCACTTTAAATGCGCCAAGACCCTCCTTAGAGTAGGCCAATTTCGCCCATCTTCGAACTTAGCCTTTCGATTGACAAGATAGATTTTTTGTGCAAATTTGAGCTGTTTATCTCAATTCTATCGAGAGTTATCGTCTGGAGTGACACATATATAAATAAATATATATATATAAGTTATAGTAGGTTCCTTGGGAGTTGACTTTTTAAAAAGCACGAACTGGGAATTTACAAGTGTTCTTTATTTCGGAAAATACACGGAAGACTTCGTAGCGGTAAAATTACGGGGAACACGGAACACAGGGTTGATCGTACAGCAGCGAGCCGAGAACTGAAGGTTCGAGCTTGCTCGCAGGGGTTATATCGTCTATCATGACTGCGTCAGCAGTAAGTGTCGGTCGGGCGCTATAACTCTTCCCTCCCTATAGAAAAAATTGAAATTTAGAAGAAATTTCAATTTTTCAATTTCGACAAACAATCATGACACACTATACAACCTTACAGTAGCATAAAATGAGGTGGACACAGCTTGGTAGAAATTTTGTTTTACAATTAATTACAATACAAGTATACGATTAATCCGATCAATTAATTAAATAACAATATAATTATACGATTAATATAATCATATACAACCAATACAACTATATAATTGTACAATCAATGTAAGTATAGAACAATATAAACATAATAACGTATGATAACCAGAATTGACAACATAATGATGGTAAACAGACGTAAAACTGGCATGATTTTATGAACATGATAACTTGAGTTTCATTTCGGGTTAGGGGTTATTTTGTGAATTTGGAACGTTTCTTTTATGTTTATGGAAACGATATCCTGTGTACGCAAAGAATGATATAAGGCTGACGTACAATAGGATTGTCCAAGCACTGGGAGATATATGACTTATTATGAGTTCTTTTGTACTTGGTATGGGGACCGAAGGGGGTGATAATTGCTTTAGGGTTCTTAATTTCGTTATGGCAGTGGGTTTCTTATTCAAATCCCAATTATGCTTTTGGAACATGACCATGGAGGGGGTGTGGTTACTGTGGGAGGGTGGAGTCGTTAAAGTTTGATTCCTGTATTCTATGGTGCTCTTGCCCGGGGAGATAAGGAAAATTCCGTGGAGGGTCTTGAATTGTATATTATCATGGAGGATAATTTTTATCTGATCTTCGTAGGGGAATAAAAAGACGTAACGGTTTGTTTCTTCCAAGAGTTCCACGTGATTTTGTGGTAGGTCTAATTGAATTAAGTCGCAACGACCGTTGATACCCTTAGTGAGAATGTCTGACTCGCAGTCATGTTCACCGGATAGCTGAAGGCTGTTAGGGCATAAGTAATAATCGCGTCCGTATTCGCACGGTTTGTCGAGAAATCGTATCTCGTTTTTGGATTTTAGAGCATACTTGGCAGTGGGTAGGACAGTTGCATAATAATTGGGGATGAAGGTTGGTAGGGATTGAAGGAGAATCAAGTCGTAATGTGCAGGATGGACGATGGGGACATCCAGGAAATAGACGATTTCCTCGTAGCCTATGAAGCATGTTACCTTGATGTGATTTTGGATTTCCCATAGCGCTTCTCCTTCAAAGAGGGGTAACCTATCACCATAAAATGGTATTAAGTTTCTTAGGATTTTCTGTAGGGTTTCTGGTTTAATAATACTAGGGTGGAGTTTGCCTAATTTACAAAAAGTGACTGAATTTTCTATGTCTTGGGTCAGATCTGAAATTATTTGTAGCAACAGTAGATTATGCTCGAGTGCGTTTTCTACCTGTCCTGCATGGGTTGCAAGGGAACTTGCTTCCTTTAATCGCTCTATTTCGAAGGCCAGAATATCGTGATTGTAGTTGATATCTAAGATGGTCCTGTTCAATTCTTCTACAAATCCTTCGTTTATTGAGTAGTGATGACTAATTTGTTGGGACAGTATCTCTTGGTTTGTGTGTAGGTGTTGGAGGATCTGATTAAATTTTTCCTCGTCGTTGGCGTCTAAATTTCCCGTGATAAATTTGATTACGGAGCCTAAACCGTTAAGCAGTCCTCGCCTCTGACGGCGGGGTAAGGTTGAAGCAAATAATCTTCCTTCTATTATTTTTAGCATATGTTCAATGGCTTGAGTTCGAGTTCGAACTATCTTTTGGACTTCACTGTCAGTTTCTATTATCTGGTTAATGTCCTGGAAATGGGCTTTAATTTGGTTTACTTGATTGAGAACTCCTCCGAGCTGGTAGTAGTGAGCAACAGTGTGGTAATAGTGGATCGTTCGGGCGGAACCTAATCGAATGGGCAATAAACCTAAATTGGAGGTAATGTTTTCAATTTCTAATCCTTTGGTAATTAGTATAGTCGAGAGTGATAGAAGAACGGTGACGGCAGAGCGGCTGTCCATAATCCGGAAGTGGTTCAAGTCAGTAACGTCCTGGAATATTAAGGGTCATGAGCTAGAGTCGGAGCCAGAGCTGGGTGGTGGGGAGTGGTAGGGTTTCCTTGCTATGGGAACAGGAATTCCAGAAGTACTGGGCTGAGGGGAGTCTATACGAGATAGCCTAGCTGGAGGGGTGTCTGGTGGTATGGGTAACGCTTTACGAGGGAATCTAGATGGAGGGGTGTCTGGTGGTATAGGTAACGCTTTGCGAGGGAACCTGGATGGAGGGGTGTCTGGTGGTATAGGTAACGCTTTGCGAGGGAACCTGGATGGAGGGGTGTCTGGTGGTATGGGTAACGCTTTGCGAGGCAACCTAACTGGTAGGATGTCCGGTGGTGCGGGCAATGATCCCTCAGGAGAAGGTAGAGGAACTGGGGAGGAAGTTGACTCCATTCTTGGGATTCTGGAGAGGTCTTTACAATGTCGTTTTGGGGCAGGGCTCGACGAGCTCGTCTCTGAAGGAGGCGGTCTCGAGTTGGGTGGCGACGGTAAGAGTCTATCCCGCTTTTGGCTGTTAGTCGGTGGGGGAAAGGAATAGAAAGTGGCCGTTTGGGGAATCGTGGGGAGGTTAACGGGTGAAGGGAAACTGTCTTCGGAGGGTGAGTAACTAGAAGAACTAGACATCGGGGTTTGTGGTACTACTCTGGGCCTTTTGATGTTAGACATGTGGATCTTTGGTTGGGTGTTAGCATGCCGGGGTGTTATTTCGGCCGTATGCTTGGTTTTGTCCACGGACTTCACCTGTTCCGGGTTATACAGGGGTTTGGTCTTACTTTGAAGTTGTTTGGTCCTTACATAAACAGTGTCAGGGATTTCTGGAGGGTCTTCCCGAGTAGCATTTCTGTTTTCCGTTACCCTTTCCTTGAGTCGTGTGCCATTGTCCTTAATGTTTTGGTAGAGCGCTTTCATTTTTTCGCGGTGTTTGACGAGGTAATCGTTGGCGAGGCGTTCGTCCAAGTTTAACTTGAGGAGGTTTTCGTCTGAAATGTGACCTTGGATTATTTCGAACGGGGTCAGGGACGTTGTAGAATGGATCGAATTGTTGTATGCGATCAAGGCATACTGTACCCGGGTTTCCACATCGTCTCTTTTGAATGCTTCTTGGCAGTTCAGAAGCCGGAGATGTTCAATTACGGTCGAGTGGAATCGTTCGACAGGGCCATTCGAATCTGGGTGTTGGCTCGATATGAAGTGAGCATCAATATTGTGGTTAGCTAATAATTCCTTGACTAGGGAAGAGTTTAGGTCGGCCGCGTTATCGGAAATGAGTTTTTTGGGAATGCCATGGTGCGAGAAATATTTGAGCAAGGCTCGAACTACGTCGAGACTAGTATTAGTCGGTACCATGTACATTTGGGCGTATTTGGAAAAGGGGTCGAAAACGGTCAAGAATTTTGTTCGGTCTATGGTGATTTTGTCAATGTGCAGGGTCTCGAAAGGCCGGGATGCCGTGGGAGTCAAGTTATATTTGATTTTCAGGGGATGCCTGTCGTACTTAGTTCGTAGGCAGACGTCGCATTGGTTTATGAAGCTCTGAATGGTCGCTTTCTGGTTGGGCCAGAAATAGCTTCGTTTAAGATGTTCATACGTCTCAGGAATTCCTCGGTGGTTAGTCTTACCTACATGATAGGACTTTATGAGTTCCTGGACGTCCTCTTCAGACTCGATGTCTTCCAATAATTTAGGAAATTTGGCCATGAGGATTTCTGACTCCTTGAATGTGCGAGTCATTATGGCCGCAAATCTCTGGAAGAATCGATCGTCTGGATCGTCATGGAAGTAGATCGCATAACGAACTTGGGGCCTGACATACTCCTTGACGAACTCGACTATGTCCTTGTCCAGATGGTAGTGGGATAGTTCTGCGGTCACTCGGGTTTTGGTGGAATTAAAAAGGTGCTTTATTGAGGGTTTCCGTGGGAGTGAGGTCACTAATTTGAATATTATCTGATTTTTGGCCTGGTTAACGGGTCCTTCTCTTACGGGGATTGTCATGGGCGGTATGTTAGTGGTAGTGTGTTCGGGGACCGTCAAAGAGGGAGCTTGAGTGTCGGCGTGGACATCTAGAGATTGATTGCTTCCTCCAAGTGCTTGCCTAGAACGCGAGAATGTTGCCAGTATTTCGGAAATGGCTCGATTTTCGTTTTCTGCGGTTCTGGGGGAACTAGGGGCTGCGAGGAGTGCGTCCAGTTGCAATTCGGGGAGTTCCATTGGAATGCTCTCAAGCAACTCCTCGATATTGATCGGTGACATGGGATTTGCGGCTGGTGGATCTGACTCCAGGTGATTAAGCTCAATTCGAGAGAGAGCGTCAGCTACATAGTTGGACTTTCCAGGGTGGTAGTGGATTTCGAAGTTAAAATCACTGATTTTCAACCTCCATCGATAGAGTTTGGAGTTGGGGTCCTTCATTGCAAATAACCATTGCAATGGTTTGTGGTCAGTGAATAACAGGAACTTCTGCCCGTACAGATAGTGGCGGAAGGCCTTCAGGGCATTTAGTACTGCAAGAAGTTCCTTTTCATTAGTAGCATATTTTTTCTCTGTCTCTGAGAGCGTTTTGCTGGTATAAGCAATTGGGAGATCAGAACCGTTAAAGTCTTGGCTCAAGACAGCGCCTGTAGCAAAATCGCTTGCATCACAAGTCACTCTGAACTGTTTGTTAAAGTCGGGGTATTTTAATATTGGGTCATTGCAAAGAAGCGTGGTACAAGTTTTGAAGCTTCTTTCGAATTCTGGGGACTTGGATGTTATTTTCCCATCCTTTTTCAAGGCGGAGGTCAGGGGTTTAGTCAGAGCAGCAAAGCCCTTGATAAACCTACGGTAGTAGCCAATGAGCCCTAAGAACCTTTTGATCTCGGTTCTTGTGCGAGGCATTGGGAATTTTTCGATCGCACGTATTTTCTCGGGGTTTGGTTTGACTCCATCGGGGGTTACTACGTGACCTAGATATGCTAACTCCCTTTTCAGAAATTCCGTCTTGTCTGGCTGGATTTTCAGGTTTGCCTGTCGAAGACGGTCGAAAATTTTCCTCAGACGAACAACGTGTTCTTGCAAACTAGCCGAGAATATTAAGATATCGTCGAGATAAACCAGACATATCTCATTATTCAAGCCCCTCAGACAATTGTTCATCATTCGTTGGAATGTAGCCGGGGCGTTACACAAGCCAAAGGGCATTCTGAGGTATTCGTAATGTTGGTTGTCAGTGGAGAAGCGGTTTTGGGAATTGAGTCCTCATCTAGTTCGATTTGATGAAAACCTTGTGCGAGGTCGAGGGTCGAAAAGTAATTGCAACGGCCAAGTTTGTCGAGGAGTTCGGATATGTTAGGTAGGGGAAACCGATCTGAGATCGTGGCTTCGTTTAATTTTCGGAAATCGATGACCATGCGATATTTG
The DNA here is from genome assembly GCA_954871275.1 of Leptopterna dolabrata. Taxonomy (NCBI): domain Eukaryota; kingdom Metazoa; phylum Arthropoda; class Insecta; order Hemiptera; family Miridae; genus Leptopterna; species Leptopterna dolabrata. Next base: position 35,401,200 of record OX940977.1, on the reverse strand, counting down.
GTTTTTCCTGAAGCGTCCATTTTCTTTGGTACAATCCAAAGGGGCGCATTGTAGGGAGAGTTAGAAGGGCGTATGATTTTCTGGGCAAGTAGGTTGTCAACTTGTTTGGCCACTTCTTCTTTATAAATGTGGGGATACCTGTACGGTTTTACAAAGATGGGAATTTCGTCCTTTGTACGAATGTGGTGTTTGACCTCATTCGTGAAAGTCAAAGGACCTTCACTCTCTTGGAAAAGATCTGCATAGTCATGAATCAATTTTCTAATAGCCTTGTTCTCTTCGGGGTTTAGGTGGTCTAGTCTAAATTTCGAATAGTCTATCCAACGGTTTTGCTTACAGGAGGGGGAGGTGTCGCAATAGTTGTTAAGGTTGTTTTCGGGTTCCTCATTTTTAAACTGTCCTTTAGGGATTGGTTCTGCATGGATTGGGTGAGTCAAGTGGAACCTAACAGGTTTTTCTTCTGAGTTCGTGACGTGTACAAATGCTTTTGAGTTCTTAACCCTCACTATGGCTGATGGTATTTGCAAACCAGGGAAATTGATAGAGTCGATCAAAGCTTCGCCATTCTCGACATTACCAATCTCTACCTGTACCTGCTGAATAGTCCTGGCATCGATTAGGAATGACACAGTATTTTCCTCGGGGCACAGACATCCGTTCGCAAAGTAGAGGGGTAAGTTGACGTTTGGTGTACGCAGCAAGTTATTTTTCAGGTCCACGGAAGCATTTAGTGTCCGTAAGTTGTCTAGTCCCAATAGTGCTTGGAAGTGGCTATGGAAATTGAATAATCGGAAGGGGAGATTTAGATGTTTTTCATTGAAAATTTCCCCACAAGGCATCAGGGTCATTTCCGTTATTGTGGACGAGCCGTGGGCTGTCTTAACTATACCCGATGCCGGTTGGATTTTCTTTTTGAAATAATTATGCGCTGTTTTTGGGAGAACGAAGGATCGAGTTGATCCGGTGTCGATTAGGAATTTTATCCCAGTTTTTGGGCAAACTATGAAAGGTAATTGGTAGCCGATGTGATTTAATTCGATGTGTTCTGGTTCAAATTTTTCGACGGGAGCTTTTGATTTAGGGGCAGGTTTTAACATTGGTATAGGATTTAATTTGGGAGCAGTTGCGGGGGCCGAAAAGGTTGGAGCGGGAGCTGACATTACTGTTGGGTGACCTCTGACGGGTCCTGAGGTTGTCCTAAAAAATGGTCCTGTGTGTGGTTCTGGTCGTCTTCAGTTGGAGGTTGGTCCTCCACTGATAAATTTTCAAATGTTTGAATTAGGTTGGGGTCATAGTACACCGGGGCTTGCAGGAAAGGGTCATAAACGAAATATCCTGAATTTGGCGAATACTCAGGGGTTTCGGGTTGCCGAATTTCCGAGTCTTCACACTGCATTTCTACATTGTGAAGGTTGCTCTTTGAGTGATCCTGACTGGAAGAGCGTGAGAGTTGGTGGGACCATGGTCGATTTGGGAGCGATTGTCTTTTGGGGGGTTGCTGACCTGGCGTAGCGGGTCTTTGGTTGAAAGAGTGGTGAACTGGTGGTCTATGAAAATTTTGGTAATGCCTAAAGGGCTGGTTGTAGGGTGTTGATGAAGGTCGGTAATTGTTATTCAGGCCAGAGGGACGGAATTGAGGAGTGGCGGGGCCGGTTTTTTGTGGCGGGGCTAATTTGGGTTTAGTTCTAAACTGAAACTCGTTTGTCAGAATCGCCATGCATTCTGCTAGGGTTGCTGGGTTCCTTGCTCGGATCAGAGATCCTACTGAATCATCCAGTCCCGTTACAAACACTCGAAGGGCTAAGCCCTGCACGAAGTCAACAAGTTCTTGCGAACTTTGTTCCTTCTGCAAGGAGGCGATGGTACTGTTTAAAATTGCCTCTAATCGAGAATAAAATTCAAAGCAACTTTCAGTCTGTTTCTGCCTGAGACGGGCTAGTTCCGCTGTAAGAGTGAACTTGTCCCTGCGATCTCCGTACGACTCCAGTAAGACGGAGCGTAACTCCGCCCAGTTGTGAGGGTCGGCAGCGAAAACGCGTTTCGCTGGATCGCCTTTGATTCTTGATAGGATGCCCTCGAATAACAAATCGTTTTGTAGGGTATTTTGGTTTGTGGGGTCAAAGAAATGGTTGAAAAGTTTATCGCATACCGTTATAAATCTGGTAAGGATAAGGGGATCGGTGGCGTTAAAGTCTGGGAGCAATGCGAAATGTGATTCCTTTAATGTTGGAAAGGGCATAGAATTTTGGCTTCTTAAAGGGAGATTGAAATTTTGCCTACTCGTAATCGGGGTTCCGACGGAATTTTGTTCGTTTCCCGCGCTTGTTCCTTGGTGGGTTTCCGATGAACCTTCCATTTCGGTGCTGTCTAATCTGGACCAACGGAGTGTTCTAATCCAATCAATATAAGGATCGGACCTCGAACGAGACGATGATTTCGTAGTTTCGGGAATTTTGGACAGCCTTGTACAATACTTTAGGTAGGTTGTAAAATGTGGCGACAGATAATGTGACAAAATATGACAGAAAATATGACAAAATAGGAAACAATTATGAAAGCTGAAAAGATAAATAAATATGTTATGCAGTTAAGTTCAGAGATTCGTCAATTGAGAGGTTCGTTGGATCTGCTTCGAGATGGTTTAAAGGGCGTCGGATGTTGTAACTGGAGAGGTGCTGATAAGATTCTACGAAGTGTGACTGAAGCGAGCGGACTGCGTCCCTTCCGATGATTTTTTTTTTTTTTTTTTAAATTTTATTTGTTTGTTTTGTTTTAATTCTAGAAGGACTTCTCTTGGAAGCTACTAACCACTCATGGGTTTGATAATTGAATTTAATTATTTAATTTTGAGGTTTCTTAAATTTACAGGCGGGGGATGCCTGGCTTCGGTAATCAGGGCAGATTGGATCGAAGTCTTTTCAGACGGGCGTGTCTGACTTCACTAGTCAACGACTGGAATGAAGATTTTGTGAAATGACCGGGCTTGGTCAGTACTAGGAACTATATGGGTCAAGATTACCTATAGAATCCTAGGAGTTCTTGGCAAGCTGCTGAGATAGTATAGGTACCTGGTATGGTAATCCGATATTCCCTGAAGTCTGCGTGATCGGCGAAGTGGAGAGCCGATGCACTTTATCCGATTGTAATTCCGATGCACTTTCACTTATCACAGTTCGGTTGACGAACTCCCGGGCACTTGAAGGCTTCGACGAAATTTCCGCGGAGACGATGGTCGGTCGCGAATATAATTTCTGAGTGTCGAAATTGTGTCTCCAAATGTCCTCCAGTGACTGCGTCAGTTATAGTAGGTTCCTTGGGAGTTGACTTTTTAAAAAGCACGAACTGGGAATTTACAAGTGTTCTTTATTTCGGAAAATACACGGAAGACTTCGTAGCGGTAAAATTACGGGGAACACGGAACACAGGGTTGATCGTACAGCAGCGAGCCGAGAACTGAAGGTTCGAGCTTGCTCGCAGGGGTTATATCGTCTATCATGACTGCGTCAGCAGTAAGTGTCGGTCGGGCGCTATAACTTATATACATATAAAAAAGTGTTAAATTTCAGGAATCGTTTTAGAATGGTCTGAAACGGATTTCTATGAAGAAAATTTCCAAAAATTTATATTATTTAAATTTCGAAGCCATTGCAATAGCTTCATTTTCTTTGAAAATTCGCTAAAAGATGAATGTTTTAAAGATTCTGGCCTACTTGTCAGAGTCTGCACTTTACCAACAATAAGTTCTTTCTTCCCCCTACTTTTCTTTCTTCTTCTTTTTTTTCAAATCTTTCTTCAGTTTTCTTTCCCTCTTTTCTTGCTTTTGATTTCTCTCTGTTTCCTCTCTTCTCCTATATTTTTTGTTCAGGTACCAGATATATAATGTTATAACTATTATAATTACTAATGTTATTACTCAAGAGCCATGTTCCTATATAATATGATACTATGTGGAATGTTCTAGGTGGGACCTAGGTCCTTTTACATTCTGTAATAAATATTTGATTGATTGATTGATTGAAGATTCTGAAATATCATTAATAAACAGAGATAATAGTAATGGCCCCAAGACATCTCCTGAGGAACTCCTGTCCTGAGACCAACCACACCAGACTTACTATTACCAATAGAGACGGACTGAATACGACCACTAAGATAAGAACTGAGCAAGGAACAAGCTGACCGACTGAATTTATATTGAAACTTCAATTTATTGAGCAAAATATCGAAGTTAACAGAACCAAACGCATTGGAAAAATCAAGAATCAATACTGTCGACAACTTTTTTCAATACCACCACGCACTGATTCAGTGAGAGATAGCTATGGCCATGCCGAAAACCAATCTGATTTAAGGTTATAAAAAATTATTGTTGCGAATATGTTCAAGAATCTGTTTATTAATAACTACTTCTAAAGTAGGCACCTACCTATTTATTATTGTAAGCACTTACTACTTAGGCAGGCCTAGATATACCTATGCAAATACCTAAGATATAGCCTTGAATACCTACAGTGTGGAGGTTCCTGCGGTTCGGTCAGTAAAAAAACGATTTTCTTTACGCCAACGTTTCGTTGAATTTATTCAACATCTTCAGGGCTAAGTGCTTGGCTTACAATACAGAAGAATATAGGAAGTACAGAAACGCACCTACAGATGATTATGGTGAACGGAAGTTGACGGTGATGATTAAATCATAATCATCATCTTCAAGGTATGTTTCTGTACTGCCTATATTCTGCATTCATCCTAATTTTATTTACCCTAGTCATAATCATTTAGGTAATCACTTTCACTCATGTTGTTTCTCCCTACCAATCGATATCGTACTTACCACGTAGCCCAAGAGGCCTCCTGCGATGTGAGGGTTACGTAAAACAGCAGCTTCCCTTCGGAATTATGAGGTCGATTCGAGAAGTGTGGTAGAAAGTCAGTACGGCCATCACAGCCTTCCGCCTTTGAGGTCCAGTCACTTCCTTACACCAGAAATTTCATTCTCATTTGAACCTGAATGTTTCTACCCAGCTCCTGCACCTCTCCGAAACTTTTATCGGACTCACCCGTATCTAAACCCTAATTTCCAAGTGTGTAAAGTTCGAAAATTAAATGAAATGATAATAACAAATAAATAAAGAAAAAAACGTAATAATAAAAACAGCCTTAACCTTTTCTTTTTCAAGTAAATTTTTGGAAGAAATACCCACCATAGCAGAGTTTAAAAATCCTGATTCTCATCCATTTCAGACAGTCCATCCCCAGATTCTACATTTTTAATATAATTTATATGTTCCCTTTGTATTCAGCGGCGTAGTGTTAGAGGGTTCTGGATACTCAGCGAGGACCAGCCGGGGGAAAAATGTAACGTACCTATATGGTTGTTTTGAATATTGTCCTAATACAATCATCTTGGTACACAGCTGATGTAAAATACGCTAAAATAAATAGGTTCCTCTACCAACAAGTTCTAACATTTTGAACCCACAGCCCCTAGGTATATCTTCCAAGAACATTCGACTGAACAAGGGTAAATTATCATAAATTCTGAATTATAACCATAGGCTTTCTACTGAATTCTAACCAGTTTATAAGAACCTGCGGAAACCTACCAACTCGAACCACCACAGATTTTGTACTCAAATCTGCTGAGTTCACAAAATCAGAACTGTTTTGTGAACAACCTAATAATTTAAAAAAAATTAACTACTTTGTCGCCAACCTTCGAACGGAGACGGCGTCATAAGATAGTGATCGACTTAATGCAATTTTTAGCCCCCACCCCCCCTCCTCCCTCCTCCTTTAAGAGAAAGATAGGTACCAATTAGGTTATATCACGTCTGTTTTGTGATTAAGGCTCACAGAAAGAGAAAAACAAAAATGATTGGGCTTTGATTAATAAGTATTTATTTATTTGTTCATACATACAGGCGTATTTATAAAGAGCTAATAAAGCACAAAAATTTACAGTAAAACAAATAGATACAAATGTTGACTAGAAATTTTTTTTGACGAAATATGAATGCAAGTAAACTGACAGTAAATAAGTGAAAACAAATGGCATTAACAACGGACCTGAAAGAAAGATGGGTGTAGCAATGAGGTAACCAGGGGTATGGGGGTACCAGGGGGCTGAACTGTGGCAGTGGTAGTGCATACATGAAACGTTTGCCAGGCTACGGGTAGATGCTGCCTTCAGTTGTGGAAGGAATCGTCAGGCCACAGGTAGGTGCTGCATTCAGCTGTGGACCTGCCAGGATACAGATAGGTGCCGCCTTCAGTTGTGGAAGGAATTGCCAGGCTACAGGTAGGCACTGCCTTCAGCTGTGGAAGGAACTGTCAGGCTAAGGGTAGGCACTGCCTTCAGCTGTGGAAGGAATTGTCAGGCTAGAGGTAGGCGCTGTCTTCAGCTGTGGAAGGAACTGTCAGGCTACAGGTAGGCACCGCCTTCAGCTATGGAAGTGTCAGGCTACAGGTAGGCACTGCCTTCAGTGGTGGAAGGAATTGCCAGGCTACAGGTAGGCACTGCCTTCAGCTGTGGAAGGAATTATCAGGCTACAGGTAGGCACTGTCTTCAGCTGTGGAAGGAACTGTCAGGCTACAGGTAGGCACTGCCTTCAGCTGTGGAAGGAACTGACAGGCTACAGGTAGGCACTGCCTTCAGCTGTGGAAGGAATTGCAATACTACAGGTAGTCACTGCCTGCAGCTATGGAAGGAATTGTCAGGCTACAGGTAGCACTGCCTTCAGTGGTGGAAGGAATCCCACCACCAGCCCACAGGCAGCTGATGCCTCCAGTTGTGGAGGCAGTAGATAAATGTAAAACTTACACAACATGATTTGGATAATGTGTGAGAATGGACACGCTTGCTGGTGAAAGCAAGGATCTTTTCCGGCAAGGATACTTTCCAACAGTGCGAGAATAACGCGGTCCTGTAAGTAGCACTGATAATTTTTTGTGAGCATGAGGAATATGTGGTAGGTATCAGATCAATCAGGAAAATACAGCAGCCTTTTACCCCAGGTTACCCCATCCGAGGGAATTTCAGAAAAAACCCTCAAACCCACATAACAAACTGTTATAGGTACCTAAATACCTGGTAATCGAATTTCATATTATAACGGAGTCTAAACAGATTAACTAGTCATCAAGTCATACACGTATTTTTCCATTCCCAAATAACGCACCTGATCGATTGATTATATTACAATATGAACTGATCCGCGAATATTAAAATCATTAGAGAATTAAAGACCAATTAAGAAAATATGTACAACTCCTATTGATTAGTTGTTAGAAGAACGTGTCACAATACATACGTAGTTTTAATCTATTCTAACAGCACTTATGATACTCTTACGAAGTAGATAAGGTCAAATCATAATCATTATTACAGCGTTCTTTAAGCTGGTTAGTGAATCGCTAAACGTCTCGTAGTATATTTTCTGTTTGGATTTCTAAATACAAACAATGCTGTTATTATTAAAGAACAATAGTCGGTCTATTTTAGCAACAGGAATTTTTTCTAATATTTCATTATTTCTATTAATTCTTTGAAGTGAGGAAGACGAATCAACGTCTAATTTCACTAAAGAGGCATAACTACTTCCTTCGACTGATAATAGGGTTCCGTCAAGTGCCAGCAGTAAGAAAATATATTTGGTTCATTAATAAATTATTGATAGGGTAACCGAACCATGAATACTACAAATCTGTGGTTTTCACTATGTCCACCTGAAGCGCTGCTCTAGCACAGGTGTGTCCTCAGGGGACCCCTATATCGCTCCTACCTTTTTCTGGGGATGTCAATCCAGAAAAAGGACATAGCAGCAGAACCGACAAAGTGGAAACTGCAGATGTGTAGAAGTGGACGAGCCATAATTATTATCTCCTACAAAAAATAGAATACCCTTCCGCAACTAAAGACATTCCTCAATTACTCAAATCGACTAGTGCGGATACGGGAAATGATCATTCTCACCAAATCGTGATTCACTGTCATCAGTAACTAAATAATTTATTTCATTTATAATTTCAAATGAAGCTAGCTTATAAGAGAGGCTGTCAAGACTTTGATTTTTCAAGACGAGAGATTAAATCACAAGACAAATGGCACGCGGAATAAATTGTAAGAATTAAAAAACAAAATATCACAAAACAAGATAGGTAGCTATAATAATTACCTATATTATACCCCTGTAATTCAACTGAAAAACTAATAAAATAGCCAAAACATAATTATAATAGTATGAGAGCAAGCTATGAAATTACCTTGAATTTTAGCTAAGGGAAGCAACCACAATGTACAATAAGCTATACATACATTTTTCAGGTAGGTAGATAGGTAGTTATTATTTTTATTATTATAAATGACAAGAAAGACGTGTCATTTCATCGGTAATAAATGTCATTATGTGAAACGCTCACACCACAAAACTAATAATAAACAAACTACTTATCATCAGATAAACCTTTAATACATAATCAGTTCAAATATTTATGTTCAAAAAACTAATTAGAATAAAATTGAGCCAAATATAATAAACATAGTAAAAATGATAACGAAAATGAACCACGCAAAATTTAACAACAAAATAACAAGAAGCACCATAGAATTTAAAAAATATGATTTAAGCAATTTTTTTTATTAATTTTTTGTTTAATAAAACCATTCGTTCTTTCTCAAATGACTAGTGATCTAACAGAAATTGAGATAGATTTATCACATTCTTCGCGCAAACATACTTTGGGTAAATACAAGCAGGGGTAAGCACAAGCCACAATATTATGATCCTTACAAATCTCAAAGAGCTTCAAACGCAGTTTTCGATGAAAAAATAATATTTGCAATGATAAATTCTTTACACATATTTCAAGAAAATATCAATTGTTAAGAGTTGGTTTGATTCTTAATTTGAAGCCCTATGCATTTCATTTCTCACCAGTAGATAAGTTTAATATTTTAACTGTATTATTTATTGATATTATATTTTATAATAATACACAACATGGAATCGGGTAGTTAGTATGTGGGCTGTAAAAATCTCGATTCCAAAATAATACTTTAAAATTACTAGTCTTACAGAAATGTTGCGAACTAAGCTGGGATGGTTTTGATTATGGTGAATACTGCGATGGAAAAAGAAGGAACAGAATCCAGGAACCTCTCATGTTATGGATGCAAGAGGGCGAAATGGGGCTCCTTGAGAGGATTTCTCAGTTTAACAGTAGAATGAACAGTGCTATATGACGGCGGATCTAGGAACGAGTCCTTTCTGATCGCCTCGGCAGCAGAGGAGCCACGTGTCATCGACTTCCAGGACCAATCTCAGGCGTTCCCCTTCGTTGAACGCCAAATGACCGCTGTCTTTGGGGAGGCGGTGCGTCAGAGTGACTACCGTTCTGTTGGAGGTTTGATGACTGGTGCGAGGTGTGTTACGAACTGTGGACGAGGAAGCGGCCCGTCGTTGGACTTTCGGGGCGGAGACGGGCGGGCGGTAGGGCAAGCTGCTGGGACGAGAGGCGATGACTTTGTCAGGAGGTGCATCCACTCTGCTGGGCCTCGACAGCCTGGGGTCTGCAGTCCTCGCTCTGGGAGCTGCCACGGGGCCGGGAATCCTCCGAGGTTCTTTGATCAGTGTGGGGAGTCGTGACTGTGGCCTTACGGGAGAGGTGACTGGGCGAGGTATTTTTGAACGGACAGCCTGGTTAGAACTGATTGACTTCACAGGGCTCAGGTCTGAAGACCCCGCAGTCAGTCCTGACAGCATTTCCCATTTCTTCTGCAGACTTCTAAACTTGCCACCACGATCTTTTGAATCCGCATCTTTTTCGAGTTCCTCCTTTTCAGTTCCTTCATCGCTCGACGATTTTATGTCTGGTTCCAAACTATCAGGAAACTCTTCGTCCGTCTGAAGCCTATCAAAAGCACTCACCAGCCTCGAACCGGCATGCACACCACTCCATCGCTTTTTGGCCGTGCATGCCATGTCCCCTCCAGCAACTGCATCAATGCAGGACCTAGGACGAGCTGATCTGATCGAATCTGAAGTCTGAGACTGCTCAGCACTGCTGTGCAAACCTTGTCCACCGTATCGCAAAGACGCCACAATCCTCCTCAATATAGAATCGCTAGACAAATCTATGTTTTGACTAGGTGACATTGGTATGCGGGTAAGCTGTAACAAACTTTCATGAAGACATCGAGTTTCAAAGAGTAAATCCAAGTTGAAGTCGCACTGTGACAAAGGTTTCAAAGCAATGATCAAATGGTCAGTCAAAGCCCTACTTTTAGCTTGCCCTTTAGAAGCGCTCAGAAGTATACTCTCTTCTGTGTAGTGTTTTGATAGGACAGACTCCCGTGTTCTAACATAGGAAACCCAAGCGTCTAAACCCTTGACATTCAGCAGCCCAAAAACGAAAGCATTAAATTTGATCAACCCTTCTGAAAGAACGTCCTCGCTGTTGATTTTAACAACAAGATCATGAAGACCTCTCGTCATGGGGCTCTGTTGTGCGGAGGCTTCAACCACTTGCCACACTGTGTTGTTTATAGGGCCAAAAGGCGTTTCAAGCTGTTGTTTCAAACCATCACTCAAGAGAGCATACAACGTCGGGCAAAGACAATCTAAAACGATTTGAGACACATTATCCTCGTTATAATTCACAACCTTATCAACAGCTTCAGCGATGCCGTCAATTAGGGTTTTCTTGTTTTCAGAAACATTGTCAATGATCGGGCGAAGATCTATGCCTATTTGTTTACCTTGGTAAACTTTTTGACTGGTCGGGGAGTTAGGGGGCGTAAGCTGTTGGTCCCCTTCGTGGGTGAAATTGAGACATTTTTTGCCTACTTCACTGAGGAATTTACTGACTTGGTCTCGAAGAGTGTTGATGTCATGGGGTTGCCACTGGTCATGGCCGCTAAGCTCGATGAGTTGATCAAGCCTCTGTGCATGAGTTGATGGAGGGGAGTTTGGCCTTAGGCGAGTGTCCTTCCACCAGTCGTCCCACATTTCTTTTTCTGATGGATCTTTCAAAGGCACAGTTGGATTGGGGAACGATTTCCTTTTACTCTTCTTATCACTGCCCTGATCCAGGACGTCTTCGAGGCTCCCAAACTCGACCATGCTGTACCTCTTATTTTCTGGGGCTTCCGTTGATTTCCTCTTGGATTTTGATTTCTCATCGCTCCCATAGTTGTACACATACAACGGGTTTGGTGGATTGCTTCCGGATTCACTTAACAAAGTGGAGGAGCCCCTATACCCCGATGATGGAGCAGTACCTGTACTGCACCCGGAAGAGTTGACGTTGGTACTTTTCAAATCCGCAAAAGTAGGTAACTCTTTAGGGAATGTGGGCGTTGTGCAAAAATGCGGCCTGAAAGAGTCGAAACGGGCGGCAGAATGTTGTCTGATTTGGGGGAGCTCGGCCAGAACTGACCAATATTCTTGTGGCAACAAAGGTGTTAGACTTGACCAGTCCAAGACGTGCGAAACCCCTTTTTGTCTCAACATATCGACATCCTGCTTGGTGACGGTCCTGTAGGGTGTGCTACCCACCGGTGGCGTCCCTGGTGAATGACTACTACCGAATTTGATCGGGGCCAAAAGAATGCGATCTAAATCCAAGCTGTTCTTCCTAAGAAAACCAAGATCAGGTAAAGTATAATTGGGATAAAGAACATAAACGGGTTTTTTATTACCTTGTGATTCGTCCTTAGCGTCAGTGTGATTTGATTGGAGCGAGGAGGTTTGCATGCTTCTATCAACGCAATGAATTGGGCACTTCCGTTCATTTAGGACCACTTTGGTGTGGCCGGTTTGCTCAGAGCTGCTAGTCGGCTCACTCAATTCCGAACCAGACGTCCCGACTTTGACGTTGTGTTTCTTATGTAGACGCTCGAAACTATTGTTATTATTGACGTTGAATTTATTACTGGAAGCTGACATACTACAACTACAAATAGAAACCGATTTGCTCGATAATCTTTCGACGCTGGAGCTTTCCGGTTCCCCACTGTTATCTCTTACTAGGCTGTCTTCGTAACAAGCTGACATATCTTCCATCCAGGCCGTCTCGGCCATGGAGCCAATTTCGTTAGCGTTCCTTATCAGTTTACACTGTATTTTCGTCTTATCTTGGTACTGTTCCATGCAGCTCCTTTGAGCAATAAACATCTTTAAAAGGCTGAAGTTTCCTTGTTTGTGATTGAAACACAATCTGTTTTCCGTGCCGCTACCGCTGAAACTTTCGGATGTGGCAGAGCTGTTTTGAATATCGTAAAGTTTCATGCATCGACCCAGGGCTAGAGATGATGACAGTTTGGACGGCGGTGCCAGATCTGGGAGGCTGATGGTTTTGCTCCTTTGTCTCGGCTGAGGCGGGGTTCTCCGGAGCTTGCTCCATGTCGTCGTAGCCGCGTCTGACGCTGCCATGTTGTCAGATTTTTTGGGTACGTCCAAAGATGTCAGGCTTTCCCCGTCTGTGAAATCAGATCCATCCTCCATGACAGTTGAACCGTGGAATGCGATAGTGTAGTTGGTTTTATTGGCTTGGCATGTCACAATGAGGTGATCCTGATCGTCTGCGTCTAAAGAATCGACGCTGTAGTTCGTGGGAAAGAGCGGAGCTTCTTTGACAGGGGAGAACAGAGGTTCTGACTGACAAAGTGACATAGATGACTCATCCTGTGAACTCGTATGTGGGCTGAGGGAAGAATCGAACTCAAATTTGACCATTAACGACCCGGAAACACTTGCGAACATCTCACCGCGATGTTCAGGCTGCACTTCGGTGCAACACATCGCCGGCAACGTTGACAGGATATCCTGGGCGGAGTAGTCCTCCATGTCAACTTGTGCGAGTTGAGAATCCAGGTCCCTCGCCATTTCGTCGTAGTCGTAGCAAGATGACAAAACGCTCCTGTGATGGACTTCGCGATATCCACAATCGGGAAACCACTGGTAATCGCAGTTGTCCTGTATAAACTCTGCGTCCGAAGTTGTGCTGGCGTAGCTGGCGTCAACATTATTAGAATTGCAATCGGACGCAGGGCTCACGGACAGCTCCTCGACCGTCGTCATACCCCGCCCTACACCGAGTCTCATGATGGAAGTCACTTATTAAACACTCACAAATTAATAAAACACCTTAATATAACAATCACAGACCGAAAACCCCGAATCCGGACGCGAACTATACTCACAATTCCATTTCATTACGCCAGAAACCCGACAAAAATATGGTGTCCAAGACGTCCATAAAACTGACTAGAAAATCTGGGACAGTGTTGCCAAGAGTTTTCGAAGCAGCTGTAATCGATCCTTTCGGTTTTTCAACTTTTTATTACATGAGTTCATGTAATAAAGATGAATGATAATAGTAGGATTGAACGTTTATAAATAAAAATCATTTTGAAATGTTATTAGAACATTAAGAATCAATTACAATTGCCAGAAAAAAGGAATAACGTGGATGTTGGATTGTAGCAGATACCTTCTATGTGACACAACTTGCATTCTAGAAACCAGGGCCTATTACTACTTACTACCTATTACTACTTATGAGCCACGAAATACAAGAGCGATGGCCCATTTACGTTTTATCACTGCAAAATCACATTTTAGTAGTAAGAGGTTGTACGTTTTAGGATTAAAATAAATAAACACTTGTATGGATACTTGGTACTTTTTGTAAAATATCGTTTATATTATTTTTCTATAGATTTAAGAGCCAGTTGCATTTTTCCCGTAATTTTTACGATTTATATCCTAAGAGGACCCATGCGGTCATAGAACACATAAAGGCCTTATTACCTATGGTGTTCTGTGGATGCGGTCTATTTGTAAAATTTTCCACCAATAAACATTCCTTCACGCCAACGCAGTGCGCTAGATAGACTGTGGTACTAGAAATGCGAACACCACCACCACAAGGATGGATGCTAGTTGTTAACTTGTGCACGTGCTCATGGTCATGGATAGTCTCCTGTTCTGTGTTCCGTTACGTAGTATAGTAGAGTTTTCTGTGGTGTTCCGATGTTCCGAAATCCGAAATACCTACCCGAATTGTGATCCGACATCCGAAAATCCGAATCACGAATATCGTTACGAGTTCCCATGTAGTTCGAACATCCTTCAACTTCGAAGGGCTCTAGCAATCTGGAACATTGGAGTATTTCGCACATATTTTGATCAGTAAGTATAACTGAGAATTGTAATATCGTACGGTTACTTGAAGTTTGAAGTTCTTGCGGTAAGAAGTAGTTTCTAGTTTGAAGTTTTTTCCGTCACCTGTCGACAACATTGATCGGTATTTTGATGAATCTTCCTTTAGAACGTTTACCTTGGTGGCGACCTAAACGATAATGTTATTATATTTTGACGGATAGCTTCAGTAGTAATCCTGGTAGACTCGTCGATTGGCAGACGTCAACCAAAACAGAGCACGAATTTACTTACAAGATTGCAAAATTAATTTGTGTTACCTACCTAGTTGTATTCTATGGTAGCGGTTCTGTGGTAATTATGATTGAGGTTGCCACGATGGTAAACGTGTAGGTACCTACTTGGTTGTAGGAGTAGTAACATGATGTACCGACCTGTTTTGCTGCAGCCGGTGAATGCAGAGACCTCCATCCCATTGTTGATGAAATATTGTCATCATACTTCGGTTTTGTCTGAGTAAAACTCTTGATTTCGCAGTTTGGAAATAATGATGGCTGCTAGTCAGATACTGGAGGACCACAATATGGGATACGAAGATACAGAGGAGGATATCGATGACCACTCTCATAAGAAACTATTGAATGCCGTGTCACAGATATATCGCAAGCAAAGGTAATCCGCTTAGATACGACGTTACTCAAAAAGGTTTCGTTTAATACGATTTTTACAACCATACGGTTACTACCGTAAATGTTTGCTAATATTTTGGCAGATAAGTCTTGTAGTTTTCTCACTACCTCACGGTTTGGACGTTTGCAGTAATTTGATAAGATCCTGAAAAATATAAAATACCAATGGGTAGAGGTGTACCTACAGTTGAAAAAATAAAAATAGCAAAAGTAAGTAGGTACGCTTCAAGGGAAACTCGAGTACCGAATAATTAAAATTGAAATGACTGGGTAATCTGTCAGTCTCCTATATCCTGACGGAAAAGAAAAATCGAATCTCATTTTCAATAGTATTTTGGTACATACCTACCTACTGACAGACAGAATATTTTATTAATGCTTTGTTTTTTTTTTCACATTTTTGTCAGTTTAAAAATTATTACAGTTGAAAATGTGCTAATTTTGAATCTTCTCAAATTCATTTCAACTGGGTCCTCTGTATAATACTAATCTTGTGAACATTTGTTTTAGAATCTCTGCGCCGAAACGTAATGAGCCATTCCAGCAAATATCGGAGTTCAACCTCACCAAATCCAATCAAAAGAAGAAAATCGGGGCGAAGGACCTTCTCAGAGACCTCAACAAGAAAGCTACTCACCGTCATATCACGAGTAAAATAGAAAGCATACGGAGGAAACAAAAACCACTGCCAAAGCCCTTGGAAAAATCTGAGGAGGAAAAGGTTAGTAGTGTTATGAAAAGTAACAGTAAATAATGCCGGTGAAGAAGAATGAGGAGTAGCCACGACTTCTGTTTGTATTTTTAAATGAAAATAGGTTCCATTCTAAGAATTTTGAGACCAGCCGCACTCTCCCAGGATGAATAGTTATTTTTCTATGAGCTTTCATGACGTCACACTGGGAAAGGGGTCCCCCCCCCCCCCCCGAGTTTCGGCAACATCATTGCACCCCAGTGACGTCATTTGTTGCCGTAACTGTGAAAGCTCATAGAAAAAGATGCGCTCATTATAGGAGAGTGCGGTTGGTTTCAAAATTCGTACAATGGAATCTACTTTCATTTGAAAATGGGAAAATATTATAAACGGAAGTCTCGGGTACTTCGCATTGTCTTCAGATGAACCCTTAATGAAGCACCAGAGCACAACGTCGTTTATTTGTGTCCGAGTTGTGTACCCGTGAAACATCCTTCACACCTGCATAAGCTTAGGGACACATTGAGCTTCTTGGCACAGGACAAAGCAGTATTTGTAGTGGGGGGGGGGGGGGGAGCAGCGCAGTTAGGTAGCATATTGGAAGGCAGTTTTGTGCTGCAGCTCAACAATGATTTAAATACAATAAACTTCGCGAACCAGCCAGGTGAAGCATTTTCTGTGTCGTGAGCACAGTCCACTTGTGGCACTGTAATGCCCTGCCCTGCATTGTTGTTCAACTCAAGCTGTTTTACAGGTAGAGCAGACATATTGCTGCTTTGTCTATGTCAACTGTGTGCCAATGAGCGCCTGGCCTAGCCTTCCTCACTTGTCATCCTTAGCAACCCAAAAGACGCTGCGGTCTTGTAGAGCAACGAGGAACTGTGTGTCGAAATCAGTTCTGTCCTCTCCTGGGCACTATTTCCATTAAATTCTTGCTATTATTATCGATATTGCCATGCATTGCGTTGTTTACAGCTTGTTCGCCAGTGTGGGTTCAAAGCAGTGGAGCAGGAATTATGGAAGTGGGAAGCCCTCATCCAGAGGAACAGGGCGGCGGATCAGCTGGTTTTCCCGTTGAAAGATGAGACTGTCAAGTTCGAGCGAAACGCCGATTTCCTGTCTGCATTCACAGTGAGTGGTTTCATATTCACGTTTCAAAGCCAAACCAGTTTACTGCATAATGCATAGACCTGCTGAACAATAATGTTTAATTGTAAATTTCGAATTAAGACTGAACATGCTTTTCCGTGCCATCTCTGTGCAGAGAATAGGTTCTGCACGAGAAAAGTCGATAGGAAGGTTATCCTTAAGTTCTACTTAGAGGGAGAACCCCGAAAATATTATTTGCACAAATATTTATCATCTAGCGCGAGGCATCCTATTCGTTTTTCACTGATACTGGTGAAATATTATGAAATTTTCAGGCATTTGCTATTGAATATTGAAGGGTATTGAAGGCTCAGCCCTCGCCTTCAACGGCACAGTGATCAGCTTGTGAGGGGAACAAACTGTTTATTTTAATTTTTCGTGTGCTTAAATCTATCCCATTGTCTCTATTTCATAATGTGAATCCATGCTGACTGGTAACTTTGAATCGATATTTCAGAAACCTTCGGAGCTGGAGTTGAAAATGGCAGAGGTGATGAAGAAAAGTCTTCTGTGTCAAGAGGGTAAACCAGATGTAGGTGTTGCTTGTTTAGTACTACATTAAATCGTGGGCCATGCGTTTCCTATTTTCAAGACCTAATGGCGCGAGTATTAATTTTTTTTTCTTTTTCATTTTTATCCTTCAAGGAGGAACCAGACGAGAAAATGACGCTCGATGAACTGTTCGAAAGGAGAAACATGGTTGCGAAAATGAGAGCCAGAGAATCTTACCGAATCGCCAAGGCTGTTAGACAAAATAAAATCAAGAGTAAAAAGTGAGTTCAGTGCACAATGAATTAGTGGACGTCAGTCAGGCACAGTTCTGGGGGCCTGTTCACTAAACACACGAGACATCTCTTTTTGTTCTGACTCTATCTTTTGGCAATAGAGATTTTTATATTATCCATGGCATGGTTATTCCGTAAATTCTAAAAGAGATAGTTGGCGGCCATCTTGGAATTTTCGATCTATTTCAGAGAGACACCTAGTTAGGTCTTTTCTGGAAAGAGAGTCTCATTTCTCGTTTGTTTGATATTGATATTTTGTATCGCTATCAAACTTTACTACCACATTGGTCATTTTATTGTGTGTTTTTTCATCTCTTAAGGTAAGTTGGTTGTTCATCAAAAATCTATACTTATTAGGTATCGATTCATGAGTAAAAAAGTCTAAGTACGGGTTGAGGTAGACCACGGGAGCTATTCAGTAAAATAGAGGAACCTGGGAGACATTGGAAGAAACTGTCTCCTGAGGGAGACTGTCTCTCCCGGGAGATTTTCAAAGTAGATAATCTTAGATAATTTCTTTTCACTATCTGTTCTAGTGAATAGGCCCCGGTTTCCTTGGTGATATGAATTTCATCGTGATCGTAATAACAGTGGGTCTGAAAAGGCTGGTTAACCCTGTCTAACGAGCAAATAGGGCTAAAATTGTAGGTACTCGTAATTTACGTATGAGTAATTATTGTACTTACTCATTGTACTTATAATTTACTGAATGAGTCGTACGTAGGGGGGCTCAGTTTTGGATTGTGAGCAGTAAGGTCTGAAGGTAGAATAACAATAACCTCCCATCGTTACCAAATCAAACGACTCACAACTACGTAGATCGTTCAGGATTGAAATAGTGTGGGGAATAAGTTAAGGTTATCTGGATGGACTCAGGTACAGATGACTGACTACAAACCAGTTTTAGTAATCATACAATTCTTTATTGTGTATAGGACATAAATCCCACCTGGTGTACATGAATCAGCAATAATAACGTACACACGAAAAAGTACAATGACAAATGACAAAAAATAATGCAGCAGTAGAAAATACAGCTTCCAGTCTTTGGACAGCCGAGGTTCTTGAGACGGAAATCACAGATTCATTTGCTTACTAACCTTGAATTCCAGTGATGTTTAAGATTGGCAACTGAACATTGTCTATAGAGCACATTATATTGGAAATTTATTTTTATTATTATTTTATAATTATATTATAATTCGCTTTGATATTATCCCTCAGCTCAGTATAGGACGTGTTGACGTGTGAGTCCATCATCCACCTCAATTACAGTTCATCTTTAACGAATTTACGGGGTAAATACTGATGGCAATAGGTCAACTTTTGTAAACAAAACGTGGGCAGTTTGGAGTTTTGTTGGCCGAAACTGTTAAAATCCTGTAAAAATCGGTGGCACCCGTAATTGATTTAACATCACGAGGTATATAGAAAGGGCAAAGTTATGGAGTAGAGGAGTAGTTATGGAGAAAGTTATATGGAAACTGAAAAATACAGTACTTCACTAATCCGAAATATTTGTCTACAAAATCGGGTAAAATTGGAGTTGTTGGGGTTCAAAAGTAAAATTCACTATCGGTAAACTACGAGTACAAATATTGATCAAACCGTTATAGGATGGAATCAAGTCAAAAAAAGCCTGTGTCAATAGTCCAAATTGTTTTTTCTCGGAAAAGTAGAAAACTATAGTCCGTGCACTAGAATAATGCCCTCCGACCCTGCCATCTGACGGAGAACGTGGAAATCATTTTTAACACGGAATTCCCCCGTTTTTTTTTCCCCTGTCCAGTGGCAGCACTTTCCCCCGGTAATCCTTTTTCTAGCTGAGTGTGAACCGTCATAAAAACTTAACTTTTTTCGTTATAAAAAATGATACTGTCATAAAAGCAATAGTGAATGAACGTAGCATTTTCCCGATTTTTGTAAAATCGGACCCCTGAGCGTGACTCCTTTGAGCTGACAGACAAACTCGTGTGTAATAGGATTTTTCTATGAAATGTTTTCTTGAAAATTAGGAGTACTTTTTTGAAAAGGTACAATGAGGTAAATAAGGAAATTTTTTTGAAGGTAGGTAGGTATAAAAGGAAAGATTGGAAACAAATGTTATTTTATTATTTATTTATTTAGTACATATTATTATTCATTTATTTAGTACATATTATTATTCATTTATTTAGTAGGTACTTACGTAATTTAAGTGTGGTACGTAAAACTTCTAATCAGAAAAATCCGAATCCTCATCGGAACTGCTATCAGTATCAGAAGCCCCCCCAACATTAATGATGAAACTATCGATCTCCGATTCGACTACGTGATCTTTTTGACGGTAGTCGTCCTCAATTTTTTCGGTTGGACTGACATTTCTCCCACCTGAAACCGCTACTAACCAGTCGTTTCCGAAGGTAACTTCTACCACACTCGAGAGCTCAGTCACTCGCCAATTCCGCAGTGTTTTCAATGAAGGGCACTCTTTCCAAACAATGTAGAATTCACGTATCTTGTTTCTTACAGCAGCATCGGTGAATTCATCAGCATCAATGACCTTCTTGTGCGGTGTGGACTTGGTTGGCGTAACAAACAAAGGTCTCGCCCGATCTGATGTTGTTTGGTTTCCAGCTTCCTTCATAATGTTGCCGACTGTTCTCGCCGAGACGCCCGTCGCTGCACTAGCCGCATCGCGAACGTTGTATTTCGCGTCATCCTTTCTTCTTCCTCGTAAAATACTGGCACACATTGTACACAATTTCTCGTGCCTGACTCCTTAGAGCCCTGCCTCTTGCGATAGCAGGTTTCCGGTTTCTTACTGACGATTAATGTTGATGTTCCATCGCGAGATCTGTGTAGGCGACACACGGAAACTGACGGGTACGGGGGATTGTGATGATACTCAGTTCAAAAATAGGATGACGGGGATTGTGATGATACTCACAGTTAAAATAAGAAGGGTTAATACGACGATATAGGTAGGATGTCGAAACGAAAAGCAAGATGCAAACAAGGAAAACACGATATGGGAACGGAATGAGCTGGCTTGGAATGGCAGCACGGCTGCCAACATAACAGAGTAAAAGTCCCAACATTGCATCTCACTCAGGCTGCCGAGCCCTCAGCTTCTCCCATCCTCCTATAGGGTGCAGGGTCGGAGGGCATTATTCTTGTGCACGACCTATAAGAAAATCCGCTCATATTGTCATTCTGCAGTGCTTTATGGTTGAAACTTTTCAGTTGAATTATGGGGTTGACTGTGGCCCATTTTACCAGTTGACTTCAACCCAAATGGTTACAGCTTCTAATGGTAACGCAGCTGCTTATTATTTGCAGGTTCAAGTCCCAGTGGAGTCTCAGTTATTTCACCTCAACTGTTAATGATTTTAAAAATGCTTTTTTTTTAAATTTCAGATATCATCGGGTTCTGAAAAGGGAAAGAATTAAGCAGGAGCTGAAGGAGTTCGAGCTGCTTCAAAAAACTGACCCGGAAGCCGCTTTGGCCAAGTTGGAGCGTGTGGAGAAGGCAAGGGCTGAGGAGAGGATTTCTCTGAGGCACAGGAACACGGGGAAGTGGGCCAAAGGTCTTGCACTTCGGGCCAAGTATGACTCTGAGGTACCGTTTTCCAAAGAGTATGATTTATTTGTTACCTACATGTATGTAATTGACCACTTTCTCCTTGAAGGTCCTAGTGCAGGAGTGTTATCTTACTAATCCATGGATTACTTGGTTTGGCCTATAATTGGGCTACCCATAGATGAAGCCTTAACTGAATTCTAGCTGGGGAGAATGGATTACGGTCTGAATATGATGAAACGTAGCCCTACGCACTACGAATGTTATTGACATTACATGTGGATGCCCGATTCACATGTCTACCACATCTCAGAACTTTTCAACCTTTTCCTGGTGGTTAGGGGCGGTCCGTGAAAGTAGATGTGCGCGAGTGCTGAGGAAAGATTTCTATACAAGTTTTAATGGAAGTCACTAGAGTCCGTCTATGTGTGAACGTGCCCTTACAAGCGTCTGGCGAGAGCAAGGTAGCCTACCCCAGCCGAGGACTGCCAAACATTTCCGGGTTTCTTTTTTCTTCATATTGCCTTATATCTATTTTTTTATAACACATTATAGTTCTGGTTACCATTAAATATTAACGCGAAGTATGGGTTGGGGCCCGGTAACTTGCTGATTTGAAAGGTGGATAAGAAAAAACGTATTACAGATATCAGTTTAATTCTTTTTCCTTCTGAAAGAACATGGTTTGAAGTTTTGTTTCATACCGTTTTAAAAATAACATCGTTCAAGTGACGGCCCCCATTGTCAGTACACTGAATCAGACGATTTTTGAAGTTTTTGTCCACTCTTCCCAGCATATCGATCGGTATGTTGGCAATAGTTCTGAGACTTCGTGTAGGTCCTGGGTTTTTCTTTTGCACGTTCCCATTCACCCTGAATGTGTTCACCCAATAAATGTTGGATTGCCGACCAGGAACTGGAGCTCCAGGGCGAAGATTAAACCGTGTATGGAAGGCACGCTGAGTTATGACGATCGAGAGGCCATTAGAGAAGTAAGCCTTTACGGCGAACACGCGCTCCTTTTATGACCAAAGCATGACGGTAACTAAACCTAAGGGAAACAAAACTTCAGAACCTCCCCTAACGAATGAGACCCTCCCCACCGTTATCCGATCACCCCAAGCCGATTAGCATCAAATAAAAATCAGCAAGTTACCGGGCCTCACTTGGTTATTATCATTGGAGGGTGGTGTAATTCGGCCAAAAGTTGCGAATGTGGCATTAATTTCGCTTAGCGACAAAACTCCTCGGTTAATATTGGGTGCCTACATATTTTTCATTGTTCACTGAGTTTTCAGCCGGTGATAAATGAATACATTCTAGTTTGATTACTGTTCTTCTGACAAAATAATGTGCATAAACTATGTTGTCGGGCCCTGCCTGTTCTAGTGATAGTCAAATTAATCCATAGTCAGATTAATCCCCATAATTTCGTTCTCAGCCCGTGGCCCCACCAGAGATTAAAACCAAAAAGTTTGAACTCATATAAAAACGTGTAATTTTATGGAGGACTAATACGATGGAATAAAAATAAAATAATTTCACCATAAAATGACAGAGGTAAGAGCTAAAACATTAGGTCAACCATGTAGATATCTACTTCTAAGCCTCGTGGGAAATCACTATCACAGAGTTCTCGAGGAAATATTAATTTTGAAAGCTAATCACGTGTAAACAGGATCTTGACCAGGAGAATCGTCGTACAAAAAGCAAAGTTTTATAGATTGTCATGCAGTTTACTTTTTGTCAACAAAGCAAGACAAACAAGACAAACACTGAGGGCGTAACGAGTAGGACGCGATATTTAACCAAAATCAAATGGAAAATCGGACTAGGAAAACCATTTACCGAAAATTCACAAGCCCAGTATGTGTGAAAATTAAACAGCCGTCACTAGTGGCGCTGGTTCACGCTAAAAGGACTGTTCCCTAACAAATGTTTGTACATCACAGTTGGTTTGACAAGTTGGAATGAACTGTATAAGAAGAGGTACCAACCAAATAATATGTACTAATGACTTCTCCATTGATAAAGGTTGACGGTTGATATGTTCGCTAGCAGTAGCGGTGCGTGGGCTCTGAAAACGGTGGTGCACCAGACCAACAGGTTTTTCTACGAAATAACTGAAGGCAACACCCCCTTCTCTTTATTTATTGATAGAGTGATATTCAGCAAAGGCTTATCTCTTCCTAAACTTTTAACCAGCACTCTTATCGACGTATGAAAATGTCAAACATTTCAACTGTAAATTAGCCACTGGATTCATGTGGTATAAAAATATAGTAGGTAAACTAAGGGACAACGAGACAATGACCCGTCTGCCAGTACCTACTTGAATGGAGAATCTTGGCTTGACGCTAGAAGCTGGCACTAGAATTGACTAGAACCTGTGTGGTACGACGCCGCTCAATCTACAATACTACAAACAGCAAACAGGACACATAGGTACCACAAATACAAATCTGTGATCGGAACCGGACCAAACACAAACGCACAAAATTTGACACAAAAAATGGAAAACAGACTCAAACTCAACAGAGAAAGCGAAATGTGATTCACGAGATCAGAAGACGACAAAAACAAATCGAAAGACGAGCATCTCCAGATCAAATCGATTGCGAACATGAACAATTTTTGGGTGGAAATCAGATTTTGGGGACAGGGCCAACTGAACACATGGTTGGATTTTTTTTTTTTTTTAACTCCTGTTTGTGGGTGCCGGGGCAGTGGCCTTATGGACACAACGCCCCTGTTCGGCAGTTTTTGGCTGGGGTCGGCTGCCTTGCTCTCGCAGGGTGGGTGCTCCTGTGTTCCCTCCGAATTTTAGCTCATTTCGATCATTTTTGCGGGGCAATCGGGATCAGAGAGCAAGTGATTGTAATTTATTTTCGAACCTAGATTTTTTAATTAATTTTCAATTCTTTGAACACTCAATCAAATGAGTTCTCATAACTAGTGACTGCTCTTTTTCAGGCTCGAGCTCAGTTGGCTGATAACTTGAGGAAAAGCAGAGAGATCACGGCAAACCTCAAGTCCTCTATGGCCTCCGACTCAGAAGACGACGACGTTGAAGATGTCGAGCTGCACGAGGCGGAGAAGTCAACTGAGAACCCTTGGGTAGCCGACAACGAAGTAGCAACTTTCGTGAGTGGATACAGGAAATTCTGGGAGAACCAGAACAAACAGAAAGAAGCGAGCGGTGACAAGGAGCCAAATTCGCAGGGTGTGATTCCTGTCGGTCCTAGCAGTGAACGTGATGATGATGATGATGATGATTCCGCGGGTGCTGATGAACTGTTGGACAGCAATCTTGGTGAAGGAAACAACGTGAAAACGACTCTAAACAGCAGAGGTGTGGATTTAGGTTCGAATAGTAAAAAGGAGGTGAAAATTAGTCAAGAGACTGTTGATCTGGGATCTGGTGGTGAAAACACACTTGGGATAGCAGAAGATGAACAGAAAGGTGAACAGATACCAGGGGATAGTGAAAACATGGATGGAATTTCTGCTGTTGTCCGTACATCAAATAGTACGATTGACCACAGTGAGCTGACTGATTCCAGCGCTAAAGATAGTAACTCAGTGACGGTACCAAGAAGCAATAGAAAAAAACGAAAGTCCAAAGTAACCACTAGTTTAGATAAAAGTGGAACTTGGTCTGTTGTTGAAATGGATCATGCTGTTGAGAGAAATAGTGATGAGTTTGTTAAGAATTGTGTTATTTCTGAATCTAGTTCTCCACAGAAGAAAATGGTCAAAAATCGGAGCAAACGAAATTCGTTGAATACATTCGAAATTTGTGGTACTACACCAGGTAATAAAGTTGAGGAGAAACCTGTTGATAAGAAAAGGAAGTTAGGAAACATGTTCGATGAAGTCCAAATGTCCATTGAAGAAGCATTGATCAACAAAATGGCGGAGTCTGTTGAAAGAGCAAGGCCAAACAGAACGGCTGAAGTGGAGCACTTGGATAAACCCAAACGGGAATTGGAAGGTGACAAATCCTGTGGGAGAAAGTCAAATCCCAAAGATTTAAGTTTCAAAAAGTCCCATCGTCCGGGGTTAGACGAGTCGCTCATTGAAATGGCAGGAGATGGCTCAGGTGTCAGTTCTGGGATGAGTGAAGTTCGC
Source organism: Leptopterna dolabrata (assembly GCA_954871275.1). NCBI lineage: Eukaryota > Metazoa > Arthropoda > Insecta > Hemiptera > Miridae > Leptopterna > Leptopterna dolabrata. The sequence continues at coordinate 35,376,031 of OX940977.1, read as the reverse complement.
AAGCTTGTTGACCGGTTGGGCGTCGTCACTGCAGTTCCCAAGGAGTCCGTGTTGCCGGATATCGACCCTCAGAAGTTCATACCTGTGAAACGGCAGAAGCTGGATACGGCCATTCCGGACTTCGAGGAAGGAGGGGACTCGGAATCTGATGATGAAAAGGAAGAGCAACACTTGAATTTGATGGAAGCTTTTGCTGATGATGATATTGCGGATGAATTCAGGTGATTTATCTTGGCACACTTAATTTAGATAAAAGTGTAACTACGTAGATGCAGAAAACTGGCTAACACAAACAGAAGGCCTTTGACAGAAGTCAGTTTCCAACCACTGCTGATCTGTTTGAACATGCAGCCCTGTTACATTGAATCGCTTTTTCTTGCGTCCCACTTACTGTTAGGTATCCGATGTTGTAGTACATCTTTGGAGGTAAGTTCCAAAGGAATTTCAATCAAAAACTAGGTAAAACAGAACTAAATACTAGGCAAAGTTGAATTGTGAGAGCAGGTCAAGACAAACTGGGAACTAATGGTGGGGCTTATTCTGTTTGAGTTACGTTTCCTTAGAATTTCGCGGGATGCATCAAGGGGCTTCTACAACCATCTCTCATAGCATTCCAAAAAATAATCTGTTCTATATTTGGCAATGTTAAATTAATTTCAGTTTTTTAATCAGTAAGACTTCTCATGTAAAATAGTGATGCACTTTAATTTGTCTGTTTTTCTTAAGGGTTTATGTGAGTTTCATTTTGCGGTAGGAGCGTTGTCCAGGCAGCCGACATACATTTCAATTCCTCATTAGGTTGATGAACCACGTCGAACCCTTATTAGCTCGCCGTTCGAAAGTTGTTTGTTTTTAAGGACTGGAGGACCCATGTCCGTGTTACCAGTAACTGGTGATCTTGGTGGTTTTGGGCCTCATTCCCTGTACACAAAGCTGTAACTCAGTATTGCATGGATACTATATCGTGGTCACCATTTTCATTTGTCACAGCTCATATAATCTAGACTGAGTCTGACTAGGTAGTTGTATGCGATTTTTTCAAGAAAATTAAAAAAGTTTTGAAAACAACATTGGGTTTGGTTTCAAGTTGAGTATTTGTTCTCATCTGGTCAACAGGAAAGAAAAAGAAGAGGAAGAAGAAGATTTTAAAGAGAAAGAAATCGACCTCTCCCTTCCAGGCTGGGGCAGTTGGAGTGGCTCTGGGATTGTTGATAGGGAGAAGAATTGGAAGAAGGTCAGATTCCCTACGATCCCCAGGAAAGATGCCAACAGGAAAACTATCATAATCAATGAGGAACCATCCGCCCGTTTCACCAAACTCAAGGTAATTACACTGACTAGGAATGGTGAATGCGCATGACTACACATCTTCCAGGTGAAATAGTTACACCTTGTAAATGCACTCGTCACTTGTGCATTATGTACCTGTTACTTTGTTTTTTTAATCGTTAGATTTGGATACTGGATCAGTGGATCTGGGAGTGACCCCAAAAATATGTAGATCTAGCACAATGGGGTATTTCCAGTCATTAAATTTTTAAAAAAATCCGAAGTATGCTTGGGGTTAACAAAAATCGACTCTGTTCGTTGGCAAAATGTCAACATAAAATTAGAGAAATAGAAACTGGGAGGATGAAAAAAAAGGCGGGCCGTGACGTAGAGTGAAATATCTACATCACGGCCCGAAATGTTGAAAATTGAAAAATTAAAATTAAAAAAGGTCAAGATGGAAATAATATAATAGCTTAATGTTAGTTAGCCATTCTTGAACGATAAAGTAACCTTGATTGCCGAGATCCCGATGGATACCACTTTTACGCATGCACACACACAGCCTGGCTGTGACGTAGACATAGGACTGGCGCTGTTTCAACATTCGATACCTTTATTTCGCATTTCCATAAGTATATTACACAATGGTCATGTGTCCTTTTCACAGTTACTTGAACTAAAATATTCCAAGAATCATCTTATTTTTAGACTCACTGGAATACCTCATTATTGTTGTAGGGCTGGCAACGCTGCTCCCCAAGTATGTTAATAATAATTAGCAACAAAGTGATTATCTAGTTGGGTCCATGGTTTGAGGGATTGTGAAGCATGTTGTTGATTGATAATCAGCAGCTGGATGATAAGTAATCAAACAGCTTGTGCCCAGTGACAAGATGTTGGTGTGAACGGCTAAGGTAATGAGGAGTACCCAGGACTTCTGTTTATATTTTTAAATGGAAGTAGGTCCCATTCCAAGAATTTTGAGACCAACCGCAGTCTCCTATGATGAATAGTTAGTTCTTTTTCTATGAGCTTTCAAAGTTTTGGCAACGAGCGAGGTCACGCAGGGCAAGAGGGTCCCACTCAGGTGGGAGGGGTGCAATGACGTCAGTCGTTGCCAAAACTTTAAAGCTCATAGAAAAAGAACTATTCATCGTAGGAGAGTGCGGTTAGTCTCATAATTCTTAGAATCTATTTGAATTTGAAAATGGGGAAGAAGAACGGAAGAAAAGTAACAAAATACGTGGGTTGGGTACTCCTCGTTACCTGTCATAAAATCTTCGCGTGCCCTTCGCATTGTAATTGTAGCATTGAATAAAATCAAAAGACAAGGGCCCGGTTCTGTTTCAGGTGAGTGATTTACCTCAACAGTACAACAGCGTGGCGGCATATGAAGCGGCCATTCGGGCGCCGATTGGCGACACCTGGGTGACGCAGTTGGCTCACACCTCCCTCATCGCTCCCCAAGTCATCACCAAAATAGGTGCCATCATCGAACCTCTCGACACCTCCGTGCTCCTACAGAAGGAACAAGAGGAAAAACGCACCAAAGTGAACCTGGATAAAGCCCGCGGTAAAAAGACCGGTGACAGGAAAAACTCGGGTAAAAACAGTGGAAAACCCAAAAATGGACCTTCCAAAAAAGTGAATAAAACCAGACCTTCCAAACAAGTTATTAGAAATAAACAATCCAATAATACGAACAATAATGACAAAAGGAAGAAACCCTGAGTAAAATCTGAAGCATGTATACCTACCTTCAATATGTAAATAGTTGTTATTTTATTTAAATCGCAATATAATTATTCTGAAGTTGAACGCATCTCTTCTTGTGTTATAATATCAGAGATCTATCAGGTACTGGCATCTACCTCCATGTAGGCTTATGTATGAAAGTTCCCCAATTCCGTGGAACTTTATTCTAGGTTACTTTCTCCCTATTCTAGGTTATCCAGTCTGAGCTACCCTCCCCACACTTACTGTGCCCACCAAGGCCGTACATTAATCCACAGTGTCCTTTCTAGCAGTGGGAATTTGTTCCACCTATTTCCCATCCCTGCTATTTGGAGGGTATTTGTGGAACCACAACTTACCACATCACTGAAGATAGGTACAGGGTGGTCCACGGGAACGTGACGATTTTTAAATGAGCAATGCACAGTTATTTTTCTCGTAAAATTTGTGTTTGGATATTTCGTTAGCCAATACATTTTATGTGTTAAAAATTACATGAGCCGTGTGACGACCGTCCTGCTCATAACACAGTGCAAGTCCATTCATGAACTGTTGGTTGAAAGTAATCCAATAAAGGTGTCTTCTGCACGAATTGATTACTTCGTCATGAGTGTCCAGGGTTTGTTCAGGTAAACACGAGGTCGCCAAAGCGTGAAATCAGGCGCTCTGGGAACATGTGGAGCAGAACATCCATTGTTGCTGTTGCAGTATGAGGGGTTAGCCCCCGTCTTGCTGAAAAAGTCTGGGGGTCTATTCACTAAAAGAGGTTATCTATCTATTTTGAAAATCTCCTGGGAAAACGTCATCAGAATCGGGCCATAGGTACCTGAGAAATCTAGTACCCTGGATTTCGCGTTTGCGCATGTGCATTGGTCATACCAGGTTATCCGATCGTTCCGAAATTCACAGGGAACCATATGGGGCCCAACCCCGCATGCCCCTGAGAGAGCAGCAAAATCGAATTTCAACTGAGAAAGTTATGCTTGTGTCTAGGATTTGCTGAAAGTCAGCCAAACACCGAACCAAATTTGTAAAGCACTAAAGCGTAAAATGAGAGTTGAAACTTAGTTTTGGACGCACAAAAACAAATTCCTCTCAAAACGGAAAACAAAGTTTCCGCTACTTCGGTAGGCTCGGAAGCAAAATTAAACAATGGATGTACGTGGATAGGTTTACAAGGAATTTACAGCTTAATTTGTAATGTTTCTATGAAAGTATGTATATTTCATAGTAATTATTTCTGCACAATTCTGTTTTATTTATTCATTTTTTTTAAATGTCAGTGCAGTGGAGGAGTGCATTCTCTGAACATTCCACCAAGTATCTGGTGGCGTTCTTCAGCAGGACACTCACATTCAACAATGAAGCTTTCCACGTCCTCAGTTACATAGCAGTGGTTGCCAAGTTGGTTGGTTTGAGTGGTTGTGCAGGTTCAGTACCACATTGTGAGCATTTAACAGAGTGATAATATTATTTTTTACCTCAGCTCTGCTCTCAGATTAGGCCACTCCTAAATTGCCCTAATAAAATAATTTATTTTAAATTAGGTGCTATAGGATAAATTAGATATTATAGGAGAAGGGAAGATATTAGTAGACAATGATTCTGCTCGGGCTCGATACCTTTTTACTGGGTAATTAAGAAATGAAGCTCCAAGAAATTTATTTTAGGGGGAGAGAATAAAGAACCTAAATTTACCCAAAAGGGGGGTGGGGATGGATTTATATATTTTTCTAAGGTTACAGTTTCAAAGGATGACCTATTGGGCAACCGCAGAATTGTTAAAAGGATGAAATGGTTTAAATATCGAGTGATATAAATAAAAATGAGGGGTGTTACCTTGTTGAAGGCAGGAACTGGATTGTCCGTTCTCCTTCTCATCACTGGGACAGGTGGCACCGTTCCTGAGTAATAGTTCTGCGTGCTCATGCATTAGGAACTGTTACTCTCCACCCGACCTCCTCAAATTGTGTAGTTGCTGCCGGGTGGAGGCATCAGGCATCGGTGGTTGGGACCTACGGTTAGGGTCAGGGTCCTAGTAAATATCATTTGCAATTTTAACGAAGGCAGTACCTACTGAAGTTACATAGATTTCTTATATATACTATGGAGCTGACTCAAGATACTGCTCGGTCTGTAGTTACAATTGATATGGTTGTGGTTGGGGGGAGGTTATTGATTTTGGATCACCGTATTTTGCTCGGCTGTTTGTTGCAATAGGCGGCTGTTGCAATAGATTGTGCGTATCCGCAGTAATTGTTTCATGCATTTTTGCTAACATTGGTTTCAAATTTTCTATTATTTTTTCCATTAGGAAGGTTTTTTCGGATTTCGAACAAGTTTAGGTTTTAAAAAATCCTAGAATGGATTTACCTACCTGAGAGGTTGGTAGGTGAGTACATCCAAAAGTTCGTCATTCGGATGAACAAAATATGGTAATTCCGGAGTAGGGATATAGTAATCAGCTCCCCCTGAGTTGGCAACATTGATACCATAGGACACATGAACATAAAATACGAAACTTGAATGTAGTGATTCACTGTTCATTCGTTTTATTTATTTTCTCTAAGTGAATAGCAATTTTTTGTTTCTTTCATCAGGAAGATCCATTCGATATCTTTCAAACAAGAAAATTGTACAATAACAAAGGTAGTGAGACAAAGACGTTTCATGGTAGCAGACGTTACATAAATTAAAACCGCAATCTCACATGGAAGGTATTGAAAATATTAGTTTAGTAAGAAACACCTTACATAAATGACATTAATATCAGTATCCAAAACTGGGCTTGGTTTCAGGTTATTTCACACCTAACTTCGTCCCAGCCGGAAAGTATCATCATTAAATAATCATAATCACAATCTGTCATAATTAAACGCAATTGTATTCAAAGTTGAAACACCGATTACAACCTTTGGACCCCATAGATTTCAAACAAAGAGATTGACAAAACATGTAAGATCATCTACAAGAATTCACTGATTCGACGAATATAATGTGACTGTAAAAATAACCTGGTATTGGTTAACACTATGTACAAAATTTGATATCTCAGAGCATCCCGCCATGAAAACTTGAAGCGATTTCAGTTCCAAGGAACCCCCAAATTTTTAAATAGGTAAGCATAAACCTATCTTGGCGTCACAGTGGTCCGAAATGTAATTTTAGAGCGGAAAAAATGATTTAAGTATTCTTATAGGACATTTTGGGCATAGAAGCAGAACATTTTGGGTTTCCATTTGGATGAAATTCAACTTTTCTCGCTCTAAAATCACACTGTGGACCACTGTGCGTCAGCGTGTCCATAACAAAGTAGGTAATCTAATAAAATCTGATGAATAACATAAGACGGTACACAAATAAGTACTCTATTTGGTTGCAAAAGAATAAAATAAACAAATATTTTTATATATATATATATATATATATATATATATATATATGTATAAAATAAATTAATATTAAGACCACCAAAACGTGATTCAACACGATGCTTTTCCATATCGAGCTACGTTTCCTATTGGGTTTACATTAACCCAATAGGATATGAGGGTATAATAAATACAAAGGTGCCCTGTAAAATCACGATGACTAAGATCATTTTATAAATTAGGTACATAAATATAAATACGATATGCAAATAATTGCTATTATAGGTCTATACATTTTATTAGTAATAGTTCACGATGGATTCATATAATCAGTAGCGAAGGCACTTGATCAATACATTAACTTCCTGTAAGATATCCCAATTTAGAATAACACATGAAAACGAAGTGTTGATCTTCGTCCTTTCTAGTCCGCTTTTCGTGAAAATTAGCCAACTGTTTATTATGGTTCATTATAGAGTTATTTTCGTGAGGAAATGTGGTATAAAGCAGAGATGGGTGATGGATAATGTAAAGGAAGACAAGTTTTGTGAGTTGGTGTAAGAGTGAAATCCCGCTTCTTCCAACTTCGACTCATGTTGCTGCAGTGCGATGGGAAACGCTTCGTCCAACTGATAGTACCTACTGGACCATTATTACTATTGCAGAGTATTTTGACGTTCATTTTTTTCCCCAACGCTATTTGAAAAACTTGAAATCCCACATAAAAAAGTATGGAAATTGTTGTGTGTAAGTATGGAAGTATGGAGATTCAGTGACTAGGTCTTCGAGATGTGCCGTCCTCCTCAGCAGTGAGCGTAACTCCTCAAGTTCCTCAGTTCGTGGATACCTGCCATGGAATCTATGTCACTATGGCTGAGGTAAGTAAAAGGATCCGCTCCTCGGGATTTGTTTTATTCCTCGAGTCGTTCACGTTCAATCTTGGGTCGTTCTGAACGTGATGTAAAGAACAAACATCTGCATCCTCCATCGTAATTGGCTGTTCACTTACAGTGTGGATACAATTGGGTACATGCAGGATATTAGCAGTCACGTGTGACCATAGGGTACAAAGCATTAAACAGCAGTACGTCTCAAGACACTAGGGAGAGGGTTATCCTCTGTTCAGTAACCTCCTGTTCAGGGTAATTTGTAGCAGCCACAAAGACACCGCTCAGCAATAAGCACAAAAATGGTAACTGCAAGGCGGGTTGCGCGCTGTTCTCCTCTATGCACTAAACATGTCAAACATTTAAATAAACTAACGTTCACATTGTCAAGGGCTGTTAACAAGTTTCATTTTGGATTGTGCCCTCTTGGGTGATGCCGAATGGATCCAAGTCACTGAACAGCACAAGATGGCCCATGTAACAGCTAAGTTGCCAATTCAAAAGTCTGCAGGGAGATTTTCAGCAAACACATTGTGATCAGTAACTTCCACGAAGTGCAGAAATGGCACCTGCCACGCTGATTACACTTTTCTTCACGCTCTGTTGAGACGAAGAATGAACGAATTCTTCCTCCATCATGTTCACCTATTGCAGAACCGCTCAGAATAAATGAACGACTCTGTTACAACAAATAACGGCTCTGGAAGCAAGGAACGAATCCTAAGGAGTGAATGAATGCATCATGAACGGTTCCAACAAAGAAACAATTTGCTCCATCACGTCTACCTGGCAAAAACGGGGATAAAATACATCGGACTGTTTCGGAGGAAGATTCCACACAGTTCCTGGTCATGGTAGGCTCAATTTTGGTACTTGCCATACTGAATGAGATTAGTTGGGATTGTGAGACTCCCACACGCACCAAAGAGTCTGCTCCATGTGTACGGATTTCCATGAAGTATCACCTTTTATTTATTTATGAAATACTAAACCTTGATGAAATTGAATGATACTTATTTTATGTTGATACTCTTATCAATCTACAAATATCGATGTTTTGGTGTCTGCTGCTGTCTAGTTATGGTAATTATTTTTAGTACTGATGGTTCATCAAATTCACGGCACATGGACTCACAAAGATTACTGAGGTGACAAAATACAATATAGGTACTATACAAGGCGTTTGAATTATAAATCTAAGACCTGACTACTATACAATGAACCATGAACATCATACCTTATATATTTGGTTAGTGAATGACTTAGCTACGTAAAACTCCTCCACTTTTTTGACTCCCTCGTTGCCTAGTAAAATGGTACAGCAGGGACCCCACAATCAAACCGATTTAATTCAATTATAATACCAGGGACCCCACAATCAAAGCAATTTAATTCAATTATAATTCCGTCATTTTTCAACAGGCCTGTAGGCCACACAGATTTATAAAAAATAAATAAACAAAGCAAACTTTAAAGAAAAGCAAATGCCTACGTTAATTACGGAAGTGTCCAAGACGTTCGACTCTTCAGTATAAAACAGCAACCGCTTCAAATGGTTTGTAATTGATGGAATGGTTCCGCAATCCTTGATACATACAGAATCGTCTGAAACATTTCGATCAAAATTCGAGGTTAGTTGGAGTGTGGTCCCGATCACATTAATTGACTCCCACTGGAGTTGATATTAACTTCTACGAGTGTGATGATATGAGATTTTTCAACGATCGTTGATCATTTTCAAGCTCATCTTGAACATTTAGAATATAGTTGATCCAGGCAGAACTTCATCGAATGCGAATGGTATTCGGACAATTTTTTCTGTAAGCACTTATTCTTAGGCTGAGCATAATCAGAAAAACAAACAGAACATTAAATTCCATTACACTAAACAGTTCTGCAAGAAGCCAGGAATCGATTATTTTGCTCATTTCTGATCGAAAAGGTCTTCTTAGTTTTTGAGTTATGAGTTATATTTTGGTAGGTAGAGATTTGTTAATAACTGGCAGCAGCTCTTTTCTGCGCTTAACCTAGTTTGAAAGCAAAAAGGCGAAATTTTCCGTCTGTTATGTTGGCAACCCTGCCCTCGTCAGCCTCTGAGCCATAGCCGTCATTCTCTTTTGTTCGTCGTTTGGAGCATAACCTAGTCTGTTTGTGTTCAAAAATTTAAAGTGTTCTTTTCTTAAAGACCTTCAGACTTTTTTCGTTTTAAAAGTGCCTTCGCGTCGTCGTTCAAGTCATTATCTTCGGGTTGTCATGATGGAGACAGATGAAAACCTGAGTGCTTTGAACCCCTGAAATCTTTTATTGAAGGCCGAACTTCTGCGAATCCCACTTCAAAGCACTCGTAACTTGAAAAGTGCCGTCTCAAATCTCATTTACCGGCGGCAGGAAGAACTAACTTAGGATCTCAGCTTTTAAACTAATATATTTTATTTTATTTTATTTTTGTAATTTATTTTTTACAAATAGGTACTGAGCGGTTGCTGGTTAATAGGTGTTTTCTAGAGGTGCTTCCTGTTGACGAACCAATGAGGAGTTTTATTCATGCGAGTGTGTCCAACATTCTCGGCAACTTTTAAAAAGAGCTTAGAAAAACACTTGGATGGGCCCTAGCCATCCATCTTAACAGCCCTGATCCCTAGCCCTTAGGCCTTTGCGTCTTTAAAGATGGAATTCGGAACCTGTCTTCTAAATACCTCCGTCAATTCAGCCCTTGGCCCTTTCATTCTTTGACTCGCTGAAATAGGTTAATACCGTTTAAATTTGATTAGTATAACACATCGAACAACATTATTTTGTTTACAAAAAAGTCTGCCAATTCTAGTAGGCTTCCTCACTTGAATCAGATGAACGTATAGAATAGCTGGGTAGGTTTATTTTGATACGGGACCATCTGCGATCCAACCCACGTGTACCCTAAAAATGTCAGCTCTCTACGACTATTTTCGCGTAATTAGAAACTTCAAAAAGAAATGGTCAACATTTCATGTTTGCGCAAGCGTGGAAGAAAGTTACAGTACAAGTCCAGTGAAATTCATACGGAACTATCAAAGTATTATTCCTGACGGACCCTCCAAGTTTGAACTTACTTCAACGATATTCAAGGTAGTTGCGGGCGTTTCAAGTATTTCACGTTCGCCCATGCGCAGACGAAAGTTACAGTACTTTTTTTATGATTCTGGTATGGGACCATATGTGACCCAACCCGCTCCTACCCTTCACGTTTCAGCCGATTTCGACCATTATTTCGGGTATGGGCGTTACAAGGAATTGACCAGAGACAGACACACAGACGGACAGTCAGCCACGGAACCAAGAATGTTCATCGATGTCTGAAACGCAAAATGCGAGTGGAAATAATTTTTTTTTTCGACTTGCACGAATAAAAAGCTTCCCTACCTTTGGTAGTGAGGGAAAAAATCCTAATCAACTCTTCAAAATGACCTCCCTCGTTCTGTAAACACAGTCTGGCTCTTCTGTTTAGATTGCCGACTTCCCGCCCTCTTTCTCAGTTTTATGTAGAAAAACGTGATTTACGAGAAAAAAGTTAAATTGCCAAATAACTCGTAATCTGAGGGTTTAAAAAATTCCCAAGAGAAATTTCGATTGGAAATGAGCCAACAAATCGACTAGGTATACCTACCTATATACTTCTTGCAGAGCTGTTTTGTGTACACAATGTATAGGTATTTTTTAAAATCACTAACAATACCACTAAGGGCCCATGCGGTTAGTTTTGCACACAGTGCGGAACAATTATTATATTTCAGTTATTACCAAGTTACTTTCATTTTGTTTTAAACTTTATACAGTATCCGGTTTGACTAAGGACATCAAAAATCGCTATTATCTTACTTTACTACATTATCTTTGGTACGGGTGAACTCGACTTATTGAATCTCAAGTTGCTAATGGCAGATGACCCTATTGTGCAGAACGCTGTGCCAGAGATTCAGGATGGTCTCAAACTGAATGTCAGAAGAAATTTGTCAGAAGTCGTCCGAGAAATTGTACACTGGTTATATTACTGGGTAAGGAGCTGTTGAACACATCCTTGTTAGGTTATTCCTCCAACAACAACAAAAACACTAACATTCCAAAACTCGTAAGAAATATGTGTAAACCAAAACTTGTACCTATGTACTTTCCTACTTTAAAAGTGAAAAATGGCAAAATGGTTTTTCAGCAACCCCAAATCGCATAGTGGGTAGATTTCTGATGAGCGTGGAATTTCTCCCGCCAAACGTTTGCGAGCCACCTGAAGAGCGAAGCAATGACGTTATGACGACCAATATGGCGGAAGTCCGAATGTTTTACATGCCCCCTTCGTCCATGGCTTTGCTGATGTCGGACACGAGTCTATCGAGAGTATCCTTGTAGGCCGACTCGGGTTTGAAGACGCTATCCAGGAACTGCGGGTTCCCAAAGAAACTGAACACGGAGTCGATCCTCTGTAACAAGGAAATGCAGGATGGGAATAAATCACTCTGAATGAACCAATATATAATTTTTGCAAGTTTATTTAGTTGTAAATTTGCAGGCATATCGTATAATATTTATAAATACCTAACTGTATACCAAATGCCTTTAACGTTGTTGACACTTCCAAACCACAGGTGCCACCACTGTTGCTTGGTGAGCATGGAAATCGGTGTAGTATCCATGACGAGCAGCCTCATTCCAGAGGTTTAATTTGGTTTGTTGCAAACTTAATAATATCATCCTACCAGCTTTTATAATAATATCCATCGAAGCAAAATTGGGGAGAGATAAACAACCTCAACCTTTTGCGGTCGTAGTGCATGTGTCACATGCAGCCTGATTGGAGCTAACCGTAAAGGTTTGTGTATCGCGCGTAATCGACGAGGTATAGCCTGTGCTCCAGCATCAATCTGTGCAGAACCCCACACGCAGATCCGTAAAGCGCGTAAATAGACTTTTTGATCTTGAACACTCTGGCAAAAGTCGTCCTGCGTAGAGCGTAAACCTGATGAGTCAATCAAATTCAATTACCCGTTTGCATTTTGCGCGTTTTACGTGGATTACGCGTCAATGTGAACCAAGCTTAAAACCCAAACATGTAATTAAACTTGACTGGCTCATTAGGTTGAATGGTATTATTTGCAATGATATTTAAAGGAATTAAACTCATTTTCAGGTTTACGCTCTTTAAGCTGGGTTCACATTGACATGTAATCGACGTAAAACGCGTAACTGAATTTCACTGGCTCATCTGGTTTACGTTCTTTCCATGCGACGACTTTTGAACCAGTTTCCTAGATTTTAAAAATCCAGATATTTACGCGCTTTACGGATCTGCGCGTGGGTACTGCACAGGCGGGAGGCTGGAGCACAGGCCATATCTCAAAGATTACACACTTTACGCACATAACTAGTGTTGCCTATGTAAACGTTTGACATTTTTACACGCTCTACACAAACCTTTTACGGCCTTTTAAGCGCTTTACATCGATTACGCGTCAATGTGAACCCAGCTTTATGCGCGATGCCTTTTGAACCATAGCGTCCAAGATCAAAGAATCCAGATATTTTTACGCGTTTTACGGATCTGCGCGTGCGGAGGCTGGAGCACGGGCTATATCTCGACGATTACGCGCTTTACGTCCCTAACTAGAGTTATCCACGTCAACTGTTCGACGTTTTTACGTGCTTTACGCGAACCTTTACGGCCTTTGCGTTGTACGCCCTTTACGTCAATGTGAACCCAGCTTAAGGGAAATTTCTTTCACTTCTTGATTTCATATCCTAGCATTTATACTCTTGTGTTTTTTCTCTTTTTGTGAGCATTTGAACAAGTCAAAAGGGTGTGGACTGTGACCCATCTACTGGATATTCTTCGAGATGAACAAGGAATTGTCGAATTTCGATATTTAGATCTGACAATACCACTTCTCTACATTCAAAATCAGTCGGAAAAATTCATAAAAACTGACTAAATTGGAACGACGAAAATTTTGTTGAGATGATAAAAAACTCCAAGATCCCTCAAAATACAGAGACGACCAGGCTAAAGCTGGGTTCACATGACGGCCGCATAATCAACGTAAAACGTGCAAAACTCAAAACGCGTAATTGAATTTGATTGGCTCATCAGGTTTACGCTTTACGCGCGACGACTTTGAACCAGAGTGTCCAAGATCAAAAAATCTAGGTATTCACGCGCTTTACGATCTGGCGCGTGGGTTCTGCACAGGCGGGAGGCTGGAGCACGGGCTATATCTCGACGATTACGCGCTTTACATCCATAGCTAGTGTTTTCCATGTGAACTGTTTGACGCTTTTGCATGCTTTACACGAACCTTTACGGCCTTTGCGTTTTACGCGCTTTACGTTGATTGTGCATCCATGGAACCCGGCTTAACTCATCATGGCAAACAGTGATACGACCAGGTTTGCAGCCATGATGTGCATGACAAATGCACTAAGACCGCTGCGCCTGCTGACCTCTTCCAAAAGGTTAATTGTTTTATTAATATGGCATGAAACAGTAATAAAACTCTAAGTAAATGAATCATGGACCACCAATAACGATATGGATGAGCCAGTTACGCAACAATCAGTGTTCTAAATGTCGAAATAATATTAATAGCCCTTCAGGTTATAATATCTGTAATTAGTGTTATAGAAGACCATTAGTAAATGAGTGTAACATCTAACCACATTAGTACCTACCTGCATGGACTTATCGGTGAGGTGACGCCCTACAACTTGCTTCAGGAGACCATTGGACTCCTGCAGGGCCTTGTGAAGGTAGGGACGGTCATAGCTGAATTCCACCTCGTGGAAACTAATGACAGCCATCGCCGCCGAATGGAATTTGTTTTTGAACTTCTCTGCGACCCGGATCTCCTCAGCGTTGAACTGGCCGTTCCTGTAGAGGACGCCGATCTTGATGACCACTTTGATGATGTTCTTTATCAGCTTTTCCGCCTCCTTTTTGTTGTCCGTCTGTGGAATCCGAAGACAGTGAGGCATGAATACATGATACACATACTTATAAGATATTCAAGAATGTGGCTGCCTACTTTCCATCGAAAGAAAAGAGAAGAGGCGGCACACCATAAGTTCACTTGACCTATTTCCTTTCACTCCGGGGCGGAGCATAGGATCTCAATGAGTGTTTTCCATTCCGAACGATTTCCGACCAGGCGCTTAACATCTTGCCATTACTTCCGTGATCGGCTGGCTTCTGCCTCCACAGATCGTCTCCACGTTGCTCTTGGTCGCCAATGGAACCCGCAAGTTCCACCAGTCTAAGGAGAGTTGTATTCTGTCTGCCAGGAGTTCTTTAGTGCGCAATTTAGGGTGACAGAATAACGATCGTGTTATTAAATTATGTTTTTTCTCTTGTACCTATCATCTGTTTATTTATTGTATTTTGACGGATGTATTACCAGTTTTGGTCCTACAATAAAATAAAATAACCTATCTATCCAAGGCTCTCAGTTCCACAGCTCCTTCGACTTTCCACAGGGAGTGGCATATCCAGTTCCATTTTCTCCTTTTTATCGCTAGAGAGCCAAGTGTATGCCTGCTGGGTACTTTCTAGCCACCAGATCCGCAGGATTCGCCTCAGGCAGCGGTTCACGAAAACCTGGAGCTTTTTGGTTACAGTTCTTGTCACCTTCCACATTTCACATCCTTCCAGGATAACTGATTTGATCGTACTGAACTTGAACAGGTGAAACTTGGTCCCTTGCGAAATATTTCTACTTCGCCAAGCTGAATAAATGCGCCGTTTGCCTTCCTGATTCTGATTTTTACGTCATATCAGTTCCTTCTCGGACATCAACGTAGCTCCCAAGCTATTGGAAGCTACGCCACCTGTTCGACGACCCAGTCATCCCCCTCCAAGGCTTCACGTTTGGGAACATTGATCCGAATTTCTTTCGTTTTACTGAAAACTGCAATCAATGTTCAGGCCAGCCACCCTGAGTTTGCCTGAATGAATTAAGATGGGTTTGGCACAGTGGTTCGGTACATTTAGCATTGATATTGTGGAAGTGAGAGACCTACTCAAAGATAGGACCTGCATAAGAAAACCTACCTACAACTCGTAAGTACTTTGGTCTATGTCTGGTACTTGACAGTGTTCAAGAGATCAACAATATTTTAAAGGGGTAAATGCGGGCATGAAGACCTCAGCGCAAGAGCAAAGAATTCGACGTAGGTAATGATGATGAAGACCTCAACGCAAGAGCAAAGAATTTGACCGTCCTATGACGGTTGGTCCGATTTTGAGCGAGTTTTTAGGATCAAAATACTCAGAACGTTCAAAAGTATAATCTAACACGTAATATAGATAGGTATAATATAGATCTAAAGCATAATCTAACATATAATCCAGATAGGTACCTGGGTAAAGTACCTTAGTATGATTTCTTAAACCCTCATCCAAAACTCTGGTAGGTAAGCACTTGTCTATTGCTATGTCAATTCATGTTTTTGGGCTGTCAATCCGAAACTTGCGTTATGACACCATCAAAGAGAAATGTGACAGGCCAGCCAGTTAATAACTGATACCCTATTATATAAAACGGGAAGGATGCGTGTCTGTATGGCTTCTCCGTCTAAACTATTGGACCGATTTTCACGCGGCTGGTATCGTTGAATTCCTCGCATCTCGGCGCACAGTTAGGCCACCTTGATTTTCGGATCCTCTCCTTCATCCTCAACGCGGCATTAACCGTCATCCGGATAAACACGTGGCAAAAGAAGTTTTTGCGTCGAGTTTAACGGTACCTACCAGAACGATTTCAGTGGGACTGACCATTCGTATTTTATACAGGAAAAAGGGGAATAAATAGCGACCATCGCTAATCCAGAAATTTGGAGACATATTTTCAGTGGAATGCAGAGGTAATTTTTATCCAATTTGGCCTCTGTAGGACTTCTAAGAATAACGAGATGAGGAGCCACCTAATTAGCTGAGTGAGCCCAGAAGGTAAATATTTTCTTTCCTGTTTGACCTAACGGGCTGAAATTTAAAATGGAGCCTCTGTAGGACTGCTGACCATGTGAATCATAATAAGATCTTGAACATGTATTTGTGAAACTGCCATTATCAAGAGCGAATTTTTCGTGGCTTCCGTTCGATGCCCCCGTTGTATTTAGTAGAACGGGTTTTCCTGCTAGTATTACAAAATAGTGAAGTTGCAACAGCGTTACTTTGCTCAGTGTCAGCTGCGATGTTATCTACTAAACGTTTGAAGGCATTTTAAATAAATACTACCTACTACAAAATACCGTTTATACCACAAAAAAACCTCGATTCGTAGGTACTCCCACATTTTCCCCGCTTCTAGGGGAAAATATACGCATGATTCAACGACTTTCCGTGAGGAGGAGATATTTGTCTTCTAAATTTTCATTTTGCTGGGATGACTTACTTACCTATTAGTTTGTGGTTCACAGTGTAGATAGGATATCAGATTGTGTGAAGACCACTATGCTAGAGACATGTTTTTGCAGACTGAACGCAATAGGTAGGTACAGGTACCTACAACAAGAATGATCAGCCACGAGATGAAGTCAGCCAAGAGCGGGACATCACATTGTTTATCACGCCCAGACGAAACCACCGCTATGATAACAGTCGCTACGATGGGTGCGGCGAGCGAATGGATCCCAGTCACGCACTGCATTGTAAGAAGGCGAATTGCGAATCCCAAGCTCTCCAAATAAGAGCTCGCTTGTGGTACGTAAATGGTCAAGTGGGCAAGGCCTACGTGGTGGTTGATTGGCTGAGTGCCAGTTGCAGGAGAAAGGACAACAGAGACCGGTAGCTGACATCAGAATTCATGAAGTGCCGTGTGTGCATGTGAAGAGCCGATTACCGTTCGAGCCTTTCGAGCCTGGCATATTTAATTCAGGCTCCGTTTTCAGGTAAGAATTTTGATAACCCCAGCTCAAAATGCCCCTAATGTACCTGCTTTTGGTACCTTAACAAACTGTCCCTCTACTCTTCTTCGAGTTTAGCTTCGATAGTGAGGTGATTCACAGCTGTTCTCCAGCACAGTTTACATCTGATTAGATATTGCAATAGTGTTGTTGCAAGTTTAGTCGATGGTACAGCGAGCGTTTTGGCAGGTTTCAAAGAAGGTTTCCAGATGAATTATACATGCTGCACTGCACGAGGATGGATCCAAGATATAAAACAGTTGCGGCTGTGCCTTTTTTAAACCACAAGCCACGATCAGCAGACCATTCAAGCTACCAAAAATTTCACCTAAGAGGTGGCAGCTAGCTCTCCGGTAAGCCAGGTATCTACAGTGTCATGGTTCCCCTCAAATCCTCCTAAGTAATATAGATAGATTTAACCAAATAAATAAAGGGAACGACGAGCCGGGTAACGCCAAGGGAGAAGGGTTCCTTCCATCAACCTGCTATCGCTCCTCAACAGTCATAACGGCCGACTGTGGATGGGGGACGGGTGGAAAGGGGCCTTTATAAGCAGACCTTCTGGCCCAGCTTGTCATTCGACCGACCGACCCTTGATTTACAACTTCTCTCTCGATCCTCTCTCTCTCTCGCCCTCTCTCTTAGCTCTCCTTGCACTTGCTGTGGTGAAAATCGTGGGGTGCTCTCCTCCTTCCTGGTATCTGCTGTGGTGAAAACCGCGGTATACCTCCTTCTCCTCTGGCACCTGCTGTGGTGAAAACCGCGGGGTGCTAGCCTCCACCTTCCAGGCGTCTGCTGTGGTGAAAACCGAGGGACGCCTCCTACTCCTCTAACAGCTGCTGTGGCGAAAACCGCGGGGCGTTAGCAAAAGACTCCAACGGAACACATCCTTCCTCCTCCTTCATCCAACCTCTCACTTCACCCTTCATCCTTCATTCATCTCACCCGCCTTGTCCTGAGTCCGACCTCCACGGCTCACGTCATACAGAACAGAACGTGTCGCTGTAAATGTCAACCGTTCATCATTCTCTCCATCTTCTGAAATAACTTAGCTTCATTACACCTTTTCACACTAGGGTAATTTTATTCAACAGTCTTCTCCTTCCCGTATTCTGTCACTATGATTCAGTGTTTATGCACCACCTTGATTCTTTCTAGAAGGCGCCTCGAGGTTCTCTTCAATTGTTGTATAAGGTATGTAACGGTATAAGATTTCGACAGGGACAGTGCCGGCTTACACCCTTGACTTGTTTGATTGAAACTAGTCGATCCTCCAGAGCCAACACCTTTTCCGTACCAGAGCATAGAACTAGATTCATGAGCCGGTCCCTTTCTGTGGAGGGGCAAGGTTTTGGACGTATCTTCCTCTCTCCCTTAGACCAGCCAAATCCTCGACCTCTTTTAAATCTGTCTTTATGACCTGATCAAATCGAAAGATTTTGTTACCTAGCCTTTGCTCTTCCCTAAGATTTTTCTTTTTCCCCACTTAATTTTATGCTCATTCTCTGCTTATACTTTTTTGTTCTTGTAGTTTGCTTTATCTCATGTTTCGCTGTCATTTGTGATTACACATTATCGACTCTTCTACCGTGTACCTCGTTGAGACACTAGTCTCCTGCGCATTGACAAATAAATAAATAAATAAAATAAAATGTCAAAGAGTGTCGCAGCGTTGAAATTATCACATTTGAAGTGGGTTAGTAGATAAAATCATATCTTGATGGATATATTAGAGCTGATCAATCTCTGTCGAATACTAAAGTAACAAGTGCATTTCTTATGACTCTAGCACTCCACAGGCAATGAGACTGAGATGGCAGATACCATGCCAAATGTTTGAAAACGGCTCGGCCTTCAGTGGTCCAAAATTGAGTCTGGCGACCTCATAAAACGAAGTTTGTATTGTGCGAAATAATTATTAAGATATAGTTTGTGCGAAATAATTATTAAGATATTGTTATGTACAGATAATAACGCGGTTGCCTCAGGTTAGTGCCAACTGAAGCAAAAACAATTATTCATCTACAGGGTGGGTCCATGACCTCTGAAGAAGGCTGCGGATGCACTATATGTGCCACGTTAATTAGGGTTTTTCTTATCCTACTATATTCTGTTTTGCGCGAAACTGTAACGCTTCTTCTAACGAAGTTTTCTTGGTTGAAAAAAGAGTCGTTGCTAGTGTCGTTTTCGATCATTCTCTGTTCATGATTTGAATCAATAAAGCATGATTTGACATTCATGTGTGGCGTCTGGTTTATATTCATTTTACATTAGCCATTAAGAATGATCCCTAGGTGTCTGTAAGACAGCCACGTTTTTTTAAATAACCAATGAACCATAGCCTGCACCTGAACGAAAGCAAATGCAAATGGTCCCCGATCAGCAAGGCTGTCAAAACAACGTCACCACCTGCCTCCGCCAACTTATTCCTCCGCTTCTTTTTATGAAATCTCGATTTACAAAACCCTGTCAAATAATAAGAGAAGGGTTTTCCCCGTTCCAAGTCGACTTCCGCACTTCACATATCAAGATCTTCCAGAAAAAAACATAAACAAAATCCAGGATAACTGCCCATTCAACCAAGAGAGTTGAACATTTTAAAAGCGACCGAAACAAGAGCGGAACAGAAACCTGAATTCCCATCCCGAGGGGAAAGTAATATTCAAGTCGTTGAGGGCAACTGAAATATTCAAGCGCCCTAATTAAACGGGGTTTCAGCAAGTTTTGCGTACAGCCCGGCGGACGCGTCAGTAAAAATATTAATTTCTGGCAAAACAGAGGCTGTTTTCAGAGCCACATTTTTCATCGTAGTTAGTTAACACAAGCTATTAATCTTGGGCATTCCTCGGAAGAGTGTCCAAGGTTAAATTAACGCAATTCTATCCAAAATGCACGAATGAAACAATCGGATTATCGAAAGGAAAAACCTAACTTTAAAAGTCAGTACTCCAATTTTCAGCAATCTGTAACTTTAAAAATAAATAAATTTTTCGCCTTTTTGAAGAGAGGGAGTGTCTATTAATATGTACTATACTATACTATTATAGTACATTATTAACTATTAACTATTAACTACCTATATAATATACAAAATCTCTATGGTACGCAATATGTTCGCCTCTATACGTGCAATTCGTTTTCCTCCAAGCCTGCCACTGTTACCTCTATAAGTATATGCAAATACGGACGAAAATTACCCGCATGCGGATTACCCGTTTGCTGATGATAACTGATCAGACCAAAATTTGTTCTTTTGATCCGTTCTAGGGTTAATAGAGCACTGAGGAAATATTCGCACGTCAACTTATTTTTGCACTTTTATCTTGTTATGGTTGTTTAAAATAAAACGTTTTATTCTAGTTTCAGTTTGACTTCTACTAAAGTCTCCCTATTGCCCGAGTTTAATTCTAAAACCTCTGTACATGCAACCTAAGATGAGATAAATTTGGATATTTATGCAAACCTCGATTAATTCTTGGTGGTTTTTGACTCACAAAAACTCAAATTTGACCCACTTGTTCAAGAAGAAATATTTTTGACGATGGTGAAGTATGTTGTATGTATACGTCAATATGAATACATAATATATAAGTCAATAATATGAGCTTGGAGGCTCTATGATTCAGCTTACATATTGCTTGGCCATTCTGTAAAGGTTGTCGAGGAGGCTGGCTGTGGTGTCATCGATGAACATTTTGGCCACGTTCTTGTTGGCCATCCGACTGAGGATCTTCTTCTGGGCCCGGAGCCCGATGTCCCGCGATCTGAATCCTTCAGACATGACTGAAACAGTGCGAGACCACATTGTGAGAATTTGCAACGTCTCTTCGAAGAATATTCCGCGTACCAAATAGCGGTCACGCGATATCGGAGTGGCAATGGATTTCTGCGGCAATGTTCAGCCACAAAATCTGAATGTTTCCTTTGAATCACATCATTCACAAACAAGAAAACTTGATCAATATTGAAAAAAGATCGTCAACAGTGGCAGACTATCCTCGTACAGCACAGGTATGCAAGTCCGGCTACCACACAGTAGGTATGAGATGGTCACACAATGTGTCAGTTACAGCACTGGTGGATTGTGAAGAATGCACATATCGCATGAAACTGAAACGGAATCCGTTTTTGATAAGAACGTACAGGAACTCACTACAGTGGGAGCACTGGGACAAAACAGGAAATATGAATTTACACTATTTACAACTACAAATGGATGGTTATAACGCGATTTCGAAGGTGCCTCTCCCACAGAGCGCCACACGAAAATAGCAAGATAATGACGAAGAGAGCGACGAGCAAGAACAGCAACATATCGGGTGGAAGTGTTGAAAGGACTGAAGGTGTAGGATCAATTTTTACAAGGAGCCTCTGGTGGTCAGTCAATTACTAAGTAGCCATTCAGTTAGCACCTACCTTGGGGGGAAATACAACTAAGATAAACCAAGGCCGCACTCGTCATGATTAACTTTATCACCACGAACGAAACGTTTCTCGTGCTCTATCGAGGAAAAATATTTCAACAAATTAACTGGGTACGAACCTGCTTTTCAAAGGGGAGGTTTTGTAGCCGCACACAATGCTTACGATCAATTGGGAATCGAAACGTCCACAGAAAAACGACCGGCTGGAATTTGACAGAGTTACGTTTTGACTTGATGGTTCTACGTACACTAACATCTACATCTCAACAGGCAACAGTTGAAAACAAATTATTTTTTCATTTTGTCCACTAGCTGTTTTAATTCTGGCGCTGCCAGCTTGGCATGGCCATCAGAAGACAGGCGCGGTCGTTAACTGTTGTTAATTCGCAACATTACTTCAGGCAGCTGACTGCGAAAACGGGTTCTTTGAAAAGCATTTTTTTAAATCCCATAAAGCAATGTCTACGTATTTTTTATGATAGTTGAAATCAATTCAAGTGCTCTCTGTTGAAACTGAGATGTCAAATCCTTCGATTCTCGCGATAGGGATGCTATGAATCGAGGAGTGAGTTGCTGAACGTCGGACAAGGTAGTGGAAATACCTCGATGTGGCGTAAGTTTAGAAGCAACAGGTAGATAAGTACTGCCTAACATGAGACCTGCGTTTGAAGGAGCAGCCTGAGTAGTACTGCGTCTAAGATAAATCAGGGCACTTAGCTCAAATAAGGGACTATGTTTTATAAGATTTGTTGATACTCTACTTTTGGCGACGTAAGGAAATGTAGAGAATGTAGAGGGAATGTAGAGTATGTTGTATACGTTCTTTGTCGGATTATCAAGAAAGGCAGTGGAGTTATCAAATTATGGAAATAGGTACTGTTTTGCGTGGTTTTGGCTACCTACAGCGGGGAAAGCTGATTAGGAAAGTGTTGTCCACAAAGCTGGTCAATCTGCATACATGGAAAACTACATCTAAAATGCGTGATATGAGTGAAATGAGTTGGAGAGGTTGTAGATTCTTTAAAATTCCAAAAATCACGTAGGTAGGTGTCTACCTACTTCTATTATCTGACAGACCTACCGATATTCGTCAGCTTAGAACAATAGTGGCAAAAAACATGTTTATATGTTGATTTTGTTTATTTTACACTAATACTAATTCGCATTGATGTACCTAAATTAATATTACATGTAAATTAATATTGATTTATCTAAGGGTGTAAATATCGGACAATCTATAATGAACACTGAACTGAATGAAGAAAGCGCCTATTCCAAGTTTCAACACGTTAACGCAATAATTTCTACAAACTAGAGCAACAAAACATAATTATGTTGATTACGAATATTACAAAATAAAATAAGAAATCGCTCAAAGCTCAATGGAAATTAAGTACTGCGTGTACAGGCTAGGTACGTGAGCATTGTTACGGCAAACGTATTATATTATGCAATCAGTGAGATAATTTTAAAATGGTCGTGGAGAATGATTATTTTATGAAACAAACCACAGTAAATGGTTAATTATTATTATATGAAAAGTGTCTTATGAGGAAAAAAAGCATGCCTACATGAACATGAAATTAACACATGACATTCAGGTTTGGCCGTGAATAAGACAAGTTCAGTGGCTTGTGCTGTTGCCAATGGACCAATTTGTAAATGTGAACAAATTTGAATGATCCCAAGTTGGTAATAATATGATGCGGGTGGAGGGAGCAGTATTGAAACCGTCAAAATGTCAGGTTAGTGAGATTCAACTGTACAGTACCAACGTTGGTTAACAGGGTTTGTTGGGAATAAGGTTTGACAGGGTGGAAATTATGCAGTTGGATGAGGTTTCGATGGGAGGTGAGTTAGTTTTGAAGAGGATTTCTGATGGTAAGGTAGTTGCCGCTTGCCTCACGTCAGTCTGAGAGAATACTAACTTGGAAGTACGGAGAAGACTTGAGGAGTCAAGGATGAACGGAACGGTAATGTGATAAGAGAAGGTTGAACGAATGTCACTTTGAGGTAGGGAGGGTGCTGGGGTCTAATGGGGGGGGGGGGGGGGGGCCTTGAGGTGATTTTACGCGAGAGTAACAGCCTTCTCTAGGTCGAACGTTGTGGGAACAAAGTTATCAGACGATGTTCCCTGTTGTGGCGATAGGGAAATTGGAAATTTATTGAGCCGGTATTCAGCCCTGCCGCAAGACGCAGCACACCCTAGTTTGAAACTTACGATAAGGATTTGCATGAGTAGAATTAGTTAGAGGTATATTTAATAAATTAAATACTGCCCATAATGCTCATCAGATATATCTGCAATAATCGCTAGTAACTGCCTTTATTGCTCCAAATTTCTCATACTGTGATACAATATTTTCCTATGCTCTTAGCTCACACTGTTTCAATAAATTAAATACTGCCCATAATGCTTGCATCAGATATATTTGCAATACTAAACCTCGTCACTCAATTCAGGATAATACTCTTTTCAACCTTCCTTTTGCAAACTACTGCAAACTTCGCCATCTTGCTTTCATCTACAAGATATTACACTCCCTTACTCCACCCTATCTCTGCTCTCTTCTTTCTGAAGCATCATTGCAACGCTCTAATGCCCTAATGAATGTGCGCCATTCTACAAAAATATTTTCCAACTCATCTGGCGTGGTTGGGGCCGGATTGTGAAATTCCCTCCCCATCCATTGGGGAAATTCAAGTCCCTCGTTTTTGAGCATTTGTTGAGGAACGATTGAGCGTATTTTTCATTCTTTTCTTCTTCTCTTAATTTTAATGTTTACTTCTCAATTAATTCATATTTATAATTATCTACGTAATCTTCAATTTGTTTTTCCCTATCTCGTATTGACAATAATTACGTAACCATCTGTATTTCTTCACTGATATTTTGTATACATTTTTTTGTAATTCCTTGTGCATTAATGGACAACTATGTCTAACACAAAAATAAAGAGTTTATTATTATGATTATTATTATTATTATTATTATTACGAGTGACATCATAATGAAAGCACCTGTACACGAACTCCGAGAACGGAGTTGACAACCTTGTATTGGTAGATTCATAATTTCAAAACCAGCTTTAAATAGAAAGTGTTTTAAACAGAAAGTTATCTCTTTAAAAAAGCTTCGTTTTTCACGTACCTATCAAGTTTTTCATCGCTTTATTGGGTACGCGATATCCGTAAATATTTGAAGGGGCTTGCCAGCACCTGGAAAAACTTTCTGGAAATCCCATCGTACCACCGGGGACCACTATTGGCTAATTCCTTCTTTGCAGAGACATCTTTGTTTGAAGGAAGCCAGCAGCAAAAACTCATTGTTCTCCAAGAGGTACCAAACTGATTCCCATTCAGCCTTTTCAGTTGAACGGACAAAAAACTGGTGTGCATTCTTCAGGATATCCGGTGGCTCTTGAGAAACCCTCCTTGTCAGGTCCACCGCCGTAAGCTTTGGCCCTTAGTCGCTTGATCAAAATTCTCTTTAGCCTTCATCCTGCCCTTAATGACATTGATATCGGTGAATTATCGACTATTTACTTACATAACATTTCAATTGTTTGAACAACAGATACATCGATATAACGAAACATAACCATGGATTACACGGCTCAGCAAAGGTACTATGGGTAGAATTAGTTGTCCGCGTTAATAATACGTATATTTTTTAAGAGAGTTGGAGATGATTTTTTCAATTAAAAATCCGGGCCAGCGAAGAAATTAAGAAGCGACATTCCCCGTATCGTATTAACAAGGTTTGAACAATGATCTAAATGGTCCATACATTATATTATGGAACACAAGAGGCTACTAGATTGAAAAGGATCGTTTGTTTGGACTATTGGGTTGTGGGTTATGGCGGTTCAACGGTTTTCACGTTTGCGCATGCTCAGTCAATACTATTGACACGATTGAGACGGAATTCATATGACCAAACCAACTAGAAACTAACCCCGAACATCGAAATTTGGGCCAATAGTGACCATTGGGTTGTGAGTTATGACGGTTCAACGGTGTTCACGTTTGCGCATGCGCGTTGCTATATGGATTCGAATGCAATAAAATTCATGAGACCAACGAGAACCTAACCCCGAACTACCACCTAAATCTGATCCAGTTTGGTCTATTGGGTCATAAGTTATGCGGGAACCTAACCACGAACTACCATCAAAATTTGAGCCAATTCAGACCATTGGGTCTTGAGTTTTGGAGGTTCGCAGGAACTCGTACACACACACACACAACTTGGAGCTAAAATTCCCATTTTTTTATGGATTCGTGTTCAGCGTGGTCGAAAACGGGGAAATCCGCTTTTCACGCCTCAAATTGCCTAAAAAGTGTAAAAACGAAAACAAGGCCTCGGCCACTCCTGAGGGACCGAGCCTCAAAATGTCAAAATGTCTGTAAGGATGATAATTTACTAATGGTCGAGGGCTATTGAAGATAATAGGAACTGAAAATTGGCGCACGGTAAAAAAAACGAAAAAAATTTATGCTTGAGCCGCCCCCTAATACATCCACTGGTTCTCAATTTGAGAACTGATACTAACACTTCCCCTTGGGGTGTGCTCATGTCAATAACTGTGTCGCAGTTTTGCAAAATGCGTCTAACGCCAACATCGAAAAATTGACTTTCTGATCCCCTTTTTGAGCTTACGTGAAATTTCAAGCTGTAGGTATCGAATCGTGTTACAGCTGCTTGTCTAAACCCGACCAATCTATCAGATTTTTCTATGGTTTCTTCTCCTTCTTTTACTATTCTCTCAATAAATAGAATTTATTAAAGGGGTTCTTCATTTTCAATGGTTTAACTGATTCTTCTTATGGGGGGGGGGGGGGGGATCTTCCAGGTTGTTTGTAATCTGCGTTTTTCGTGTACATAGGTACTACAATACTGCTAACTGCTATTTCGTTTTGTTGAAATCCTAATGCACGGCAAAAAATGTTACTGTGCACATGACTTTTATCGTACACACGACTTTTCTCTTCACACTTTTTGGTTGTTGATCTTGCAGCTCACATATATATCTGGACAACGAAATATGAACCTCAAATATGTGTTTGTAAAACATGGCAACTCCTGGATTTGTAAGTTGCAAAAACACCTGACTTTTTTGCAAAAACACCTGAATATACGAACTTTTTCGGTTCCTCAAAATAAATGTAGGGGGCAAGTTTCGCAAAACCACCCCAAATATATTTTTATTCCAAAGAATGTATTTTCCTAAGACGTACATCGTACTACGACTTGCCTTCCTTCATCATATTAAGCATGGACAACGATACCTCACAAGCCGAAGTTCACTAAAGCCTCAAAAATACTTAACACAACTGGGGCCCAAATGGAACCTCTGTACGAAAGAACTACTTTTTTAGACCGAAAATTAGGGTGGATATTGATGACACGGCGGATGCACATAGCATTTTTGGAATCTACGCACCTTGAAACGCAAAAGAAAAAATATTGAGGGGGCGTTAAAAAAAAAAATCCGAACCGAATACACACAGGTATTATTCACAGGTATTATTCACAGAATATTAACAAAACATGAAATGAAACTAACGTGAAATCGCGTAGTACATACAAAGTTACTAACACCATCTCATCAGAGGCATCAGTAGGCAGAATCGTAATCTAAAAACAAAATCCCTCAAACACAAACTGTGACGATCAAATTTATAATAAAAATAAAAACTTACCGTCTGTCATTTGCGTGAGCTTTTGATGATTCGGTGAAAGGATAAAAATGTGCAGGGGCAAAGTTTCGAAATAAACTTCAATAACTGAGAGGGTTCCTAAAAAAAACAAAAAATGTAAAAAAATGAAAAATCGAAAAAACAAACAAACAATAATGACAAAATCAAACAACATAAAATGCCACATAATAACAAAAATATGCCAACTAAAAGAAACGAAAAAAAAATCAATAGGGAAATCAGATTAGTAGTAATAAATAAATATTATAGAATTCATGAGATGAGTGAGAAAGAATTTCAGTTTGGTTTTCTATCAAATACTTTTTTCTACTTACTTTATATATGTGGCCTTGGAGGAGTGACCATTAGGGCGGAGGAGCATTAGTTATAGTAGTACATTCATACAATTAATTGTATTTTGGTAGGAATTTATTTTTTATTTTTTTTAAATATATAACCCTGGATTTAACCATAATGGGCATATCCCGGGTGGGGGGGGGGGGGGGGGGGCTTTTAGGTATTAGGAAGCTATGACATACTAAACGAATGTTGTTTGAACCTTTAGGCCCCTTTCACACTACGAGTGAAAATGCCTCTTCAGCTTCAGCTGTAGCTTCAGTCAATGATCGAACGCGGGCTGTTCGATTTTATAAATTACATCCGCATATCAATTTCATCATTTGACGAACTCCTGGGGAAGGTGAGTGTCGTGATTCCTCCCAGAACAACAACCATTGTATTCGCCAACTTTAGATCTCGCAAATAAACACGCAGAAGTGGGGACGAAAGACGCAGGAGGCAGAGGCCCAGCCTGATTCCCCACCATCCCCTACAAACTAGGGGATGGAGGGAGACAGCCACTGGGGTCTATAAAACCCCGGCGCCTGCCTCTTTTTCTCCATTCTACTGTATCCTCTAGTCGCTGACTACTCTCTCTCTCTCTCCTTACCTCATCTCTCTCTCCTCTCCTAAAAGATGCTGTGTTGAGGTGGTGATTCGCTCATAACCCCCAGCCAAACCAACCTAAAAGATCCCAGGTGTTGAGGTGGTGATTCGCTCATAACACCCCTGGGTATATCCAAAAAGATGCTGTGTTGAGGTGGTGATTCGCTCATAACCCCCAGCCAAACCAAACCAAAAAGATCCCAGGTGTTGAGGTGGTGATTCGCTCATAACCCCCCTGGGCATATCCTCACACCGCTCGTGATGAAATACACCAATTTAAATTCATCACAGTGGTAACCCCGTCGTCCACACAACCTTCTGATCCCTTACATTCACCACCTTCTGATCCCTCAAAATTCAATTTTAATTTCAATCAAATTCATCACAGTGAGGAACTACATTCAGCTGAAGAAAACGCAATTGAGAAACTATTCCTGTCACTAGTCCTTTTGGTTTATTATTTTCAACAATGAACCTTTGGAATCGACCATGAAAAAATCGTTATTTTTATGGTCCAAGTGGACTCAGATTTCTATTCCATAAAAGGCTCAAGTTTTATGGTCCTTTAGGACCATAACATTATCTTAATTTTGTGTACAAAATTCCTTGTTTTATACCAAACAGCAATAATTATTACTAAATAAGAATGGATGGGAAAATTTTTTCCCGTAAAACAGTGGACGAATTCTAATTTGTATTTAAAAAAATTGCTAAACATCGTATAAAAATGTCGAAAATAGCTATTAAAAAAACAGCGATTTATCTCCAATATTTTGCAGTGACATTCCGTTCTTTACAGTCGTCCTAGGTTCTGTCCCATAATGCTGGTCGGTTGCGAAAAGCGACAATTAACAATCCGACGTCCAAATCGATACCTAGTTAATGACAATCAACAGAAAAATAGTAGAGCTTGACAGGTGGGCGCGACGTGAGATACGAGTGACCGTGGCTCCTGTAGTAGTTATTTATAGTAGGGCCAACTTCTGTCTGTGCATGTCGACGAAGAGCGGAATTTTCGACAATTTTTTTTTTTTTTTAACTATTCAGAACTCTTTGAAAAATGGAAGTTTGAAGCCTGTTTTCAAAAATAAGCGTTATACCTCGAATGAGTGCGATTAAAAGTAAAAATGCGGCAAAAAATGGCGTATCAGGTCTACATCGTTTGGCTGCTGGCCCAAGGAGGCGGAGGAAAACCTTGGGAACCTTCAAGAACCTTTGCCGTGATCTTTCCCTTAGTTTGATTTTGAGGACGTGTTTTTAAATTTATTTATAAATTTGCTATAAAATCATCCATCCACGCTTAGTGAAGTACGAGCGTTATAAGCGGGGTTTGAGTTGAACTACCTACTCGGAAATTTACCTGATACACCATTTCTAGCGGGAAATCAGAAATTCAAATTTCACACTCTTTTCTGCTTACACTTTCCGACGTAAACACCTCATAATGTGTTCAGTAAGTTTCAATTTCCGTTAATGAACAGAATTTGGCTAAAAAGTGGAATTTGTAACCCAAAAATTGCCCATTCGTGCATTTACGTCTCGAGCGCCTCGTTTTCGCGTCCGAGCGAGAGACGTCCATCGCTCGCAGTGTGAAAAGGGCCTTAGGTTCCGCATGATCCTATCAGAGGTGAAGGGCTAATCGCTGGTAGGGTAAGCACATGCAACCTTTTCAAATCTTCTATTGGTGCCCGCCAGAGATGAGAACCGGAGACGCCATGAACTTCTATCCCGTACGGAGATATAAAGCCCGCTCGGGCACCCCGGCCCACCATATTTATTAAAATTAACAGTTAAGTAGGTAGGAACTTACAAACAGGGTTCCCATTACCAGTTATTTATGGCTGTCCATGAATAAAATACATTTTCAAAGAGCTAGGTAGTGTAAACTCAGTCATAATACCTACGTTAGCTGCAGAACCGTGCTCTGTCAAACATCATAAATACAAAACATACAAATTATTACTTCAGATAGGGTGCAGCAGCTGTCCCCTCCATGTACGAGTACAATTAATATTATTAAATACCTACCCAAAGTGATCACCATACTACCGATAACAATAATTAATTGTATGAATGTATATATGTGGCATATAACGAACAGCGAATCACTAACTGTAGAATGTATCCCCTGAAGAGGCCGAATGAATTAAGCTGTCGAAAGTAATTCAAACTAAAGATACTTCAAATTCTTCATCACTCTCACCCACCTCATTACATAAATCCTCATTACCAGCATAATAGAATTCGACGTGGTAAAAGAACCACAATGCATTACTCACAATGAATGTTGTCCATGGGAATCCAGTGGTAAATGAGCCAGGACTGAAGTTCGCACAGAGTAGACATCTTCTCGACTCTGAAACCAAAATGAGTAAGGGAAATAAATGAACTGCAGCCAAACATTACAGATTTCTTCATTATCACAGGGTTTATCCGTGGCAATTAATCTTTCGCTCGAGGATTAATAATGATAATTCAACAGATACAAATTTTATTAAGTGGACGAGAAAGCCAAATGGGATAGAGAAGCAACGTGGCCGACCTTTAGATTTTAATTTTTGGTTGAAGTAAGTGAATATAATTATATTTAGAAGTTGTTTTGCCTTTGCTGGTCAAGATTTTGCGACAATTTTACCAAAGTTTGCAAATTTCAACAGTACGTGAATGAATGAATGTTTATTGATTTCCAATAATAGTTAATCATACAACAACCACAAAGATATCTTGTGTAACTGGAAATTACCTTCCCACTGTAAAGCCTAGGGCTTTCTGTGGGAGGGGAGTCGACTTCCGAATTAGATACAATAAGCAAAATGCACACCTAATTTTTTTTCAATTTATAGTTTTATGTATAGGTTGGTTACACACTGAATAGGCTACAGCGCACTAAAAAGTGTGATTATCGGACAGATCGTGTGACACTTGACGGGCTCGCTTCCGCG